>JACCIA010000002.1:22050000-23250000 GCA_018906985.1 Apocrypta bakeri
ACCCGCTCTGGAATTCGCCGTCTTGACTACAGCGGGAAACTAGAACTTACCAAGGAGCTTTCGCTCTTAATCTTAGCAAATTCTAATTGCAACTAGCGCATTTCGCTCTCTGACGAAATCCACACGCTACTACTGTACGCTTATCTTTTTTGCCTCGCGTTGTTTTCCCTTTTTTTCCTTTTCGCGCGTCAGCTACGCGCCCGGAATAATAGAAAGGAAAATACAGAAGCAGAAAAACAACAACGCGATGCTACGTTCTCGCGAATGGAGGTCAAGCTTTTTCGCCTAGTTAATGCATAAACGTTTTCTGGCGCAGAAAGAAAGTTTGTAACTGCACACATGCACAAGCGCATGTGGCTCTCGAGCCTTAACAAAGCCCCGTTTTTCCGCAACAGAAGAAAAAGGCTGCACGAGTAAAATAAACTCTTCTTAGAGCCAAGCGCACGTCAATGAAAGGGAGCTTGTATGTTCAACGAAAGAGAGGGAGCCCATAACGGAGGCGGTATACAGAACTGCGCCCTATGCATCGCTCTATCCCGGCAAAAGCATAGGGTAAGAGCCATGAGAGTGGCAGATACATAATAGCAACGACTAGAAGGCCAAGCCACAATAGGAAAGCTCGAGAGGATTGCCCCGGCATAATCGAGTCTCGCCTGACCCATTAAAGCCGTTACAAGCTCGTCGGCCCGAGGCGCAAGCCCCGAACTTGCGCGCGACAAGGAAAGAGGAGAGAAGCGTTGGCACGTTCCGAAGAAAGAGACTCCGAGCTACAATAGGATCTCACAAGCTATTGGATTTGAGATTGGCGTACTTTGACATTAGCTTCGTGCGATTGAAAAAAGTAGAATCTATACATTGTTACCTTGAAGTCCGCGTCAGTGGTCATTCTTTTGAAGGAACCGATGATGTAGAGCGTACCCGTGCCGGTGTCGACCATCTTAGCTTGTGTGCTCTGCCTGAAATAGAAGAAACAATACACCTCCTCTTAGTTCTCATTCATTAGCCACTGTACTGCACCGCGAAAAAAAAGAAGAAGAAGAGAAAAGAAAAGCTCTTTCCCGCCAACCCTAACGAAGCGCGATCGTCATTTCACGCGAGTGAGCAAAATAGGGGACGAAACCAGCTACAGTGTCTTTCTTTCTCTCGTCGAGTGTACCGGAAGACTTTATCCCCTCTCGAAAAGTTTTCACTAACGCCGGAAGAGAAACCGACGAGGCAGGAGGGAGTTAAGAGTAGATTCTATATATATACAAGATGCATACTTTTGAATTCAAGTCAGCCCGCATCGCTTTCCTTTCCGAAAGTAGAGCTTTCAACTCTCTCTTTCTTTCTTCAAAGATTTCTCTCCTAAGGCAGACATTGTTGAAAAGGTAAAATGCACCTACATAGGCACTATACTTCGCGTGATGAGGATTTGAAGTAAAGCAAAGCCAATTTAGCCTCAGAGACTCTATATATATGCGATTTGAATCCAGTACAAAGAGACATTTCGCTTTCCAGCCGAACGATTGGTCTAATAGCATCCGTTGCTGCATACATAGCGTAGGAGAAAGCCAACTTGAAAGAGTTGCAATTACGTCCGCTTTCTTTGAACTTCTCTCTCTCTCTCTCTCTCTCTCTCTCTCTCTCGCTCTCGACAAATTCATCGCGTGAAAAGTGTGGGTGTCTGAAAAATTTGAAAATCTCGTTCGTTGATGCAGTGCAAGCCGAGCGTGTATATACGTGAATAACCAACGAAATAGACTAAGCTCCAGTAATACATCCGGGCGAATGACAGAGCTCGTCAAGTTTTTTCTCCTATTTCTTTGGTGGCTTTCGTGAGTATATATGTACACGCTTGCGGGACACGAATGAAAACGCTCTCGAGCAGCTTCCCTGTGCCGCTGGCTGCAACGAGAAAAAAAACTTTCGCGACGTTTTTAATTAAACAGCAAAATCCCGGGGGCTGCAGTATTAAAGCGTTTTTTCTGCATCGAGGATGATGGCATACAATGTTTTATAATGTCAACTTTTTGCTCAGACTGTACTGTCATCTTTCAAAGCTCGCGGCAAGTGATTCGTAAACGAGACGGGAAACAAGAGACAATTTTTGATATATTTTTTCATCTATATATATGAGCATATCTATCGTTGGGCTCCTTGACGTTGAAATAAACAAAGTTTTTTCCCCGTTACAAGTTGTCAAGATACAACCCGCAGAAAGGGCTTGTCAAGCAAGATCGATGAAAACAGCTATACGAATTAAAGGAAACCCGCAAGAGAGTTCCCCAAGGACTTCGTTCGCAAGTCCCTCTTTCAACTGATAGACAGGCAGACAGACACTCTGGTCTCATCAAAACAAATAAAAGTAAAGCTAGAGCAATGGTACCGGACACTGTACACAGAAGTGTGTGTAATCAGTCCCTGGTACTCTAGCCAGTATCGACGAGATTCTCTCGAAACTTGTAAATGAGAAAGGAAGTTCCTACGATGCGGGTTCCTTTGAAGAATGAGTTTACCCCGTACATTATAAACCCGAGAAAGAGATGCGACGCGTCTGTCACGGGAAACACAGGAACTCGAGAGACAATTAGCTGGTTAGAGGTGAGATGAGTCTCAAAGTCTTCGCATAATGTTACAGATGCCAGTATGTTAACCGTGTATACAGAAGACGAATACTAAAATAAGAGTACATAGAATGCAAGAGTCTTTGTTCCCCCTAAAACTTTGCTTGCTTTCGAAAGAAAGCCTGCCTCCCGAATCGAAAAGTACTTGGCAAGAGTTCGTAGCTTTCATCCGATATCCGTCCCTTAAAAAAATAAAAATAAAAAAGGGTTTCCAAGCGACTACGATCTTCTTCTTTTTACGGAACACGAAGTCTTTTGTGCGCCATGCAGTCGAGCCTCTTCCGAGCCAATTTCCTCTGGTCCCGACGTTATCTGCATGCGCAAAGACCCGACTAATATTCAAGCTCTTACGAGAGAAATGTACAGTTATATCCGACACCCCATTAGCATAGCGAAAGAGCTTAATTGTCGAAAATTTCTTTAACGAGTATAATTGATTGATGTGTGTATTTTATTATATACCTTCTCGTTCCAGCGACGACCTCGACGACCTTGCAACGACTTCGACTCCACCAGAATGGCGTTAGGGTCCAGTAGGAACTGCTCGCGCTTCTCGCCCAACCTTCCTCTGGAAAGAGCAGGACCTGAAACATGAAAACGAGTGGAGCTTTCAGCACATACGATGATATATAATATACGGAATGACTTTATCAAATTGAAGGATTCTTCTCTCTTTCTCACTTATTCTTGCGAGAAAAATGAAAGCGTCTGCAGAGCGAGCAGAGTGTAGCGGTGAGAAGAAGGAATGAAAAATTGGATGATCTTTTTCACGGCGTGTCGGCGAAAGAAACGCCGAGGGTCGATATACAGCGAATTCCCAGCGGGGTATCGCGTATATAAGCTAGCCTTCTCTCTACGAATGTGTGTGTGTGTGTCTGTGTGAGTATATATATATATATATCCGATAGCCCGAGGAAATAAATGCAACCGCGGGGAAGATTTCGCGGTATAGAATTCTTCGTGCGTAATTTGAACGAGTGAATTTCTCGTTTTTAGCAAGTCCATAGAAAAGACGGACTTGAATCAGTCATTCATAAGCTTGTGTACAATATATAAACGACCTACATATATACGTTGGAGGTACACATCCCTCGCGAAAAAGCGCCTTGGGGCCAATGCTGCTGCAGTAGCACAAATATCGCTTCCATTTTCCCTCTCACGCGCACACTACAACACAGACAGCGAGAGAGAGAGAGAGAGAGAGAGAAAGCCTCGCATTTCCTCGACTTGCTATACGTCTCTATGGATGTGTACAGTACCGCACGCGAGCAGGGTAATATCTGACCGAAATATTGAAATTCCCCTGGGTGCCATTCGGGCACGCCGCAGCGGAACTGCGGTTCTGTAACGCGAATTCGAGTGCGGATATTATATACGCGAGTAATGGACGTTCAAGCGACAAGGGTATTTGTGAATATACGTATATATTTCTTCTTTATTGTCGAGGTAGAGACTTTGGAATAAAGTATATAGTGGAAAACGCGCGAAATCGATCGATCGAGAAATTAATTCGCTCGACGAGGGAATTTCACCCTCTCCCATGAAATTCAATTACTTCCATAATAATTACGACGAGCTCAAAATTCTACCTGTGAAGCTCGATTATAGAGGGAAGTTCTGTATATGTATACCACTCGGGTATTTGCTTTCTATATTTAAAATTGCCCGGAGAGCCAGAGAGCAAGAGAGAGACAGCTGTAGAGCGCGTACGCGCCGCGAAACGAATATTTTCAATGGAATCCCCGGGATTTCTCTCGTTTTACCAGCAGCGTCGTCCTTGTTAAATTCAGTTGTTTTATTAAATAAGTATAAAATTGCGCGCACAAGATAAATATACATGCACGTCCAACAGTCAACTTTTCAGAAACTTCGCTACTAGCACTTGCTAAGTATTAAACGTGTAAAATGTAAACGTTTCCCTCATCTTAAAATTATTCTATAAAATAGAAACTGGTCTCTCTCCCTTTCTCCCCCTTCCTCTCTCTCTCTCTCTCCTCTCTCTCTCTTTCGCTCTTTCTATCTAGATATCTCGTTCTCTCATTGAATTTATCACTTCGAGTCTCGAATGCAACGGATAAAATAAAATAAAACGACAAACACTCTTTTCTCTCTATCTTCTGGCAATTTTATAATATGCGTATGGCGAACGGGATGGACGTAATAAAGCGACTCTAGTCTGTGGAGAATCAATAAAATATACAATGTGTTGAGAAAAGGAGAAAGGAAAAGGAAAGAGTCAAAGTAAAACTTATAATTTCTGCATCCACTAGTTTTTATTGCTACACTGTATTCGCGCGTTTTCTCCTTTTTTATGTACATATATGTGTACTAAACATGTTCATAATTCGGTAGCTCAGCTTTGATCGCGATCGGTCACTTTCATGCAAAAAAAAATTCACCCTGCGATTTCGTTGAAGTTTACGCGGCAAGTTTTTGCTTTGATGGAATCCTGCGTTTGTTTTTATACGAAGCGTAAAGTAAATGTATCGTTGGGGTGTAGCCGATGGATAAAGTTTTTTACGGCTTAACTTCTTTTATTCGCGTGACATTTTTTATCAATAACGTCTTGCCATCAATATATATATACTTAACTTAAAATCTCTCTTTTTTTAGTGTAAGTTAAAATTATAAAAAGCTCTTTGTAGGACAAATATACATGAAGCAAATAAAGGTCGGACTTCCTCTCTCGGAGAATAAAACCGAAAGATAAATTTGCGCCAACGGTCGGATTACAATTGGCCTCTTATTCGACCAACGCAATGTTATTTTGAAAACGAGAGAGCATCCAGCAACTTGTGTACATGTATAGTACATATATCTATATACACAGAAAAGCAATTGCAGGTTCGGGACAACGGTAACAGTTGAATTTTCGGTGTATACACTCTTATCCCCTGGCGCTATCTGCATGAAGAAGTCTGAAAAGCTGCGCGCGGCTCGTTCAGCCAGCTGTGCCCACGATTACAGGGAGGATTACACAGCGGGAGAATGAGAGCGCGCGTTCGCGCGCGATTAAATTCTCCGATAAGCAGTGGACGTTATTGCAATTGACGATTGTTTCCTCGCCGAATTCCGTACGCCCGTATGCGTGTACTTCTGTACACGTGTATATATTTATGTACGTGTCAGTGTGCGACTCGACTATATTATACGCGTTTCTGCTTTTTATTCCTTTGCGCAATTTTAAAGCACTCCCGTAGCTTTAACTCTTTTTACATACAGTTTTTCCGCTGTGACTACTAAAACTATACAAGTATACGTGTGTGTGTATAAGCATCGGGTGTGGATTTTAGCTTTTTTGCTATCGATATATAAAAAAAATCTCAACGAGTTTTGCATTTACAGCCAAATAACGTGAGCAGAAATTAAACTGGCGATCTGACTTTGCGCACAGATAATACGCTCTAGAAGCAAGGATACCACTATACTGAGGTAATTTAATCAAGGAGCAGAGGGTACGTCGACTGGCGCGCGGCGACGCTGCAAACGACCCATAAAAGGAATTGCAGTGACTAGCACGCCGGGGATTTGATCGTTGAGCTTGAGTTTTGATCCTCGGATGCTGCACTCTCTCGATCGGACTGATTAACGCGTTCCAACGTTTGCTTCGGTTTATTAACTACTATATCTATGTAATTTCTAACAATTTCACTATGTGCGTTTATATCAATGTATATATTTTTATTTCGTAGGATATTGCTGATACTGAAAATGCGGGCAATTACAAATTATTTACTGGCAAAGAGACGCGTGATTAGCAGTACTCATGAAACTTGGTTCTAAGAATGGAAAAAACTGTACTAATGTATTAGCTCTATGCCGATATGTCAGATTTTAAATAGACATAATAATCAGTTTTTGTGTAATGTACTTAACAGGTATATATCTGAAAACTTAAACCCAGCTTAAGCACCATTTTACGAGACTTTGACTAAAAGCTGATAAGTTAATACATGTCCTTTATTTAAATTTAATTGGGATTTTGGAGCAACAACATTGATACAATACTATATAACTATATCGATGCAGTACTGTCTGCAACTCATGATGAGCACAGATTTCCGAGTACAAACCTGATATTGCTTGAACTTTTATTAAATACTGGGCCAATATTTTTGTACTGGCCTAATTCTGGTTTGCCAGATTTGAACCAGAGTTAAAAATATGCGCAGCAGTTAAATAATGTACGTTAATACTGGTCAAATAAAGATTGATAACCTCCAGTGGGGGTTTTAACCCCTTGTTTTATTCACATATGATTGTTCAAAAGATATTTCTATTAAATTGTTTCTACTATTATTTTTGCTTACAATTTTTGAAAGTATAAATTAATAATTTTTTTACATAAAAATTAATTATCATTTTTCATTAAAATGATATTCTAAATCGGAGTTCAATCTTATAACTTCAAAATTGATTGAATATTGGACCAGTATTTCATACAGTAATGTTGCAAAGTTATGATTACTGATAGCGCTGGGCTACTGCTTGATTTTTACTAATGTACATTCTTAACGATTATATACGTCGTAAGCTCGCTAACAGCTTTACCCAACCACGGTAGTCAATGACGATCTTTCTCCGGCTGCCCCCGGAGAAGAAAGATCGTCTGAAATTCTCTCTGGCCTCTCGAAGAAATATACAGCAGCCTCACACCGACCGCCTGAAAAATGGACAGTTTAGGCGGCTCGAATAAATCGCCAAGTACCGTAAGCACTGCCTCGGATAAGGGAGAAAGAGTACGTAACGTAGATCAAGGAGAACCGATCACGAGAAAGGATAATCGATCCTATGTACGCCTAACCCCTACTCTGATTTCTTCCCATATACCAGCGTGCGTAGAAATAGGATTATATACAAACGTATTATGTATACCGCACGCGGTTCGCGGTCTGACATTTTAATAAGTTTTAATTAAAAGAGACCCGGTATAATCTCTCATGCGCAAAGGGCGACGAGCTAGAGAACTTTTCGAGCGTAAAGAAAGCAGCGGGAGCGAGCTTTCTAGCATTCCGAGAAAGACAGAGCTGGAGAGAAAAAGAAAAAAGGAGTCATCCTAACGGAAATTAGCTAGCAGCTCGTCCAGCCCTTCTCGCCGAGAGCAAGTCCAGCGGAAAGAGACGTGCAAGTGCTGCTGCAACCAAAAGCAGTAGCAGCAATAGCGAGAGAAAGGTCAAAACAATTGTTTCCCTTAAATTAGGGAAAATCCAGCTGCTGCGACGGACAGACGACGAGGGAAACTATCCGCCGCCACTGCTGCTGCTGCTGGAATTCAGCGGAGCGCGTCGGAAAGGGGTGAATGATGAGCCTACCCCACGAGTGTGCCTTGCATGTACGTGTATGTGACTCTATACGCTTAATTCGATAATCTGACCGTTCGGACCATTGGCTTGGCGTACCACGAGCGATGCGGCGTCCTTTGTTACCTCTTGTTATGTATGCGCTTTAATACTTTGTTGCTTATATATAATATATATATATATACATATATGCATCATCGTGAGGAGATGCAAGCTCCTCGCGACGATAACAATCGAACGATGAAATACGCGGTCCACTACCTTCCTTTTAGCATGTGCTTATATATATATATATGTATATATATGGCGTTGGTCACGATAATTAGCGGAGGCGCACCGATAAATTTGGGTTATTGGGCATTGATACCGGGGTATTAAGCCGGCTGGCTGCATTTATACGGTCGCACACTGCAAGGATCATGATATCTCTACATGAACTCGACTCACTCTATATATGTAGAGGCAGACGCGTGTCCATATATAGATATATATATATATATACAGAGAAATACACAGAATGAACGCTGGGGCATGGTATATATCCCTCCGGACTAAATCCAATAATCCCGTTTAAGAGTCCGGTCGAGCGAGAGTGATCGCGCGTGCGCAGTACTATCTCTCTTTTTGCTACTGGCCCACTTTCTGCGCAAACTGCAGGCCGCTATATACATATACATGTGCACTCTGTACGCGCCCAGTCTAATCCCAAGCAAGAAATGTACTCGTGAAATCCAATTAAGGCAGCTGCATCTCCTGGAGCTTATACCTGAAATTAAATACAGAAATCGAGGGGCTGCATAAAAAAAGAGAGACGGAAAAAAAAGTAGCAAGAAAGAGCTTCTAGAGCGAGAACAATACAACTATAGTGCGAGACATTCAATACCGCACTTGCTGCGTGATTCGTCAGCACATATAGTATATCCGTATACAGTAATAAGAGAATCAAGCTGCTAGACCCCTAACTCAAAGATGTTGTAATCAATATTCTCAATATCCGATACTTTTCCCCTTATATAGCTCCCGCTGATCTTTTTGCTGCGTGATCGCTGTATAATGCACTATACGTAATATTTCGGAACGAATACTCTTCCCCTCTCTCTCTCGCGCGCGCGCGCGGTATCGCGCTCACATTAACATAGCATCGCTCTCTCATGTAAACGGCTCCTGCAAGCGTAGTGAATAAGTCGTTTAGCGGGCGATAGCTCGCTTCTCTCTCTCTCTCTCTCTCTCTCTGGCACTCTCGAGGACAGATTGCTGCTAGAACGCGACAATGCCGATAATAACCGGCGCACGGTGCATATATATTCATGACGCCCAGAGAGAGAGCACTATTGCACATGCACCTATATAGTACACTCTGCAGAACTATACCGCGACTAAAACGGCGCCGCAGCTCGTCAGACACGGTGCTCCCTCTTGCTCTCTGTTTACAATGCGTGTACCTATGGAGATACTGTGGCGACTCGCGCCAGACCGTCTGCTCAATGCATATGTATATATATATACACATGTGTGTGATTGTGTGTGTGTGCGTGTCTTTGTATATGTGCACGTGTGTTTGTATATATATATATACGTAATACGTATATACGTATACGCGGTAAGGGAGAGTGAACGAGTAGAGTCGTTTGCCTCGAGGCTACTACTACTGCTGCTGCTGCTTTATGCTGTGTACTCGAGAGATATGCCTGGTGCTCTCGTTTGCACGTACATATACGAAACGACCTTTTCATCGCTGTTATTGCGGTTTCTTTTTACTGTCTTATTGCCAACTATGGTTATCCGGATACGAGTTGAGAAGCTTTCGATTCGACCATAAGTTTCCAAAGATTATACCTATTCGTGCATAAGCACATATACAAGCAAATCCATGAAGTAATAGAATTCTAAACAATTTTCACATATACAAATTGACTGGATCCAATTTTTCTAATTTTCTGTGTGCTAAAATTATAAGAACTCCGTGCATGAGGTCGTAAAGCAAATTCTTTCCCCGCACTTACGGTTACATGTAAACATAGGTAAACGATTCAGTGGATCAGATGATTAGAAGATTAGAAGACGAAAGAGTAACCAATTCTTCTTAACGTACATTCACTCACAATCTCTATGCTAAGTGTCTCCTGAGCCAGAAAAACGCCGATTTAATATACCAAAAATAATGCACATATTCGAGTAACCACGAAAGTTGTTGAAATTCTTCAAAATCTACGGAACTAAAACACTTGAAAGAAGTTTCAACCTTTTTTGGGGGTATTTGGCCACAATAACCGAATGGTCAACGAAAATATGTGTACTCCGTGTTTTTCTTACTTAGAAGACATCGATAAATTGGGAAAATAGAGTCTGTTCAGTATATACACTTATATTTTGCGAAAAGGTATCACGTGGATATGCTCATGTAGCGAAGAAAAATATCAGATGCAAATTAGCACGTACAAAAACAACTGGAGAGATTCTCGGGTCGACAAGGATTAGCCAAGCAGTAGCATCTCCGTATAACTACTTTAGGCTCGCGCTTAAAAATAACGGGAAAACACGGATGCCGAGAGAAGGAAGTTACATTAAGCGCGTAATCTTCTTTCGTACTGAGTGTGTAAACCCCGACGCTGCATATACGCTCGAGAAAGAACAAAAAATTGCGGTAAAGCAACAGTTATTCGATTCATATGTTGGCTTTTATACGAATATCCAATAACCATAAATTGAGATTTTCTAATATTGACCATCGACTAAAAAAGTAAAGAATCGTCGGTTAAAATGAAATTTTCCATTAACATACATGCATACGTGCACACACAATAAGAGTCGAGTACGCGGTACGGAATATAAAAGCAATTATGATATCCACGCGTTTTTCCTCTACAGAGTATTACTCGGGAAATTCGTTCGCATGACATATCGAGTGGCGACGTCAAAGTTCAATCAAGCTGAGTGACGCCATTGGTATACTACAGTGCATAGAGCCCAGCAACTCCTACTCACGAGTTATCGCCGAGTAATCTCATTAGTCTGGTTAATGTTCGCGCATACTTCCAAAGGTCTTATTAGAGACCAACTACTTATATTACGGCTGAACGCGTCGCACGAAGAGTCGTTTCATTTTAAATAACGATCGACCGTTTTATAATTATACACATTTTTTATTATTATTTTTTAAAATAATTTTGCCGTGTTAATGCAGATATAAATGTTTGCCGCTTTGGCGAATCGTATGCTAATTAATTTCGAGTAGGAGCAATTGCTTATCGAGCAAATGGAAAACGTCGATGCAGATATTCGAAGTGGCGCACGAGAGCATACTACTCCAAGACCTAAAGTTTACATAGCGAGCTTTCGAAGAAAAGCGAATAGATTGAGATCAGCGTCGACTTATAAGGTCTTGCTATTGCTCTCCCTGTCTGTACCTAGTCTACCACGACTGTACTGCCCTAGGGGTCATACATTAATATACGAAAGCTTCGTTGCTCGACCTGACCTCGACTGTATTATATACAGGGCATCGTGCACACACACCATTGTTATATTCCATCAGAGAGGCTCTTTAACGTCGAGTCAACCTACGATTTTTTCCAAGCTGTATCACTAACGAACGGTTTATCATTAAAGCATTAAACTGCGTTAAGTGTACGGATGTATATATATATCATATCACAGAAGAGTTCGCGCTCGCGCGGTAGCTCGAGTAGAAAAGCTTGCAGCTCGAAAACAAGAGAGGAGGGAAGAAAAAAAGCAAAACAGCTTACGCTGCTCGCGTCATTGGTAGCGGCTACAGCTGATGGTGTTCAAGTGCCAACGCGCCGCGCTGCGCCGCAAAAGAGTTTCGACAAAGGAGCCTCGTTATGAACGAGTGGTGCGCGCGAATACACGACGTCGATTGCAAAAAAAGCTCCACCACACTGGTTATAGTCAAATAGTCCTTGCGACATACTATAATGCAGGCTGTGCTTATAAGCGAACTTTCCGGGCAAAAAAATAAAGATAAACCTAATAGCATAATGAGCCGTATATCGATCGCGTATTTACGTGCGCGACTGGGTAAATAACTCACGCATCTATATTTAAACGTGTACGAAGTAGAATCAGACATTATTATGTGCTAACCATCTGTTATCTTGTCACGCGAAGTTTTTTGACTGACAATATACTGACCTGTCTATAGAGATACAAATCCCGGTGATATATACGTAAGGAGATTCGCACAGGAACAGGATACATTATTGCTATCATCGGCGAAGCAAAGCTCTCTCTCTTCTACAGTCTGTATATAGAATGGACTAGCGATCCCCCAGTTCCCATGGTTACCCCGAAGTCTTCCGCTCGTGCATCACGAGCTTTTACTTCAACGCGTAGTCTCATCACTGAGAGAATACCTCGTATATTTGAGACAAGATTTTTATTATCGTCGAGCATTTTCTAAATATACACTATACGTATAGACATTCTATGATCCACCTTTGAGTAATTGTCAAAAGAAAAAAATGAATATCTACAATATATATAGAAAAAGAAAAAGATGAAAGGAATATTTCGAAACTCTCAAGGCAATCGCTGTAATAACCTGTTAACGCGTTCTAGTATACAATATGCGGCGCGCTCACGTGTGTGCATATATATATATATATATATGTGTATATAGTATTCCCCTGAGCCATACATTGATCATCGAGAAAAGCTCGCCTCGCTACAACGATTAATCACTATAGAGATATTAAACTACTGCTCTGTATACACATAGCTACGAAACAAGCATTATAGTCACTGGAGTTTGAACAAAGCTAAAATCAAGCCTGTCACCGAATGTCTCTCTTTATTTCTTTGGACAACTATACGTCTGACACTAGCCGCGACATTACTACTCGTTTATTATATTGTATATCCAGAATAATGAAATTTATATACGTGTACGCGTGCATGAAACGAAACCAAGTGAATCGATCATCGTTTATCAATTTCGGAACCGTTCTACACAACGTACGAGCAAATATACAGTAAATTATGTTGGTCCAGTGAATGCATTACCATCCCGTATACGTATATCTATAGAAAACTATACATGCGAAAGTCAGTAAACAATCGACAGCTGTACCTATCGCAAAACATAGAATCCGAAAGAGTTCAATCCCCTCTGTGGAAAACGGAAATTTCAATTCGCTGCGACGACGGCTGTGAGGCGACAACGTTCATCAAGCTCATATAGAGCTCTCACGCGCGTGCGACTCGGAAAAGTCGATCTTCGTCGAACCTCAACGTGCGTTACCATAAAGGAACACGTGTACGTGTGTATATGCGTGAGTATAGAAACGGCACGACAACGAGCTGGGCTCGTTAATCACGCGACGCGTAATGCACGTGATGGATTAAAATTCCCAGCGACGAGAGTCGCGTCTATTTTTTTCTTTCCTCGTCGAGCGCGTTGCTTGTTCCGTCCACGAGAGCAGCCTCGTCGCTCATACGTGTGCGAAGGCAGTCTGTCGGAACGGAGGAAAAACTAATTTTACCGTTGACAAGAACGCGGGGATTTTTATTCCTTTTTTTATTCTACGCAGTCTTCTCGGAGAGAAAATTCAAATTTGCCTATATATTTTCGCCGCAATGACGAAAAATCGATACTCGGATATTATTATTTTTCTTCCGTTGCTGCTGTGGCCGAAATCGAACGTCGATTATACCGAAGACTCGTAGTGTATACTAATGCGAATCAAAAAGCTAAAATGTGCAGAGGACGAAAAAAAAGTGTCGATTTTCGTACAGGCAGCCCTTGGGAGATTCCACTCGCGTATTACAACGTTAAGTGTCATTCACTCCTCGTGCGCGAGACTGAACGAGCAAGTAAGTATTGCGTCAGAATGAGAAAGTAGCGGAGCAGAAAACATCCCACTAGCGGCGTTCACCACTGGAAGTCAAGGAGGCTGAAAGTAAGAGGTTTCAGTGTATATAATATAATGCGATCGAAAGTGCATATTTACGAAACATACGAGACTTATGCATAAGTCATTTTCCTATAACTCGATTAAATACTAATGTTTCTACACGCTATACCGGATATGTTATTTATCATTATTTGTATTGTATACATGCAGTATTGTATACATGAGTATCGACGAGTATAAAGCAAGAACAAAGCACTGTATATCTGCGGATACTGTCTATAATTAATTTAATACAGGCTATATTCCGCAGAGTAAACATCATTTGCAAGCCTCGTAATTATGCGCATTAACGAGCACTTTCCCACACTCTGGAAATAGCTTCTGAAACGAAGGCTCTATTAAGCATCAGACACACGTTTATACTAGCTCTTTCCACGATCCAAAGAGAGAGAAAAAGATAATAGAGAAGCGTTTCGCGTGACTGGAAAATAGGCGCAAATTATCCATGAGAGAAAGAAGACTCGTTGCAAGTGATTCACGCGTTCGAAGTGCCGTTCACAGATAATGTTTCCGTGAGTTACCTGTCGAGGATACACAGATTTTGTCTGAAAGTCAAGAAGCTGCTTACTGAGATAAGGAATCACTCATTTTTATACAAATAAAACATATGTATAGAGCGTGTGCTTAAGCAAAATCCCGACTGTCGACTATTTTCCAGCTCTCCTTGTTGGATACGGAAGTATACTTGGCGAAAAAACCGGATCACAGCTCGGAAAGCTTTATTGATTTTCGGACGTCGAGCGTGTCTAACCGCATCGAACGATTTGGTAAATGCAACTTGAGAAGTTCCGATCGATTTGGCGCGATACGAGAGGATGGTTGATACATAAATTCTGATTCCGATCTAGAATCGCAGCAATAAACTGCTCGTCCGTAGGGCACATCAATCGGGAGTTACGGGTACGCGCGGTATATACGCAAACGACAAGTGGAAGTCATCCCAACGTGGGTGACATTTAGACAGGCGAACAAAAATCGACGAGAGTTGTGGATAGTACTTCGTCTCACAGCTTCTTCAGAAATGAAAGGGAATAATAAACTTAGCCCTTATTTGTGCACTAGTCAGAACTGACAGATCGAAGGAAAAGGAATGAAATAAAAGGCTTGAAGAGCGAGTTAAAGCTCGGCCCAATGGACGCATCAGCGCGCAGTTTTACGAGGCCGGTCGATGCAACGCGAGCTGACGCATTGTTCTCGAGGCGAGCGATTACCGGGCTCATAAAAATTCAACCTGCCTGGCAAATGCCTTCCGCCCGAATATAAAGAGTAAGGAAAATCTCCTTGTCACAGACGGGAGCGTTTCTTCCGCTGCAGTTAATGGCCGCGATCGTTTCCAGATGACGAGCCGATCTTTTTTCACGAGAAATTTCATCTACTCTGTTCTTAGCAGATATTGAATTGACTGATGAGTAGAAACCACTTTCTGTAGAGATTCAGAATTTCATTGAAATTTTTAAACATTACTTATTAGCTCGAAAAATCTTTTCAGTCAGTTTTCCCTTAATTTAATTTATCGACTGTAAAACCAATTTAAAAATATTGAGAATATTGAAGTTACGGGGTAATATTGGTTCGTTACTGGTGAACACTATATCGATCAGCAGTATTGACGAAACTTTGATGCAATATCAGAATGCTAAAAACGAACCAAAATTATTGCAATGCACTGTTCCAATATTGATATGGCATATTAGAGCTAGAATTACAATTCTGTGCGGGAAGAATAACGTATGAAAATACTTACAACGTTTCAAACCTTATCCAACATAAACTCCATCTTAAGAGAAATTTTCATGTACACGCAAATCATGTTATCATTTAAATATCAGTTTACTATCACAAATTTGAAAACATTAATAAAACAACTGCCATTGAGTCAATTAAATTCATCTACTTTTTTTGATAACAGTGATCTAGATTAAATTCAATTTAAACAAACTACTCTTCATTCCATGAAATCTATCGATGTAATTTTCTTGATTAACGAAAAATTGTAGAAATAAAACAATTATTTTGTGAAGAGCCAAAATTAAAAGTCCAAGAAAATTGTTTAAAATTTGAAAAGAGAATTATTAACTGCCTGGTAAATCGAACCTCGTTGGTGCCTTGTTAATGTAAAATGACTTCTTTATTAATCCGAATAACGGCATGGATTGCCGTGTCTGCATAGAATAAAGATTGACTCCATTGAACTGCTTCATACATAACTGATTAACTCATAAAAATTATTTGCATACTATTGATAAATAAAAATAAACGTTTAAATTTGTTGTAATATATTTTACCGATTCATTATACTAACATCATATACTGCCTCATTTATTTTTGAAAAATAAATTTCAGATTATTTTACTCCGATTTAAATGTTATTAAGACAAAAAATATCGTACAGAGATGTTATAGCAACAATATTCGCATAAAGCTTATTGAAATGATGTAGTAATATTGTATTCAAATACCTGACTTGTACTCATTTTTAAGTATAATCCGCTCATATCACTCAAATATTCATTGAATATTGTAACACTAGAGACTTATAGTTCCACATTCGAGTACAAGGTACTAGAAACAATTCCAATATTATCCATTGTATAAACAAAATATCTAACCAGTACAAATACTAGAGTATAAGTACCAGGTAAAAAAAATGAATAAAAAGAAGCAATCCTTCTTTTTCCGTTTCTCTTAATAGGATCTCAATGACGGAGGGCTTTTGTCGCAATTTGCTGCGGCAGCGCAATCGTAATTGCACACATTTCAAACGGCCCTGTGCATAGCCGTGTGCGCGCGCGCTTGCTTGCTCTCTCGAAACAAGGCTTTTGCAGCACGTGCGAATAAGCGCTGTAGTGGCTGCAGCGCGCACGGTATCGCCCAGCAGAGCAAAAGCACGCAGAGAACAGAGAGATAGCCGGGCAGTTTGCCCCAGAGGAGAAGTAGATTTGCTGTAAGCCCGCGCGTACCTATCCCCGCAGGGGGTCCGGTCGAGTGTGTACCTCGACCACCGCGCAAGCCACTTTCTTCCCGACTGCAGCGGTGAGGGTCTGACACCTATCGCCGCAAGCTCCACCTTAGTTCTTCGACTTGCTTTGCGCGTACTTTTTATTGCAGCTGCGATCTTTGTGATATATATACCAAAGAGTCTTAAGGGAATGCCGGTGAGTGTTGTGACAGTCTGTTTTAATGTGCGGTTTTTCAATGACGTCTCTTTGTATAACATTCATTTTTATCACTTAAAGAAATAATATTCTTAAGGTAATAGGAATACCTTTTTGGCTAAGTACTTTTCTTTCAAAAGAAAAATCATTGTTACTCATAAGGAATAAACTTGAATAATAAATTTCCCGTTTACTCAAAAATGAAATATTTTTCAAGAACATCATTATACGTTTATTGACTTTTTGTACTACTCTAAAAAGGCGTCTAGTTGAATTAGCCTCTAATATTGTTCTACGATTGTTTCCCATTAACAATTCTACAATATCGTTATCGTCTTGTTAGGTTGCGATATATGTACTAATTGACTTACATATATTATTTTATAATTTTTAATAACACAATTTCTTAATAAAATAATTAAAAAACAATTCCCTCACTAAGTGTTTTAAATGAGCAATAATCATTTTTTTTTAAACTTTATAACAGTCGATCTTAATACTGTATATATTATATCGTCTTTTCTCAAATATCGTTTTGATTTATAATCAGCTGGTATGCAAAGAATAAATGGAGTAGAATTCACTACTGTATAATACGTGTGCATGTGCAAACACCCTTTCAATAAATCTTTTACACACGGTATATTATACATTGTTAGCTATTCCCGAGTGAACGAAAGTTTCTTTCGCGATTTTTTCATACAATTCATTACGGTAATTTCCCTAATAGCTCAGATTCCTTAAACTTTTTGTCCCCAAGGAGCCCTGGATTAATCGTCTCCGATACCGTACGCTCCAGCGCGTCTCGCAACAAAAACTTTAATACTCCCTCGGCTCTGCCTTCATCGCTATGTCTATACGTATAAAAAAATAAGAAAAATAAAAAAACATCTCGCTTTACCAACGAACGCGAGGCTACTCGATAAGTTAGCCCAAATCATCGACTCCACATATAGACAATCTTCGTAGTTCATTTGAATAGATTTAGTGAAGCGTACATATATATGGTATAGAATTCCGAGGGCAGTGGAGTTTATAGTTGAAGGAAATAAAATCGTGATCTAAACGGGAAAGGCCTTTCGAGTCCGTTGCGGGCCAATAAAATGCAATTTCGCCTCTACTGCACAGCCTCGGGTAAGTCTCTACCGCAGCTTGGCGAGCGAATATCCTCGAAAAGTTTCCCATTACGTGAGTCTTTTACGGAGGCAACTCGTTCTCTCTCTCTCTCTCTCTCTCTCTCTCTCTCTCTCTCTCTCCCCTAGAGTCGGAAGCTCGAATGTGTATATATACGAGTGTGTGTGTGTGAACAGATAGAATGAATATAGTGAAAGTAGAGACGCATTGAAAATGGAAATAGTTTATATTTTCATAAATTTATCATGAATTGACTTGAGCGACGGTTTGTGTAACTTCGAGAAAATTTTTTAGAAATCATTCAATGCGCAACGAAGTTTGCGATAAAAATTTTGTTCACTTTTCGTACATGCCGAAAATATGAAATTTTAATTATAAGTACTTATAGAATCAACGATTCAGCTGTATATGTGGACAAAAGGTGAAAGAGCGAAATTTTGCTGAATTTTCCCGTAGTGCCCAGCAATAAAATAGAATGACCATCGGACAAACCTTGTTAGAAACTCCGTTGTATCGAAGCAGCTTCTTGCAGCATTTGCCGCGATTCTCGTAGTAGAACATCTGCACCATTTCAGCGCGTTCAGTAGCAGCGCTGACCGTGAACGGACCAGCACTTTTCCGATTCTTCTGTTTCTGCTGACTAGATTGCTGCTGTTGTTGCTGACTAGATTGCTGCTGCGTCGGGGGCGGCGTATCCCGGCGCCCCAGGGGTACGCACGGACACCACCCCGAGACCATCACACCTTTTTCCCTATGCTATGTGTGTATAGATATATATATATATATATAGATATATATATATGTAAATATATATATGTATACCGCACCAGTACCACAACCACCCCCTCCCCCGTCCCACTACGCACAACACCAAACCAACGACGACGAGCCTTTTCTCTCTCTTTGTCTCGGTAAAAGGTTCATGCTATTCAAGCAAAGCCACCACCGGACTCTCGTCTCGAGTGCAATAAGGGATTCACGGCCCACAGATTGCGAGAGAGAACGAGGCTTTCAGCGCCTCGCTGCTGATTCTGCTTTTGTTGTTGTTTTTGCCTCTTTAACATTTTCACTCGAGGCTCTTCGCTTTGGTACATGGATCTGCAATGAGAAAATGTAGGTTGTAATTTATTTCTTTGTCGCTGTTGTATAGAGTCGAGGAAATCATTCCAAAAGAATAGAGGAGATGGTAAGGCTACTACTCGTAGATAAAAGAGATTATCAGAGAGAAGAAAGGAAATTAAAGCCAGGAGTGGAAATCGCGCACTCTTCGCATCGACTTGGATTAATTGTTGGACGAGTCAATTAAATCTAGTCCTTACAACACCGACAGTCAGAGCGACACTCTGTTGTCGCAAGAGTATAACTGTGTATACAATGCTAATTTTTCCTCTTCCGGCGGTTTAATCGTTTTTAATTAAAATTCAAATTGACTTTTATTAAATTTCGTCCAAGCTGACCGACTTCGTAATTTATTCATCCACTAACGTAAAATGTCGCGTAGGTAACCGATTGGAAATTACTGCGGATTGTCAAACCGAAATAGAGAATGCAATCAATTCAAAAAGCTTACTCGAACTACAAATTAATGTAGGTATTAAAAATCTTAACATGACAAAATGTTAATTCTGTGCTCAATTATATTAGCGTAGCGTTTAATATACAACCTGAAAATACAAAGTGCTCTATTATATTCAATTTAATTAAACATCAAAGTTGATGGGATTTTAAACGCTGCCAAGTGCACCGCGAAGCGAGTAGTCTCGTCGGATGCGAGATTTTCGTCAAATGGAGCGTCGAGTCGCTCGTTAGACGCAACCCGTTATAAAAACTCCTTCGCCCGTACACACTCCACGGCTCTTTAGCTATAAGAGGAAAGTAGATGCAATTTAACTAGCTCCTCGCCACAAAAGGCCCAGTCATTTAACTTTTCCTTACTCCGTTTCCTACATAGCTAGCAGTCAACAACGCCTCTCTTTTTTTGTCTAGTTTATTTTGCTCTTCGCCTCCTTTGAACCACTCGTAGTGTATTAACGTCGGTTGCTACGAAGAGAAGATATATAAAAGAGAGAAAGAGAGAGAGAGAGAGAGAGAGAGAAGAAAGTTTTTTTTTAAATGAGCAAACGGAACAATTCACCGGCGCAGCTGTCACGCGCAGGCCGATCGCATTTCGCAAGAGGTGTTTTGGAACGCGCGAGGTTCCCGCTCGTGCAAATGGAAGCTCCTGCCAGCGGGACCGTGTAAATAGAGCCGTGCTTTTGTAAGCTTCACGCGCACGAGCTTTCTCTAGCTATCTCTCTCTCACTCTCTGTGTCTCTCGTTCGTTCGTTCGTTCGTTCGTTCTATAAAACTCCGGCAGCTTCGATTCGCAAGCTCCCAACTCGCGCGAGCGCGTTGACATTCGCCGTTGCAGTGGCAGCAGCAGCCTTTGTTTGATTCTCCCGAACTAGTTTGATTGTTCCCGATTGAATAAGTTCGGAAAAGCTCTCGCGCGATTTCAAATTCGATTCTTGCCAAATAACGCGCGCCTCGGGCGAGGAAACATTTTTCCCGTTTGGAGCGTTATATTATAGATCATTGGCTGAGTAAAACGCTGCAAGTTTTTCGAGCTAATAAACTACTGGTCCTCCATAAACTTTATTTTTTTATCAAAAATTTGTTTTCAAACAATTTTGCAGCTCTACTGTTTACCCGAGCTTTTTCTCGCGCGTGCCTGGAACGCATGAGGCTTGTATTTTATTCATTTTTTTTGGGGTTGCGAGAAAAAATTGACGCAAAGGAGAGATACCACTAGATGCGTGGATAATGGTTTGTCAGAACAGTTTTCCAGGTCAGTTTTCGTTTGAACAAAGTTTGAGCTAAAGATCGAAATCGAGCGATTCGACATTATAGCCTGCGGCTGAAAGCTCAACACTCCGTTATATCGATAGCTTGATAACGACCCTTACTGCAGTACGTCGTTTACGCACTTTGCGTTGCCTTGTTCCTCTTTCCTTTTTTTTCTTTCTTCGTCGTCATTTTTTTCTTTTCGCTACATTGGGGGAGTCACATTAAAGGCTTTACGATATACGCTCCCACAGATTGCTTTACTTCTTGTATAAGGCTTTTATAATAAAAAACGGAAACTATCGGTGAATCCAGGGTCGAGATTACGACGGACCATCAGCTCGCTTGCAAGGGCCATTGCGGTAAGGCTTGGGAAGAGTCCGAAAGAAAGCTATTAAAATGTATATAGAGGATTTTCGAGAGTTATATATTCCTTTAAAGGAAAAAACGAGAGAAAATTCAAGAGTCAGGAATTTTTTTAGTATTATTCAAATGTAGGGCGGATAGAAATAAGATGTTGAAGATAAAATTATACGTCAAGATCCCATCAGTAGCTGTCCGTTATATCCAGAAAATGATCGAGATCCAATTTATTTTTCTAACTTAATTGAGGCATTGTTATGATAACTATAAAGAAGAAAACGAATTGATGTCTGTATCAGAAGTACTTTCCCACCTTTTTAATATCTCAAATCGAATAATTTTATACTTGAAATCCTTTACCGATAATGCCGTTATGGTACGAACTGAGTGAATAATTCGAATGCCTTGCACACTTACGAAATCTCTGTATACCCAAGGTCGATCTTCAATCCCTCGTCGTTCCCCCCTTTTTGCATCGACGAGAGCAAAGTGCTTGGACTTGCTCTGTGTATTTGGGATTTTCAGTTTAGGGGAACAAACTTAACGGCTTCTTTCATTACCCTAATCGTCTTATACTGTAGACTGAACAGGACTACGTACAGTCTAGTCATAATAAAGATTATTATTTCAAATATGATATTCCGGTCACGCGCACAATATCCAAATGACTTTCGTCGTCAGCCAGTGCTTGGCAGCATCCTTCGGATTACCGTTCATTATCAAGTATACACAGCTAACCACAGCAGTACGCCGACCTCAAAGCATAATCATCCCTCGCAAAACACGAGCTTCGACCACGAGAATCGATCTTGTCTTCAACGAGTTCGGTGTACAATACGACTCGCGCGGACTTTCCGAGAGGAGGAAAAAAGAGCGGACCGTCACGTGTGCTACGGAAACCCCGAGTACGTACAGTCGGCTTCATTACATTTAAAGGCCGAATTCGCAAATATAGCAAACAACGCTCACACGCAGTTCGGAAGAATATTATACTGTATGTAACCGCGACAACTGCCACTTTCGAGTTGATTTAAACAACTCGATTCGATTGAAAGTGTCAAAATGAGATTCAGTGCACGTGCGATTCAACGTATAGCAAACGCAATTATGTATAAATATACTCATTCGAGTGCAAAGAGACGCGAAGTCCGATTGAATATAAGGTATATACATAAATCAGGAAGATAAAACGAGGAAATCGCGTAAATAAGCTGATAGAGAAAATCGAATGATCTTACCTGTAGTTGAGGAGCATCGCAGTCGAGGGAAAGTTGGAGTTCTGTAACATTTTGTTGGTCGTCGCTCGTAAATGGAATTACACGAGTGTAGCTCTAGAGAAACAAACAACTGCCTGCAGCAGCAGTAGGTGGGGATTATCCGACAATGAAACACGGCAATTTCCGACGTAACGACTGCTACTGCTGCTGTACTACAATAACGTACGACTTTGCATTGAAGCGTTAGCCGCTGGAAAATAATCAACGCCCTTCTCTCGCGAGCTATTTAACGCTCACATACAATGCCGTTTTCGCGCATTGTATGTGACGTAACTGCTCTCGAGGCATAAAAGCCCACCGTGTATGTATGTGTCGCCTGCGGACGCGTGTAATACTATACGAGCAGTAGCTTCGTTAAATGGAACTCAATTTGCACGCGCAAAAGACTCGAATGTACCGAGAGTTCAGCGGTTCAGCTTTGTTTGTAAAAAGGGGGTGGAGGAGGTGGTGTAGATCTCTCCTCTGCGTATAGCACACATACACACACTGCGAAGCGCGAGCTACGAGCTCTGAGTCGCGACTCGCAACGATCGCGCTCTCGGGCGCGGGGCGTACTGTTCGATTGCTCTCGGCGGCGGCGGCAGCTGCGGCGGCGGCGGCGTTGTCTGCACGCGGCGCTACTACTGACGCGCAAGCGCACCAGCTCCTTATAATATATACCGTACGGCGGGGGCTGGATATCGCTCCTCGAGCTTTGTCTGCCCGGCTGTGCGCTATTGCGCGCCTTTCGTCTCTCATCGTATCTTTTAGGGTGACTATACATATACAAATGTATAATGTATGGCTGTATACGTCGTCGCCAAGACTCCTGCGCGTTTAGGCTCATTTGTTCCTCGACCTATACTGAACCCTTTCCAAGTAAACATTAACGAAACTCTTGAGTTCGAATTCGACGCGCGGATGTAATTTATAAACGCGCGCACTTGAGAACCGATAACCTCGTGCTCTTACAAGTACATTGACTCTCTCTCTCTCTCTCTTTCACTTTCTTTTGAGTGAACGAAATGGAACTTTCGACGAATTGCACGCTATGTACTCGAAGCTTCACCCGCAGTCATTTACTCTCTCTCTCTCTCCAGCCTATATTCTGCATAGAAACATTCCGACACGTTTCTTCGAAGGTTATTCACTTGGGAGTCCTGAAGTGTAAGAACGTTGCTTCCATCCTTCGTATCTGGGTTAATCTTTCATTCGAGGCGCGCTCGGCACTGCAGTTCCGCAGCAGTTCTGAAAAAGAAGCGTTTAATTAAAACTAACGCTCGGAAAAGCCTACATAAATCGCGCAAGACCGTATACGTATAGGTTCCTTGTTTGTATATATATATATATATGTGTGTGTGTTGCATATAAGTAGAAGCTTGAGAGGGGCGGAAGGGTGCGGAAAGAGAGCTGCGAACCGCCCGGGCGACGACGAGCGCGTTAAGTGCTTGTAAAGCGGCAGCTCGTCGTGAATACGGATTTTCGCGTTAAAGCTGCTGCAGCCAGTTTTATACACACATTCGCTGAGAGAGAGTAAACGCCCCTTCTTGCGCATTGATCAAAGGTGTCACTTCTTACGTATATACCTATATACTGCATGCGTATTTTACAAAAGTATCAACTTTGAATACAATGACAATCATACAGGTATATCATCGATTTCGAACGAAGTATGAAAAAGCAACGATTAATCCAAGCAAATTGACTCATCAGTCGTCGACGACGTATTTATATGAGCAAATCCACTTAATACTAGAAACCTCTCTGTATGTGATACGAAAGATTTTTCGCAATGGCGTACAGAGCGGACTCTATTTTTTAAGTTTCTGAGTATCTGAAAACTAAAAAAATGCGGAGCAAACATACTTTAGCGTGCCATTCAGTTTTTATGACCGAAAATGCCAAAAAAAGTTTAAAACGGTTTAAGCGTTGTAAGCGAGTAGATTATTATGAAGATCATTATTAAGTTAAACATTGTGTTTTATTTATTATGAATACGTTTTAAAAGCATGTAAAAAAAATTCAATTTGAAAACAATGTTCAGATCGAAGTAGAGAATAGATTATTATTTATTGTGATTATTATTATATTATATTGTGAATACCGGATACACCTGCGTTTACAATTCTCATCCGATTGTACTAATTTTTTACGCTCTCCGCATACTGGTCTCAAGTGTTAATGTTTAATATTGAATATTTTGTTTTTGATAATTCTGCAAATTATTGATTTCAAATCAATTTTATTTTCATTTTCCAATATATTTTAATAATCAGAGAAATATTCTTTTTTTTATTTTTCAGGTGATGAAATTAATGGTGAATCGTTTTTAGAACAGATAATGATTTGATAAACAAAGAGTACCCTTTGAATCTATCATTAATTATGTATGATTTAAAATTGTTTAATGTAAATTACTTTCAGATATATAAGATTAATTCAACGCCCCATATATGTGAATAGCGAAATACGATATGTACCTATTCCAGTGAAAATCGGAAAACTAATTAAAGGAAATCCAAATAACATAAACGAGGAGAGAACAGAAACGATGATACTCAAAAGAACTGAAATTAAAAAAATGTAAATTCAACCTGGAACTAGTTCGGTTTCCGCAACCTATATCTCTTTTTTATCAACAAATGATAAAACCTAATGTAAGAAACATTTTTTAAGTTTTAAGTCGAAAAAACATTATTATAATCAGTGCAAGGAAAGAAACTTGTTCAATCAGCAAGACATCAATTCATTGAATATGATAGGCATACACTGATTCCTTATGGCAAAATTAATTAATGTCTATGAAAACAATTTGTAAGTATATATACACGTTTATGGCAATAGATAACCACCGCAAGCAGCATTAGAGGAGCTTGCCCGAATCATTGTCACCTCATTTCTAAAATTGAAAGATAAATAGTCTCCCTTAGGATATGTAAGAATATTTTATTAAAATCGATTAATGTTTTCGATTGAATTTTAGTATGGCATTTTTTATAAGGCTAGAAAATCATGGAGGATTACGTAAGAACGAAAAGTGAAAAATGTTACGCAGTATCTAACCTTATTTAATATATACAACTGGTTATAAGAGTGATACTTATTTTATCCAAGAAGATAGTTGGTTATACATCAAAAATACTGCAAGAAACATTATACCTGTTTCTGATGCTTTGTTTAAAATATCATTTGTTTTCATATGTCTTACGGTTTCATATAACGTTTTACTTAATAAATCGGTATTTATAGTTTGAATGTATTCGTATTACAGGCTACATGTAAATAATTAAATATTCATATGCTCAGGTAATAATTTACAGCCAACTAAATAAAAAAACAGCTACGATGTGCAAAAATAGATACAAATTCATTTCCCAAAAGGACGACTCGATAGAAAAATTATAAGTATCTTTAGAAAATTATATGCCAACTATAGCATCGGAGAAAAAGATTCACCTTAAAAATCACATAAGCTCACACGATTTCATAAAACACAGTAACTCGCAAAAGAAAATAGAAATTTTTCATAAATCCAAAAAATTGTTTAACATTTTTTGCATTCTTTGTTATCAAACAGAATCATAAGCGAAGTGCCCAATAACCAAGAATTCTGAGACCGGTAGCAGTGTCTAGTACCTTATGGATTTGCTCATAACGTATATATATATAGTGTAGCGTGTGCAGCGAGTTACACGTATATACGCAGACACACGCACGCGGCATCTGCACGTGATGTTTTCTCTCTCCCTGTGCATAATTCACGCCTCGAAGGCTTACATGCCATCGCGATCAACTCCTCATCTACCTCTTTCGATATAAGCATATGCGTAGTCTGACGAGACAAATTTAGCTGAACAAAACAGTGGTGAATCTACAGAGATCCGTCTTCGTTATACAAATATAATATATGTGTGTCTATATTATAGATCTACAAATGCCCTACTGCATCTCTTTATAAAAACGTGATTTCAGATAAGTCTTGAATCGACATTTACCTCTCATTCGCCGTTATTTAAATCACGGTACTATTTTATAATTAAAACACGAATCTCTCTCATTATACAGTCCTACAGGTTTCATAAGTATTATATTTGTAACGTTTAACTAATTTAAGACAAAAACTCTCTTTTATACTTTAGAAAGAAATGCTTCCTTGAGAAGTTAAAATTTATTGAAAATTGGCATAAAATGCCAAAATTCGTAAAAATGCCAATTTTGACATACTGTAACTTAGAGACCTTCGTGGAAATACTCTTTAAAAAATTCTTCAAGGTTAGATACGGTACCAAACAAAAGTTAGATCTGGAAAGATTCAAAAACTAATAAACATAAAATCTCCTAACAATAATAAATATGTATACAATAAAACTCCTTTTTCGACAATAACCTTTACGTGTTAACGAAAATAGAAATATCCTTTCTCTTCCTTTTCCTCGTTATTCTGTTTGTTTCAAATGTATAGAAATAGCTAAGATTATTAATAGAATTTTATATGCACACAGTCTTCAGAAAAAGAAGAAAATACGCTATTTATAATTCAATAAACTATAAAGCTGATTACCCTAAAAAAGCAATAGATCGTTTACAGCTTATCAAAAGCTTGGGCCAAGCATCTTATTAAAAATATTATATATTATATTATATTTATATCATAAAATAAATGCGGTACCAAACCTCGTTTAAACTTTACGAATTTCTCGAAAATTGAAAATTTGTCAAAACTTGTTTTTCTGAACGCTTACCAGAAAAATAAAAAACGTAAGATTTGACACGTTAAAAATAGAGTTATAGTGCCCAATATATAACTGTGTTTAGATACTCACACATCCATGGCAATTTACTTTAAAAACGTCTGAATAAAATTTAAAATTCAAAGTTACCCGTTTCGTGAAATAATATGTTAACATAGATCTAATGAAATTCATAGGCATTGTCCTTCCTTCATGTTGGTCTGCGTGAAAAAGTGATGACAAGACTCACAATTTAACTCTTATAATGTGACTATAAACGACGTTCAGTTTTTCACTCGCGAAATTATTATTCTTTTATCTGTTAGTAACGTAATATCCTATCGGAACGAAACTGTTCAAGACTATAACTTAATTTATAACCATTATCTGTATATAGTTGGAACTTATCTGACACGACGATAAATTACGATTTTTAAATTATTACGAGTATATAGAATAATACAGTTCGAATTCTCTAGAGTATGTGAATATCCCATTCGATAGGTTCAATATTTTATCGCAATCATTTTTTGTCAAGAAATATTGTATGTAATGTAAATAATATAAACTATAAACTGATTTTAGAAACCAATTTTCAAAAATGTTCTAGAAGGTATTACAATTTCTATTCTTAATGTGGGCGAGCATCTCTTGGTCCCGCAACGCCCAAACGCCCTGATTTTATCAAACATTTACAGCTTAAGTTTAGAAGAAGTTATTTAGGACAACAAAAATTTTAACCCACGATTTCCTACGTAAAATTTGTTTTTTTTTTAGTCTGGCCTCAAATTTAGTGACTTACGGGTACTCAAAAAGTTAAAGCAATTTTTAAAAAATCCAATTATTCGGTCAAATTATATTTTTAAATTGATATTTTCGCATTCAAAAAGTTGTGTAGGGTCTCTGAAACCTATGAAAGTGGGTGGCATAATGAGTTGTATATATACGTTTAGGCTGTCGATAAAATTTCAAAATTCAAGATGGCGGATACTCAAAATGGACACTTTATACGTAAATTGAATAAAAGACTTTCCGATTTTCAACTCATGAATGATCCACTTAAAGAAAAATTTTGATAGATGAAAAAATGTTTCTAATCTTAAACTGAAAATGTGTAGCAAAATATCGACGTTTGGGCATTGATGGGTTAAAATCGTCACTTCAATCATTATTTTATATTTTGTATTTTGTAAATCTTTTAATAACATAGGTCTTATTAGAATTTTCAAGCACCTTTTGTAAGTTACAGAGAATCAAAAATATCAACGTAATGTAATTTTTATTATTTATATTCATTCTATGATCTAAGTGATCGAATATAATGTTTCTTTATGAAGATTTTAACGTAATTGGTTAATATTATAAATAAATTAAGTATTTTAACAAAATTGATTGTTCTTAGTCTTATCTCTATACAGTGCTTATAATTTGTGTATGATTGGGGTGAGTTTTGTTTTCTACGCTAATATTCAGTTTACCGCGTTTATATACGTATTTCAATATATACACTGACCATTTATTACAGACGTAACTAACATGTGACTAGAAAATGTGTGTCTTTTCCATTTTAATTTTATTTAATTGTTATAGTAAGACGTCTTGATTGTCAATCATCAATCGCAAGATTGTCAATCAATATGTTGTCATTAAAAATTGGTTTATGAATTCTTAATTAAAAATTTTTATGTTTTTTATATAAAGGCTTGTAGAGATTGCTCCCAAGGACGAAACCTTGTCAATGTTTAGACTAAGTGTTATTTATTAAAGTTATTCTAACTGAAGGTTATTTTACATCATTTTACATCATTAATTCTTTTGCATCATTGAGTTCATTTTTATTAAGCTTTGAAGGCGATTTCAAAATTGTATTGTCAAAATTTACTACTATAATAATTTATAGTATAATAATTTCGACCAATTAGATTCTTATAATCAAAATTGTAAAATTTTAATCATATTTGCATTACTTACAAATCCACAACTAACTAAGATAACTTTTTCGGATTTCATATTGAGAATCGGTCTTTTACTTGCAGTACTTTTAAGACTTTATTCATTAATAATATTGTGAATACATATGCATAACTGTTCAAGTACGGGATTCTTTAAATTAAGTCAATTTTTTAAAACAAAACTTTTACAAATATTTAGTGTTTCGAAGAAAAGTGTTAAAAATTTTTTAATAAAATTCATGGAAAATTATAGAAATGTTATTAAACCCTTCCAAAATATCAAGGAAAAAATGGTTGAAGTGACGATTTGATAGAGATTCGCCCATGCACGCTAGCCCTAAGGTCCGCGTATGCGTGTGTATATATATATATATATATATATATATATATATATATATATATCTGCAAGATCTAACGTACGTGGCTTGTTTTTCGAGGCTCGATGAGGCCGAGATGTATTATTTGCGGGCACACGTCTGCCGAGCATAAAATTTACGAGTCCTCGATACATCTCCTCCGCACCTTGAGTGTTTTTCAATATTTCTCGCGGCGCGCGGCAATAGCCGCCGGAGAAGACTACTGGTACTACTGCTACTCGAGAAACTTCGGCGGCGGATTTACAATTTTCAGCAGCGAAGCTCACCCTCGTAAAATACTTTAACAGCCTCGGCCTCGCGCTTTCTGCACACACATACTTTTTACGAGAGTTGCGAGGATCTGTTGCTTTCTCTCTTTCACTCTCCCTCTCTCTCTCTCTCCCTCTCTCTCTACTTCTCTCCCTCTTTCGCTCTGTATCTCGGGCTAAAGGTAGTTCTATAGATATACAATACACATATATACTGGTTATGTCACTCGGTAGTGTATGTGTGTACGCGCGTGGGTTGTTTTGCAGCAGCAGCAGTGCGCGAGGCTCACGTCCATCTAAACTTCCTGTTCGTGACCGACAGCGGTTGCGCGTCAGTCGAAAGTTGACACCGCTGCAGAATTCAAATGGATACGCATGTATACGTATACTTTTTTTTAAGTTTTGCAATCCGTCCTTCATTGAAGTGAGCAACAGTACCAAAGCAGAAAATTTGCGTCTGTTGGTGCATGCGTTAGCGTATACACTGAAAATCGATTTTGTTTCAGAGAGAAATTTGAATTTCTCTTATAATTACTCGTCTACTGCTCGTTAGTGCTTTTAATTGTAAAAGTTTTTAGTAATTAACGATCCCTAAAGCTTGAGCTTTTATAAATCCAGTATAGCAGAATAATTAAGAGTAAAGCCGTGCGGATATATATCTTATTATCCCAAATCAATGTCAAACCAATGACTGACAGGCTGCGCATATCCTTGCGCGATTATCTTACGTGAAATACGACAATGGGTTTAAAAACTTTTCGCGATTTATAAAACCAGTGAGAAAAAAAGTATGTCAATCACAACGAGCGTAAAATGAAAAAAACGTTCTAAATACCATTTGACTTTTAGACAAGTGCGTTGTCAACCGCTTTATAATTAAATTACGAGTTAACTTAAAATTATTATACAACGCGAGTATTATCTGTTCAAATCGAGACTGTAACTAACTCGGTGTGTTTTACGAAATCAAACAGAGTCAACGATGCTAATCAACTTTCATTCTTCGCGTTAAAAAGCATTCCGACAGATTATCTCTTTCTCAGTAAATTATAAAACGTACAAAGAGAGACTAAGCACTTTTATGCTTCGACGATATCGCGAACCGCGAATATGGCTTATAGACAACGCGCTTAATTGCTATCCACATTGTTGCATATATACGAGCATATACGAGCTCTGTTTTTCCAAGCATTTCTCGATATCCACTTTGACAAACTTTGCGCAGTCCGCTTATACGCATTCAACGCTTTATAGCTATTACAAATGCACAATGAGAGCGAGAACAGAAAGAGAGAGGACAGTTTCATCCGCGAATCAGCAGCTGAGGCATTAATAATGCGAAAGGGAACGAGATGGGAAAAAAAGCAGCGGTAGCAGACGAGAAAGAGAGAGACTGGCCGCGTATAAATCCGCATAAAAATTCTATGGAGGGCGAAGCCGTCCAGAAAAGCCTTTGGCCGCGCGCGCGCGTCTGCGAATTGTTGGCGCCATTCCAGATTTCGGTAAAAGCTCAGCGTATATATATGTGCGTGTGTGCGTATGCATATATATATACACACGAGAAGCAGAAAATAACGATCGTTCGATACTCAATTTTTGCCGACGTACATATAATTGGACACTTCATACTGCATCATCGCATATTATTTTTTCTTTTCAAATGCATCTAACTTCATTGGTTTTTTTTTTCCTCGCCGATCATCGCTTCTTATATTGCGATTCTCGTTAACAGCCTCGATAAGCGGATATAGTTTTGCGCGTTTGTTCAGTAGATGAGGTACATAGATATTATATATATATATATATATATATTTTTGATTGATTCGAACCACGCGAGCTTAACTATATAGCGTATAGCTGCAGTTTTGCGTCTCGTCAATGCGGAGCTTGATGATGGGGTTTACCCAACGAGGATTATTCGGTCTACCGGATAGGCAAAGTGAACTCTAGGTATATAGCCTTTCGCACTGCGTATACAGAGCCAATGTTTGCTTATATACGAACTCTCGTGACTTTTTCCTCCTTCTATCGTCCGTCTGTGCGAATACAAGAGTCTATCTGTGCTCCGATTAAAAGCCGTAACAATTGTAACTAAACAGGGACCACTATAACTTTCACAAATATATGCGGAAGGATTACTTGCTTATATAAAACTTAAAGCCGCACTTTGTGGATAACTCAATCGAATTAAGCAGTGCTTTTGTAAAGGTTGCTAAGAGCGATAATATGCTTTACTTTTCAGAAGATTAATCGTCATTTCGCTATGCGTACCGTATAAGCACACGGACTCGTTAAATCAAATATATCACTCTAAACTACGTTCATAAACGCAGAAAAATAAAATGAAACTATCGCGACAGCTCGCGCGTGAAAAAAGTCGCTTTCATAAATCACGGAAGTTTTAGTTCTCGCGCCTAATCCGCGCGTTTTCCGTGAGTCTCATTGTAGGTGCAACCGCCAACTATCCTATTCTCGCTCTCTGCTTGGAATCCGCTCGATTGCATCCCTAAAAAAATAATTATAAGTAACGTAGCTCGTTTTAACTCGAACACTATTACATTCGTCTATGAAAACTTTTCGAGATCGGTCGCTTTATACTTCGACAAGGGACGGCCGAATCCTTTATCGCTTAGATTCTCTCTCATTCCACCGCTGACTTTGGCCACTGTGGCGGCTTCTCTTCAGAGCAGTTCAGCCCGTATCTCGGCGAGGCGGGATATATAAGCCCCCTTTATTCGGAGCGTCGGGGGCGCCGCCGCGCAACCAGACACGGTCTCTTCTCTCTACACGCGCGATTTATTGATCCACGCACAATTCTGACGCCACCCCCGTACCGACCTTTCTCTCATTCCTATACATCGTTCTCGCTTTCTCTCTCTCTCTCTCTCGCTATGTGAGTGGGTATACATTGCACTTATATTGTTTGCCAAAATGTTCAGTGGAACGTTACTCTTTCTTTTTTTCGATCCATTCGATAGCTGCCTACTATATGCTGTTGGATATCCGATAAATCTAGCGCGCGCGAGCTTCCTGATCCGATTGACTGGTTATCTCTTCTAGTGTAGAGGCTCTTATTCTCAAGCGTCAAAGGCTCGTAAAGAGAAACTGATCTCATTGTCGCACACGGGACGATCCGATAGCCGAGTCTTTCTCTCTCTGCGTTGACCTGCTATTCCGTGTATATGACAAGGACAGATGTATAGCCTCGGCATGTCGTCTGGAAAATGGAATTTGCATGGAATCTAATCTAACTTTACGAAATTCTCATGAAAGAAGGGCAGGGATTGGGTGAGCTTTGTTTATGTACGATAAAACAAAGCGGGTGCCACGTGCGGTTGTTGTTTCATTCAGATCTATATACATATATAATATTATGTATATGTATATTTTGTATACACGTAAATACAAAAAGAAGGAGATGAGGGGCTGAACGCAAGTCGGCTTATAAAAATTCGTCGAGTCTTAATGAAAGCGGGATTCGCAATTTATTCAAATCTATGCTAACCAATATTGTGGCTACGGGGCTCTAAAATTTCCGCCCTCCCTTAGAATTGGAGAGAGAGAGAGAGAGACAGGCAAACGAGAGAAAGAAAATCCTTCAGAACCGGGTAGGCAATTCGCTTCCATTATCGACTTTTCCTCTTCTTTTCGTTAATATTGCAACCGACAGGCGCAACGGACAGAGGCGGATCTCGCTCTATATATATATATATATATATATACCTCCTTTCCGTCGAGCGGATTGAAATAATAATATGAAATCGACGGCTACTGTGCAATATTATTAAAAAATATTTAAAGACACTTAATACCTTTAATACCACATTAAATACCTTTAATCGGAGTATTTATTGGATTCATTTGCGCGTATGCACTTTCACACATGCGAACAAATATACATATGTGTATGTGCACACCCCAAAGGATATAAACTCACTTTACTCTATTACGGATTTAAATATTGATCAGCGGCTTTTGCAACGCCGTGAGTGAGTTTTCTCTCTTGCGTTGTGCTAATGGAATCTCAAAAGTAGAGTTTCGTTCCGTGCAAGGGATGCACGCGCAGCAGTCGTCGAATCGCAGATCAAAGTTTACCGATAACCGAGTTAAGTTGCTGTTCTCCAGCTATAGCTACCAGTATGGAGCTGTGCCTCGGCTTAATCTTGCGCGCTTCGCCTAGTGCAACTGCAGCAATTATGCAGCATGTATAGATGTAGAGAATGTATACACGTACACATATACACGTTCACTTGAATGCACACATGTGCTGTTGGGTAAAGCAACCACTAAGGAGGAGGATAAACGCTTAGATTAATGGCCGCATTGGCGCTCGATTATTTATCGTACCTCTAAACGCGAAGAGTATATTTGTATGGGAAAAGCCCTTTTGTACACAGAAACGCCAATCAATACATATGTGATTTTGACCAAAAAATAAAGTATATTGTTATTTGTATGATTTTTTTTTGTTATTGAATATTGATGTGTGTTTTAAATATAGCGCTGAGAATATAAAAAGTGCATTCTCCCGCAAGAGAAATAAATGTTTTACTTTTGGAGTACATCTGCCAAAGTGTCAAAGAATAATCCCTCTAACGGCCGTATATTCGAACGACCACGCATAATTCTACACCGCGAAATTTCAATACGAATTTTCAGCATTCGATACGAAGCTGTCGACCGTGCATATATATATATATATATATATGGAAACAGTAGAGGAATTTCGAGCCATAGGACAGAGCGAGAACACTGATACGTAGGTATATTCGAATGGTGCGGTCCATCGAATTCGAGAACGAGAGAGAAACTGCGAGCTCATAAATTATTTTACCTCTTGAATTCTCGAATAGTACAAGTAGGTATCGGTTCTGTGTAATTACAAATTAAGAGTAGATTCGATTGATCTTGTTTCGAGTAATCCGATGGGAAATGTATGCTCGTATTACATTGAATACGAATATTTATGTATTACAAATTATTAATAAAGCGAATAAACAATAGAAAAATACCTATTTTTATTCATTCTCATCGATTAATTCTTGAACGACAAATACATATTTAAAGTTATATGAGTAAATACACAAAAGACAGGAGAAAAATACCTAAAAACGGTACCTAAAAATCGAAAAATTATTCCCAATGGCTCACCGAACACTAGTTTTCCCATTCCTGGCTGTCTTTCCAGTAGTATCATTTATACATTCGTTTTAAAATACATTTAAAAAGTATATTCAAGTAGCTTTAATTTCAAAAAATTTGGAAAAGAAAAGTTATTGTTAAAGAAGAGCAAACAAATACAAAAAAGTCCAATTTATCAGAAAATCATCATTTTTCCGGTTTAGTTAAAATACTTACAACTTTTTGACCCAGAAGTCTCTGTAATGTCTCTCTACTTTTCAGATAAGAAATGTATGTTAATATTGTATTATGTAACTAATTGTACTTACATACATATATTTTTCAATTATATGAAAAATCAGTTTTCGTTTGCAAGCATGTGGAAAGTTTCATGGACGTAAAAGTCCAAACATCTGAGACGAGTCAGCAATAAAAAAGCTGCAGATTCGGACTACGATGCATTGCACTGAAATGCATTGTAGACGGTAGTTCCGTATAGTTACCTTTTTCGCGCGACTCTGTCTCTTTAATCATCTATTCGATACAAAAGATAAAGTCATTTTGTTAATAAAAATTATTTTGTTGGAAAGAAACTGGAAAACCTTCAATGATCAAAAAGAATTATCTAAAAACACCTAAGAATTACAAATTATGAGCATTTAATATTTTGAATTGCAGTATTCAATAAATAATAATTATAACCAAACGATTTTCAAGAAATCTTCTAAAAAGTCTCTAACACGCTCATAGCTTTGCATTCGAAAGGCCTTTTTGAATGTTTCTTTTTGTAATTCTATTTTAATTTCATATAAATTTTGCAGATAAATAATTATTGAAAAATCTTACTGTCACTCTTGTAGTAAAATGACAATGATTTCAAATACAGACCTTGGCTTTGAAATACATTTTTCTAAATAGAAACTCCTTTCTTTGGCACCGGTAATCAAAACCTCGTGCAAATTTGAAAATCTTTAATTTAAAAGATCAATTATCTCTCTATATAGAAGAGCAACTTAAAAAAGTATTAATAAATTTTGTGTAAAAATCATTTAACTTTGACTCAACCTCGAAGGGTATCCATTTTAAGAAAATGTTTACAAGTTATAGACTTCCCGTATACATGACAGCTACAATTGTGCAATGTAAAAGAATAACTATTTCAATTAACGCAAACTAATAATTTACACGAGAATCACAGGGTACGCGAGACAAAAACCGTCAGTTACAAGTGCAATAATAATAATAATTATTATTTTAATTGCAAATAAATGCAATTGCGTGAAATATACCATAAAGCTTCAAAGGTAACACGATAGGTACACCCGAGTATTCACCAGAATTTCATTTGCATGAGTGCAGCGAGCGCCCCGACGCTTTATACGCGACGGGGTTTCGCAAGAGCGAGCGAATAAATGGAATATAAATATTAAATTTCTACAAATTACACGCTCTTACAAGTTGCCGCAAAGCGAAGTAAATACATTAACGTGAAAATTCCTTTCTCTCTCCCTCTCTCTCGCTTTCTTTTTTTGTACTTCTTTTAAAAAGGTCACGTCGAATTTAGCAATTTAAGTATCAATATGTGGGTAGTGTAACTACAGCCATAGCTCGTATATAATTTTTATTAATAAACAATGTAAACATCGATAGAGCGGAACAATATTTGCTTGTCTTTTATTCATAAAGTCGGAAAATGCAGCGCAGCCACTGAATTATTTAAAAGCTCTTCTTCGGGCGCTGAAAGGCTCGTGAGGCGAAAGGTAGCTAGGAATTTTTCGAAACATTTTTTCCCCTATATCCCCCCGTGGGATAAAAGGAAAGAGCAGTGACAATTTTAACCTAGTCAAGCTACTTTATCAAAGTACACTACGGAACTTTTCGACTATATATATGTATATTGTATACGTTGTAAAATATTGCGAACAATAACCATAGGCCAAAAACGCATATCCGCGAAATTACGAGCCACCTGTAGCAGAGATCGAATGTGTCGTTAAAATTTTCCTATTATTTATAGAAAAAAGTCGGCTAACGAAGAAAAATTAAATCCAAAATACATGAGAGGGCAATTTGATAGCATACAGTCAGAACTTTCATAAAATTCTGAACTTCGCGATTTCTCGAAATTTCACAAATCCAGGAGGATCTCGTTTCGTTGCTACCTCTGCCACAGAGAGCCGCGCATTTTTCTCACGGAGAAAGAGAGCTACAGCAGTACGAAACTCTCTTGGGAATGTCGCGAAACTTTTAGGATACTTCAATAGAGCGAGAAATTTCTGGCTCAGGAAGGGCAGAGCTCAGAGCCACAAGATACCACTGAGAAATGGAGTTTTCGCTTGTTTTTACTCGACAGTTTCACGATGGATGAGACAACTAAGCTACCAGCTTTTTAACCACTGAACTAATAATTTCGAATGAATTATCAAATTTATGTTCTCACCGATGCGAACAAAAATAACTTCCAATAGGATGATTTATTTATTTCCTTGTTTATGTAATGCGAAATTGTCTCGACTATACTCGTGGCAGCTAATAAAGGCCAACTTGATCGGGTCAGGAAATAGAAAAAAGGGCTTGTGGGAGTTGGAAGAAAATCAGAGCAATAAAACAACATGAGACTAAATCGAAACGAACGACTTGATCAACTACGCTTATCCCTTCGGACTCTAGGCTATAGTTATTTATTGGAAGGGTTAATTTTTCTTCTAGGCTCTTAAGCTTTCCCACTCTCTCTCTCTCTCTCTCTCTCTCTCTCTCTCTCTCTCCTTTTCTCTCTCCGCGTATGGTTTGTTTTGGAGATTGCTTTGTATGTGGATTTTGGGGAAAGTAGTTTCTAAGAAGGTGCGCTTCGAAAGTAAACTTCGACGAATCTGTTTCTCTTATTTCTTGTCCCCTTTTACTACTGCGTTTATCTCTCTCTCTCTCTCTCTCTCTCTCTCTCTCTCTCTCTATTTCCCTCCGATCATAAACATCGAAAATTTTGTTTTGCATAGAATATGCATTTCATGTAATATTTACTGCTTAGTTATGCGTATATCTGTTTTCAAATTCACATAATATGGTGTTTCAATAATTTTTTTTGTTCGAATTAGTTAAAAGACAAATGAATCGAATCAATCTCTGAAATTAAGAAGCAGAGGATAGCTTTTTGCAAGTTATACACAGATCGTTCGTTATCCTTGTCTCGATCCTGCTGTGTCAGCGGAAACAAGATTACTCGGGACTATACGGAATAGCAACCTTGTCCCTTCCTATACATATATTAAGGATCTTTCAGTGAGTTGGAAAACAAGGCTCAGATATAATGGCAGACTTGAATTTCAACACCAAGATCATTATTCTTGATTTTAGATATAATTAGATGATCAAGCGACTTTAGTCAACAGATGTCGTCATTGCACCTTCTCGATCGTCTGATTAAAAAGTTCGTGGCAATAAATATATATGTACACATTACACAAAGATTCCTTTTATATCCATAGCTCAAAAGTTCATATATAGTGCAACATGAAAATGTAAGAAAGCCGCGCGAATAAAGAAAATCCTAGCCGCACATACATCTACCGCCCAGGGGCTGAGAAGCGACGGCGTGTTTTTGCAAGCTCCAGTCACCCGCAGCGCGACTCTGCGGCGCCAACAACGTATATATGGTCGCAGATTTGTCAAGGAAAGAGAGGGACGGACATTAGCCTTTCTCTCCTATAAGAAGGCCAATGAGCCACCCACAGAGTAGCTATTGCACTCGGAGAAATCTATCCGCGTCGAACTGAACTGCGAGAAATTCAGGTCAGATGAGCTATATGCATTTTCGATTTCGTTGCACGCTCGAGGATTGGCAAACAGAAAAATATAGAGCTTCCTCGGATGTATAGATTTGAGAAAGCTTTCTTCGGAGGTCGATATACAGATTTAGTTATATTTTACGCAAACATACCGACAATGTAGCTGTATTAAGTAGAGGAGATCCGCGTTTGGTAAGACGCGCATTTATATATATAGATATATATATATATATATATATATGTGTGTGTGTGTGTGCGTAAAGTACCTTACCTGATAAGCGGTTACCAAGCAACTTAAGAAAATAGATAAATGTAATAAAGATCCTCGAGAGTTGCGAAAAGTAATAAGAAGAGGCGCAGCATGCAACTGCAGCGGAAAGAAAAGTGCTTAACGGCTTAATATATTATTTCGTTGTTGACTCGTCCTATGGCGCAAACGTATAATTTAAGAGTCATATTTCTCGCGCAGCAGTGCGAATGCTAGGTTATCGTGTCGTCATCTTGTTATACCCCCGCAGAAACAGCTCCGTAGGGAATTTCCCGCAAGTGGCGCCAGACTGAAGAGGAAACGCGACAATTTCAGTAAAAAACCCACTCGGCCTAGCGACCAGAGCTTGTGCTTATATGTTAAAAATAAAGTTATTTTTCTCAATAATAGCTATGACCTATATAATATTACCTCCACAAATATATTGTCTAAATTTGAAATATTGAATGATTCATTATTTTTTACAGTGACAGTATTTTCATTTCGGAATAATATTGAGCAGAATGAAAAAAAATTAAGTTTACTATTTGGTGATTGTCATTATTTAATAAAATGTAGACATAAAAATACATTAATTCACAATTAAAAAATTCTTTTGAGTATTATATATTATGTATAATTTATTATTAAAAATGGCCTTCATCTTAATTGATTATAAATATTCTTCGGTAATAGTCTGCACTTTAATTTAAAATATTACTTTAAAAGTTTCAAACAATTTATCTTCAGCGTCAAATGTATCGATAAGTCACCGATTATCGAAAGTAAATAATGATGTTATTTACAACTATCTTTAAATTATTTGACAATTCCTAAATTAATTTGTTTAATTATATGTTTATATTAATAAGAATCAATATCGAACGATTTGTTACGAAGAAAAATTAAACATTATCCTCTATTACACCGACATATTACAGTATCATTATTATTGTAGATGAACAACAATATTTCAAAAGTAAAAGTTCTAAATATGTTATTTATTTTTTAATAAAAAAAATACTGCTGCATTGTATTTTAACTATTTCAGATAGTAACTGAACTTTTGCATTTATTCAATTTTTTCACTATTGTCTATATTTTGTACCTTACTGACATTTACAAACAGTACATTTGCACTATTTCAAATTTAGAGAACAACGTTGATGAGTCAAAGGTGATGAAAGAGGGTCAAGCACACATCGGTCGGCGTCGTTTGTTTCGTTTTCACACCCGCCTGTAACTGCAACTCTACTACGATTGTAGCTTTCAGTCTCCATCTGTTACAATTTTCGCTACTGCTGCGGTGGTAGGATTAGCGATTTGTCAATTAGTTTAGAGCACAAATCCACTAATTTATTTACGAGCAAAAAAAGGTGCCTTTTCTTTCGTAACGCGAATGACCAATCGGCAGGCGTGCAAGAGGCGCACTGCGAAGAGAAATTTTCACCGCTCTAATTCAGATTTAGGGAGCCATTGAACGATCTATATACGTTGCACGCGCTGAATAATTTAAGACCAGACGAAAAGAGAGACAGAGAGAGAGAGAGACTCGCTGAGCTCTGCAACTATTGCCAGTTTTCTTTGCACTCTGCTAATTGACCATTTCGATGTCTTTTGTAATTATTCTCTTATATTCAGCAAGCATTATTCACTTGGAATCATCAAACTTAATTAGGTTGATTTACGTTCCTGTGCATTTATTTTCGTCAGAAAGCTGCTTTACTCCGCCTCCAAAAAAGCTTATTTACGATAGTGAAATATTTGAATTATTCAAAGGAAGTATAACTGAAATATTTTAAGCACACTGTTAGTGTTGAAAACGTTATAAGCATATTTCCAAAAGCTTGCACAGAGAGACAAAGAAAATCAGTGCTCGGTTGGAGAAATCAACTCTCTTATAGGTATTTCTTCGTTAGAAAAAGGAAGTTGCGAACGCGTCCGCGCAACGCTTGAGGCAACAGCGCGTGCAGCGACTTTGAAAGCACCCAAGGAAGAAAGAAAGAGAATGTATAGAGAGTCGCCCTCTCTTTCGCGGGCAATTAAAGTTTTTCCAATCTCCGGCCGCGTCTACTACCGAATGCCACCTACCTACCCTAGACGATGGTCCAACTTGGTTTAATTGCTCGCGTTTCTGGCTTATATAGCTCATAATACAGACCCGCGGGCGTGTCTTCTCTCTCTCTCTCTCTCTCTCTCTCTCTCTCTCTCTCTCTCTTTCTTTTTCAGCGACTTTTTCCTGATACTTTTTCTCGTTCTTTTATTTTTCGCCAAAGGGGGAACCCGTTCATCAAACCCAGTCATCGAAGCGGCAAATATTCCGCCGCATATCCGGCCTGATTTTTCAAAGGATCCTACAGATATAGGAGAAATTCTTCCTCGTCTCCTTTTCTCTTTTCTAGCCCCTTCCACTTTTATTTTCCGTTGCAGCTCAGAGTAGAGACCCGTTCGCAATGACGGCGATGTCGACGCGAGTGTATACTGCGATGTCTAGCGGAAGAGAGCAAAGGGACCAGAGACGGCCGGCGGCTTTTCTTTGCGGCTTTTGGCTTGGCTCCGTTTCCTCGTCTCTCATCTTCTTCTGCGCAATCGGCACTCCTACTCTCTCTTTCTCTTCGTCAATAATATTTCCTTTTTCCCAACCAAGCGAACAATCCAACCGAGCGTGCCAAGCCAACGGGACGAAGCGAAAAAAAAATTCGATCCGTCGATTCATAATATTGGCAGACGAACGAGAGATAGAAGAAATTTCGAATATAATAAGAGACTGCGAACAGAAACCCTGCTAGCCTTGTTATGTATATACCGGGCAGTTATACCCTACGTTTACTCTAGCTGATCTTCCGCGCAAATATTTGGAGCTTTGATTATGCATATAATTGGAAAAGAATTTCGATTCCACGAACGAACAAAATTTTGTCAAATATGTTTCTGTTCTACCGTGCGAATATAGGATATGAACATTTTTGTGTGTAGAGAAAATAAAAGATTCGCTCGCGTAAGCCTGAATCGAGTCAAGTTCGTCGAAAAACTGGAATACGATGAAAACAATCCTTTGAGATAGTTCGCACGTCGCTGTGCATGTACGGTACGTACATACGGATTTAAGGACAGGCGCAAAACCGGTGAGAATTTTTCTCTTTCAGACGAATCTTTTCTGTTAAATTCCCATAAAGGAATTGGAACAAGCTAGATCTACTTTGTGCAATTATACTTTTTTTATTTCTTTAACGTGCTCTATGCATGTCTCGTCTGAAAAAAGAAAAAAATATTTCCAGCAAAGATGTAAAACTTCATTTTTCACGAAGTCACTTTTAAACGACATTTCTTGGAATTTCCCAATACGGTTCTACAGAAAAATTCGTTCAAGACAGCTATTTCCGAAAATATTTGTTGTTCAGTCATCCGTCGTGTCCGATCCAAAAGTACAACATTCTTAACACTATGATTTGTTTTGTTTTACACGAATACACGGCGCAATATCGGTTGAAATATATAATAATAGATTTACATATACACACATAGACACGTAGATATGTGCACACAAATGCAAGAGATGCAAAAAGGAGCTGCTGTTACTCACGCTCAGGCTGAACAAGGAGATGCGCGCTAGAATTCTCTGCTCCTAAACTAGGTCAGCAACAGCTGCTGCTAAAATGCTTGGAACGTGCTTTGATGTCAAATACATTTCTCGCCTCAAACTTTCTTATGCGTTTCGTGCTTTATTCCGGAATACTTAAAATGCCTATTCGTTTGTCACGATTTTTTTTCTTATTATTTTTTTATTGCTTACAAAGTAATATCTGAACGAAACTATACTTGTTCATTTAATTGCCTTTTACGTTTACTCACTATTATCGAGTTCGCAATGAAATAATTACTCAAACGATGTAAACAATCATTCTGGGAAGTAATACATTATTAATTCAATTAAATTGAGCGTATATAGAGATTAATTTAGAATGAATAAAATTGAAGAAATCATGAATTTGAAATTTGCACGAATACGAGTACTCATGGGATGTATTCAAATCTTGGTGTTGACGCTCTTTTGGGAAAAGGTACGAATGAATCGGTGACTTTTTACATTGTCTGCTCCAGAAATTTAATTAGAGAGGGAGAGATAGAGGGAGAGAAAGGGAAAAGTACGAGAAACTTGCTAGTCGCCTCTAAGCGTATTACTTCTGGTCACTTGAACTCTGAAAAGTTTCGGAGCTTGGCAGCTCCTGCTCTAGCTTTGAAGACAGGCGAAATTGAAAGTTTGAACGACGGTATTTCTAAAGCTTGAAAAATCATCATTTCAATGTACAACTTTTAAGTCTCGCAATACTACAAGGATTCTACATCAAAAGAAAGTACACCGAGTTTTCATTACATTTGTCACCACCGTGCGTATCGTGTCTCCCGATACATATATTTATAAAAAGTATATATCGCCGTACGTTAATATTGCGCTACCGTGGAAGCTCGAATAAAAATAAAACACATGCGTATACACGTGGCTGGTGCTCACATTGCAGTAGGTAATTTTTCACTCGGCGAGATTCAGCGAGAGAGAAATAAGGGAGATATCGAATGCATGCAAGCGAGAAAGACGAGCTGGTAAGAGAAATTTCTCGAATGATAAGGACGCAAACGGAAGAGAGAGTGGAATGGAGGTCGTTCCCTAGCCTAAGGGCTCGTTTCAGGATATGAAGTTTCCTTCGCTCGAACGCTAGCTATCTCCGTCTGTCTCTCTATCTGAACGCGCTGCTGCTACTGCTACTGCTACTGCTACTGCTGATGCTGCTGCGTTCTCGGAATCTGCAGTAGCGTTAGAGTAGGACATATATAGACTCGAACGCATCCTGTAGCTTTACGACGTTCTTGTGCTGCGTTTACTTCGCAAGTTTCGCACAAAGACCAGATAGCCAGATTATTGCTGAATTATTTTCAACCCGAGAAACTAGCAGGGAACGACTTTTGATTGAAACTGCTCTCGCATTGGATTTTTGATTGCATAGGGTATTCCATATACTCAACCGTATATTACGTTCGAAGTTTTAAGTGTATCCTATGAGTTTTATGTATTAAGGGAGATATTATATTATGGTTACTATGTACACATGTACCAATTTTTAGTACCATCTGGTTCTAAAAGGCTTTTTACTACCTGACATCATCGATACACGTAGAAAAGCAGAGCATGATTTATAAAGTTTTATTTTTCTTCAATTGACGCGCCGAACTGGAATTCAACTAGGACACAAATTTTCAAGCTAAAGTATTCAAAGTGAATTTCAACACTGCCGAGTGAGTCACAAAAGGTTTCTCTAGTCCCAAGTTTTAATTATGTCTAGCTTTTCCCGCTAAATAAAAGAAAGAAACCATAAAGAGCTAAAGAGAAAGAGTAAAACGTCATAAATTTGTCAACGAATATGAAGAAAAATTGCAAATTCCTGAGATACATCAGCACAGAAAGCTAACGCATGTTTCGTATTTTAATTTAACGAAATAAAAGATTAAGCATATACGCCGAATATGTTAAAGATGAGCAAGAGGCGAGTGCCTTTGTGTATAGTATCTCTTTTGAATTCTTTATCTCTTCCGTCCTGGCTATATACAAATAAGAGATCTATATTTTTATTGAAATCTCGGAGCATCGATGGGATGACACCGACGCGTCCGTAGGGTATATATAGCGTATATAACGCGAAAAGTAGCTTGGAATATTCCATTTATGCGAAGCAGAGAGCTCGTTTATACGCGCACCCGGCGGAAGAAAGTTCAAACCATGACGGATGCGAAAGCCAGCCAAAGGCTATAGAACGTTAAAAGTTCGCGCCGGGAGCTTTCGCGGTGCGCCGGTAAGTCCTCTGCCATTGCCGAGAATTCGTTCCAAGTATACACATATATACGTATCTCCATAGGAACATTTTAGCTACACACTTTCCTATATACCTCGTCCTGCACTCCGAAACTGCTGAGAGTGCTTTTCGACCGTTGATATTGCCTGTATTGCAAAATAGTTGTACCTAAATAACATCACTAAAAGCGAAAATCAAAATTGATGTCTCTCATAAGGCACTCGCTCACGTATATATATATAAGGCGTTAAAAATTTTAATCGCTCGTCGTATTTTTCCGTATAAAAAAGAAGAATCGGTTATACGCTTGATCTCAAAACGTATAAAAGTAAAACGACGACGCATCGCCTCTGGTCAGAAATGTGGGAGAGGAGAGAAAAAAATGCCTAGTAGGAAGCGGGTGTTGCGTTGTATAAAAAGCAAGTGGCTTTTTTATGACGACTCGAAAGCGAGCGACGTGTTTCAACGTCGGGATCGGCAACTCTGCAGAGCTGCCAGGAGTTTGCGAGCAATTATGCCCGCTGCTGTCGCTCGCTGCGGACTCGAGCAAGAGTCGCTAATGATTCGCTAACGAGGCAAGTGCTTGGCCCGCTTCGCTCTTCCAAAGAGAAGAGACGGAGTGAGGTGGAATCTCTCGAGAGACTATCTAGGTGCTCTCTAGGCTCGCCAATCTCTCTCTCTCTCTCTCTCTCTCTCTCTCTCTCTATCTCTATCTCATTCGCCTTTTCCTTCAAGGACTATAACCGATTGCGCCTCGCCCTCTACTGCTCTATCTGCAGTGCGCGCGTGTATGCTGCACGTCGAGCAGAGCCTTGAAAAGCCCTCGACGAAGCAGGTCAGGTTCTGCGTCTCTCTTTTTTTCCTTTCTCAGTAAAAAGCCACACGAGTAAAGTCTCCACTCTCCATAACGAGTTATTTCAATAAATTATGTACACCTCGATTCACTGTTTAAATATCTTCGTTACGCGAACTAGTTTCTGTCTGTAATAAAGAAGTAAAGAAGAAGCAACCATAAAACCATCGAGACTTTATATAGTATATGTGGATATACACGTTTATACTTCGACTGGCGACTAAGCGCTTGGACTGAATGGACGCGAACAGCGGTACTCGAGATCTCTACAGATGCGAAGACAAAGGTACACTGCAGAAACTCAAGAGGTTGTGCAAGGAGACATTCCCTCGGAAATTGGTAATAAATGCAAGCAACGTCATCGTAGTTTAATTGAAGCCCGAGCTCCAGACGCTAGCGTATAGTCACATCATCATCGGGTCTTCTATACGTGTCCTGTGCAGTTCTATCTATCTGTCGCCTTCTCTCTACTGTCTTTAGTTCAGCGTAGGGATAATGTGAGACCAACGACAGACAAACCAAGGAAGCTTCCAAGGAAAGCAAACTGCTCAGGACGCTCGATTATAACCGATGTGCTGCACCGAGAGAACAACATTGTCCTTGTGTTCCCAGAAGTGGCTTGTCACTCGGGTAATATACCCAGCTCTCTCTCTCGCTCTCTCCCTCTTTGTCATACTGTGTATAAGGATCAGATATAGAACAGACTCTACTAGTGCTTTACTACTGATCTGCTGCGAATGAGGCTCCGCGCGGACTATTCTGTTGTATAGGTAGGCCCGTTTCAAGTGCTCTTGATTTCATTCTATTCGATTTGCACGCTTGCTAATTCAATCGCGCAATTTTGTTGGAAATAGAACACACAAAGCTATCATGTTTTCAAAACAATACTCTTTAAGACTATTGTGAAGTACTAGTTGCATTTCATAAGATCAGTCATTTTCTTACTAGTAAAATTAAATTTGTATAATTTATTATTTATGGGGAAATTTCACTGTAAAAACCGAGTCTATGTATTCAAATATACCAATATTTATTATTAATGTATCACTGAATACGATTACTGTCTCTACAGATTTGATAATATGTACTGTTGAATATCACGGCATAATATCAGTGTGAATTTATTGTATATTAAGCAATCAGCTTAGAGTACTTCCAGATATCAGTATTAGGCTGTTGCTCTATACTTACTTAGATAGTCCAAAAATACTTGAATTATTTGAATGAAGAATCGAACAAAATTACACAACTTCTGCGATTATGACTTTTATTTCGAAAAAAGACCGTTATTCATGACATGCATATTACGTGTACATCGTGGACAATAGTCTATTTTAAATATTTTATTGTGTAGATATTATTCGAAAGAAGCAATTTTAAATAATAAATTCAATGAACTTGCATTAATAGGTATGGCATAAAATGGAAACATTGCTTATTAGAAAACACGTAAAAAATAAATAAATGAAATAATTCGCCTTTTTTCGTTGCTTTATTCTTCCTTTCTTTACGACATTAATGAAGAACGAATTCTTTTATTTATTTAATTTTACCAAGAAATGATATATATTATTAGAAACACCCGTTCGAAAAAATGATCATTTTATATTAAATAGAAATAAAAATATCATTTACATATTGCTCCTCTTCTATTTATGCACAAGAAGAAAAAAAAAGATTTTGATTGAAAGTTAAACAATACAAAGAACAAAGCTCCGAGTGAAAAAGGCACTCGGTAACAACGTTCCTTGAAATATGTCGACAACTTTAAAGCCACGGCGGCAAAAACACTGCACGAGCAGAGAAAAAGAGAGAGAAGCGGGCACCGTGAGAAAAAGCAGCTTAGTACTCTCTCCTGGGGATTAGCGAATGAGCTTGCGTAACTCAAAAATGCAAAGGTTCCTCTAACTACTCGTCGCGCTCTCTTTTTTTTGCTCTTTGCGCTAAGCTGCGCTATATTCGCCGGCAAAATTACAAATGATAAACTCAACTGCGAGTAAATTTCTACGCCAAGAAAACATCGTGCTCGAAGAAATTTTTATATCTTTGCGCGGAAGATACATCAAATATACGAACCTCGAAAAACTCCCACGGAAACCCCGTAATTTATTTTACGTCATTGCAACGTATTATTACATAATGTATACACTTTAAAATCAATATAAGCTTTGGTAAATAAACCATTCGAACAAAAAAAAAGCAAACTCTCGATCTCCCCAGGTACTAGTCTCAGAAATCGAAAAGTAAAATAAATTGATCAAATTTTCATCAGACATTATAGATTGAACGTTTCTAACGCGCCATTGAAGCGGTATTTTATGCAAAACCGCCAAAGCCATGATGACGCGCGCCCGAGGCGCGTTGAATATTTCATCGGACGATGCGGGTAGCGAAACTCTGGACCATCACCCTGGAAAAACCGCACTACCTATGGCTTCTGCTCCTACTGTTGTTGCCGTCGCTACTTCCACTTCCTTGCTAGAGGATCGTCTGATGCATACAATATGTGTATATATATATATATAATACACGCGTGAGACGTGCGGTTAGAAGACAGTATGACAAGGGAAGCGAAAAAGAGAGGGACGAATTGCCATTGTGGGAGGCTAAGGACCGCGAGATATATGGGAGAATTTTTATGCTATTTTGTTTTTAGAGTTGTGCGTATACATAAAAATAAAATCGACTTTCTGGTTATGCTACAGAAAGAAAATATTTTGGAAAATCAACCACGAGTCGACCACGTTTTTATTGTTCAGAAAATAATGGCAACTTTTCCCGAACAAAAGATATATGTATATACCTGACAGACAAATAGTTTTTTATGCCGACATGTAGCTTCCATCCGACTGACGAATAAATGTTCCCGAGCAAGAAGCTGTCGGAAAAAATTTGCTATTCCCAGGTTGGTTGGCCACTGCAAATACTATACTGACTATAGATACCACTCAGAATCGTACGTACTTTCATATCAGCAATAGCGACTAGACAGTGAACTTTTCAGATTTTATGAAATTTCGGATTGAAAGACGTATATGTACGAAGTGAACCAGAGGAAGCACCTTTTTCGAAGAAAGGTGAATTCTTATTCTTTTGGTTCATCTGTATTATGTCAACTGTTACTTACAACGTAACTTGACATGTAAACCTAATAAAGACAGTTGCGATATTTGTCGTTTTAAAATTCAACATTGCAACACCACTTCAATTCTTATTTTTAATATAGTGAAAAATTCACTATTCTCGGTAAGACAATTATTTCCACCTCTTAATTAGTCAACCATTCAGAATTAAGCAAAATGAAAATAAAATAATTTTACAATGTAGTGAATGTTCGCTATTTAATAAGGTATAAAATTGGACGCATAATTAATTATACCAAAATTTTCCATCGCTTTCGTGTCAAAATTGATTCTCAAACATAAATCAATAATTAATTAATCTACTTTTTGCAATAAATTATTATTATTATTATTAAAATTGATTTACTTTGATAAAAATGTATTAACAATTATGTGAATGAAGATATTGATTTTACATTTAAAGAATATGTAGTAATGATATAAATTACTATTGTCTAAAAATTATGCATGACTTGAATGAATTAGTCTCTCGTTTATTTCTTAAATGTGTTCCAGAAAAAAACAAAAATGATTGTGCACATCTTAAAGACACATCGATATTTCTAAGCAAGAGATTTCTAATTGTAAAAACGCATAAGCTAACTATTCTAAAAAGTGAATACAAATTTTTTGATTTTCTTACAAATAGTATATATTCACGTTAGACTAGCAAATACTGTATTTTCACTATCTCAGATTTAGAGAGTAGTGTACCCAGATAATATTGATATGTACGGTACATCATAATGTAAATACATATCTAAATGGAGCATAGAAAGCACCCTTTTCTAAAGAAAAGTACATTTTTATTCTCTGTGCATTCGTATCAACTGTTAGCATTACGTAATTTAGTGTGAAAACGACGAGAAGACAGTGTTGATGTTTGTCATTTTCAAATCCAACGTTCGTTGCAACACTGTTTAATAGGGTACCCATCTATTGCACGTACATTAGAGCATAACTAAACGGCGAACATTACCGCATCGTGGGTACTATTGCTTCGGTTTATATACGTAGCGGCTTTACAGTGCAACTCGTATACCTGGAAGGAAACACTGCGCGTGTTTATGATTTGTTACATGCGTATCTATTCGATCGTGAAAATACTGTTTTATGGATATGTATAATAAACTGTAATATATAAATTAATAGGTAGTTATAATATAAGTATAACCAAGAAAATTTATAATTTATGGGTTAGGGAAACGGTAAACTCCCTCAAAGCACTTTCGTCCTTCGCACATTTTAAGATAGGACAATTCTATGAAGATAAAAATACATTGCCGTTGATGATGATTAAACAATCTGGAGGCGAAAAAAATTTAATGAAATATTAGCCCAAGAATAAAAAAGGTGTATGTATTCATATATAAATATGAAACATTGATGAAAAATTCATTTTTGTAAAATTAATTTCACTCCTGAATTATTCAGTTCCTCACTATCGAGAAAAGTGAAAATAAAATTAATTTTATAATTTAGTAAATATTCGCTATTTATTAGTGCGTAGTCTTCTATGTATAATTAATTATGCAAAATCTTTCAAAATCGAAATTGATTCCGCAACATTGATTTATTATTCAAAGAATTTCCTGAATTTTATTAAAAACAATAATAACATTATTAACTGCTATTTTCTAAAACATATTTATGAATCAAAAGAAATGGACTTCAGAAAAAGAGCAATGATTAATTCTTTTAATCATAGAGAGAAATTCTAGAGAAAAAGATATTTTATTATTCTCGGTAGTGAATAGTTACTTCTTCATTGAATACAATATTATTTTGGCTGATTCAAACAATAAATATTAACAACACAAGAGTAGCGAAAATTTCCTACGGAATTCATATATATCCTAGTTTTACGTGTAAAATATTGTTCAAAGTTTATTAAAGTAAGTTATTGAAAATACATAGAATATTGGAGATATCATATGCAAATACGCTACATTCAACGCGTTCATTGACACATAAACGCGCTTCGAATTACGGAAAGCGATCGGAACCCTTTCGGTATGCAACCATTGTGACACATCGGTCAGTAGGTAAATGCTTCCCTGCCTTGCACTTCCACCTGCGCGCATGAGATGGCCTCATAGTCCCGAAGCGAACACACCCAGAATGACGTAGTAGTAGCAGTAGTAGTAGTGTTTCACCGAGTTTGTGTACGCGCGCGAGCTCGAGTCCGTGGTTCTTGTATTGCCTGGGGAAATTTTTCATTGACGAACAAAATGTTGTACTACCAGCGTTCTTTCATCGCAGCATTAACAATCCTCATCTTTCTAACAACAGGTAATTTTTTCTTCGTTGTACCATATTACAGTAATTTTAAGTGTTAAAAAGCAACAGAACAGCGTGATTCACTGTATCGTTGGAAACGGCCATATTGAATGTTGCTTTCCACAAATATAAATATATACTGATTTGTTCAAAACATTAGTAAGAAAATTGCTGTTATATTAAATGAAATTAGAACTATTTACATAAGCTGTTGCAGCAGTTGTGTAATTGAGTATGGAATTCATTAAGTAAACAATATACTTCGGAATGTCACGTAAACAAGAACAAACAACTTGTTAACCAAAAAATTTTCTATTTCAGGTAGTTTCGGTATAAAATGTTACCAGTGCAGTAGTGATACAGATCCCGAGGGCGTAGACAGCTGTGGAGCTTACGAAAAATTCGACAAGGAAAGGCACGTCCCAGTGGAATGCAATAGTGATGAATCGAAAATGCCTGGTACCTTCTGCGTTAAATTGACGCAACAAAGTCCTCGTGGATTCATTTGTAAGTAGATGAATAAAACATTGAAGACATTCTCATAAAAATATTATTTATAGATTTTCTATAATTATTATTACACTTTGTTTAAATTTATTGTTAGAAAAAAACCATAAAACATAACCTCCAATACAGTTACGAACTTGTAACTTTCTGATTTCTTAGAGGAAAATTTCATTTTGGAAATTATCTAATGTTGAAAATACAAAGACTCAAACTGCGCGTTAAGGAAAGTTTTAATCAAGCGTATCTAAAGATTTTGATACATTAATTCTGGAATCACAGGGGACGGCAGATGGAGACAGGTGATCCGTCGTTGCGCTTCCGTGGCGAACACAGGTGTTACAGGCGTTTGTAATTGGGGCGTTTACGAGAACGGTGTCTACTGGCAGGAGTGTTCCTGCTCCGAAGACTCTTGCAACTCCGCCACAAATCTCAGTCTGGCTTTCAGTGCAATTCTGGTGGCTTTAGCAATGTCTCAGTGCCTTAAATAATTTCAAACTGAAGATATACTTGGAAAGTGATGAAAAGCTAACAAGACAGTAATGCCGTATCTAACAAAAGAACAAAAAAAAACATACAACATTACATCATGTACCTTCATATTTTCGTGCATAGCGAAATACGACGAATCTCACTTTAGAGCCTGATAATGTATACTTGTTTCGTCGATCAAATTCGCCTCGTACACTCTGCATAGTAGCAGCTATCGATTACCTTGTGCTTTACTTTTTGTTTAAATCGAAAATAATAGTGCCTGCATATATATTTAACACACGACAAGAAAGAATTGCAATAGTTTGAACTTAAAGTAATACCAAATATTTAAGTACGTCGCGTAGTTATTATTTTTTTAGATCTTTTTTTATATAGCTACTCTTTATTAATGGTTTAAGAAGATTCAATCTAATTGCCTTTAAATACAAATTATGAAAATATTTTTTTTTATGTTGTGATAGTATTATTGCACGTTAAATATTTTACCTTTTTATAGATTTTATACATACATATATTTATATTGCCCTTGTAAAGATATAATTATATTGAAAATCATATAATTACTTTTCTAATGAAAGTAAAGGTTTTTTAATATGCATTATCTCTGTATTAGAGAAAATATTGCGACTCGATTCCGTCCATGCGATTCCGAGCTCATGAAAATGTGTGAAAATTCGTTCAAAAATATATTGATGATTTATCAACTGTTTCTCCGTCCATTGTAGTTAAATGTAATTTAATAACAACGATCCTAGATCATAACTTAAATTTAATTTTAGTACAAATTACAAACTAATAACATTATTGGCACAAATGATTTTCAGAGTATTTATTTTTTAAAGTTGCCATTTAATGATTTTTTTAATAGACTAACGCTCAATTCCATGCATATTAACAGCGTAATATAAAAATCTAATCTTTTATATGCATAAATGTAAATAAATTAGGTATTTACGCTATTTTAATCAAGAGATGTATTGTGCAAATGTCACGGGAAAAACACTGTAATCCAACGATTCTATTTGTACTTTTTTATACAAGCATAAAGTTGTTTTACAGGAAAATAAAACCCAAGAACAGAGAAGAATACGATGCGATGCATTTTCTTATTTTCCTTCTGTCCTTCATCCTCTCCCCTTTCAATTTCTGGAGGCGAATCCATTAGACACGTTATTTTGCGCTTTTACGACTGACGCCGACCATGAGATAAACCATGAAAGAGCGAGAAGAAAACGAGAGGGACAACGGTGCTTTGCACGTTTAAAGGGTCCATAGTAAGAGCCTTTATCTTGCTAAAGGGTCACGAGTGTCTTCGTAATCCTGACCCCCTCCCGTGTCTAAAGTTTTTTTCTTTTTCCAATTTTCTTAGCATTATTCTGTCAAGAACTAATATGTTATGTATATAGGGTTAAGAAATCCAATTAAGTATACATAATCTAGTCCGATTTTATATATAAAATCGGACTAGATTATGCTTCTAATTTTCTTTTCTTTTTTTTTAAATGTGTTATATGTTAATATCTGTATCAAAATATATAATTTTACTAAATTATTTACTGTAAATATAATACGTACGCTGATAATATATGATCTGAAAAAGTTCATTTTATCAAAATAACACAATATATACAAAATTGCAGAGTATATTTCTATTTGGAGCCATTGATCTCTTTGTTCGCTTTTTTCTTATTATAGACGTAATATTTTCATTTATACGGTTAGATAAAAAATATATATTTCGGTCTTTTGTTAAATTTAATGCCACAATATATTCTGCTTACTGATTTAAGCTCACCTGTCATTAATAAGTACATTTTCAATGTTCATCATTATACACTTTGTTTCTCAAGAAACCGTAACAATGCAAATCATCCAACTCGTTAATAATTCTTAGTTCAGATATATAAGAAGAGCTTCATTTACATGTCCAAATCTTTGGATGTAGTTTTGAAAGTTTCTCTTCTATAGTTCAGTAAAATGAAATTAATTTGGGTAAATAGATTTTAAGAACACTTTTACGAACTATTAGAAATGACTCTTCTTCGCAATGCAATAAAATAATAGTGATCCATTTAAAACAAAAAAACATATTAAGTGGTAATGCTTTGAATCAATTCATTTAAATCAGAAATTTCATTGAAATTTTAAGTTTATGTATATAGTTTAAAAGCCGTAATAGGTCGATACGACACGTTTAAGGCAAACTAAAAATACGGTAAAATTGTTCACTATTCTCACCATTATCATTGAAAGATATATTAAGAAAAAAATTGTAGTACGATATTTCTCGAAATAAACGTTATCCGATTAATTCATAACGAATTCGGTTGTTTCAACGCGACTTTTCCTTTTGACATACTAATCAAGATTATTTTCTTTTGAAAGGAAAGCGCATTTCTGTCAGAGTATAAGAATTATATCTTCAAATGTTCATAATTTGTACGGCCGTAGAAAATATTGTCCGCATGGAACGTAAGTTTGATTGATTAATGCAAGAAATTCAACTAGATTCGAAAAGTTCTAAGTAATAGTTTCTAAAGTCCAAACTCTTGCTTTGCCGAACGGACGGCTCCTGGATGCCCCGACGCTCAATGCCCGACGCTGCGACGGCATCATGTTAATACCTGAAATTTAACAGCCGCAATGTAATTACGTGAGGCGAGACAATTAATGCCCTCCGAAAAGGATCTCTAACAGAGAAGTGGGCCGCAGTAAACGGACCGGGGTATACTTATTTTGTCCTTTCCATGCATTACGTCGTCACCGACGGCATAGGTTACTACTACCGACCCTCGTTATACCGCGAAACCACGTATAATTAAGACAAGACTCTGAGCTGCTTAAATATGGTCGTATATCAACAAAGAACGTCGACACATAAGACATGAACGGATTCGAGTATACGACAGAATTTCGTCAACTCATACTTGAACTTTGACATCGTTACTACTAAAAATACAGTTTTTAATAATTACTCTTTCGTAAAATTATTGCAATTTTTATCAAAAGAGGTCGAACGATTATCATATATAGATTCAAGAAGCATCTTACGCGATATTTGCGTTTAACGAAGACTATTCGAGAAATTGTTATCGTCTAAGAATTGATAACCGCTAAAAATTAAAATTTAAATCATCATAAATTATAGAAAAATTTTAAGTTGATTCGACCTTATTGATTCGCATACATAGATAAGTTGCTTACGAGTAGACTCATGAATCTTTGAAATTTTCACTTCAAATTCATCGTGAGAGATGTTCGTATCATCACGTACGTAACAAATATACTCCATGTTTCGCACTCACAAATACCATGTTCCTTACGACAAAATGTAAACTTGAAAAACACGTCGAAAACGAGATATTCGTGATGTAATTTAGATTGTATAATCATGCGAACAAGCTGTATAATTAACAAATACTATGAATAGTGCTGTAGGATTTGAAGTAGACAGTCAAAAATAATACATATACAATTATACATCATTCCTATATAGACACTTACATGCAAGTTGCATAGCTGAATGTGATCTTTGTAAAGGCCGCGAGATATTCATTGAGGTCTTGGGGTGTAAAAGAAAAGGCAGTGATATTTCATTCAAGAGGTGGAAGCCATCGTGGGTCGTGGCTTACAATTTAAAAATTCTCCGCAATTCTCGGGGTAGAACCGTCGACGCTCCCGCAATCTCTCGAGTAAATAGCATCGCGATAGGGTCATGAGAAAGAGCACGGAAGGAAGTCAGAGAGAGAAAGAAAGCTCTTGAAACAAAGCCAAGAAAGAGCCTCTTATTTTCAAAGACTTAAAAACGCAAATCCCACCATATATTTTTCTCTGCTTTGCACGCGTATGCCCTTCGGCCTTCAAGCCTTTTCTTATGTATTAGACAAGCTATATAGAGTATATGTATATATATACTCTCTCTCTCTCTATATATATATATAAACGGTCTTACATTTAACGTATTTTCAAAATAAGCTGCTGCTTTTGTTTGTTCTACTCCTTAATCTGATCCCTCGTCTATTTTAGCTCCGTCAACTTCATTTGTTACAAGCACTGTTTCTCAAATACAAAAGCAAAATCTGAATCAATGCAGTTTTATTTTCTACGCGAATTTAAATAATTTAGAAAATTAAATATTTTTACATCACGTGTAGATTAGAATAAATTGGGAGAAATGCATTTTGCAGATGAATTTCATTTGTATCAAAATAATTGATGAATAACGATATTGTCCACTTAAAAAATAAATTTTGTATATAAAAAAAGATCCAACAGGTACAGTTTTATTTGAAACCCGACACTGACGAATTCAACGAAATTTGAAAATAAAAATTTGTCCAATCCCATTTGTATCAGAATAAATGGGGAGCTCCAGCTATGTTACGATGTTGTACAGTCAAAAATGGATTCTTTATATAGAAAAAAATCCGTTAATAGAAATTCTACGTTTCGTCTGCAAGTGCGTTCTCATCTAAAGAAGTATATATATCCGACAATGAGATAGAAAATGAACGAGTAAGAATGCAAGAGAGATCTTTTGTATTCATAAAAAGTAATGTGTATAATGAAAAATAATATCTTCTTGAGAAACGCACAAGCGCTTACGAAACGGGTTGCTTTATTTAATCCAAGACGAGATGGCGGTGCTAAATATTTATGAAGAGATAGCTAAGACGGATATTGCGAGGAAGCAGCCTAAGCGAGAACCCTCTCTAGCTCATATTATTATATATATGTGAGCATGGAAAGAACAGACTACTTTTTTTACTCTAGAAACGGACTGCCCAAGTGTGGCCGCATGCAAGGGATGGAATAAGTACTAATTGCATAAATTAAACCACACACGAGCAGAGAATTTATCGCATTTCAGTAAAATCTAATTAAAGCTCGAACTCGATTAAACTATTCGAAAACATTGTTTAAATTCATTTTCTCGTTCCGGTTACAATAACAAAGTGAAATCTCGCTTATTAAAGTCAATTGGAAACTATGTTCTTTGTATTCGAAAACTCTTATAAACTCACTTAGAAACACTGTTAAAAAAAGAACTGCAGACATTCGTTTAAAAAAACAAGAGCGAAACGTTAAGTGAACTATGTATATAAAAATATTTGTATACATAAGAGATTAGTGGGAAATTAAGTAACGAGTGTACAGAGGAAATCTCTTCGCTTATGTTTTTATTGTCTTTTTGTAGATGTTATGAAAAGAAAGTTTGACCTCTGGGTCGCGCATGCCATCTAAATAACGTTTTTGCTTTATCGAGGTTTCGAGTACTTTGAATTTGTAAATGAAATATGAAATTGAAAACGTAACTCAATCAAATATTTTTTAATTAAACCATCATAACAATATAAAATATATTGTAACTACAATAAATAATATAAACTACATAAAATCGACTATCATTAGAGGATATATGTATATCAAAATTAGAGAAATCAGTATCTTACTCATAACAGAGTTTCCATGCATTTTGAGTCCAGCATTTTGACAGTTACGTTTTAACACTAGCTGTCTTTACATACCGTAAATATTGTTATTTTATTTATTACTATTTTTTAGGCTAATTTTTGCATGTGTATAAACTGTAGAAAGCAATCCTTTACTCGTTGGAATATAACGGAAATTTACGTTATTGTGTAACGTTTACATTTTTGCACAAGAACTAGATAACGTAAATAATTTATCCTATGACAACATTCGAGACAATATTCGTAGATATGGACTATAGAAAAAGTACGTTACTCACTAGAAAGTAGATGAAGTTTCTGGTATTCCTTAACATTTAAGTTTTTATACTTGTATTAAATTCTGTAAATTTATGTATGGCTGTATAACGATATTGGCGACTCGTCCGTTCACGTTACCGCGTTATATTTTCAAAACTGTTGCTCACCCTGGCGCAAATTATACTGCTCTGAAGATAAGCTTGAACTGCTCGAACGTTCGAAATTCGATTATCGAAACAGTTCGAGGTAGGCGCGCACGCGCAAAAATGCGGATGTACATAGAGCAACTTCACTCTACTAACATGTCAACTATATATATATATATATATATATATATATACACTCGTGTACATTAAGATTGACTCAGTGAGAGAGACGAAAACGTATAGAGCAAGAAAAAGAGCGACTGATCGGCAGCCCGCAGCACGGTCGCAGCAGCAGCAGCGCATAACGCATGTGCATGCGTCGTTAGCGAGAAGGAATCAAGGAAACATAGAGCGAAAAGAGAAAAAGAGAAAGAGAGAATCCTTTTGAATCTTACACGATGTGTAGTTAATAAATAAAAGTGTAGATTAGCGCGCGGGCAGCCAGGCGTCAGGTGTCTAGAGAACAGACTGTCGACTAGGAGGTAGTGCTCGTGTGGACAGAAAAACTTCCCGTAGAGGATGGACGTGGCCGGTGGATCGGGATTTTCTCGCACCGAGATTTTTATGCTCGTTGCGAGATTATCCTTCGTTACAGCTATTGGCTTCTTTAGCGTCAAGTATATTATGAACCAGCTCGACCCTAATAACAAGCAAAAACGCAAGGCAAAAAAAAAGGTACAACTCTCCAAGGCGTGCTTCGTAATTGCGTCAATCCCTTTGTGACATAACCTAGCAGCGAGTTTTTTTTCTGGCTCTTTTACTTTTCTTTGCGCTCCGCACTGCCTTTGCGCGAAATTGTTTTTATTTATTGAGGCTTTACTTTTGGTTATAGGCAGAAGAACAATTGAGAAAACTGGCGAGGACGGATGCCGTAGCATTAACCAGAACGATCGATCTCGAGCAGCTGACTGATTATGAGATGATGATTGCCAGTCACTTGGTGGATCCCAAGGATATTCGAGTGTCTTGGGACAATATCGCTGGATTGGAACACGTTATACAAGAGCTGCAGGAGACTGTCATTCTACCTATTCAGAGGAAAGAACTTTTCGAAGACTCGCAACTCACTCAAGCACCTAAAGTAGATATTTCTTCATTGGGATCTTTTTTAATTATCCATTACTTAGTTTTTATAATAATTATTGATGATTTCAGGGTGTGCTACTCCATGGGCCACCAGGATGTGGAAAAACTATGATCGCCAAAGCTACGGCCAAAGAAGCTAAAACTTGTTTTATTAACTTAGATCTCAGTATATTAACGGATAAATGGTATGGAGAAAGTCAGAAGCTCACTGCTGCTGTGTTTTCTTTGGCAGTTAAGCTTCAACCATGTATTATATTTATTGATGAAATTGGTGAGTGAGTTACTTTATCTTCTGCATTCTGGATGAAACAATGTATTGATCGTTTTTATTGATCGCTTTTACTTAACACTAGTATTTCATGTATAATATTGTACAATTCTGTGTTAACATAATATTGGTTTTCTAGATTCCTTCTTGAGGGCGCGCAACTCTCAAGATCATGAAGCAACAGCTATGATGAAAGCACAATTCATGTCTTTATGGGATGGCTTAATAACTGATCCTTCCTGTACAGTTATTGTTATGGGTGCAACAAATAGACCACACGACTTAGACAGGGCAATTCTTAGAAGAATGCCTGCAACTTTTCATGTTGGTTTACCTGTAAGTCATTTCTTTTGATAATTATACTATTTTAATGTTTTATTTTTACAATTATAATAATATATTTTTCAATATAGAATGAACAACAACGAACACAAATTTTAAATTTAATATTGGCTAATGAGCCAATTGCTGATGACATAAGTATCGCACAATTGACAAGAATGACTGATGGTTTCTCTGGATCAGATTTACAAGAGCTTTGTAGAAACGCATCGGTTTACCGCGTCAGAGACTACATTAGAAATTCCTAGTAAGTTTATTTATAATTTTTTAAATATACGTTTAACCTTTGTATTCAATCTATTATTTTACATTCAATCTATTATTTTAGTGCTACACGTTCTGGAACGAGTGGAGAAGATGAAGTTTACCATGACGCAGTACGTCCAATAACAATGGATGATTTAGTGACTTCTCTAAAGAAAATGAAAACCTCAAAAGTGCATACAGGTAGCTTAAATATGTCTAAACTGGACTTGGACTAAAGAAATTGCGAACCACAATACTTGATAAAGTATGGTCTCATCATTTTTTGCCTTATCAGCAAATTAATAATTAAATCATAGGCTAACTGTTTTCTGAATTTATTATTACAAAGAGTTTTTACAAATTAGTGTTTAAGTTCACTGGAGCTACATTACGTTTTAAAATCACTAATCGAATCTTACTCTTTGTATAAGGTGTTCTTTTCATTGCTATAAAGTTGATATTACAGATTCAATAATAAGATAAGTATTTATGGCTTGGCTGCCTTTATATGCATTATCATTGAATGCTATACTTTTTCTACTTGGTGATTCTTTTCTTTTGATTATTTATTTAAAATGTTGTTTTTTTACGTCAGTAATGGTATAATGAACTATGGTCTTTTTTTAAAGGACATTTCACATACTTACTGCATATATTCACATGCAAATATTTCGAAATAGAAAATTAAATTATGTACAAATAGATAAAATAAAAATCTCCCGTTGTGCTGGAGATTGAAGGTACGTAGCAGTAAATCTATAAAATTAATTGTTCAAAATGCAGTGTATAAATGAACTATTATAAAAAAATGAAAATAGAATCTGTAAATATCTCTATGATTACTGCATAATCATAATATATATCTATCTGTTCTCAACCCATTAATGTATGTTTGCAAAAGATTAAATATTCAAGATTTCATTGTTTAGGCAAAGAAAACTTGAGAAAAAGGAAAAATAATTGACGAAAATAACAGAGAATGTCTATATGCTGTGTAATTTGTGTTGAGGAACTATCTATAAGCAGCTTGTACATTTTTTAATTAAAGATTACAACGTGAAGAATATATGTGAAAAAAATCAGAAAAATTTGAATGGAATCATTGTAAGGAAAGTAAAAGAGAGTTTATAATTCATAGACAAAGATAGAAGAATTTTGATCAGGCGTATAATAATAGGTACAACTTATTGTTTGATGATGTAGTTGAGGAACATACTTCTTGCGACACAGGCATAGCATAAGTAAAGAGGTAGATTATAATTGATATTTCATACTATTGGAGTAACAGTACTTTTCGATACTAGTGTGATACGAATGATTCTTGCACGAGTGTAAGTTTAGCGTCTGAGCGATATTTTTCGGCGCTTCGTGCGATAAGTTCTATTTTCGCTAACGCTTGTCTTTGCAACGGTACGTTAAAATGACACTAGTTAAAGTACACTTATCGCACTAGTGTCGAAAAAACATTTAAAATGTATCTATGCAATGTTAGGTGGTTTTTTAGGAAGTTCAATAACAAAGCAGAATGTGACGTTAAATATCACTAAACGTACAATATTAGGTCTATGTAAGACTTTGAACAGAATATTTTTGTTTGCCTGTTTTGTTAAATTATGTACCTCATGAGTATATAAAACAATTTTCAAATTGAACCTAATAGTTTTATTGATCAATCAATATTGTACATTATCTATGTGACATGCTCAACTCTCGTTAATCATTAAATATAAAATTCTAAGGCTGATTAAATATTTTAATGATAAACGATTGCTTCAAATTTTGTATGCAAAGTTAAATGTAGATCGAAAATACTACTGTATGAATTTAACAAAACACAATAATAGGTATGAATTATCTACTTTATTTTTACAAAAACAAAATATTATTTTCGTTCAGCTCTAATATTGTAGTCACGATTTTTATAATAAATTGTTGTTCCATTATTAAAAGAAAAGGTCATTTACTTCATTACCGATGTGTTCCCAAATCTTTTTTTATTTTTATAATATAAGTTAAATAACGCGGGTCTAAAGTTGAGTAATTCTTTCTTTGCTGGAAAAGAAAAGCTTGCTTATGAGACATTATTAAAATCAAAATCATAATATTCGGCGTGCTCTACAGTCAAAAATTGTGCGTCTAGACTGACTCCCGTGTAAGTTATTGGTCATTGGTTCTCTCGATATCACTAACGCCCTCTTTGAGTAGAAAATCCCGCGTGGCTCTCTCTTGCGTATCACAGCTGTACTATGCGCCGGCGCCGCTGCGTATTCGTGTGTGTGTGTATATATATATATATATATATATATATATAGCATTAAAGTGCTGCAAAGTATATGCTCGCGCTCTCTCTATCTCTCAGCAGAGAACAATAGGTCGTACTGCGTACTGTATATATACTGTACGTAGACTGCACTCGACACGGCTATCCAGTGCCCCAGGCAGCGCGTCGCGGCTTCATCTTCACTGTATACAGAGCTACAAGCTGCGGTGGGGCCACTTTGTCCCCCTTAAAGTCTAAAGTTTTCACAATATATATATATATATATATATTTATATAAAATAGATATCTGTATATACGTGTATATATATATACGTATATATCCTACATTATATATATGTATATAATATAGGAACAGTATTGAAGCTCGTCGACTCTCTCGAAAAAGAAGAGAGTAGTTTCGCTATTGTAAAAACCCGCCGCTGGACGGCCGGAGACTAAAGCAACAGCAGCAGTAGCAGCGCAGCAGACTGAAAACTAAAAGTTTGCAAAGTGCTGTAGAGAAAGAGAGAGAACCGATTGATTACTCTATATATCTATCTCAACTTCCATACGTCCATCCTAGAACCTCTATATTTCTATTATATACGGAGTGCATACGATAAGTCAGTTCGCGAACGCGAGTGCAGCTGCCATCACGCGGAGTACAGAAAGAGTTGAAAGCATCATCAGTGTTAAGCGAGAGAGAGAGAGAGAGAGAGAGAGAGAGAGGGGGATAAAGTGAGAGAGAAAGAGAGCGTCTCTGTCTCTCTCCGATTTTGCTGCTGCTGCCTATACTAAGTACTGTCGTCGTCTTCTGCCGCCGAGTGTTCGAGTGCTTCTCTCTCTCTCACTCTCTCTTATAATAAAGTGTATAGAAGCCAAGTAGTGCGGATGATAAGTTTGTTGCTACATATCCAGTGGGAACTTTTTATCCTTCTTGTACGAGCGATGTGCAGCAGGCGGTGGAGCCAGACCGCGATTAGTGACTGCTGAAGATGATCCGCCGCCGCCGCAGCCAAGAACTATTGCTGTTTCTGTTACTACTGCTGCTAGCTCCGGCACTGGGTTGACTACGAGAGATTTTGGATACACCGAAAAAGTACGCTTGTGCAAATTTTTAATCTTAACCTCCTGTTTATGTATGCTTCCAACGCCTGTAACGAGTATACGACTTCATCACACACACTCTCCCTCTCTTACTCTCTCTTTATCGCTCTCTCTCTCTCTCTCTCTCTCTCTCTCTCTCTCTTGCGCGCACGCTCTCTTTCTCTCTGTAATAACTTCTAGCCGCAGGTGTAAGTTTGCACATACTCGCGGTGTCTTTCATATCTCCGTGAATTCGCGGAAGGCCTGCACCTACTTGGAATCGCTGTAATTAACCTCGCTACACGTATTTTCTCCTTCCGCACGACCCTTTCGAACGCGCGTAAGATCATTGACATCGCGATGCCACATCCCGTTGGGACAGCATAATGCTTAATACTTATATATATGTGTGAAAGAAAGATAAAAATGCGCAGATTTGACGTGTGTTCAAGCCGGTATAATCGATTTTGCCCTGTCAGCACGGCTGTAGCGGTCGAGCTCCCGGTGCATCTCGCTCTACTGATGCTGCTTTATTCTCTCCTTCTCTTTCTTTTTTCCCCTATACAGAGTCCTTGTTTACGACTTACTTGTTCTCCAGAGACGAACGTACGAAGGACAGTCTGGTTGCGCCTGCGCCCACGACACGGACAGTTCTTTCCCTCCTTGCGAATGAGAAACCCTTGCGAGAATATATTATGTCTTTTTATACGCTCTGTTAGTATAGAGCAGCTATAATTATCTCAATATCCAGTACTCACGCACTGTGTACAGTAAACATTGTACAGCTTCGGTCAAGAAGAAATTCAAAGAAACTATAACATATGTATAAATTGGTTTCTTATCAATAGGACACAGCTAGGATAGTGAAATTCGCCTTAACGGGCAAGAAGAATATAAAAAAATAGTGAACAGAAAAATTGAATCCGCGTAGACATGAATGTTTGACCAAAGGCAGTGAAATTGGTTCGCGCGCAGGAGAACAGGCAGCAATTCTCGCCCGATAGTCACGCGTCTCTCTCTCTCTCTCGCTCTCTACCTATATACATAAGTATATCGTGCTCGAAAAGCATTCTCTCGGAGCGAGTACAGAGAGAAAGAGGAAGAGATGCAACGAGAGTATACGTCCCTTGAGAGCGCTCGTAAACACGTGCGATCGCGGCCATGAGCTGCTCCCTCGCGTGCGGCCGTGGCGATAAGCCAGACTACTCTACAGAAGGAGAGTACGCGAAAGAGAGAGAGTGAGAGAGAGAGAGAGAGAGAGAGAGAGAGAGAGAGAAAACAAAGCAGCGACACTGATATATACAAAATTTGTCTTCTTTCCCGTAGCATATAAATTTATACATCCCATATCCAACGCGCGCATACAAGAGGGAGAGAGAAAAAGAAAGGCGAGGACATAAAAGAAGGAAGACACCTGCAGAAGATGCTGCGTATATGCTAGCATCCGCGAGCGCACGAGCTAGAGTGAGAAAGAGAGAGAGAGAAAGCAATCCTCGCGAAGAAAGTGGGACTTGGGAGTGTCGCTTGCTCTTCGCTCGTCCGATCGCGCAGTTCGCCCTCTCTTCGTATAAGTCAAACTCAACTCTCGCGCATATACAATATAACTATATAACATATAACATATAACATATAACATATAACATATAACGCGCGCCCGCGCGCGCGTGTTTCGACGACAATAAGTTGATCCGATTTTCTATACTGATACGTACATACATACGTTCCCGCATCTCTATCTACTTATCTTTTTTCTTCTATTTCTACATTTTTTTTCATTTTTTAATAATAAAAGTAATAAGCAATACTTCGGACGCTCCGATATATGTACATTTACGGACGAAATATATGTATATATACATGTATACCTTTAGAGCTCTGTCCATCCATCCGCCATCCTCCTGCAGTGGTGATCGCGCGCGCGGATCGTTGCTCCGCTATCGAGTGGGGAGAATAACTATATAGCGTAAAAGAGGGAGTGAGAGAGATAGCAGAAAACCCGATTATATACCTAGGTAGGCTCATCGCTGCTGCAGCTCTCTGCTGCTAAGTGCGAGGATTTCTAACCTGGCGTCTGTGTGTTGGACTCAAAGCTCTTCCTCGCAACCATTCCTTTTCAACGAAAAGCGCGTCTAGCTCTTGACGCTTTGGACAACATCGAGAAATCGCGCTTTCATTTCCAAGAAATATTGCAGTAGGAATTTCATCGGACGTGAACTTAACCTATAGAACGCGAAATCGTAGGTCGATAGTCCGTTCTTTCAGCCCTCCCACCTCGAAAATCAATAATCTTTCGGTAAGATTATGGACTCTGTGAGTCTTATCCAGCTTTGTTAATTACTGCTTTTTTCGGAATTTGTTCTATTTTAATAATTCAATCGTAAGAGCTAGTTTACATCACATTTACAGTTTCTTCTTCTCTAATGCTTTGGATCCCACTATGTTTTCACCTGTGATAATTACTTATTAATATTTCCTTTCGATTATTCATATTCTTCGCAATGCTTGATGACTTTCTAATGTAACTTTGTGCTTCTTTTTTTGTTTTCTCTCCAGGATTGTGGAATTGTGTGCATCATGGTGCGTGAGATATCGAGTTCGAAGAATGTATATTGCAGTACGCAAGATTTTGATACACTTGAAATAAGTTTAGATTAGGAAGACAAAGAACAATAATATTCAAGTGCGCTTGTGGATGACTATTACAAGCGTGTGATACTTAGGATTTTAACAAAATGCTTATTCTTGGATGCTTGTTATTCAACAAGGTAATTAATGATTGTGCGATCTACTTCTAGTATTACAATGTCTGTGATCATTACATTGAAGTAGTTAACTTAATAGAACTTTTGAACTTTTTATTTCAAAAGAATCATTGTCAAGATAACCTGTGCAAAAATAAATGAAGACAAATGTGCTACAAATGTGTATAGAACATATTAACACATCATCATTGCATTTTGGTGCTTCCACAAATGTGAGATCATAAGCCATGTTTACTAGATGTTAAACTTTTCTATTATCCAATGTGCTTTTGATACTTATGAGTGGCTGCATCCCTATTTTATCTTTAGAACAATTGACATCACAAATTGGTAGTGAATTTGCTAATGGGTTGGGCATAGACACTGTGAGCCTTAGAAAGGCATAAATTATTAGATACACATAGGATGGATGATACAAAGGACCTATGTTTTGCGAATTGATGGGTATATGCTTTTCCTGCAGGAGACCTACCAGTAACCAATTAAACAATAAGATATCTGAGCATATTTCGGCATCGGTAACTCCTCTCCATGTTTGTCTTGAAGAACCAAGAGGACCAGAATTGGGCTCGTGTGATACCACGGCTCTCAGACCACAGGTACAGTAATTATTTTCTACAGATTTATTCTTATATTTGGTATTTGATTAGGTTATCGCGTGAAATAACAAAAAACTTTTGCATACCCTCTGTTACAATAACCTCTTAATAATTTCTTATTTCTAACAAATGCAAAGTATGTATAAAATGAAGACAAAAATTGTGTAAACTGTTAAACTTGAAAAGTGTAGTTTTAAGATTACTATGTAAGAAATATAATATTAATTATAATTATTTTTAGCAGGTTGAAGGTGTCCATAGTAAGAGGGGAAGCCGAGAAGATCCTTGTGAGGACGATACTGGAGCAGAATTGCTCCAATCTGGAGCAGGTGAGCTGAAGCAAAATCAAGCAAGCATGGCAAATACTATAAGTAATATGAAAATGACTAACCCCATCAAGGGGTTAGTCAGTAAACGTCGAAAACGTTTTACAGCAGATGGCTTTGACCTTGATCTCACATGTAAGCTCTTTTATTTATAATGGAATATTTATTTATATAATTAACTGGTTTCTTTAATTTTAATTTATAAAACACTTTTCATAATTCATATAGATATAAAAGATAATTTAATAGCTATGGGATTTCCTGCTGAAAAGTTAGAAGGCGTATACAGAAATCACATAGATGACGTTGTTAAATTCTTAGAAGCAAAACATCCAGATCATTACAAGATTTACAATCTGTAGGTTGACAGCCTTATGTATATAAAGTAATTTTGAAATATTTATCTTGAAATATTTTAATTCTTTTTTGCATTATTTACAGTTGCTCAGAAAGATCCTATGACTGTAAAAAGTTTAAACAAAGAGTGGCAACTTATGCTTTTGATGACCATAATCCACCCTCTGTTGAATTAATAAAACCTTTCTGTGAAGATGTACATACATGGCTTACGCAGCATCATAAAAATGTTGCGGTTGTACATTGTAAAGCCGGAAAGGGTAGGACAGGTGTAATGGTATGTTGCTATCTCCTTCATAGTAAGCAATTTAGAACTGCTACTGAAGCTCTGAATTTTTATGGAAATGAAAGAACAACTGACAGGTTATTTTATTATATTTATACTAAAATCAAAACGTATTTTATTATTAAATGGTTCTATGTATTGACTGAAACAATATTTTTTATGCGTTACAAATACAGGAAAGGAGTGACGATTCCATCACAAAGAAGGTATGTTAATTACTATGCTACACTTGTTCAAGAAAGTCTTAACTACCAACCTGTAACTTTAATACTTCGAGAAATTAAACTCGAGCCAATACCTACTATAAACGGAGGTCAGGGTTGTAAGTATATTTTCAATATTTTAAAAATCTAATCTAAATGTTATCAATGATCTAAATAAATTTTGTCATTTCAGACCATTTTGTGATATCTGAGGCTAATAACAAAATATTTAGTTCAGAAACGTATGAAGTACGAAAAGGCACCTCCACGCTTTGTATTCCTCTAAATCATAGTGTTCCCATTAAAGGTGATATAAGGGTGGATTTTTACAATATAGCTAAGGTCAAACGGAAAGTGAGTATACAAATGCATTGTATTATATTAAATATTTTTTATTTTATAAAACTAAATTTTCTAGGAGAAACTATTTCACTTTTGGTTCAATACATTTTTTGTTCGTGATCACTTAACGTCTGAGTATGATAATGGAGGACCAATCGAAAGAACGACAAGAGCATTAAGTTGTGACGGAACCGCCATGGAATTACCTATGGTTCACACAAAACCCCGGACAGGCTCGCTAGCAAGCTTAGGACCTATGCCACCAACCCTAGCTTTGACCATTGATAAATGGGGCTTGGATGGTGCACATAAAGACAAACATCACAAACTCTATAGTGTAGACTTCAAGGTACTTATGTTTAAATAGCCTCAATTTCTGTACAAAGAAAAATGCTTCTCTACTGAATGTATTTATTTTCATAGCATAACACAAACAAATTATGCTTCAGTATTTTTATTATAATTCAGTAACTTAAAATCAACAATTTTACAGGTTAGTTTATTAATGCATCGAGTTGGAGGTAGCATACCACCAGCTGTGCCTCCGGCTGTAGGACCAGATGGCGATGGTATACAAATTGGCATGAGTGGCAATGAAACACCAAGTGAGTCGAGTGAGGCTGATAGTAGCGAATGCGACACAACAGGGGACGAAGATGGTTGGGAATCGGGTGAGTCTTCTGCATCTCTGGTAGTGAAACGCCATTCACACTTACACGGCAGTAGCCACAATACACATAGCAATGCCCATCACAGAGTTAGTTTTGTAGCAGGCACTAAGAAATCGCTTCCTCAAGAAGATAGAGATAAAAAAGGTGGTCAAAAATCGAATTCCAACGTTAGCATCAGGCGATCCTCCGGTTTCTCTCGTTCGTCCAACATTGATACATAACATTTTGCATTATTCACTGTACTTAAAAGCGCTTTCTCCAGGACTCTTTTTCATTTTAAAGTATCAATAAGTATCAAATCTAATTTATCGAATTAAAAAAATGTGATTCTTTATTTTATTTGATAATCCTTCACTATTCGGCTTTGTTTCCTTTTATGGACAAAATTGTGATAAGACAAAAGTAGATGCACTTTTTCACTTGAACCATTCAATATATGATAATCAAAAATGGATTTTTGTAAAATTAATTATCTGACTTCCAAAATATATCGATTTAATTGACGATAATTTTTAATAGATAAGAATGGATTGATCCTTTAATATTTAGAGGTTTTATAAGACTCAAACGTTATTTAATACAATAAAAATTATAAATAAGAAAACTAATGACTGTATCGGTGAAAAAGTACCTGCCTAATAAATCAATGGAAATTTAAAGTGTTGAAAATGATAAATTTGAAGGATTGAAATATCGCGATTTTTAAGTTAAATAATAAAAAAATTGTATATATTCAGATAGTGAATTTTCACGTCAACGGATTTTTATTGGTTGCTGTCTTAATAATTATTAGTTAACAATTCTTAAAATTTTACATTATAGTTACAGTTCACTTTATTGTACATAAACTTTATAACTAAGTAATACAATTTAACTCCATTAGTAAAGGCTGACATTTTGAAATTTATAAAATTATTACTAGATTGATAAAATATGTAAATATTATTAGTCTGTTGTCTGTTGAGGCCGTCGGATAAATTAACAAAATACTAAAGCGGCGGGAATGATATAATAGTAGCAAATAAGTAATTAAATTACCAATAATTTTACAACCTCTAGAAAACTCAATAAAATTATTTTAAGCTTTCTAAATACCTAAAAATATTTGATTTTCAGTAGTAGGTGAACTATAATAATCGTAACCTCTTTAATTAAGCACATTATAATATTCAAATTTTTTATTCTGTAATATGTAAAAAATCTTTAGTATCAAATCTTTTAAAAAATGTTGAAGCATGTATAGAAACAAATGTTTAATTTAGTGTAGAATAATTAAGATAAGTTATAATTAAAGTTTTCTTTTATCGTTTTTAATGACGTAGTATTGCAACACCCATATTGAAAGTCTGATAATTTATCATAGTTTCTTTTAATTTTTATCAAATTCTATACCAATATTAATAGTAGTAAGTTTCTTGAAAAATTCAAATAAATTATATTCCAATCACTAACTTAATTAATAGTCAACAGACCTGACCACGTATAATATTTATATGGCGTTAAAAATATCAAAATTACAAAGACTGATTCCCAATTAATTTCCATGTTATTAAGATATGGGAATTCAATTAAAAGTCATTCTTACTAAAATTCAATTGTAAAAATGTCTTGTTTGAGTAACAATTGTCAAATAGTACATTAGGCATCAAGATGGAGAAGGAGGCTCTTTGTGTGCGCATGGGATTATTTATACGAAGCGAAGACGGATGTGCATTGTGCACCGAAACAGACTATTTGAAACACGCGAGAACGCAGATGGCCCCCTTCTTTTCTATGATTTATACTATATTTTTTGTATCTCGCACACGGACTTCATATGAGTTCTAAAAGAGTCCAATTAAGTAGATTGTAAAAACGTATATTAACGATTACATTGTGAATTATTATTCGTTTTACTTCCATTTTTACTAGATTTTTATTCACTTTCAAATAGTGCAGACATGAAAATTTCTACTTTATTATTAGACATATTAGAACAAAAATGATTGCACAATAGTTTAAGATATTCAATTTTGTAACAAATTATTGATTAATTATAACAATGTTATCTACGAAAAAGATTTTGTATTTATTTTTTAGCCCATTTAAAACATCCCTATAAAGAGTTTTCATCTTAATATTCAATTATATAATGCAATTTTGTGAGTTTTATAAAATTTAGCTCACATACAAGTGTCAAAGTTACATTTTTATTATTACAATAATTTTTAAAAGGATATTCAGCAAATTTGTTTTATCCGTCAGGATATATATTCGTTTGCATCTTAATTAATTAAATTTATGACATTAATTAAAAGAGGATGATCGTTCAGGTGCTACCGTGTGGACTTTCGCTCCCTCAAAAAACACAAATACAATACACACATTTTAATAAAGGCATGAATATTGAAACGACCATAATTCAATGTCAATACAAAAGTTTTCTATTTTATAAATGTAGATAGTTGTATTGTGTAATAATTATTTTGTGATACTATATATTACATTGTGCCACTATAATTGTTATTATTATTAGTGTACTTTTATTATTATTATTATTATTACCATTATTATTATTATATTATTATTATTATTATTATTATTATTATTATTATTATTATTATTATTTTCTTCGTATTATTATTATTTTTACACGAACATAATCGTATTTATTAATTAATTTTGACATATCCAGTAAATACCTATGCCACCACAATCACTGCCCACATTATTTTATTATGTTTATAACCATAATTATTGTTCTATGTATTAGGATTTTTATTATTTATTCATTTTAATTTGTTAGGTAATTCCAGAATGCAATAATCGATTGTTACAATAGTTGTTTTGAAACATTCATCTAGATTATGTATCATTAATTATTTAACTAAATATTAAAAAACTCGTTTCATGCCGATTGGTGAAATATGATTTCTCTATATTTGTTGCTTAATTGTGCGTAAAATCTAATTTTTCATATTTGATCTATTAAAATTTTAACATAAAAAATTTAAGCCAACATCTCTCAGCTCTACGAGGTTTTTTTAAGCATAATTTAAGAGCATGTAATTTTTTGTTGCGATGCATTTCCGTTATCTTATTGACAGTTTGTTTATTTTTAACAATTAAGCATGTGTACTTAGTTAAAGGCCAATCTATATATTTTCGAACCAATTGTAATAGTACAGCATGGATTGCCATTTAGTAGACCAAAAAATGCACGACTCATACCTGCGTTATCATAGACGAAAAAAATCTTTACTTCATTATCATGTTTCTTCGAAATTAGGTATTTTTCGACATTCATTTACCTTCATGCAATAATAACTGTTAAACATGATTGAATACCTATGCATTTTGAGAAATAAATTAAAAATGAAATAACTTTTTAATATTAAATCATACTGCATTTATAAAGAATATAGTATTTTATCATTTGTAAAATGTAACGTTGAAAAATATTTCTGTCTTCTAGAGTAAATATGCAGAAGAGTAAAGTTTTGCGTTTAATTGTTTAATTTTTGTAATCGTAAGGCATTGAGAAGACTGTAGCTTAATTGTAATCGTGTGGTTTTACATATTTTTTTACTTGTATGTTTGATTAATTTTGATAAAATTCAGTTTGATTTTTCTTTTAATTTTTTCAAATAACTGACAAAAATATGTTGGTTACCTCGCAGTGGACTTGGATCGTGGACGCGTTGGACGTTATCGCCTCCTATCGGATGGGGGAATGATAGATGTTTTGTGAGCCTATGGTCGCCCATCATTCTCATTCATCATGGAACTAACGACTCATTAAAAAAACAATCTTGCTATGTGCAGTGCTGATTTTTTATTATCATATCACGTATACGGCACTTTTAGTTCATAACGCTCTAAAATGAAATCCTTGTTGCACATCACAAATGCAGAAGTACACTACTACTACGTGCAATTTTATCTATGTTTATTACGTACGAATATTTTGTTATGTACAAGAAAAACACATTTCAAAGATCAAGATCGTTTCTTCTACGTTTGTGTTTGCAAAGGAGGCCTACCTATTGTTGTATTAGCAGTGTACTTTTATTAGAAATACTAGACATGTCATTTAATATTATTATTGGATATTTCCACCTAAAAATATGTTTCAAAATGCATATTCAATATATTCAGGCGTTGTATTAACGAAATTAGTGTATAATTTAGAACTCATTCAAAGTATACTTTGAATATGTATTTCTAATTCACAAAACATTATTAGTATTAGCTTTGTGAAAGCAAAGTATCCTTTGCACACAATGATCTTTCGCATCTAATTTTTTTATGGTATCGGTTATTGCGTGTCAATAACGCTTAAAATATAAATATTATAAATTGATTCGATTGATCTAATATTATAAATTTTTTATATGTTTTCGCGCATCTTGTTGCATGTTGTCCTGTTACTAATAAAATTGTCCGTTTTCGGCACTGATAAGGAGAGAAACTGAACATCAATAGAAAGGTTTTAATTAGTCTTGAAAAATCGAGTTTTTATATCTCTTAACAAACCTAGTGCCTATAGTTGCTTGCTACAGCTATTTAAACCATTCCAATGACTTAATTATTATTGCTCAAGTGCAACTTATCCACGTAATATATTATATTTATCTGTTTTAGATAATACAGATATATTTAAAACGTCATTAAAAACGAAAATTCTAATTCAAAACTGAGTAGTTGTACACAAAGTCGAAAATGCATTGCGCAAAACTATAGTTGCTATGTTTCGAGATTAGGTATAAGAAATTGATTTTCAACCTTCTAGTCAAGATCTATTTATTGAAGTTTAGCTATTCTCCGGGAGATATGGATTTTTTCTAGTATCTTGCTACTGGAAAGGATAAAAATTAAATTTGTCAGGTCGTTATAAAGAGAGACTTTCGGGTAGAATGAACCTACAAACCATACTAGAAAAAAGACTAAATACTTATTGTAAATAGGCTCAAAAGCGCTATAGTTATACAATCGTTTAGCTGATATATATATATATATATTCATTTATTGCCGAATGCCAAGTTACGTATTCTACGGTTTTAAACTAAAATTACGTTATTCGGTTTTAACATAAACATTTTTAAACTATATAGTCGCTAAAATTTCTATACAAAATAATCACGCTGTAAATTGTTGTATTAAATTTTAGATTTTTTTTACATGTTTTAAAAACGTAACAGATTACAATCTCATATACTGATATATAGTAATTTTTAAGAAATGATCATTCTGCAACTATAAATTTAAAAAAATTATTTATACTTTACAGTTTGATTGTAGTGCGTCAAATATATTTCAATTAATGTCATATAAAAGATTTTTTTCTAAAATTCTATAACAGTAAACAAAATGTATAAATAAAATAGCGATATATAATGGCATAAAATAAAAAAATATATATGTTAAGACCGAATGTCAGCTATTGATTTCTATACTTTGTCTTTTTTAAGTCTTTTTTCGAGAGCACGTCGACAAAGTAACGCGAGTTCACGAATCAAACAGACATCGACGAAGAGTTCCAAAATCCAAGGTAACTGGTTTGCGTTAAAAACGAGTGAAAAATAGTGAAAAAAAGTTGTATTTATTTGTAAAAGTCATGACTGACAGCACATAACAAATTAAATGCAGAGAGAAGTGGAGAGAAAAAGAAAAATAAGGCGCGATAATGAATTATAGAAAAAAGAAATCACAAACTATTTTCATAAAAAAGAAAATTGTAAAAGTCAATATATACTTAGAAATAGGCAACGAGGGATGATGGATTTAAAATAAATGTAACTTACTGAAGAAAGAACAAAATGTAACAAAGCAAATGATTGAATTTATTCAACGCGATTGACAGATCGCAAATAAATAAACATCCCACACATATAACATAATTTTCAAAATGTTTTAGTAATCGGCTCGTCGTGTTTAGAAACATATAATACACCTATGAATAAATTTAGCAGACATTTTTTAATTACACAAAAAGTTTTCTACCTAATGATCGTCTGAATAATTGTCACCTTCAAAAATGAACAGGCTTTCATATTGGCGAAAGCACCATTACTTGTTCGTACATATTTATCTACGAGAACAAATTTGTTACAAATTTATAAATGAATGATTTTTTACTCTGTACTATTTTGTATATTAAAAAAGAATTCAGAACAGTGTACAAACACACGTTCGTACTCGTTTCGATAAAATTATTTATTATGTACAATCATATGCAATAACCTATTAATTAACACTTTTTACTTTTACTATATAGTTTACGAAATTATGGTTTTTATACCAGAATTGTAGTGCAATGTTTGCGTGCATATCTAGTAAACGTTTAAAAAATATGAATAATTAATGATAAATGAAAATATACAAAGCCGAACTCGAGAATTTTCGAGTTTAGGTCTATAGAGAGAAAAAAAATACCTGAAAAAAAAATCATCGTTACTTGATGTTTAAAAAATGCGATCAGTAAATTCAAGTTCTATAAAGCTAGTAAAATAAAAGAAAACCCTCTGTGTGATATGAACATTTTAAGCGTTTATGATGAGCTCAATAATAATTAGAATTTAGCAAATGAATGTGCTGGAATGCAAGTTTCAATTGTAATGTGTTAAACATATAAAAGAAAGAAATAATAATACAAAGAAGTATATAATAAAAAAAAAGAAGAAAAAAAATGCGAAATTTTTGCGCTAAAAACCTTAGTCAAATCAAAGAATCTATTTAAGGGTACCTGCATTAACAAAGAACAGTGCATCGGCTTATTTGAAATATAAAAACTGCATTTAGTATTCATGTTGGGCCAGAAACCGAAAACTAAATTAATGTTGAACACGATCTGTGGATGAAAATCATAAGAAGGTAATATTCAACGCGATATTGTTGTATTAAAAGACAAAGAAAAATACATTTTTCCATATTTTCTGTAATGTGCGCATGAGCATGCGCACGTATTTCAAACTGCTGATAATAATAGCAGAACATAAGAATTGCTTGTTAAATCAAAATTTCCACTAAAGTATATAAGATATAGCTTCAGTTAAGAAAAAACAATTTACTTGTCAAATAAATGGTATCTCATCGATCTCTCTCTCTCTCGCTCTCTCTCTCTCTCTCTCTCTCTCCGACAAACTTAAATAATAAAAATGCGAAATAAAGCATTTATATATATATGTATATATATATATATATATATATATATATATAGAGCTGAAATTATGGATGCCTTTCTCTTTCTGTACAACCATTATCTCAATTGCATATGATGGATAACATAACACGAACATTACTGTCTTTGTGAAATTTTACATTATGACGGAAATTATTTGAAAAAGTGCAATAATATCAAACTAGTAACTGCCTCTATACCTCAAGTATCAAGTTTTTGGAAATAATTTATTGTTTTTTGCGAGTACTATCTATTTTAAAAGCAATTACCCCCCCCCCCCTCTCTGAATGAGAATTCTTGAATGATATCGAGATAAAGAATCTTAACCATTTTTATTATATAAGATAGTTACTAATATATATTTTATTCTAGCCACTTTGCATTGATTGAACAAAAGAAAAAGAAAAAAAAACAATAATGTTCGCGCGTGAATGTTCAAAAACTATCCACTATTTTCTCATATAGTTTGCCGAATGCACGTACTTGGATGTATTATCCTAATTTTTATAATGCCATGTAATTTAAATAATTTTTACTTTCTGTTTTGAAAGTGATAAGGTTATGAATTAATCTACTTCGGTGTATAAAAATACAAAACGTCAGACCAAGTATGCGTATACTATACGCTGTTATTATTAAGAAAACAAACTACAAGGTTTATGTCAGTAGATTCTTCGATTCAACGTGCGCATCTTGCATTTGGGGGATTGTGAAGGGAAAGATAGAGGCTGCTGTGTATTTTTAGCTGCTGCAGAAATTTTTCAAAAGTTATACGTACAAAGTATAATGGCGAATAAAATAATAAGGAATTTATGAGTAATAGAAAAACTATACTTGAAGAAAATTTCAACTGTATAAAGAGAAACGTGTGTACACCTGTTCGCGCGTATGTGTATACGTACAAGACACAGAACAAAAATAATAAAAGCGACGATTGAGAAAGGAAAAAGAAAATTGTAACAAAGCAAAGGAGTGAAAGTGGCGAGAAAGAAGAAAGAACGCAAAGAAAAGCGCAATTTCGTGCAAGAATTCCGCCACCTGTCCGAAACAACAAGCAACGCTTTCCATTTTGCTAATTAGTATATAATAAGCAACAACATTCGAAAATATGTTGTTCGATGTAATCTATTTTAATAAGAAATAAAGCGCGTCATCGTGTTGGCTAATTGTGCTTTTTAAATTTTCCATATTCAAACGAGTGATAAACTCGGTTATGTGCCTTTAACTCTTTTTCAGCATTCCTTACGTGAATTTATTACATTTTTTTATTTTATTTATTGCTGTTCATTTTACTTTAAGAACAATCATTCGTATGATACTTCATGCGTACGGACTTCAATTATAATTTTATACGATTTATTTTTATACGATTGACAAATTAGTTAAACAAACGTCATGATAAGAAGACTAGTAATTCTTCAGTTACAACAAAGGTACTTTACATTGCTTGAAATAATAATAATTTCGATCCTGAGCGTCACTATATATTTAATAGTGATATTTAATAATGATGATAATAATAATAATCATAATAAAATAATGGTGGTGACAAGAATTTGGACAATTTATAGGATTTGATAAGTAGCTTAAAATTATTATACATTATTTGGTATAACAATGACGATTGAATGTTATCATTGCAGTTTATTAATTTATTTTAATTTAATTTATTAAAAGTGCGTAATGGGATGAGATTTGAGTGAATGAATGATAAAAAATCGCATCGTATGGTATTTATTTTTTTCCAAAATCATATTAAAAATAAGTAGATTTATTCTCTTGTTCATCGTTTTTGTTCTAGGTAAATAACTGTGTATATATTAACATAGAGTTCCAATAAATTAGAAAACAACTATAAATAGAAGATTTGAAGAACAATGTTCATTTATCATTCTAACTCGTGGACTGTCAAATAAAATACAGTATCTCCTCCTTAAATTAATCAAGGTCAATCGTGCGCGTAAGAAATTTATCGTTTTTGATTCGCTATTGAAATAAATTTCAAGATAATCGATGAGAAAGAGAAAGTATGAGAGTGAAGAGAAAATGAAATTGATAAAAAAGTAAAGCATACACTTAGCTGACGTTAGGTCTGCTTGCAGGGGAATCAACATACTTGTGACTTTGAGAATTTGACTGATGCCGAGACGCCGAACAGTGAGCTGACACCCGCATCGTACACCCGCGAAGACTAGCGATTTCGCCTGCTTCAGCAAAAATCCATCTCGGACCGTGTGCTAATCTTTGTCATATTGTTCACAAACGGACGCACACCCCCTCACATACGCAGACACACACATACACACACACACACACACACAAACACACGCGCGTCTTTGATTGCGCGAAATTCAAATAATTTACGCTCTAGTACGAATGATAAACCCATCGATATAAGTACATGTATATGTGTAAATCGTTTGCTACTGACTATCGCGTTCATTCGATTATGAGCTATATATGTATATATACACATACATATACCCAAATAGATTTCTATACGAAATGCGAACAATGCGAAGGCATATAAAAAGTCGCCAAATTCCGCATACATACACGCACGCACGCACGCACGCACGCACGCACGCATTCATGCCGATGAGGTGCGCGTATCGGTGTATACATTGTGAATTATTATGTTGTTATTGGTTTTCACGTTCACCGTCTCAAGCCGCAGCTATATATGTGTGTGTGTGTGTGTGTGTGTGTGTATGCGTAAAGCGCATGTATTACTAACAAAGAAAAACAAAAAATATATAGTACGATCAATTATTTATTTTAATTTAAGGACTCAACGACAAGATTGCCATGCGTTGTCGTTTACGGTATCCTGTATTATCGTTTACTCAAGCTCTTTCTCTTTCTTTATATATACGAAGATATATTTGTTTTGCTCCATAAAGAAATATGCTTCAGCATTTTACACCATGAGAAATGATATATATGCTCTCGTTTATATTTTTTTTCGGACGTTTTGTAATAATAATTCCGATGGAATTCTAAAGAAACTTGTAAGACTATGGGGTATTTTTTCTTTAATTATGTTCTTGTTTTTCTTTATAGAAAACTTTACGTGAACATCATGATCTATCTATATGTTATAATATAACTCTAAAGGCGGCGTGAATGTGTGAATGTTTATGCACACACGCACGCACACACAGACACGTACACACACACACACGCGCGCGCGAATGTAAAGACTAATTTCTCAGTTGTAGTAATACGCAGGCTATTATGATATGTGCGAAAAATGCTTGCAATGTCAGGTGAAAAAGAATTTTCTAGTATTTTATATAAAAAAAAAAAATGAAAAAAATTAGCTTTAGAAATTTTCGTGATAAAAACGACTTGTCATTATAATGATCTTCGCGCTTTTATTTAATTATTCGAATAAATCTATTATATAAATAGTTAGGATGATCATAATGACACGAATTTTCTTTTTCATTTGCGCTTGTTTGCTTTTCAAGCTTGACTGTTATACTCCTACTGTATACGTATACTGCATACCTTATCCGATAACATATTTCTATTATTCGCATATGATCTTGTTTATTAGAAACACTGGCATAATTGATTCTGCTATAATAATATTTAATAACCTATATAATTGATAGTAAAAAATAATAAACTCTACAAAAATGTGCCCTGTTTTGTAACGCGAGGTTCGTCCGAATAAATAGTTTTTTATTTCAGACTATACGTAGGTATAATAACTTGCTACCTTGCACACGCGTCTATGTTTGACGAACAAACGTAGTCCTTCGTTATATATTTTGTATACGATCTATATATCAAACTTGTTTTATCCTTTTTGTTGTTCGCCTTGCCTTAAAGGACTGTGACTAGACGCCACAAGGAGAGAAGAAAAATCAGGCTACTTATTCATAATATTAAAAGAAAAAAAGCCTTTTCGCTGTGTAGGTAAATATTGTTATATATGCTAATGATTGCAAATGCATAACGTTTCTTACATCCAATATCGAATGCATATCGATCCACATTTGAGTACAAGTCGAGTACGTTTTTCAGAGACAAAATAATGGATCTTCTATCCGCAATGGGTGAATTTTTTTTTTAATGTTGTTTGTAACGATAGCGAGCGTATAGCTTTTTCAAGCCTATACTTTTATTTATTTATTACATAATATGTGTTTTGTGAGATGTTATAACTGCGGGCTCTAGTTAACGGTAGTAAATAGTTAGTTATCTACAACATAATGGGCATATTTTTTTTTTGTATGTGGATTTCTTCTTTTAACTTTTGCATAATTATTACTTCGTGTATGTTTCATTCATCCATCATTACTAATATTATTATTCATAACGAAAATGTTATTAAAGAAAAAAAAAATCGGCCTCTAAAGAAATGAAAGTACAAATCTTTGTTTAGAAATTAAGAAACGTTATCGCTGTAATTTGTAAAAAAAACTATATATGCCTTGTATCGAGGAACTTTATTATATATTATTGATTTTTAATTGCCGTGTATATGTTAGCGTCACTTTGATAGTACAATTTTGCTAAAACGCTGTCCATAGAAAGCTCTCTACAGTGACTACTCTGTACAGTGATCGCGAAATTCTTTTTAGTAACTTAAGTCTTAATTATAATTTCGTATTTATGTATAATGTGTATTAATGTCGATGATACAATGTTTAAATATGACTTTATTTAAAGAAAACTTTCTTATTCTTGACAACAGCGGAAACGTTCAGATTGAGCAATACTCCTTTTATGGATATTATATTATAATTGTGGACGAATTTGTTAATTTGATGATTGTGTAATTGAATGATCAGTTATGCCACTGTTAGATAAAAAGAGGCACAAGTGCAATATATGTTTCAATTTTTTTTATTCTTTTAAATTAGATATCATTTTTTAGGTTCAAATCAAGCTTGATTAAGCATTAATTAATGATTATTTGTGATTAAGTTACTTGTGCACTTAGATTTCAAACAGTAGCTGCTTTACCGTTTTGATTATTTTGATACTATACAAAATTTCAAATTAATCTCTTTCTATAAAACTTGTTTTGCGACAACCTTTTTTATCATTAATTTCAAAAGTTTCTTACGTTTGAAAAAATTCATGTAAAACATTTATACGTTAAACAGTTTCATCCTTCTTATTAAATGTACCGCAAGGTGTTGTTTATAATTTACGTTCTTTATAAACCTTATTTTTCCATTATACTCCTTTCTTTTCATATTCATCGAGAAATGACAGTTAATAAAATACATTTTTAAAAATATCAATTTTATTATCTTATTCCTGAAAAACTTACGTAAATACTTGCAGGAGTACATTTACATGTAAACAAAATAATAAGAGTAATTTATAAATAAAAAAAATAAATTTGACTGTCAAAACAGTTGATTAAACTTGCGCTACTCAATATATCCCACAAATTCAACAATGTAAAAACAATTTTCTATTACAAACAATTTTACCATTTGTAAGATTGTTATCAGGTATGTGGAACTTTCTATATTCTTATAAATACAATATTTATAAAATAACAAATATTTAAAGTCCATAAATTTTCTTAGGAAGCTTCACCTTCCTCGTCCTCTTCCTCGATTAAAACCACCTCTGCCTCTTCCTGAAACTTTACCTTTGGGTGGTGGAGATTTTGGTCGAAGTGCTTCTATTCTTTCTGTGCAACCAGTAGTGACTTGATTGCTATTAAAATAACTATTGTAGATATCAGAATTGAAATTGGTATTTGTTAACTCTGGACCAACTGTCAGCCATCCAGGTCTTATTGTACTATCCCGTCCAAAAAGATGTAATCTGTATTAAATTCAAATTCACCTTTAATGATATCCCATAATTAATTATATAAATAAAATTATCTTTTTGTCTTACCGTCTCCTGCCCAGGCAAAAATGTTCAATAATATGAAATATTTCTACAGGTTTTTCAATAGAACCATACTCAGGCTCTTCTGAAATGATTAAATCAATATCTACATTGGCATGAATAAAATCTCCATCGGTTGATCTTCTAACTGTTCCTTTAATACCCATTAAACAATGCTCTTTAGTTCTTTGAAGCACTGCCTTACTATCTAAATTTTTACTATGTCCAGGATTGTTTATGTTTGTCCTTATCCAGCAGATGTCTTCACAACGTCTAAAACCCCACTTTCTTAAACAAAATCTTCCCATATCCAAACCATCACTACTACCACACCATAAAAACACAAAGCTTCGATTAGCAGCCACTTCACCAATGTCCAATTCCATTATCTGTAACAGTAATGGATGTGCATGATGGTTATCAATAAAATCAGTAAAATCAATAAAATCAATAAAATAAGTATAAAATAACATTCATTCAATTATTAACCTGATCCCAATTCCATAGCTGCACATTTGTAGCTCCACAAGTCCTTTGATATTCTTCTAATGGCGGCTCAATAAGAATCACATCAAATTTACAGTTCAAGTCTTTTAAGTTCTGCGTAAATAAATCTGTTTTTAAATACATCGGTGGAGTTGCTGTTTCCGATATTAGGTCATCTTTTAATTTTATTAGTTCTCGAAGTTTAGGATATTCTTCAAATCTATCTGCTAAGCCTACATCTCTTATAAAATTTTGCGGACGTTGACCAGTATCTATGAAATGTTGACAGTAATCATTATGTGGATTAGATGACTGTGTTCCTTTCAAGAATGTCGACGAATCTTTATAAACAATCTCATCTGCTAAGGATGTACTATTTTGTCTATCTTTTGATTCTTCTTCAGTCTTATTTGAAGTGACTTTAATTTTTTTCTTTTGTGAATCATCGACTTCTGTACCCAATATCTGTCGTAATTCATCAACACTCGATGCACCCAACTAAATAACAAACAAACAAACAAACAAATAAATACAAAAAATCTAACGTTCATCAAAACATAACCTTTCGCAATATTTATCAAGCAAAGTATTGTTGAAAAAATATGAATTGTGAATAAGTGATAGATTTACCGTTTGGGCTAACAACTTTTTACGCTTTTGTGAACGTTCGCGTAAAGTTTGTAACATTTTAGGCTTCTAATAACCACTGTAAAGAGTAATATTTACTTCGACAATAGACAGATTACATACATACACTATGCTATGCGTTGCGTCGCTCGCAAAGTCGCAAAGTCGCAACACCAGAAAAGTGTACGCGTATAGCGTTATAGCGTAGCCTCTATCTATACACATATACAGACACGCACATGCACACATACTTGTGTGCGTGTATGTGTGCGTTTGATTCCTCATCCACTGTCGGTAAAACAGTCAGTGACGTTACCGCAAAAGCAGGGCAAAATAAATGCAACATATATAATACATATATTCGCGTTCTGCTATTTAAAGCATACTGCGGTACTTCAATGCAATGTTTTTAATCGAGCGCGTTCAAGCGAACAAGTGTTTCTTATTTTATAAATGCGTTGCACTGACGAAGAAAATCTTAAGTAATGATCAATAAATCGATTAAATTGAAAAAAGAATCATCAAACAATTTGTAAATAAATTACGTTAGATGCGCACAATAGACAAGAGATATATGACCAAAAACAATATTGTGTGCAGTTAATTTAACAGATGTCGACAGTATAATTAAAAACTTAAAATATTTCATATTTTTATAGAATTATATCACAATTCCAGCTAAGCAATGAATGATATATTTATCTGTAATCGATATAAAACATCGATTTATTTTCCTTATTCAGCCAAACGAATTTATCGAGAAAAAAATTATCCTGGCCCCACAGGCAAAAATGATCTAGTTTTAATTATTTCATCAGAAGGTCGATACTTTCGGTTTACAGCGTTTGCTCAATCTTCATATATTTTTTATTATTAGGTGTCTATGATATTTTACGTACACAAAATATAACCGTAAAGAGAATTTATTTCTTTTAATCGTTAATCAAAGTAGCATACAACGATATATCGTGTGCATTATTAACAAGCAAGTTTAATGAAGCTGTTCTTTCATTCGTGTTATCAAGTTACAAATGGCAATTTTTCAACAAACGCTAGCACACACGCGAAGCTTCTCTAATAAGTCAATAGTGGCATTTCAGCGAATCATCGAGCGATATTTACAATTGAGATTTTTCATTTTCCCTAACTGAAAATATGGATATATATATATATATATATATATATACGTACATACATTAAAGGCACAGTGCAACTTGCACATGAGTTTATTGCTTATTACAGTTTATATCATGCCCAGAAAATCTTTAATCTAAACCCACCTATATATTTTCAGAGCATTGACTTTGTTCGATTCGCAGTGCGTATACGAAATATTGGAACAATTATTTTTTCTCCAATTCGAAATCGCAATTGTCAGAATGCATGTAATGCGTTATGTGTAATGATGCTTGTAATATTTGCGAAGCTAAAGCCTTTGAACACAAAATCAATAACGTTTTACACATGTTCTAAGTTAAATGAATAAACTAAATGTTCATTAGTAGTACAATGAAACGCGTGACTTTGTTTGAGTTTGAACTGATGGATAAACGATTGCCAACCATATATTATAATAAAATATTAATTAAAAAAGATATTGCACGTTCGTTGCATGTACTGCAAAGAATTTGCAATCGTTAAATATTTTATAATAATTCGAAGCTTCTTCAGCATTACAAATTGTACACGATGTTAAAGCTCACTTAAATACTTAAACACTATTACTATTATATATATATATATATACTTTTAAGAAGTCATAGACAATACGTATTACATGAATGTAATCTCGTGAATGATATTCCGCGTATTAAATGCGTGTACATACGTACACACACAAAAGGGTCAAAGTACAAATCAAAGTAGTAGTAATATTTCTTTATAACATTAATGACTCAGACGCAATCGGTCGCGTTATACGGACAATCTGAACTATATGGAATAATCTCGCTATGTCGATAATTCGCTCGCAATTACATTACACTAGAGATATATAACTCGTAAGGCTCTTCTTTCTTTTTCTGACTTTTCAATGTGCAGGAAAGATAATATTCATAAAATGCGATGCGCCGTCCAAATATAGCGCGACTTTTATTGTTAAATACTCAAGCTGCGCATTACGGCAGGCCTTGTAGTTTACTTTATCTTATGACCTGGATTTCCCCACTCCGTATGTCTCGAGTCTCTATCTTTTTAGACGGAAAGAGGCGGCGTGCTCACCGACTACCGAGACACCGACACCGTCACACGGTCACACTCACACCGACCAATCGAATGCGCATACAGTTACACTCGTCTGTTTCTGTGTGTATATATACATATATTCTATGTATATATACACATGCAAATCCGATGCTCAACGTTTTGCGAAAATATTACGATTCGTAATTTACGAATGCATGCGAGGAGCCGATTTTTTCTGAGCCGAATAGATTGACGAGCTCCCGCGAATCGATTTTTATTACGTTTTTTGTTACGCATATACTTATCACTTTCGTGTCTCTCGACTTGTATAATATAATACACGATACGGGAGAGACTAGTAGTAAACGCGAGACATGTGGTAAGCGCACATTCTATAACTTGTATTATACCGTTTCATCTCAATACACTCTATTAAGATGAAACGGGAGCTTTTCAGTTCTATGGAACCGCAGATATAATAATATAAAGAAAATGTTGACGAACGAGGGGAACAAGTGGGGTTAAGGCATCGTTGCGGAAGTGATAAGACGTACACATACCCGTACGGCATTGTTGTTTATATTATTTTTAAGTCACGATAAAGATGGGGGATTTCGAGACTGAATTCATAGTGACCAAATATTCGATGAGTGTATACGTTTGATATACTATTGATTTACATGAATCATGTGGTTATTATATATATTCCAACTTATTAATATTTTTTTCATCGTCGTCAAAAGCGGCCTGCCATGTGACATGACATAGAAAATACTTGAGTTATAACATTGTTTTGAAACTGGATACGCGGCATATATATAACTGCGCATTAACTGCAGTTTCGCGTTTGAATCGAGATCTGACTATATAAATATGCTTTTGACATGCATATAGTCTATTGATTGATTTGCATAGCGTGAATCGTTCTTATCAAATGTCATTTTATTATTGTTATAGTATTTTCAAAGTTTATCAGGCTCCACTTGAACGCAATAGATAAGCGCCAGATTTCTGGATGACATAGGAAATTTGCAAAGAATCAGTCAACAAGCTTTGTATACAAATGTAGTAGTAAAAATCGTAGAAGTAATTACTTCTATTCGTAACTCTAATCAGATTCTTCGCGGAAGCACGCGCACGCGAGCTATCGTATCGTATAAGTCTACATACTTCGAGTGAAATATAAAATATTATATTTCACTCTTATATATGCAGTATTGAAAGGAAGAAGCGTGGACGAAGAGCGCGGTAAAGCAGCCGGTCGCGCGAGACACGAGCGATTTTTTGTTTCTTCCTTAAAAATCATATAGACACGCGCACATCAGCTGTACTTTGTGCCTGCAACGAACTCTGATAACCTTCGTCGCTTATCGGCGGCGCTCGCCTTCGCCCCCCCGCGCTGCATATGTCGCGTCTTAGCCCGAGGCGCGTTATAACCCCAAAGGCCCGCCTCTCCCGATCATTCATTCGACGCAGTTCGCTCCCCGCGGACTGTATTACAATTCTACTTGTTTTCTTTGTCGCGACTCGCGACTCGACAGATAAGTGTACCGCAGACTGTAGTGTAGTTATGTGTTCTTCTGCGCAGCGCAACTAACATCTAGCTGATTCATCGGAAGGATTTATCCGTTTCAATTTTATATTATATATACACTTATATATACAATATATACAAGTTACTTGGATTTAAGAAAGAAGATTCGTTAAGTTCTCAAGAGAGAGCGTAACTTTTTGATCCTCGATCTGGCCACACAAAGAGGAATGCAAAAGGACTGCCGAGACTGTCTGGGTATCAGATACCGCATCAACAGCCTGGATCAGACGTGGAAGTGGCTGCATCAGACTATTGCCCTGCACGATCACCTTATTTCCATCACTGCCAGCCAATCTAATTTTATGTGCCATTCGTGTTACTAGAAATCCGATTTTCTAGATATCACTTACTCAGCTTATTAGAACTTGTGTAACCTAAGTTGGTTGTATTTTAAAAGCTCGTTCATCTAGGATAAAAAGTGCATTTTTCTTATCAGGGGAGACATTAGTTTGTTAACTACATTCAAGCAAACTTAACTCGCTTGAATGTTGTAGTTATAAACTCTTATTACACATTCTTGAAGACTGATTTTTTACGTATTCCTTACGTGAGAATATATGTATTAGAGCCAAAGAATGTCTGTGATCTCTAGAACTGGCATCCGTGGAGCAAAGATTGTTTACAGCAACTTTGGGTATGTACATTTTCATTTTATTTTTTTATTTTTCATAGCTCTATTTTCAAGTTTTTTCTATAATTTTCTGTGTTATGTAACACTTTGTTGTAAATTAGTCTGCACTAGTTCTTTAGCTGGCTCTTTCATAATTTATAAATTTACACTATAAATCTGACATAATCAATCTTATTAGATATGTATTAAATTTACAGAGAGCTCTCACTTTTATTGAGACAAGCTTCAAACATATCTGTGAAGAATATACCTGAAGAAAATATAAAAAAATCTGTCTTTATATCCCAGTCAACTGACATCTATACTAACTTAGCCTTAGAGGATTGGTTCTATCGCAACTACAACTTTCATAAACACCATATTTTGCTGCTTTGGAAAAACGACCCTTGCATTGTCATTGGGCGACATCAGAATCCTTGGGTGGAGTGCAATGTACCAGCAGTGGAGCAAAACAATATTGCCTTAGCCAGACGTAATAGTGGAGGAGGTACTGTTTATCATGATTCTGGTAATCTCAACATGTCATTTTTCACTCCACGTGAACGATGTGATAGAAGATACAACTTGGACATAATCACAAGAGCATTGTTCCGAGAATGGGGTCTGAAAACAGTTATCAACAAGAAGCAAGATATTGTCGTGCAGGGCGAATTCAAAGTATACTATTTTTATACTCTGCAAAATTAATAAATGCTTTCACAATGCTCTGTAAATTGCGTATCTAATTTGTTCAATGTACTTGTAGGTATCTGGTACAGCAGCAAGGTTGGCACGTCCAAATGCTTATCATCATTGTACTCTATTGGTTAATGCTAATAAACAGGCCTTGAGTTTAGCTCTCAAAAAAACAGAGGTAAATCATATTCACAAGCTAGTAAAATGTATTCCTTAGTATTTTACCTTTATATATACCAATTATAAATATTTTAATAACATTATAATTTACGTTGGCATTTCTATTTTCAGACTGGAATAACTACTACTGCAACCGAATCTGTCAGATCGCCAGTGAAGAATTTAAGCGAAGTCAATTCCCATATTAGAATTGATCAGTTACTTACTGCTGTTGGCTGGGAATATCTCCGTACTAAATCTTTAACGTTAGAAGATGGTGGACATCAACTGCTGCAGCAGCAAAAAGGTTTTCAAATGATAAATCCCACTGAAGATTGGTTTCCAGGTAAGTAAAAATCTAATGCAAACCTGAAATTTTTTAACAAAGGAATGCAATGTAATCTTACTTACTTTTTATGAAAAAACACAGGTATTGAAGAACTTACAGAACAATTCAGATCTTGGGATTGGATTTATGGCAAAACACCATCTTTTACGGTTACTCGTTTACTGGAAGCCCCAAGTCAGGATGGTCAAAATCACCTTTTAAAACTTATAATTGAAGTAGAAAAGGGCATTGTTCAGGATATTAAGATGACTTTACCATCGGATCTAAATCGTGATGCTAGTGTCATTTCAAATCTTCGCGGTAAGCGCTATAGCCATGAATTTACTGACAGCATAGTCGAAGCTACCGGCTGCAAGATTGTTGCACAAGAGGACGCCCTCGATAAAAGCAATTTCGCTATCATCTAGCGCAGTCCTATAACATCTGATAATTGTACAAAAAAATTCTGACTTTAATGATAATTATAATAATAAGGATGTGCAGTAAAACGAATATTAATTTGGTTGTATTTCTGTATTTTGTTACATTACATAGAATAATATATACATATTGTTACATATAAGTTTGACAAGTGTTTGGCCTTATTTGCATGACATATTTAAAAACAGTCTAAACTATAAAACCACATTCGGTTGTACGAACAGCAACTGCGTGAACGTGACTCGACTATCACGTGATTCCTTAGTCCAATATTCATTTTTTATTCACGATGTCATTTTCAACTCTGAATTATCTTAACTGCAGTTGGGGGTTCGCACTTGATCCCCCGCTATCGTGCGCTTCTTAGACTAGAAAACTACGAATTTTTGCAAATACAGCTGTTTGACGAGAGTAAAAATATTAATTGCTAGCGTCAGTACAAGTTCGCAAATATGAAAAGATAAAGTATTTATATTCTGCAAATCGTTGAGTAATGAATAGCCGAGGCCAATTTTTCCTCATTTTTTCTACTCTTTTATCAAAAAGCATAAAGTAGGCAGATAAAGAATACTCGAATGGGAAACATTATTTTTGATAAAAACTAGGCACATGAACTACAGTAGTATCCAATCTTAATTATAAAGTATGGCTGATAGAAAAATCATTTTATTATACGATCAATTGTTTTTAACATTTAGGATGTTATGAGAGACGAACCAGCAACTAAAACGTAGAATCGACGCTATCAATGATTTTCATAGAGAGAAATTCAAATATTCATTAAAAAAATCCTAACAAAAGTCGTTGTTACCAAGAAGATAACTTGACAAATAATTCATCGTCCTTTTTATATTGTATTGGATTATTTAAAAAAATTGAATTTTTTTATTTTATAACAAATTTAAATAGTTTTCATTTCTGAAATGTGCAACCTAGTTCATTTTTAGAAATTATGAAAATACTAAATTATAATTGGTTTCCTTTAAATCTAATTACTTAATACTGCTTTAATTTGAATAGAATAAAATGTCAGTCAATCTCATGGAAGCCAATATTATGTAAATTTTTCAAATAACAGGATTCAAAAATTCTAATTTATTATACATAAAATATATTGAGGAAGACAAATATGAAAGTGATCTTCTAATTTGTAAGGAATATCGTTCCCCATTTCAACATCCTTGCAGCTTGTTTTGTAATCTCTAGAAAGGCTTTTTGCGTAAAAAATTGGCAATTGTAGTAATATGAGAAAACTCATATCAGAGTATTAATAGAAATAATTGTATCGTTATCAAGTAAAATATTTAAGATGAAAATATACTGAAATTTTAAGAAACCTGAATGTGTTAATTCACTTTGTACAATTTAATATTCTATTTATTCAACTAGGAATCTCTTAAAAACTTGTAGTATTTTAAAATAATAAAAATTGAATATCCAGTATATTTTTTCTTAAATTTTATAAAAATAAATAGCGGATTCATATACTTTCATTCGTTAACATGTGGATGTTACCTTATGTTAAATTAAAAAATATTCTATAAATTTATTGACCTATCTAATATTAGGTATTGCGAATAACGTTCATAAATCTAAAAAAAATTTAGTTTTTTCAATGTTAAAAAAAAAAAAATTGAGATTTTGGACATACTCTACAATAACATAATTTGTAAAACATATTTAACTCTTTTTATTTTTACTTCATGCAATGATGTAGTAATCAAACATATGATTATAAATATTTTATAATCAAATGTTCTAGTAAAAATATTAACGCAAAAGTACACATTAATCATTATACGAAGAGTATGTAGAGTATGACTTTCAAACGTAGTAAAATCCATTCATTTGTATCAAATCCCGAATTGAAATTAAAATAAAACAATGTAGAAGTATGCGCCAAACCGACTTATAATTAATTAAGTCATTTAAAATAAAAGATCAACGTAACTAAATGAAATTATACGTTCAGTAATCCGATCCCCGAAAAAGTTAAATAATTTTTGAATATTATTATTTTTCGGTTTGTTTTGGACCTCTAGTTTTAAGTATTCAGTAACAGTATAGACTTCTTTTTAAAATCCAAATTGGATACAAGTAATAATTAAGTCATTAGACAATACAAGTCTAAAAAGTACTATTCGCAATACTTGTATAATCAAGGCACAAGAAAAGGCACAGAGGTTTCCGCAAAAGCTCTCAGTATAAGGCACTTAAACAGAACACACCGTCTGGCAATACTTTCACGAACGTACAAAGACGTACAAACATTCTCTTACTGCTCGGACTGCTCTCGAAGGAAGACTCACATTATATTATATTGTAGTTAGGTGCCGTTGACCGCTGTTGGGCCGCCGCAGTCATTGCTGCTCGTGGGTACAGATTTCGGTGTAGCATGACCTCGCGGTAAGGAGGTGGAGGTGTACCTGGACATGACGGAGGTGATGGAGTAGATCCGTTTGGAGGAACGAGAGCTGTAGTCGCCGTACCAATTCCATTACTGTTTATATTACTATCCTCTGAACTGGCCAAGTTTTCTTGATGCCATAAGTGCCTAAAAGTAAATGAAAAATGTTTGTACTGAAATAATTTTTTTTATCGTGTACATCAATCAACACTTTTCTGAATGACATTTAAATACAATATATAAATATATAATATTTTAAATAGACCTGGTCAAAGATTAAATAGGACTAATTTTTCTAGTTTTATCCGTAAATATCTGATTACAGTATTAACTTATTGTGTTTCGGTCTTACGAATAATTGGGGTTTTATAATTTGTGGCTCGACTATTGTAAGACTCGTTTATTACAACAAAATGACATGCTGTTATACAGCACTTGCATTTACCTAAGCAAAGATACCCTCTGAGAACTTGCATCAGCTGACTCCGTCGTCTCGGCTCTTCGAATCCTTGGAATAAGGCATGATATGGTGGTTGAAAGCCAAAGATAAGTTACGACCATAGTTGCGCCACTTCCCAAGAGAAATCCAATCAATAGAAACCAGAAGGGTGAAACGTTACCGAGAGCACTAGTAAAAATACCCGAGGAACCTGAACCTGTTGACTGTTGCTCCTCCTGTTCTTGAATCGCTTCTTCCATCAGATGACGCCATGGAGTCATATGCCAGGGAGCCTTACCATCATTGTTGTTAGAACTTGTTATAGATGTTATTGGCAAAAATTTTTTGATAGGTGATTGAGATTCGCCGATTGGTTTTAATTCGATGATATTTTTAAATTTAGCCGCAATAGATGCCGGTTTGGGACAAAGCGGTTCTGCGTGAATTCCATGCTGATGTAAATAGAGTTCCATTTCGTAGGTACCTCTATTGCAAGGCCATGGATTTCTAAAACAAAATTTTAATTTAATACTAATTTAAAAAAAAAATGCTAAAAATAACAAATAAAAATATTTTTCTGAACCTTGTTTAACTATTTTCTCTAGAGACAATTGTGCATCATTATAGCAAATTCCAAGACGTAAAACAAATGTATTATACTTTCAATAAATAGCTAAACACCAGCAGTAATATTTTTTAATGCTTTGAGAAATGAGTTAAAATCTCTAGAAGTTAACAAATTAACCACCAAATGAATGTTTGAGAAATATATTTACGAAAATTAATTTAAAATAAATATTGTTTATTCTAAGATTGTGTAAAGTAATTGAGCTGTATATATATATATTTCTACACATATTTCTGTATACAGATACCGTCATACCGATAGATTTCGTCGGTTAAAATATTGCAAAATGTCGTAATAAATTCACTGCATAATAAAAATTTTAAGTTTCGCCATTAAGGCCAGATACTTTTGCCTTTTACAGGATTAATTTTGTCATTTTATTCTGGTAAATAAATGAATGAACGACGAAATCGTCTTTCGAAATACATAAATTAAAACATAAAGTACCTTTGAAGCGAAATCGATTCCAGATCGGGCATAGCTCGTAAAACATCCTTGGTTAAATTATTTAAAAAATTGTTCGACAAATCAAGTTTACGAAGCTGTGTCAGTCCCAAGAAGGTATCCTCGTACAAACAGGTGATTTGGCAACTGCTCATATTAAGACTCTGTATACCGTGAAAAAAAGAAAACATATCGTTAATATAAATGGAAAAAAATTAGTGCACATTTATAAGCTTATTTTCGAACGTTTTCTAAATTGCGAAATAAGATACTATTATTTACAACTTTGATCCGAAAACCACAATAATAAAGAATGCCGCGATAACTGCTCAGATAAAATAAATCACCATACATCGTGCAACGCTAATTAAGAGAGAAAATTTATTACTGTTATGATTAATTTGTACATACCGTAATCGTAGAGCTGTGGAGTTTCGGAATAAAAAGATTGAACTTGTTACCGGCAAGATTAAGAGTAACAAGTTTTTTATTATAGTAAAAAGTATCCGGAGATAGATAATCGATACGATTATAGGACAAATCGAGAACAGTGAGGTTCTTCAAATATTCAAAAGCACGAGGTCCAATTTCACCTATTGCGTTCATCGATAGATTCAGAAACTTTAATCTGATCAACCCTTGTTTCTGTAATAAAAATACATCGATTTTATTAGAAAGTAATAGATTCTATATGAGTAAGCGTCAGCTAACCCGCACATTCATCGCATTATTTAATGAAAAATAAAACGATCGTTATTCGTTCATATATACATTGTGTGACGTATAGCTCGAGTAAGCGCGATTAGAAAGTGTTCAAACCCTATAATAACTGCCGCATAAATGCATGCATTTAAGTAGCGTAGTTGTCATTCTACGTACAATGCTACGTTGCGAAATTTTATTTTTCTGAATCAAGATTAATATCATAGTAATCAGAGATCGGATCGTGAAAACACTGCCACTGCTCAAGTTACTCAAAATATGTGGTACTATTTACTCAATAAATGTTTTTGATTATCGAATTTTACATTTCACAAACTAAGTGAAGCTTAAGTATATCGCGATGTTATACTGTGAGCATAAGTACATAGGCAATTATTATGCAAGTTATTGAATTTTAAAAAGTAGATCATAATATCACCTCGTGTGTTACGAATAACTTTGATATAATAATTTGAAATGGTAATTTTATTATATATTCTTGACATTTCCAAACGAAGTATTGTAAAACTTTAAACGTTTTTTCTCTCTTTCTATAAAAGTTGGAACCGAGTTGAGACCAATATCGACAAGAAGTCATCGTTATCGTTAGTAGAAACATTTTCTGATAAAAGCAAACAATTATTTACTCATAATACGTCACGATTTGCAATCGCATTGGCTTGCAAGAACGTTCTTTACTTTTTATTACATGAAACCATTAAGTAAATAATTAATGTTTCACCTCTTTTTTAACGAATTGAATATATATTAACAATTCTAAAACGAGTAGACTACTTTTTTAATGAAAAGGCCCTTTATTTTTTGAGGTTAGAATCGGCAACTTGAAAAGAGCTATACACGAAACTTGTGGATAGTTGCTAGTATAAGCAACTATCCAACGATTTTCTAACTGTATTTAATATTTCATCGTTTAAAATCATCTATCTTTTTATAATTCAACAAGGCTGTAGTTAATTATTAGCAATCGTTTCATAAACCTAACCAATGATATTTCGCTCTTCAGTCCCATAATGTGTAAAAGTACAAGTGAGCCTGTAGGGCTTGTAAAGATATAAAATGTTGATGATATTAGAGAGATAAATGAAAATCTCTTACGAAGATTAAAGCCGTAAGAGATACCGATTATTCATAATCGACTGTCTCTGCGGATATATATATATATATACACACATAAATATACACACACACACACACACACACACACGTTTTTTATAAAATTTGTCTTTTCAAGATTAAAAAGAATCCATTTCTTAATTTACAGTCTGAGAAAGGAAATAAAAGAAAAGAAAAGAAATGAAAATCGCACTTACCGATAGTTCCCGATTTTCGAGCTTAATGATGAAATTATTCGAAAGATCGAGCGCTTGTATATCGCTCGGAACACCCGTATGGATGCTGTAGAGACGTTTGCCGGTGCAAAATGCCGTAGGAAAGTCCATCCTCATATCGCATTCGCACAAGTTTGCAGCGCATGGTACTGACGAACCCAACGACCGCATCAGCCCTGCGTAAGCTATTAGCAAGAGCAACAGCTTCGCCGCCCTCCTCATAGCGCGCCTACCCCGTGTGCCACTTTCTCTTCTACAATACTCTCAAAGTACCTCTATTTAATAGAGTAAACGCAACAAGTTACTGCTCGTCCTTTTTCAATTCTTCTAATTTGTTTCACGCTCGATCGCGACTCAGTATTCAGAACTGACCGTCGCTGCTGCCACCACGACCGCTCTGCGTTACGTTGATGCAGCTGCATGCGCCTCACACACTACTCTCAACTTTCAAGGCTCGGATGCTGCGCCGATGCTGCTAACGATGAGCGACGCCGCCACGCTTAGCTCGATTTCTCGAGTCTGCTGCATCGTTTTTTTCGATTTCGAAAGGGCTGCACAGCAGTCACGTTCAAACTGGAGCAGCGAATTCACGGCTTCGAATTAAACGCCTATAAGTATACTATTACTCTTCTTAAATAAGAAACTGCAGAGAGTTCTTATTTTTGTTTTTCACGTCCCCACACTGGTCTCTCTAGTAGAGACTCTCTACTCACTATGGCACCACTATACTGTCGCTCTCTCGAGCAAAGCGAGCCAATTACGTACACGGACTGCAGAACAGCGCCAGCGCCAGCGCCTTATAGTGTAGATCTCGCATATATACGCGGTATATATATACCTATAGGTATACGCATACCTCAAGAAGCTATATCGCTCTGTGTGGCGTCTCGAGTCTCGACCTCTCGACGGCTCCTCAGAGTGGCGCCTGTAAACGCACTCCCAAACATTTCCAATTGTACCAATCGCAAGCCTTTAATATTTAATATATATTTTTTTTAAAGGACAATCCTGCGAAATTCGAATATACAGTCTAAATGGTATGTCCGTACTCGTTGTTTACTGGAGCTTACCTTGCGGAAAATTTATCTTTTACAAATTATGCAATAAATATAAATGGTGGGTACGTTTTAAGCGACGATACTGTTGTATTTTAACTTTTTGCAGTTGTCGTCCGGAATCTGAATTTAGAAATGATATTTCACTTCGCACGCGCGCTATGTGCGATGTATTGCAAAGCTTCAATAATATTGCTATCGCCTTTATCAAATAATGTACATATGGACAAATGTATAAATGTATTTTTCTTTTAAATCGAAATGAAAAATAGTCTATGTATATTTACTTGCATTTTGTATTATTTCAAGGCTAGAGGGATTCTTGTGGTTTCGGATTTTTATCAAACAGCGATAAAAATGAAGATTATTAGAAAATAAATTATTTTTAACAGTATTTATAATATTTATTTTTTTCTACAGAAGCACAAGGCAATATATTTGAAGCGTATAATATATAGTCTGAAGACATGTCAAGAATAATAAGAATAAATCCATTCTTTGAATGTTTAACAGATTCTTTTTTTTTCTTTTTTTTAAGAAATTAAATAGTCAAACTAACCTATTAGCTGCTAGATCTTATTTGAATTGTATATTTCATAAAATATTTTTATAGCCAATGTAGGAAAGTGACAAGTACAATAGTTACATGTATAAATTCAGTACAAAGCACAGTGCCTTTTAAATTAACCAATACCGCAGTTAAAGTGTGAAAAACTAAATAAATTAATTTTGGAATAACGTGTGTGTAAATTCTATATAATCTAAAGCTCCAGTTATAGGTCGCTCCGTTTTTGGATCGACGTATGGTTTCATCCTCGCCACACAATAATCTGCCATTTCTTTCGTGAGGTTCTGGGAACAAAGAAATAATTAATTAGAATATGTGGGAAATACTGCTATTACTCATATAATAACAGTTATTAAACTTACAGCATATAGTTCCTCTTTCGTGACGTAAGGACGATCGGCAGCTGTAATAGCTCGGAAGGCGTTTTCGATTTCTTGTGAACTCTGAACATTTTCAGTTTCTTTACTAATCATAAAAGCCATATGATCTTGTAAGGAAACGAAACCATCTCTATTCGGATCGACGATATCTGTTGAAAAAAAAAATAATGAAAGTTAATCAAAACACTGGGATTGATACAATAATTTCTATATATCAATAAACTAATATAAATTATATTTACCAAGAATGTTTTCGAATTCCGGATCTGGTTGTCCTTCTTCCACCATCGGAAGATCATAACCCAAAGCTCGGAGGCAAGACTTAAATTCTTGATGGTTCAACCGTCCGCTCTTGTCCTTGTCGTAATGTTTGAACATCATCGAGAATTCCTTAAGGGCACCTTCAGACACTCCAGATTGGTTGCGAGCTTGAATCTGCTGTTCCAAATTGTGCTGCATACGCATGCCCAACTGGTCGAGTTGATCCCACTGCTGGGCCAAACCTACAGTACTATGTTCGGTATACCTGTTGTCTAGAATCAGATGTTCTTCTAGTATAGCTCCCAAATCCTCGATTTTCTTCAGATCTTGACGACGTGCTCTAACTTCTTGCGTCTTTCTCTTGGTTGCCTCGAGTTGTTGTTCGAGCGAACCTGAGCCTTCCATCATGGAGGTACGGGTATCTGCAAGCCATTGGTGGAAGGCATTTGCGTGCTTGGCGAACTCCTTTCTCAATTTGTCATTCTCTTCTTGTCGCTGAGCTTCCTTAGCCAATTCAACGTCACGTTCCTTGATGATCTTTTGTAAGTTGCGCCAAGTATCTTCGAGTGCTTCCATGGTGAACCAAGTGTAAGGGTTGGGACCGACGTTGAAACTTTTGATTTGACGGTCAAGAGCTCCGAGAGCTTGGAAGTCAGCTTCCGCGGAAGACAAGCTAGCCTGGAACTGGGCATGAGCTTCACGCAAGGCGCGTATCTCTTCGATGCTGTTGCACCGGACAGGGTCAGTTAAATCTTCCTCGGCGTTTTCGAACCATGAGTTGAAAGCTGATGCTTTCTTAGCGAATGTCAGGTAGAGCTCTTCAATCTGACGGAATTGTTCTTGCATCTGCAAGAGACGTTGTTTACGTGCTTGCGAATCGGCAAGCAGTTTCTGCCAACGAGCAATAACGTCGGCGTGTCGTTTGTGAATTGCGGGGCTTTGTTCGTGACCAGCCTCGATCAGCATCTCTTTAAGAGCAGTGATGTTTTGAATGCCTTCGTGTTCGAAGGCGTGCAGGCCAGCATCAAAGGTCTCCTGTTTAGTTAACAGGGTTTGTACACTAGACAAATCGCGACCAAACTCTTCGGAGCGTACATGCGTTTCCTTATCGGCGATCCAAGACTCGACGACATCAGCCTTCCACATAAATTGAAGATAAGCCGAATTGTCGTTGAGACGAGTTTTGCGTCTAGCAGCTAATGCTCCCAGCTGTTCGAGTTTAGCTCCTAATTGCTGGCAACGCTGTTCAATGGCTTCTGCACGATGGTTACCTGCAGCTATCAATCCCTCACCTATTTCGCGAATCTCGCGGCAACGTTCACCGTGAGCAGCAAAGTCTGTCTCAAAAGCATCGTGCTTCTTGAGCAGACCTTGTACAGCAGCCATTGTATCGCCATAGTCCTCGAGTGAGAGTAATTGTTGCTTCTCAGCGATCCAAGCTTCTTCCTCCTCAACCTTTGCCAAAAATTGCTGGTAAGCCAGCGACTCGTCAAGCTTCTGACCACGCGTGGCGGCAAGTTGTTTCAATTCAGACCACGCCTGTTCAAGAAGCTTGAGTCGTTGCTCGATCTCTGGAACTCCAAGGTTGGAGACATCCATGAGTTTCTCACCAGCTTCTTGTACGGCCTGGATCGCTGGCTCGTGACTACCAAGTTCAGCTTCGAGACGCTTATGCTTCTTTTTCAAATTTTGCACGCCTGTAAGATCACGACCGTAATCATCAGAACCAACAAGAAGCTTCTTCTCCTTGATCCAAGACTCCTCGTCGGCAATGTCGCGGAAGAATTGATGTAATGTGTTAGCCTCGTTGAGCCTAGCTTGTCTGTGAGCGGCTAGATTGCGGACGCGCTCATAGCGTTCATTGATACTTTGGCGTTTTTCTTGAATACCAGCTGCCTCAAATTGACCACTTTCTATAAGAGAATCTGCTTGAGCATTCATATCTTTAATACGTTCTTCATGAGCGCCAATATCAGCCTCAACTAATTGGTGTTTCTTCATCAGATTTTGCACAGAAGCAAGATCCTTACCAGCGTCTTCGCTTGTCAATAAACTCTCGACCTCACCGAGCCAAAAGTCTAAGTCCTTAACAGCTGCAATGTAAGTGCGTTGCTTATTAGCTTCTTTCAGCTTCATTGACTTTTCAGTTGTTTTGTGGGTAAGATACTCCCATTGATCAGCGATGGAGGCCAGACGCTTTTGAACAGCGTCTTCGGAACCAGCGCATTGATGTTTCTCAATTAGGTTACCACCCATAGCTAATACGGATGAGATACGCTCGGCATTGGCTGCAAGTTCGGCCTCAAAAGCTTGATGCTTCTGGTGTTTAGATTGAATATTAGCCGGATCTTTGTAATTTTCTTCAGTAGCAAGTTGGAGTTTCTCTGCAATCCAATTTTCCATCTCATCAGCATCGCGCGAGAACTGCTGTAGGGTCTGAGACTCGCCCAAACGAGAACGTTTCTCGATCAGGGCATCCTTTAAATGACGCCAACGATCGAGTACCTGGCAACGACGTTCGTCGATAGGACGAGCAGCGTAATGCTCTGCGGCGATTAGCTGATCAGCAAGTGTTTGGAGAGCAGCAATTTTCTCTTCGTGACCATTGATTGCCTTGTCAAAGTCTTCGTGCTTCTTAATAAGAGCCTCTACGTTATCACCACTGTCAAGGGCATCGGCACTGCTACTGCTAAGGAAGGCTTCACGAGCAGACATCCAATTCTCAGCTTGTTCGCAATCGCGACAGAAGAGTTGCAACTCAAGATTCTGGTCCAACTGCATACGACGCTGAATCCAAGCTTTCTCCAGTTCTTGACGAGCCTCGTTCATGGATTCGAGTTTCTCTTGAATTTCAACGCTGGCGTAATGGTTAGATTGTAACAACTGTTGACCAAAGAGTTCGAAAGCTTGGAAGGTTCCGACTCGGGCATCGATCTCCATACGATGTTCCTGTAGTTAAAAGAGCAGGTATTAGTAATAGTCTAATGCTGTTTTTAACTCTTTAAGATCCAAACAAAAATCAATAGGTAAAAATGTGGTAGAAGCAGATAAAAATTAATTTTTGCGTTTGAATAAAGTCTATAAGCCACTCGAAGAATCGGCAGACATGCCTGAAAAATAAGTATATATACATAAAAAACGTATGAGGCACATTATAATATTATTTGCTCGTAAGTTAGGATTTCAAGTTATATAGCATCAAACCAAAAACGGAACAGTACAGTTTTGACTATTCAATCACTCGTTCGACATACATGAGAGTCGAAAAATTAAATACATTTACAGACAATTTATTAGTTGAGCTTAGAACAAAATCTCATTTTCCTAATTATATTTTTCCAAATACCTGCGGTACAATGCCATATCGTGCATCGATTTCTGTTCTGTGATTCTATAATTTAAATGGTTCAGCAAGTAGAATTATAATAATTGAGAAGAAAACAGAGAAAGACATCATAGGAATACCAATAATCGATGTATTGTATTATTCTCATTTTATATGAAATATAAAAAAATAAAAAATGTGGTTTACCTGATGACGTTCAAGTAGAGCCTCAGCACCAGTAACATCGTTAGCTAATTCCTCGGAAGCAACCAAACCCATCATTGAATTAATCCAAGCCATAAGATCTCGGTAGTCACTGAGATAACGTTGCAGATCGTAAGAATCAAGTAGCTTCTTCTTTCTTGAGTCAGCCTTAGCAGTAAGTTGAGTCCATTCTTCATTAATCTCCTTCTGCTTAGTATAAGTTTGCTCAGCAGTATCGGGATGGGATTGCATAAGGCGGGTCGCCGTCTCGTCCAACTGTTTGATCTTGTCTCCAAGAGCGGCGAGATCACGTTCCAAACCTTCGTGTTTACGGAGCAAAGTTTGCACACTACGCAGATCTTTGCCAAGATCGTCATTGTTAAGTGCAGCATCTTTTTCGCGAATCCAATCTTTGGTGTCGTCAACATCGCGATGGAAACGCTGTACTTCGTGAGCAGAGTCCAATTGACTAGCGCGTTCCGCCGTCAGTGTCTGTAGACTCGTCCATTTCTCATTCAGCTCCTGGATCTGCGTTTGTATCTTCAAAGCTGCCTCAGTCTGGCCAACGCTCATCAATTGCACAGCAATTTCATTCATTTCAGCGAGACGTACTTCATTTGCCTTGAGGTCAGCTCGGAAGTCATCGAACTTTTTCTGCATTACTTCGACTTGCTCCAAGTCTTCCCCTACATCTTGTACCTGTGCATGATTCTCTTTGCCCTTGATCCAAGTGGCCAGTTCAGCGGCTTCACGGACAAGTACGTATGCTTTGGCTGTTTCGTTCAACTTGTTCTGTCGCTCTCTGGCCAATCGCAGTAAATCTTCGTATTGTGCTTCGATTTGAGCCTGTCGAGCTGCAATAGAACCTTGCTCACGAGCCAGATTCTGCTGGGAAGCACTGAGACCCGCGTCTGGTTCAACTCGCTTGACATAAGCTGCTGGTACAAATCCTTGACGATCGTTTACCTCCACTTTCCACCAGTCCTTGTTGCTGCTGTTAAGAAGCGTCAATGTATCGCCCTTCTTCATGGAAACTTCACGAGGAGACTTCTCGGTGTAATCGTAGAGAGCGACAACGCATTCTTTACCAGCGACATCGACAGCAGGTGTCTCTTGTTGTCGGCAAGCTCCAGCTTGTTCCTTAAGTGCAGCTATTGTGCTTGCAAAAGCTTCAAGGTCGCTTACAAGGGCCTCGTGCTTTTTTAGAAGAGCCTCACTACTGTCCTCATCTTTACCATAATCGGCATTCATGACGATGGGACGCTTTTCCTTCATCCAGGACTCTGCCTCGTTGGCATCGGCAAAGTATTGGTGAGCTTGCAGCGAATCGTCAAGGTCATTCTTACGTTGACGTGCTTTTTCCTTCAATTGACCCCAGTGCTCGTCAAGACTAGCCAATCTCTGGCTGATTTCTTCGGCAGCAAAGTGACCGTCGGCTAGCATACGGGATCCCGCGGCGCAGACAGCTGCGACTCTAGGTTCATGGTTGTTAATTTCAGCAAGCACAGCTTGGTGCTTCTTTTGCAGATTTTGCACGCCAATGAGATCGCGACCACGGTTGGTGCTCGCGGCTACAGGCTCTTTCTCACGAATCCAAGCTTCTTCGTCTTCGACATCACGGAACAGCTGTTGTACCTGTAACGAATCCAACAGGCGCTGTTTGCGGGACTGCATTGGTTGCTCCAGAGTAGAGTAACGTTGTTGCAATAGCTGCTGCTTCTGATGAATATTGTCGGCGTCAAAATGACCACCGGATACGAATTGTTCAGCTGCTTGGGCAATTGAACCAATGCGCTCTTGATGCGAACCTACATCAGCTTCCAGCAGAGCGTGTTTTTTCTGCAAGTTTTGGACGCTGGTTAAATCTTTACCGTAGTCCTCGGATAGAAGTTGACCTTCGACTTCCGAGAGCCAGAGCTCGACGTCCTCAACGGTGCGATTAAACTGCTGTTGTTGTGCAGCTTCCTGTAGCTTGGCACCTTTTTTCTCGGTAGCTTCAGTTAGACTTTCCCAAAGCTCGACGATTTCCTTGATACGCGACTGAATGCGCTCTCTAGCGTAATGCTCGGCATCTATAAGTTCTTGGCCTTGAGCAACCATTTCCTGCATACGTGTCTTATTGGCCTGAAGCTCTTGCTCGAAATTTTGATGTTTTTGGAGCTTTCCGTTAAGATTGGTAGGGTCAAGGTAGCTGTCATCGGTGGCAAATTTAAGTTTCTCATTGACCCAGCCTTTGGTCTCGTCGCAATCGCGCTCAAACTGCTGTAGTTTGTAAGCATCCTCAAGAGCACGACGACGCAAAGCCGACTTCTCAAGGAGAGCCGAACGGCGTTGCAGAAGTGCCTGTCGGCGTTGAGCCACTTCGTCAGCTGCATAGTGCTCACCCTCGATTAACTTGCTAGCGAATTCATCAAGTGCCTTAATTTTTTCTTCCTGAGCAGCCAGAGACTTGTCAAAGTCCTCGTGTTTCTTAATGAGAGCTTCAACACTGTCAAGAGAATCTCCAAGATCTTCGTTGGCAAGGAAAGCTTCCTGCTTGGCCATCCAGGCATCAGCCTGTTCGGTATCGCGATAAAACAGTTGCAGATCCATGCACTGTTCGTAAAGAATGCGACGTTTTTCCCAGAGTTCAAGCAATGAAGCCTTGTCTGCAGCAAGAGATTCGAGCTTGATGGCTACCTCTGATGCAGCGTAATGTTGACGCTCGAGAAGCTTACTTCCAGCGAGTCCAGTTGAATCAAAACTGTCAGCACGTGCATCGATCTCACCCTTGTGTTCTTGGTGACGTTCAAGTAGAGCTTCAGCTCCAGCAACATCCTTGGCGAGCTCATCGGCTGAGATTATTGCACGCATGTTATTCATCCATGAAACTAGGTCACGATAGTCGGCGAGGAAGCGATGCAAGTAGTAAGACTCATCAAGCTTGAAACGGCGTTCTTTTGCCTTAGCGGTGAGACTTTCCCAGGACTGCAGAATTTCTGCTCTCTTGGACTGGATCTGCTGCGAGTGCTCGGCTTGATGTATGCCAGCTAATCTATCAGCTTCAGTACTGAGCGTAGCTACCTTATCTTCAAGAGCAGCTAAGTCACGTTCTATGTTCTCGTGCGTACGCTGAAGAAGCTGTACACTGGCCAAATCACGGCCAAAATCATCGGAAGACAAAACTGCATCTTTCTCTCCAATCCAGGCCATTGTTTCGTCGGCGTCACGGTTAAATCTTTGAATTTCATGCGCACCAAATAATTTTTCTTGGCGCAGAATAGCCAGTTGTTTTAATCGTTGCCATGATTCATTTAATTCTTCCTTGCGTCTCAAAATAGTGTCACGTTCTGGATGAGCATCAAGCAATAATTTATCTGCAAGTTCATTAACTTCTGTAACTCTGTATTCTTGACTTGTCATATCTTTTTGGAATTCATCAAACTTTCTTTGAAGTACTTCAACGTGCTCCAAATCCTGGCCAAATTCATCAGTAGTAACAAATACTTCTTTGTCATGAATCCAGAACATAACTTCATCGCAATGGCGAATGAATTGGACGAGAACCAAAGCTTGCTGAAGTTTTAATCCTTTATCAGCCAGACGGTTAAGGAGTAGTTCCCACAGGCGATGTAATTCCTCTGTTATAAAAACAAAAATAATCAATAAAGAATAATAATAATAAAAAATTATTAGTTGTAAGAGGGAATCATTGGCTAGTATGTATGTATATTTACCAAGCCTTTTACGAATGATGTCACTGGCAAAATGGTGTTGAGCAATCATCTCTGATCCAGTATTATCCAATAATACAATTGCATTTGAGTGAGCTGCTACTTCAGCTTCAAAAGCTTGATGCTTTTGAATTTTTGCTTGTAGATTAGTGGGGTCTTTGTAGCTTTCGTCAGAAGCGGCTTGCAATTTTTCATAAATCCAGCCCTCGAGTTCATCTGCATCTCGTTTGAAGTACTGAAAATAACAACAAAAAATATGCCATTAATAAAAAGATAAAGAAAATAATCCAAAAATTAATAGAAATCTAACTTAAATAAAAATTTACCTGGAAACGACGAGAGTCCTCAAGTTTGTCACGCTTGCTGCGAGCCTCAGATTTAAAGTTAGCATAACGACCAAGCACTTGTTCTCTTCTCTCCTGGATATCCTCCGGATTCTCCAGGATTTTCACCTCCTTAGGAGTGATCTGTTGATCCATTTTCGTAATTGGGTGTGGCTGCCTTTGGGAGCCTTCCAATTATTCTGTAAAATCGATAAAGCATCGCGAAGAATTTAGCGGCTACGTTAATAAAACGAAAAACCATTCTGAAATATACATACTTGTATTATAATCTCTTGTTATACGCCTCTACCTTCGTATCTGTATCGTTCGTTATTGACGAAATTCTGCTGCTGTTCAGTACTATCCGTAGGGACAGGTTCCGTATCTAAAAAGCTCTCGAATACAAGTCCAGGCGGATGCCGCTCACGTCATATCCGCTTATCTCTGCAACGGGCGAGGCACAATAATCAGAATTAGATCGTCGAGTTACTCCCTGTAATCGCGATAAAAATATCTCACAGCAAATGATTGGTAGTAGCGATCGCGGCGAAAACTAGATCTAATCAAAAAAGGCGAACCGATGATAACTTCAACGTAAGAATAACGAACAAACGGATTAAAGCAAAACTGTATTTAAACTTTAGAAACAGCTACGAGTCTCGGCAAGTGAAGCAGCGTACTTTCTTGAAAAAAAGTTAATCGATCGTAGAAGCGAACTCATCGCACTACTGCTCAGAGAGAGAGAGAGAGAGAGAGAGAGAGAGAGAGAGAGTCACAACGAATATCGAACATAGAGCGAAAAGTTTCGTGTACTTATATCTAGTTCAATAAACAAGTGATTTAATGGAATACAGTAGTATCGGAAAATTGAAGGATAAAATCCGGAAAAAGAGCTGAAGTTGAAGAGACAACTGGAATAGCGGCCTTACCTTACCATGGCGCTGACGCCAGTGAAGAAAATGGACGATTCAGCGGCAGTGCTCTGAAATACAGCAGGCGAGCGGGCAGCCGCACCTACACTTGCGCTCTATACTCTTCTAACTCTGTTACAGTACAGTATAGACTCGCCGACTCGCGTCACCGTCACTCGTCACTAGCGCTCGCGCACTCCTTCCAAATCCAACCTATATACCAGACGATCCCCAATGAATAGATGTATAATGAGATTCCCCATAGCCCATACTGTAAATAAGTCTGTAAGGAAATGTACGCGTATACGTAGGCATTTACGGTATACGGTATACCGTATACCAAATACCAGTAGGGCAGCGCAAGTACAAGTAGAGGACTCAAGTATCTGGTACGAATCACCAGTGCGAGGGCGTGGCGAGCGGCTTACAGAAAATTCTACGTAGAGATCTGAAATGGAGATGAAACTTGCTAGTGCCGTTTCATCACTTCCATATGCACAATGATATATTATATAAATAATATATTGACGATACTGCGAGAAATTTCAGCGAGTGCACTGATAGAAAGTTCAATTGAGAGACTGCGACAATAAGAACAAATTCTCTTCCGCGTCCGAAAATGCCAACCTGATGAGCACATACTTTAAGATGGCTGATTCAATTCTATTTTTCAACGTGATGTCAGTCGTAAACATTTGATTGGGCCTAACTTATATATATATAGATATATACGTATGAAAAGACGATGCTTTTTACCTTGAGAGAATTCGAGAGATATATAAACACGTCGATATACTATTTTATCTATATACATTCAATGTCTTTATCTTCGTTCAGACTTTCTCATGCTGGTTATATTCGTATTTATTTTAATGATTCGGTTTGAAATCTTGCTGTACTAAAATTTTAAGACCCTTTTTACACAAATAATGTATACATAAATTGCTATATACTTCAATGTTTTTTATTGTATTTTTAACTCAAGGTATTACGCATACATTGTATTATATAGAGTTTCGTGGCAAGATAACCAGATGCATAGCTAAAGCTCCGGTTAGCTAGAGCATGGAGGTAAAAAAGTACAAAGATTGTAATTACTTCCATCATGCCTATATAAATGTCGCCTTGACAAGAGGAAGAGCGACAGTACGTCATGCGGCGCATATTACGGCCAATTATCCGTATAATATATATACGTTATAACGCATTATGTCATGGCCGGCGTAGAGCCTTGTCGCCCGGTATACCGGTACGTGCGAATTACGCACTAATTATACAATAATATTCAGATAAAGCGCATTCAAAAAATGTTGAAAATGAAGCTGTCGGGTTTTAATAGCGCATCGATATGTCGTTGCGTATCCATATATGATATATTATTATGATGATTATCTGTTTATTAATGTAGATAAGTTACCAATGAAGCTCAGAAACGTTTTGATGCGATCAACTCGAATAAATTACGCGAGATGTCGCTCAGAGTCTTCTATGTCGCTGACAGTACGAGTAGGATAAAAACAGTCTCTACCCAATGTCGGTATACGTACTGTACGTCTATTGAAACATGTGTCACAACGAGAAAACTGCCGGTAGATTTTGACCGAAAGTATCGCTTAACGATTCTCGTTAAAAAGTTATTAAGCGTAATCGATCCTGCTGAAAATGCTTCGATTTGCCTTCGAGATAATAGCGATAGCGTATAAATTGACGATTGAGTAAGGTCTGTTGTCGTAGCTATATTTCTTCATTGTTCGAGGGCAACCAAAGTATGTGCATTCGTAGATGTTTGCGAAGAATCGACTATATTCATTAAAAGATAGAACAGAAAATGTAGAGAAAAGCGCGCACTACGCAAAGTCGACCGATGACGTTTGCGCAGCACGAAATACAATAGGTCTGTCATTCGCGCTGCGGACAATCCGTCAGTGTCTCTCGAAGGTATATGCGGAATCTAAATCCAATACCGATACGAGAACGAAATGAGGATAGAAACCGCGTTGAAAGAGAGCTTGCCAAGAGAGGCATCTTCGGCGCATCGATGAAGAAGTATTCGCGGAGATCGAAGCTTCGAGTGTGTAACGATTCTATATAACGGTATACAGCACGTCGCTATGGCTCGGCTTTTGCGTAATTTACATTCCACGCGCGGGCGCTCGCTGCTGCAGGGATAATATAACTACTGCACTCTGCACACGCGTACGTGCATGTATATACGCGATATGCCAAATATATGTAGATATAGGTAGATAGATACAGATATAGGTGTGTGTGTGTGTGTGTGTGTGTGTGTGTGTAGGCATTATACCTCAACAGCTGAGAGCACGAGCGAGAAAAAGAGAGTCGCGGAAGGAGAGGGGACAAAGAGAAAGATGGCTCGTCGAGCTAAAGATTCGATGTGTATACATAAGCATTATACGATGTATGCATTTGCACGAGATGGCGGCTTTCAACGGAAATCAATATTAATCCGTGCAGCAGTGAATTAAGCATCGAGAGATAAGTGCGAACTCGATGACTAATGTGTATCTAAGAACAACGGATAGTTCGGTTTATCGAACTATCGGTAGATCGAACCTTCGTATAATTATACATACGTGTATATAGATATACGATTTTGGATTTCGTGGCCGTTTAGTTCTCCGCTGATGTAGCGTGCGCGGTCACCGATACTTGGCTATAAACACGTCTCAACTGGACAACCATAAAGCCACGACGCTTGTCCCTCCGATGGGAGGCAGCTCGATACTTTTGCGCTGTCGGCCGAATACGAGAGCGATAACGCATTGTTTGTTATTTTTCCGATTTTCTCACACACAGCGATTCGTCAAATGTTTTTGTTTTCGGCGCTTAGTCCCCGCAGACCTAACGAAGTACGCATTATATTTCTGCATGTGAATGTGCGCGAGTGCAATAAATAACTCGACGAAAATAAAAGCAACCTTTCGAAGAGAGATTTCGAGGCGCTTATGCATCATAGCCTTGATAAATGCTTACTGCGCTTCACAACTTTCTCTCTCTCTATCTCTCTGTCTATCTCTCTTTATTTGCTAAGAAACAAGTCAAAGAACAACAAAGTCGAATTTGTACGATGTACAACTCATTGAAACTTGACGAACCTCCTTGTATAGTCATTAAGTTTATATTTTGCTTTTACACTGCGTCGAGTCGTCGAGTCGTCGAGTGCCGCCGATTCTCAAGGAAAGACATTAAACAGCGAAGTTGAGCAAGAATTTTCTAAATTAAAAGCTCGTAAATCTAAGAACGAGTGTTTTGAGTAGAGCCTCATTATTGGTAATGACCTACAAAGCATCGATACCCAAGTAGTTGTACGTACGTTACGATAGAACGCTGCATGGATAATATAGCTGTCCATTCTTACATTAAGATTAGCGTCGAATATCTACACATAAGAATATCTATATAGCAATATAGGCAATATAGGCAATATAGGCAATATAGGCAATATAGGCAATATAGGTAGGTAAGAACGCGCGCGTTTAGTTGCTTTGTGTCGTATGCGTACGCGCGGAGACAATCGGCTATTATACAGCTGCATCAGCATTACATTGAATTATATACTTATAATATACTGCCTATAGCCGTGGTATGCATAAGCTTGCAGCGAATTCGTCATTTCGCGAGTATTCGGGGGAGGATAGCGAACGGAAAGTATAAATAAAGGATTCTGGAAGAATGACGAAGACGCTTTGATTGTCAACCGGTTTAAGCGGACAAAAAACGAGTAGCACGTATAGTTATGCGCTGGATTTTCGGGACTGCATTGCACGCTTGCACAGTGCACGAGCGAAGCTTCCATTTGCTTACTGCGCAGATATATATCCTATACCTTACATATATATATATATCTATATACCTAAGTACTGCCTCGCTGCTATTCCGCCGTCTACTGCTAATAATGTCTAGTACTAATAAACAGTAGATAATTTATCCGAATCAATGATAAAAAAGGATTGTCCATAGAGCGCGGATCGCGGTATCGATTCCATTGAGTATTTCACGGCTAGAAGTTGTAGTTTACAAGGACGTTATAGAGAACCGAGATGCAGTAAGAGAAGCATCGTTATTATTTGATCCGGCATTCGGCCAAAACAGTGCACAGCTGCTGTACACCGCCTGCGATTGCAGTGCCGCCTACAGTCTCGTTCTCGAGTAGTAGTCGCACATCGGTCTGCGGAGTAGCAGCGGAACATTTTTTCTCCCAATATTCGCACGACTCGCAAACTGTCTTAGGCTTCTTCTGCGTGTTTTCTATGCGCGTTGCATAAAGGAAGACGAGATCGGCAGAATACAACCGGCCGCTCATTGCTCTAGTATTGTTTGTACTCGTGCCCAGATCAAATACGTAGACCAAATACGTAGACCAAATACGTAGACCAAATACGTAGACCAAATACGTATGTACATATGTATAAATTGCAAGAAAAGTCACGAGTGTGAGCGCACTGTGCTCCGCGCGCTTGCCTCGGCTTTGTTTCGTCATCGACACTGGCTTTGAGATGGGGCGTTTCTCTCTCGCTCGCTCTTTAGCAGCTGATGGAATAAAATGCCCCCTCTCCGGTTCTCACAGTTTCTACACAGATGTATATGTGCGGCTCTTTAAATCCGAGGCTAGCTGCATTTTTGCGCCTTTGTTCCCCACCCCATACGTGCGCTGCGTTACTGCAGTGCACTCGCTCTACCTATACCTACGCTACTCGCACCTCCTTTTTTTTCCGCTTCTATCTAATATGCGCCGCCGTGCGCGCGTCATTACGCATATAATAATGTAAGCGCGAACGTAAAAATGTATTCTTGTCGGATTCTATAGAGGGCATAAGAACAGTATACGTATATACATAATAGCAGATTGTCTTGAGTTGAATTCGCACAGTAAATTGAGCTACACGACAGAAAATGGCTTGATGAGTTTTTCGGATTATGATAGAGTAGACCGAACGGCAGAAGCGAAAGGAAGGCTGCACGGGCCTTTCTTACCTATACACGGCCGGGTCATGTCGTCACCGCCACAACCAGCTGATGAGAAAATGGCCGTCACACCGCTGTCAGCTGAAGCGGTAGTCCTTTCCCCCCCCCCCCTCTCTCTCTCTCTCTCTCTCTCTGTCTATATGACACTGTATAGATATACAGTATTTGTACGCGTCGTCACCAAGATATATATATATACACATGCATTGGTGCGTTAAAGAGACATTCTCTCGTAGACAAAGTTCTCAAATTGTACGTGAAATATTTTTCGCTCATTCGTATTTGCAGCACGGAACTGGCGTATTGCAATGTATTTATTGCGTGATTGCGATTAATAAAAAGGTTCTATAGATACCTTGAAGAAATATTAAGAGCCTTTCTTTCTCTATCTCTCTCTCTCTCTGCCGGCGTTTCTTCATCGCGAGAGCGGCATCGGAGGTGAATGTGCGCATGCGCAATGAAAGTGTTTCGTCACCCGGCATTCTCTTTCCTTGTCGTGCGGCTACTATATACTATAAACTCAGCGGTAATAAAACAGTGACTCCGCTACATTACACGAGAGATATAAAGAGAAATAGAGATAGAAAGAGGGAAAGAGAGAAAGAGAGAAAGAGAACAGCTGACGCGTAAAGCACAAAACATACTACTAGCCACTAGTAAACAAAGGAAGCTGATGCGCACTTTGCCTGTCTCTTTTCTCGTGTCCCGTGTCTTTTTGTATTGCAAATGAGGAAATCGCGGAGATTTAAATGGAAATGAAGCCGCTACATGTAGAGAGGCTTGTCTGTGTCTGTGTTTGTACGCTCGACGCGCATTCCCCCTTCTTTGTCATAAATAGGACAGCTATCATAAATGCATACAGGCCGTGGCAACAGAGAGCAGCGACAACTATACGGTAGTGATCCCTCTCCCCCTCTCTCACTCTCTCTCTCTTTCTCTCTCTCTCTCTCTCTCTCTCTCTCTCTCTGTTTCTCACTCCTTCACTCTTACGAACGGATAGTGTTTATCCGCGCGATATAGCACCATCGAGAAGCGACGGCAGCGTCATCAATTAAATGCCTCGCGCGAGTGAGCGACTAAGAGAGAGAGAGAGAGAGAAATATCGTAAACATTCCCCTCCGTGCGTGTTTACAAACAAAACGTGGAGGAGAAAGACTACTGCGCGGCGCTGCTGTGGCTCTCTCTTTCTCTCTGTATACTCTCTCTGTATACATATAACATCTACATAGGTATATATAATATGATCCGCACACTTTCTGTGCGCATACATTTTTACAGAGAACAACGCACAAAGAGCGCAGCGCCCAGCCGGTGGCTAGCAACAGTAAGAAAAAGGCGTCAGCGTTCAGGATCCAAGTGGAAAGTCAAAATGGAAAAATTCCAGCCCCCCTTCCCCTCTCTTGTGCACTATGCCGGCTAGAAAAAGAGACAAAGGAAAATGGTGTGCTGGCTAGCAGCAGCACCTAGGTGTGGAGAGAGAGAGAGAGAGAGAGAGAGAGAGAGAGAGAGAGCGTGCTGAGCTAGAGGGGGAGGGTATAGAGAGGCTATAATATGCAGTGGCACAGCAGCATGCACTCGCACGATTCGCGAGGAAAGCCGGTGCGGCAACGCTGTACCGGCTGCTGGCTGTAATGTTTATAAGGTATAGGACTCGCTTAGGTGCAGCGGGTGGAATGGTGGGAGAAGCGAGCACACGTTGCGTGCGCAGATGACGGGGTTATAGCCGAAGAAGTGGGAGAGCGGCGAATAGACGGCTACCGGCAGCGCGGCTCGGAGATCTCTCTGTCTCGCTTTAACTCGAAGTATTAATCGGAGCGTGCATCCTCGTCTCGCGATGCAGTCGCGTGGGGATTTGACGGAGGGGGTACAGATGGACCAATAGGAGTAAGTAGGTCAGATTCCCGAGCCAATCGCGAGGTTTCACAGTATCACGTGGCTTTGTTGTTATCTATCAGCTGTTTTTCCCGGGCGGGCGCAGGGCCGGCCGGCGGCGGCAGAGCGGCGGACTTCTTCTCCTCAGTACCTCTCGGCTCGCTCTCAGCTGTGCGTCGTCAGTCGTCGTCGCCGTCGTCACGAGCAACAACACACGCACGCGCGCACTGAGATACACGCTGTATATAGTTGCAGTAGAGAGAGTGAGAGAGAGAGAGAGGGACAGAGCTAGGAGCCACAGCAGCGCCATCTGAGCGCTCGGTCAAGACGCTCACAGCTCTAGCAGGACTCTTGCGCGCGACTCTCGTCAGTCGGAAGCTATACCCACGCCGAGCAACACGTCTCAATTGTTATAATCTTTCGGTCGCGTTGTGCGCGCTTTTTCCCCTCCCTTTGAGACAGAGCACACTTATTAAAGCTCAACTTTTTCAGCACGTAGGTCTGATTGCCCTATAGATGCGTGTATTATGTTGGAGCTTGCAAGCGTCATCATTCTCATCCGGCAATCGGTGGCAGCGGCAGCGGCATCAGCAGCACCAGTGCCAGCGAGCAGAGCAGCAACGAGAATTAACAATAGCATCGGATTGCTCGGCAACGTTCTTCAGCAAGAATATGCGGAAAGCTTGACGAACCTTCATCCTCCGGAATAGTGTGTGAGATATCCGTTGACGAGTCAAGAAAACAAGTGCGTCGTAGCGTTTTTGTGGTTCCTACAGTGTGGATAAAAGAGCAAACTAACGAGGTTGAGAAAATACGTATTAGAACAATTTAGTGCAATATAGATAGAGACTAAAGTGCACGCGGATCGTATCGATACAATAGGCCGTAGCAGACGCGCAGAGATAGATAGGGAAACGAACCGATTCTAACCAATTTTCGGGAACGTGATTTCGAGTTACGCAAGCGAAGGGGGAAAAAGAGAGACAGACAAGCAATAGACAAGTGCGCGAGTGCGGTGGATCGCTGTGCAAGGCGACGCGGGGGGATAGAGCAAGTTTCCCAGTCTCGTAAATCGTCCAAGCACGGAAGTCCAGGCGAAGCAGGGGCCGCTGCAGCAGCAGCAGGCTGCGCCGGCCGGTGCGCCGGTGGTTAGACGTAGGCGACGCTATCAGCGTCAGCAGCTGCAACAGCAGCAACATCAGCAGGGGTCCGGTCAGCAACTGCTCGACCAACGACAGATCATGTCGACGGGCAAGCGGCTGGCTAAGCGCAGCATCATCGGGACGCGCGTCTGTGCACCCGGCGATGACGGCAAGTACTACAGCGGTGTCATCAGCGCTGTAAACACACCGGCATCGCCACAGCAACCGGAGCTAGCGGGTCTCAGCATCACGCCGAATACTCGTTACTCCGTGCGCTTCGATCCTGTGTCAGTGGGTTCCAAAGCCCCGGATTCCAAGAACGAGTATTCCGACCGCGATCTCATAGGTCCAGGCTTTGGGAGCGTCACCGGAGCAAGACTCGTAGCTGGACAGAAAGTTTACCTCACCTACAACGGACGGGAGATACAAGCCGAGGTTAGCCAGCACCGAGAGCACCTCGACGAGGTTGACGTCGTCTTCGCACCCACCGGACAGGAGGTTCGTATATACTATATATACAATTAGATCGCTCGAGTTCTATTTGTATTTCTCTTTCTCAGCTCCCTTTCTCACTCTCCTTCGTTCTCTCCTTCGTTCTCTCCTTCGTTCTCCCCTTCTCATCTGCGCGCGCTTGCGTTAATCAGAAAATTTAATTTTCCTCTGACCTCGTTCTCGAAGCTCGCGCGAGTTGGCCCATTTCTGTCGCGCGCATGCGTTGTCGTCGTCAACGTTTCATTCGCGTATATGTACCGAGCACACCTATGTCTCCGACTCTTATGCTCAGCAAGAGATAGAGAGAGAGAGAGAGAGAGAGAGAGAGAAAGGGAGAGAGAAGGTTACATACCCACTCATTGAATTTTCTCACCGGCGTTCCATTTTCGAGCTGGCTCAAGCCTTTTCCGTATTTTCTTCGAGGAAAAGCCGCAGCTATTGCGACTCTCGGATCGAATGCAGTGTCTCTATGTAGGGAGACCGCTCGGTTGAGCCTCGTCGCACGGAAATACTTATAGGTGTGCCTGTGAGTCTGAGCTTGCATATACACCTACTTCGAAATAATACGGCAGCCGGTGTCAGTGGCGCGGTGCGCAACTTTGTATATAGGCGATTGAGCAAGAGCTCGCTCTCTGTCTCTCTCTTTCTCTCTTTAAACCGACTCTTCACTCTTCTCTCGCCAAAGATAGAACCGGCCGGCCGGCGCGCGCGATTTTCCCTTTACCGCTTTACAGCCACACAACGAAGAGGATAGAATGACACACGCTGTGTGCACCAGAGAGAGAGAGAGAGAGAGAGAGAGAGAGAGAGAGAAATCCTTCTGCGTTCCCTTCTGTACTCTCCGTGCCAAGTATAGATGGAATAGCCTGATTTCAGAATTGTTCCAAGCGTTCTATGCGCGTCTCGGCTTTGTTCGTGGCTTGTGTATACTTATATACTGTAGAGTCAATGTTAAGCAGTTGAACGCTTATTCCATTCTCTCACTCTCTACTGGTGCTGCTGCTGCTGCTGCTGCTGTTGCTGTTGCTGCTGCCGTTGCAAAGTGGGTCAGATCGAGCAGCTCGTAGGTCACAGTGCTTAGTTACGCTCGCGATGCAAAAGTGAGAGTAGCTCTGCTACTGCGGCTCAAACGGCAAACTAGAACGGCGGAGGCCAGCCGGCTTGTCTTGGCTAGTTACATGCGGTATACGCTCGCGCGCACGTTGTGGCCTTTTTCCTTTTCTCCGTCATTTCATTTTTCTCTTTCTGTCTTTCTATTTAGACTTTTCGCTTGCGCAATGCCTATAACGTCTACATGGTGCATAGGTACAATAGAAACTGGACGCATCGACGACAAACGACGCGGGGCAATATAAAAACTTGTCGGGAGCGGGAAGCGGAAGCGGAATCGCGCTCGATTTATGTGAGATAATGCGAGAAAGAGTGACGGCGAGTATAGCCCTTGGCCGCGATGTAATTTTCCTTGCTAGGAAATTTCATAGGATGTCGGACGACGTCAAGAGAGAAGGAAAAAAAACACAATTGCGCGAAGGTCGCGCGCGATTGCAGCGAGTGCGTTAAAACGAAAAAGTCGGAGAAAAAATAATGTATGTAGCAATGTGCGCGGTGGTGACGAAAGTCACACGCGAGAACGTGCGCGCACAGTTTAGAAATCAATGGCTTGGCCCAATGCAATTCGCCCGAGGGCACGTATATGAAAGAGAGGCTCGTTCGAAGTTGCGAAAGCGGTCACAGCGAAGTTCGTATGATGCCGCTACGGGAATCTCTCTCAGCTGACTACTGCTGCGCATATAACGTATTATTACACTCCCTACTTTCGCGCGTTACAAGGAAATTCATATACTTTCAAAGTGAGAGAGAGAGAGAGAGAGAGAGAGAGAGAGAGAGAGATTGACGCTCGGCCTCGGTAAGTCTATATAACGGTACAACAGTGTGTGTGCATGCACTTGCAGCGACGCGAGTTTTTCCCGGTCGCTCACGCACCGGAAGTGTGATGCTCCGGAAGTCCGGCTGCTCGTGTCGCACCTTTTTTCAACCCGATTGAAAACGGCTATAACTGTTTATTGTTCCTGAGTTTGTCTTTCTTGTCGTGCTTGATTAGCGAGCGATAGGAATAAATAATGATGATGTTATAACAATTATAATAACAATGATTATGATGATGACGGAAACGACGTGTTATACTTGATTGTATATATATATTTGTCTGTGTTCGTGTACACATTATCGAAACGATCCTCGTAAAGTTGGTATTTCGTGCAAAAAGCAAACACGGTAAATGCAGCCTATATGCCTACAATAATAATAAACGACAGTGATCGTTCGCCGGCCGGCCGGCCGCCAGGGAGAGCAGGATCGAACGTGTAACTACTGCTGCTGGTGCTGTGCGGATGACGAAAGGAGGTCAGTATGTCAGGCTGCCGCTTGCGTCCGGGGTAGAGCAGCAGCGTATGGTCCCCTTAAGACCTGTGCAGCAGCCTCTCTCTCTCTCTCGCTCGCTCGCTTGCTCGCTCGCTCACTCACTCACTCACTCACTCTCTTGTGCACATACATACATATATTCGCGCAAACAATTTGATTGCGCAAGTCTGTACATGTAACGTGAAAGTATGCGTGCATACAATATATGTGTGTGTATATATATTTAGACGTGCATACTTTCTTAAGGGGGGGTCTCGGTTATACGTGGGCTCGCGTTTCTTGCCATATGCTCACCGATTGATTGCTCAGGTGTTTTTCAGGCTGTGAGTCGCACGAATGCATGTATAAGAGTCCGAAAGCTTAACACCAGTCAGCTGTTTTCTGAACGCGTCAGCTGGGATATTTTTAAATTCTCGAAAAAAAACCGCTCGCATCAATGAGTGAAAGCTCGTCCGTTCGTGTGCGTATTTTGGTAGAGTACACCAGAGAAAAAGAACAGATTCGCTCTTATTTTCTTACTTGTATATGCGCTCGTGTGGGAGTGTCGCCATCGGGCATTAGGAGCACAGTCTTTACGCAACGCGCTCTCCGATATACATAACGTTGCAACACGTCAACTCTCTTTTCTCGGCTCTCTGCTCGCTCGTGCAATTATACATTACGTTTCTATCTATATATATATATATATGTGTGTATTATTCGTGCGTGTCTTTCATTTTCCGCGTCTTATGCAGTAGTTCGCGCCCCCAGCTATATTTGAAAGTAAGAGTATATATATATACCCGGCCTTGTAGCTACTGCTACACGTTTACAGATACCTGCATGTGCAGTCTGGATCGTTGAGCTAGATCAGCTATCAAAATGATACTCCTCGTCAAGGTTTCGATCTCTCAGCTTTGATACTTCGTTTTCAATTGTATTAAAAAAAAAATATATATATATATATACAATGTATGTGTACGTATATATACCCGTAGATGCAAAACGAAAGCGAAACTTTCTCGGCTTCGTACGCGAGAAAGAGAGAGAGAGAGAGAGAGAAGTCAGTATGACGCATGCGCGCAAGCGGTGAAAGCAATGAACAACTATAGCGTGCATTTTGTACAATGTATGTGTACCAGTGTATAGCTATATAAAGTATGCGTGTACGTGTAAATAATGTACTCGCGCAGGTGATAACCAGGCAGAACTCGCGGTTCGAAGAGAAGCAGGCCTAGGTTAGAGTTGCTAGCGCGCGCATACATGAGCCCAATGACCCAAATGATACGAAGCGAAGAAGCGGGTCGCAGCCCAGATTCGATCCGATAAGGCATTATACACAGGCTGGAAAAAGAAAGAGAGAGAGAGAGAGAGAGAGAGAGCATTAGAGCAAGAGAAAGAAAGAGAAAGAGCATTATACGCGCAGTACGTTTTGAAGAGAGTCGACGGTGAAATTTCACTTTCGCTGTAGTGTCTCGATCGCTCAATGTTTTCTCTTCTGTCTATAATTTATATATATATATATATTTGTTTATATCCCCGGGACAAACGAACGAATATCGGAGAAGCAAATTCGCGCTCAAAGTTGAACCTCGGTTCCATAGCTATATATACAAGATTGATATTCCTGCAGATATCGGCAAATTGAGTTTTCCCTGAAATTTCCAGCTGCTGCACGCTCGCGCATAAACGCACACTGTTTACCGCTATCTTTCTTTCTCTTCTCCCGAGCGTGCGGCTCTTCCCTGACCTCGTTTTCAGCGCTACGCTCGCGAGCGCGGATATGCAAGCTGGACGATGCTGTGGAACGCAATAAACGTTGAATTTTCATATAATTCGAAATTCCTCGATACCGTGAACTCTGGCGCTTTAAAAGAAAGAATCGTTCCTTGTACAGGGCGTTTCGACACAGTGACACCGATCGCAGTATAAGAGTTGTTGATACTTGCTTCTTTGCTTACCTTCTGGAAATACATGAACACACTTTTGCGACGTTGTATGCAATTGTAATACGAAGCTCAATCAACAGTTGCAATGTTCCTCTATCTCTCTCTTTGCTCTGTACAATAATACTGGTCAATAGGTCAGTCGGACGTCTTTAAAATGTAAATCAGACAATCTCCTGAAGTTCTCGAACTGTAAAGCTACTGTGAATGCTTGATTATAAAGAGAGTTTGAGAAAAGTGACTTGAAACCGGCGTATGCCGGCCGGCGATTTATCTGCAAGGCGTATATCTACTTATATATATATATATATATATATATATATATATACGCGTATGAGAGAAATATTTAATAAGCGTCTATAAGCATGAGACGAACTAGCGCAGGCCGACTCTCCTTTTGTCTCTTCGGTGCGAAGAAAGCTGATACAACAGAATTATAAAAAAGAGATGAGCAAGCTCACTTTATTTCTATCGAGTGTGTGAGTGTGTGCGTGTTTGCAGATTAGTCAGACTCGACCGCGATCACGGAAACATCGCGCGCGCGCGCGCGCACAAAGAAATATAAAGATTTTCGCTCTACAGCCCCGTTAATAGGACGTACGCTCCTTCAGCGTAATTGCGCAGTTCCGGCTTTTCCACCGTGAATATCTCCCTATTTTTTCTTCTCTCTCTCTCTCTCTCTCTCTCTCTCTCTCTCTATGCGTGTACATATGCGTAGAAAGATTGAGTGCGAGAGAGAGAGAGGAAAGATTACGCTCACCAAGCCATCACCAATGCAGTAGCTGTAGCAGCTGGCGTTGTTAATTATTATGCACGTATATGCTTATAACATGAGTGCAACGAGTGTGGTCTGAAAATCCGGGACTGTGTTTACTCTTGGTTGAGCACACACTTTGCACAAGAGTATCATCAGAGAGTGTATAAACGCGCTGCTTTTGTTTATGCATCGAGAACGGGCGCGAGCGCACGCGCTGGGAAACACGCATTTTGTTATTATCAGTCGTCAGGCCGCGATAAAGACAGTTTCTCGTTCTCTTCTTTTGGCGCATATTATGATAAACCAGTGTGTGTGTGTGTGTGTGTGTGTGTGTGTGTATGTGTGTGTGTGTACAGAAATGCGGTGTGTATATCAGGGTCATTCGCTTCTCAAGCCGCAAAAGTCTTGGGAGACAATTGTTTACAACGCACCGCGCCGGTTGATTTTACAGATTACGAGATACGTATGTGTTTTTGTCACCGTCGACGGCTCGGCATGACGGAGACAATAAAAGGAGAAGAAATATCGAGCTGCTTTATGATATCTATATATGTACAGATGTACACATGCACATGAATACATGCAGAAATACGCACCTGCATTAAAGCGAGAAGGAGAGAACGTAAACTCTCGCAGCTGATTCATCGGCGAAAACGACGACTCTCTCGCCAGCAGTGACAAAGGCCTTACGGATCCTTGAACCGTAAATTTTCCATCGTGATTTCGACTTTCGTTGCACTTTTTTTCCTTGCGTGTGTATATTATACGTGTAGAAGCTATAATTCGTCGTGTGCGCTTTGGAGAAAGGTCGCATAACTCGATGCGATGGTCGCAGGAGTGGCAGCTCGACGGATAGCAGCAGCTGATCATTGACTATGGGCTGACTATAGTCGCCACACTTACGGCTGACGTTTACAGTTATCGGCCGCGTTGTTTGTTCCAGGAATGCGGTCGCGCTTATCACGTTTAGCCATGCGCACCTTCTTCATTAACCGAACTTGCAAGTGTATAGATATAAATGTCTATGTACGTGTGTGATATAGACGAAACTCAACGTATGCACGTCCATATGGTATACGTATATATAATATGCATCGCGCGCATTTCGAGTGTAATCGGTCTGTTGGCTCGTGCCTTATCGCCGTCGCAATACACGTCCGCGAGACAACGTCACATATACGCTCTGCACTTGTTTGACTTTCTTCGCTTTTTATCGCCATCGGTTTCTATCTCTCCCCGAGCCATTTTTTCTCGCACATTTTTTCCCCGCGAGCTTAAATGTCCAATGCAGTCGTACAATGTACTTTGGGAGTAACGTTTAGAACGAGAGGCCCCGCGATGTCGAAGGGGGAGTCGGAGAAAGAAAAAAAACCACGGAGCTAGACGGCTATAAAAAAAGAGGAAAGAGACTCTCGCTCTTCGTATTTCTCATTCTCGGATGTCTTAGGGGGGGTCATCGGTGCGACGAGCCAGGATACAGTGAGGAGCTCGAATTTCTCTTGCGTCTGTAACGTGGGGGTGAAGTTTTAGATCGTCTTACTCGAAATTTCTCCCTCGAGTCAATCTACTACAGTACAGGTATATGCAAGTATCTATATACGTATACGCACCATACGAAACTCATAGTTGGGTCAACGACTGCTCTTTCGCACATAGGTCTCTATAGATGTGTATATAGATATATACACCACAGCATTGCTATATAGATCGAGGAAATTTGAAAGTCGGAGAAAGTGCAGCGTAGGCTCTCTTACCGCGTACGACGTGTGTGTGTGTGTGTGTGTATGTATAACGCAAGCGCGAGAATGTACACAATACGTAAAGTTTATCTATAGTTTCTACATGTACAGCGAGTGTGTATAAGGCCGCGAAGAGAACCGGTGAAAGGGGGAAGGGAAGGGGACCGTTACACTATCGCCACGAGCGCAGTTACGTGCTGCTGCATGTGGGAGGAGTGCTCGCTGAGAGATAGGCTCGACTCGTTCGCTCACGCACCGGTTCGCGTTCCGCTAATATCTCGACCTTTCGAGCGGCTGATCCTCTCCCGTCGTCTCAGCTGTTACTCGAGCGTCTCTGGTCCGCTACATAGCGATGCGTATATATACATATATATTAAGATTCTCACCTGAAATGCACATTGTTCTTACAGCAACTGGTCTTTTCGTTGTTTTTTTCTATGCATACACCTCTTCAGAGGCCGTGACATTACGCAATCTCGTTCAGAGATCTTTGCAAGCGTCCAAAGGCAAGAGAAAAATATCAAGAGCGCTCGAGCTATGTAGGAGAATAGAAGACTCGTGTCGCAATAGTCCCGTGAAGAGAGGGAGAGAGAGAGAGAGCCTCGTTGTCAGTGTACTTTCGTTTTTCCCGGCTGCGCGGCGCAGTGAGCGGCTGACTTACGACACGATTGCGCTGATTATCGAATTACGCCGCTAGTGCTAAAGGCCCAAGTGTTCCGTCAGCTGTGTGCATATATGTATACACACACATACACGCACAAATCGTGTATATACCAGTTTCGAGTTTCAAGCGGTACTTTCGTTAAACTTTTCGTTTTTCCGTTCTTGCGGCACAAGACACTTTTTCGGGAGAGGGAGAGCAATTTCATTCATAACTCGAAACGCACGGGTGTCTGATGAAACAGGATACAAAAATACAATCATGAACATTGCTGTTTATACCTACATATACATAACGTATACGTTCCGGTAATTCCTCGAAAAAATTCACAGTCGATGACGCGATCGGTCCATTTGGGAATTCCCTGCTTCTTTCTCTGTCCCTCTTTAAGTATAAACGCCTATGTTTAAGGCCACTTCGCGAGTACAGATATATATACATCTGTATATCTGCGGATATGCGCACTGTTTGCGTGCGTTCGTGTGCATGTATATATATATATATACGTTAGTCGAGGATGGAAAAGAAAAGAATCAAGCGCATTCCCGTTACTCTCGTTGCTCTGCGCAGCGACTAGCGGTATACGTATTAAGAGTTCGGCGACTCCTGCTATAAGTCGCAGCTCGCAAGAAGAAAGGAAGAAAAAATGTCAAAGCGTGCGAAGTTAAAAATGTGAAAGAAATCAGTTAAGCGTCACCGGTATATATTAAGGCGGTCCACGTGCGCTAGCAGATGACGCGCGCGATATATAGAGAGAGAAAGAGCGGGAGGTAAATACGCAACAGTGACTCTTTTTCCCCCCTTCTAGCTCTTTCCCTCTGTCTCTGTCTCTTTCTGTGCCGAGTCTTTTATCAGTATATTCGTGCGACTCCGCTAGGCGGACGAGCGAACGGCGCAGTAAGCACTATGCTAAGGACGATCACGCACCGATTGTTTTTGTCTTCTAGAAGGCCTCTCTTTCTGTGCTTGTTGTCGTTTCCCGCCGTTTAAGATACATACTACGTCATTCGTTATTATAACGTAATATATATAGATGCACGTTTTATATATATGCACGCAATTAATCGAGTCTTTATTTACTAGTTCTTGTTTTTCTGGTTTGTTACAGGGTACGATGAGTTTGACGAAGCGCATCGACGAGGTTAGACTACTGGAGTCGCGCAAGAGCGCGAGACTAGCTGATTCCGACACAGATTTTGCGAGGCTCGCTGATATGGGTAGTGACCGCAAACGAGCTTCATCGCACTCCATCGACGTCCCACAAGTCATAGGGTAAGTTTAACACTGGTCTATTCTCATTATACCTCTATAATATCCAATTAAAGCTAAAGATAGAAAAGAGAGAGAGGAAATAAGAAGATAATTGCAGTGCGATGTTTATAAAAGATATATCGATAAAAGCTGATCACACCTGTGCGTTCGGATTCGTTTTTCCTTCCCCTCCCTCTTTTAGCTTCGAGCCCCTTCCCCCTATTTTTACCGTCGTATAACGAAGAGAAAGATTAGATCTCTTGTCGTGTGTGAAACTCGCGTTATATGGACTGGGAAATTCAACGGCCCATATGTGAAAAGCTAAAAGAGAGCGGCTGCAGGTGGCCAAAGTATTTTTACCCCTCGGCTTGTGGGTACACATAAGTCGCCAGTGGCGGCAAGTAGCCGAAGAAGAAGAAAAAGAAAAAGAGAGGGGACGGGTATAGTAGAACAGCCGGGAGCTCGCGTGAGTACCATGAGCCGGCCGGCGACCCGCGCGTTAACACTCGCATGCTTTATAACAGATCTACCCACACACGCGCGCGCACGCACACTGAAGAGATATACACCTCAGTAATATATGCTACAAGTCCCGTGTATCGGGAACGTTTGAGAGCTCGTCTGTGCCGCTGAGCGTTATACTCAGCCTCAAAGGCAGAGTATGAGGCCCGATTTTCAGTAGCACCGAGTTAAAAATATAACGGCGCCGTGCGAAGCTGTACGCCGCGTTAATTTATCTTGTACGTTGCGAAACTTACGTGCAAGGCACACAGAGAACTGAACGAGAGAGAGAGAGAGAGAGAGAGAGAGAGAGAGAGAGAGAGAGAGAGAAACGACGGCAATTTTTGTGTAGACGATGTAGAAGGTCAAACTCCGGTGTGTCTATAAGGCAAGCGTGTGGGAACGAGTTCTCTGAAGAGAGCAGAGAGAGGAAAAAACAACGAGTTCGATGCATCAGACGGTGTGCCAGGTCGTAAAAAAGGAAGAAAACTTGTAAAGGAGGACGGGGATATACCTCGGACTTTGTGTCCTTAGTACGTGAGCGCTGGCGTTGGAAAATCGCTGGGGCGTGAAACACCTGTGCAACTCGCGTCTTTCTCACGTTGCACAAATACGTATACGTATGTGTACGGGCTTTGAGAAAAAAATCCGATATAAACGAATTAATTTCGTCAAATCTTTTCCAGAATAAGTATGAGAATTGAAACGTGTACTGCGCAGTTTTGTTGCGTCCGTCATTTAGTTCTGGTTTCTCTTTCGTCGGATAATGCTATACCTGCAAGATTCGAAAACATTAAAGGGAACCTATACGTGTCAGACGGGAAAAAAAGGGCTCCCCTACACCACTCTCTCTCTCTCTCTCTCTCTCTCTCCCACTCTGTCTCTCTTTCCCCTCGATACAAAAAAGTGCCGGCCGGTTCGTTTAAATCCCGCCGACTACCTGCCTCGGTGTAACTACAGTATAGCACCTGGGTCTCTCGTTATGTTCACGACCTATGCTAAGGTTCCAAGAGGGGGGGAGGAGAACTGGCTCTGACAAAGGAGGAAATGCCGAGCTCTTTCGCATTATGCCGCACGTGCAGTTTAGAGGAGAGCCGGAGGAGGAAAGTATTCGAACGCGCTTTTCTTGGCAAGTCGACTTTTTACCTTCGTTGAGTCCGTTAGCTTCGAGGAAGTTATTTCGAACAAATCGCTAAATAAAACGATGTCGTTTTAAGACACTCGCAGGTTACCTCACAGTGTACACATTCTCTCTCGAAACGAGAGAGAAAAAAAGACGAAGAAGAAGAACGAACGCTTTCGGGTCCGTCTTCTATCTGGCGATGAAATTCGAACCCTCCAAAAATTCTCTGCTGCAGCTCGTGTCCCTTCCATCTTCGGACACATGCCGTGCTGTTGCCGAGCGCTAGGAGCGAGGACTTTCTATAGCTATACCTCCCCTGTACATGAGAGTATAAAAATGGAAAAAAAGAAATTACGAATGAATTCCAGTAGCGAAACCCACGAAACTCCGCGCGATCGCTGCGAGAAGAGACCGAAGGAAATAAAGAGAGTAGCAAAGACGGAAATAGTCGGATGTGGAATGAGACGCAAAGAAGAAGAAGAAGAAGAAGAAGAAGAAGGGGCAAGGACGAGCAGTCGCTGCAGTTGTATAGGATCGTTGAACTTTGTTATCCACTGTGCGGCGAGCCTATAGGGGCTACGTGAACGGAAACAAAGACGTGGATCGGATTTTCGGACGAAATTAGAATGTTTTCTTAATCCTGGTCATTTTTAATGCTGGACATTGCATTTACGTGTATTGCCTAATCTTTTATTGCGTTTGCTCGAAATGTGAATAAATAAACGTTCATTAATATACGTTTATTAAATTTAAAACTTACTCGAGTATAGAGAAAAATTATTTGACTTACGAACCGGGAGACTAACTATTTTTATCGCATTTCCAAATTGAAGACGCGCGATAGATTCTCGTTGCGTTGAGATCTTTTACTCTACCACCCCACTCTATTTTCGATAGTTTAGATATGTTTTTTCCAGTTTTAAAGTATATACTTTATATAATATTTTAATTACAATATAAGCACTGTGTTATGCACTACAACGTTGTAAATGTTACTGCACAACTTGCGTTAACGCGAGAACTATCTTAGGTCTTATTCAAAACTTTAAAAGATCTGTTTTGTACTTCGTGGCGATCTTTGTCAACGGTCGTTAAAGTTTGTCTTTTTAAACATTTCACCGGGATGCAAAAATAATTTTTTCTATGAAGTTAAAAAGAAACATGAACGTAAACTCTCTCTGACAGTGGGCAAAGGAAAAAATCGAATTCCAATGGGTGGATTGAACTCTGCCGTTTCTTAAAATATAAAAATGTTAATTCATTTTTCCATTGGGCATAACATATTAGATAAATTGTCTATAACTTAATGGTAGTTTTAAAAATTCATGGATAACTTAATATTGACGTTTAAAAAGAATAGGATAAAAACAATTGTTCGTTCTTGACATTTTCAAGATAAATTTTGCTAATCTTTTTACACTGCTATCAATAATCTGTTTTCGGAAACCTAAGCGATGTCTTGAGTACTCTTTTGTTTATAACTCGTGAAGCTCACGATTTTTAGCCGGAACATAATTTTTAATTATTATTGACCACGTTTAAAACTGATTTGAATTATTTATACAGTTCTACGTCTTACGTCTTGGGGGAATTCTAATTCGTCGGAACTATTATTATAGGACAAAATACTACGTATTCTATACTTTCCCGATTCGTGCGCAAATAATAGCAAATAATGTATTCTCCCACTTTAAATCTTCCTGTGCGACTCAGATGTGCATCAGGAAATATAATTGCGCATGCCACGCTCTGACACATCCAAGCTTGCGATGCTTTGATATATTCAGAGATCTTAATTATAAACACTTGGAGCGAAACGACACTAACGTAGTAAAAAATGTATCGAGTAAAGTTAGAAAATAGAAAAGTTAGAAACGAAAAAAGCAATACAGCGTGTATAGAAGAGAGCATGGGAAAGATGGTCGATTACACGCTGAAATTCAATATAAACTCACCGATCGCTCGCTCGCTCGCTCGCTGGAGAGAGAGAGAGAGAGAGAGAGAGAGAGAGAGAGAGAGAGAGAGAGAGAGAGTGAGAGAGAGAAGTAATAAAAGAGCCCAGAGTACAGCGCGCACAGGCCGCGATCAAAATTCTAGCGGGGTATATTCTCTCGAGTAAAGGCTATCCCGTCGTTGCCATCACAGCGCTTGGAATTAGGTCGATCAATACCAGTGCGCTCCGCGCGCTGCTAAATAGGTCAGGTGCACCAACGCTCCGCGCGATGGCTCCCTTAAAACATATATACGAGAGCAAGAGAGACAGATAAGTTCGGTCTTCTCGCTGTACAGAAAATATTACTCCTTGTTTTCTTTCACCCGTATGAGTGTGTATATATATACGTATATATCTCTACGTCTATATTACGTCTCATTAACGCAAGACCTTAAACTGAGCCGTAAAACGACTCTTATCCTACCGCGGTATGTAATAGTCGAGCAAGTAACTTTTAAGACCGCGACAATTAGACAGATGTTCCATTTCGATACGCGTCCAGTGTGTAGCGGAGCTTTAACGACCGAAAAAAGCTACACGCACGAGTGCATATAAGGTATAGGGCACAAAGCGTCGTACAGTCAGTGAAAGAGAGACAGAGAGAATGTATATATGTATGACGTGCGCTAATTGAGTTCAATCATCACAATGTCGATTCAGGTCGCTGACGCTTAGCGTTTCCCTCCGACGATACCCAAGCTTCAACGCCGATGCACACGAGAAGTGTAAATACATATACAGACGCTACGACTGTGTAACTTTGTCGATTCATTGATACTCGCTCTTTATAATCTTGTATATGCGCTTACGTGTGCATGTATAGATGTATACATATGTGATAAGAGAAAGAAAGTGACAAATGCACACGGCAATCGCCGATGTTCTCGAAACATTTTTCGCTTGTGATTTATTATATCGATGCATCTGTGCACGTATAGCTATATGCGCATGAAAATCTGTATACTATTTAGATTTGGCGGAAGCGAGTTTAAAATTTCTACATGACAAAAGGCGTATTTATTTATACGATTACGTCAGCTCGCTCTCTCTCTCTCTCTCTCTCTCTCTCTCTCTCTCTTTTCGACATTCGAAATTTGCGCGCGGCAGCGTCTTGAAAGATGCAACAAGTCCGACGTTCTCCGATTTATACGACGGAGCGAGTGCAACAACTATGTCGCTAGTTGCGTAACGGCCGCGCACACGCCGGCCGGCTGGCACAAACTACTGCTAAGCATAAAACTCACACTTCCGCATCGCGTAATCTTGGCTATAGAAATTCTGCGTCGACTGCGGCCTTGCTGCGAAGCACTAACTTATACATATACTTTCGATTCGCTGTTACATCGATCACGCTAAAGCCGAGAGACAACAAAGAGTGAGAGAGGAATTGTATCGCTATATACCGGAACGATCTAGGCATGCACAGAAAAACCAAACGTAATGTGAGCTACGTGTAGAAGAAAAAAACGAACAAGCCAATCGAAAATCCCGTGGATTTTCTCTCTTTCTGGTCTGTCGGACACGTAATACCACACGTACACGCGCGCGGGCGGTGCCGGGATATAGTGACAAATTGCGCGGGGTCGCTCGGTGCCAGGCAGAGTAGGGGGCCGTCGCCGGCTCGAATCGGGGTCGATCGATGCAGCAGCAGTAGCAGCAGCAGAACCAGCATCGCCGGCTCGCTTATGTACGGAGAGAATCGCTCGCGAACCACCGGCAGATTCTTTACCGCTTCATTCTCTTTCTCTCTCTCTCTTTCTGTTTAGCGAAAATGGGTCAGGTACACGGAATACTACCCCCACCCGCAATCTTCCCGCCCTCCCGTGTAGACTCGCGCGTGCATGAACTTTGCAGCGACCACTGTTTATGTCCTCCCTCCTGCACAACGGTTAAAATAATTGAATATCGAGCTTGCGCGCTAATGATATTGTCTCGCGTTGGCAAGGGGCCGTGCAAAATTACATAGAGCCTCTTCGTTCTCTCTCTTTTTTTAATATTTCCTAGGTCCGTGTATATATTATATAGTACTAGTAGCCAGTGGGATAGAAAAAAGCAGTTGCATATACTCGAGAACGCGCGTGGAGGATGGAAGGGGGTTAGAGGGAAGAAAGCTCGAGGCACACGCGCCGCGCGTTTTCATGACACATAAAATATAGGGGGGTAGGTTGCGCGCTCGAGGAAAAGCGGTCAATAGTGCACAGAGTGAGAGAGAGGGAGAGTGAGCGAGCTTGGCAAGTCAAGGGGTGGAGAGGAAGGGAGGGACGCGACTTTTGGGCAGGGCGAACTTGTTGAGGAAGAGAGAGAGCTTGCACCGGTAGCTTCTCCCCCTCTCTTTTGCAGTGTTGTATGCGCGCGAGAGAGAGAGAGAGAGAGAGCGACAGAGAGAGCTTGGCTCGATTTCCTACGTTGATAGCGGCTGCATACTCCCACCCCTTCGGGTAGCGCGTCAGGGGGTGGTGGGAGTGCGGAAGTAGCAGAGGAGGGAGGTCGGCATCGAAAACTAGGACAATAGGTCGAGTGCAAGCAGCGGTAGAGAGCGAGGACGCCGTGCCGCCGCGAGAACGGCACGTGCACCAACACCGACGTCCGGCGCCGGCCGGTCGGCTTCTGTACGTATATGCAAGCGCTTTACCGACACAGCTCAATGCGAGTAGCACTGTCATTACAACGTATAGTAGTAGTGACTGCAATATACATTCACAAGAGTTCGGAGCTTTCGAAGCTTTTCTTATCGTATACGGAGCTTTCGGAGCGAAGGACAGACTCCGATCCCCTACTACTCGCATACATGCAACCTTCGCCCGACCTTTCGAGCTTGACTGATGCCTCTTCTCTGTGCAATTGCAAAGCTTACACGCGCGGGAATCGCCTGACCCCACCCCCCTCTATTACGCCCTCCCTACTCTACCATCCTTTTGATCACCGGTTTTAAAGCTTCTTGCGTCGTCACAACGAAGGCGTGTGTACGCGGTAGGACGTTTTTCCTTTGTTTCCCGACTCGATTACGACCAGATATATATAGTCGACGCGTTTTTCATTATGCAAAAGACTGCTCGCCGGAGTGGAGTCACGTAATACGTTTCAGAAGAAGAGCGCAATTCCTCCGCGTATATGTGCAAGAGAGAAAATAGTGGGACTTAGAACGGTGTACTCTATATACACCGTAGGAGCAGCGCTCGAATTGCAAAGTAGGATGTCGAAAATGAAAGTAAATGGGGTCAGGTCGCGCGGGGGTTGAGTTCGAGTATGTGCATGTGGTATATACAGTTATACAAGCGCGAGTACTGTACAGAGAGCAAAGTTGAGCCCGGCAAGAGCGTGTCCGGGTGACCCGATTCTCTACGGGGGGAGGGCCATAGCCCGCGTCCCAGAAACCCGGCCCAGCTCTCTAAAATCAGGTCGATCCAGGATATGCGTGTGTCCGGGTCAAGCGTAGAAATCGGGTCGCTCGATCCAGGGCCTCCTCATCCTCTCCTTTGCCCCATATATTTTCCGTCATCGCCCTGCTCTCTCTCTCTCTCTCTCTCTCTCTCCATCTCCCACACACATACCAGGAGAAGGAGCGATGAGCGAGAGAAAGATAGAGAGAGTATAACCCGTGCATCCCCTGGATCAAACTGACCCTGCGCTTGCAGTGTTCTGACTGGGTAACCCGGCATCGCCCCCGCGTGAAACTGGGTCAATGCTCGCCCCCTTCCCAACACTCATTCTTTCTCTTCCGTCGTGCAACGACGTCGTTGCTACGCAACCAACAGATTATAAGGTCGATATATAGGCCGGTGAATTATATCGAAACCCCGTTTGATGAGATGGAAAAATGAAAGAAGCCAATGCTCTTCGGCGAGACAGGCGCTCATCCCTCACAACCTATGCCTAATACACGCATTCTCCGTAGGGGAGAGGTAGGGGGAGTCGTATAGGCTAGACGGTGTCTGCCCTTATCGATTCGTCAAGATATATACTTCCTTTTTCCCTTTTCCTCCCTTTATGCTTGAATCTGGACTTTCGGTGTATAGTCTCTTCGCACACAAATGCTCCGAACGAAAGTGAATCGTCGAGAGAGAAAGAGGTATATATACATATACACACACACCCACACGTTCGGACGCGTTGTTTATCAATCCGTGGGCTTAAAATAATCTTAAAATTCTCCCGTGCATTTTCTCACTCCTGTGATGGGTGAGGAGGGCTCATGGGGGTTTTATTCGCTCGTCGCGACCTAGTTTCCATGTATCCGAGATCCTGTCTCTTCGCTTATGTGTATATACGTGTGTGTGTGAGCGTGCGTGTATTTGCGACCTAGTTTTCCACTGCCCGGGAATTCCAGCTAGCAGAATAGCGGCGCTGATGCAGGCGACGACCCATTTTCGCGCTTATAGCCGTCAGTAGCAGTCCGCTCTTTCGAAACACACTGGCGGCGGCTCTTTCGTCGATTAACGCCGCGCGAGCGGCATCGCTATTTTTAAAGAGCGACGCGCGTGCAGCAATACACAACGCGGGAGAGACGAGCGGCAGACCGGGCGGCGACGGACTATAATACTCTTGCATAGCCGCACCTCGACATCATGTAAGATCTTGCTCTCTCACCTACATGTATATATAAATATACACAGCTCACACACACACACAACACACACACACATATATATATATATGTATATATGTACACACTACACATTTATAGTCTTTTATGGTTTAACCACGGCTAAATTACCGCACTCACAGAGCGAGTCTCTGATGGAAATAGACAAAGCGATGTTAATAGATAGGAGAGAAAAAAAGAACGAAGGCGGCCGCTTGCCGTATATACCAATGCGCACGCGTGTGTGTATTCTGTACGTGTCTATGTATATATATGAGGTCGGCGCATGTAGGTGCAGCCGGCCGGCCTCACAACGAACGTTGCGGCTGCTTGTCCTCGTGCTCTTTAGGCTCAGCGCTCACAGGCTCATGCACAATGCGCTACTGAATGCGCGCTCGCGGGAATCTCTAGAAGGTTTAGGTGAGCGCGCGACACTGACCGGACATACTCGCGCGTGCAATATATGGTGAATGTGTGTGTATATTGCAGCCTGAACTGGCCTCGTTCCTTCGATGGATTTTATACCGCTGACAAAGCCATGCTTTTTTAGAACGATTCTATATACGAACCGAGTCGAACGCTCAGTTTCGAGGAGATTTTGAAAGATATCTACGAACTCTCGTTTGCCCGAGCATTTCGTAAAGTACTCTTTCTCTCTTTCGGCTGATGCAGCGCAATCGAGTTACGCGGGCGAGAAAGTTTTCTTTCTTTTTTTTCGAAAGCCGCTCGCTCGCACAGCTACAGAATATACATGTATACTATACTGTGTAACGAGCCTTAGGAAAATTCAGCGCCACGAACGCGCGTAATCGTTCCTTGTCTCTTGCATATGCAATACACATAATATGCATATACATAGGAGCGCGAGGCTGGTTCTCTGCGCGAGCCGGTTATTATACTTGAAAGTAGCCAGCTGTTAGCGCGCCCAACGCTTGCTTACTCGCACTAGCTAGTGCGCCTAGGAACAGAACACAGAGTGGAAGAGAGAGAGAGAGAGAGAGAGAGAGAGAGAGAGAGAGAGAGAGAGAGAGAGAGAGAAAAATAAAACTATCTCGCTGTCCTAGTTTCGCGTCTTTAAAACCACCGTGCAGTGCAACGAGGGCAAAGATAGTTATGGCTTTCGCGGGAAACTCAAAAGTTTACGAGTCGCGCGGGGCCTAATGTTTTCCCGGAACAATCGGTATAATTCGCGACCTCGCCGCCTGCTGCTGCTACTGCTGCTTCCTATATAAGGACATGGCAGCGCAGCGACATAGCCTCGCATATACATATATTGTATACGATGTATAAATTCTGTCTATATAGTAAGGTAGCGCACACTCGCGCGCTCGCGCGCGGACCGATTATATACGTGTCAGACGTCGTTTCGAGCACCGATTTCTCAATTTTACTGGTGCTTTTTTCCCCTCCCTCATTTTCCAGCTCGTTCGCTGATGGATATGCATGTAGATTAGTTGTATACAACCGAACGCTAAGGTGAAAGTAGGACAAGGAGGTCCTATATTATTTCTCTCCAACTCCCTCTCTCTGGTTCCACCCGTCGACACCTTCTAAAAAACTTGCGCTGCGCTTTTCCGCTCTGTACAGCGACTTATTTTTCCTCTTTCTCTCTCTCTCTCTTACGTATGCGTCTACCATGAACATCTATGTCGAGAAGACTGAACGAGCCTTGAAAGTCTCTAATGATACACATGTATTTTATGGTGTTTAAATAGGTCACGAAAACGAAGGCCCAGTTCGAGCAACGACTCGGAGCGCTCGTACAACGGCTGGAACGAGCGGACGAACAATCAGATGGGACAACGCGAGAACTGCATGGACGAGTGCGCAGCAGCCATAGTACTCATGTCTCTGTCGACGCCTCCGAAAAATTCTTTGCCCCTCCATTGTCAACAAGCGTATGGTAAGTATACGATCGTGTGTTAAGTCGCGAATTTCCATCTCGGCTTGTCAAGGGGGTTTTCTCTATTTCTGCGCTAGCTTTGAGACCTTGAAAAAACTAGCTTCAAGCGGGCGTCGAGGTCCGTGGTTTATCCATCGGATTCTACGTCGCGCTCGACGTTTTCCGCGCGGTGCCTATGACGATATAAATAAAGTCCCGTGACGAAATTGAACTCGCCGGCGGGCGACGAGCGAGAGAAGAGAGCTGTAACTCGATATGTGTTATTATCGCTTTTGCCTAAATATATATACATATATATATATATATGTATATATATTATATATAGATATTGAAATAAATAATACATATAGGAACTACAAGGGCTTTGGTCTTTTTTGTCGCGACAGGATCTTGGGATGATCGTGTGAGCAGTAGCAGCAGCAGCGGTAGCCACAACCGGGTTGTCGTAGGCTCGCCGGGCGTCGGCGGTAGCGGAACCTTCAACAGCAGTAGCAGCAGCAGCAGCAGTAGCGCCAGCTGGCGCAGCGGTACCCCGAGTCCTCCGTTAAGCGACGAGGGCGCCATCTGGCCGAACAACGCGTCTCAAACAGCTAACAATGCCGGCAACAACAATAGCAACCACAACAACAACAACAGCAACAGCCCCAACAATAACAACAACAGTAACAACGTAAACAACAATGTGAATCATTCGGTAGGCTCAGCTCCACATCACCAAGCGCATTCGGCAGCGCACAACAATAGCCAACGTTACTATCAGTACCACAACAATCACCCGGCAGCCGGCGGTTCATCTTCTAGCAGCCCTAATTTCACCACCCATGACGAGGGTATCGTGCCCGACCTCGACCTCGAGCGGCCCCGTAAGAAGAAGGTGAGAGAGCGAGGCATTTTCTTTATTTTTTTATTTTCATTTTTTTAGTTTTACCTATACGCATCCACCTTCGATCGGGCCGCAAGGTCGGAAACACGGTACTCCTCTCACCCTCTCTCTCTCTCTCTCTCTCTCTCTCTCTCTTGTATCTACACTTGTCTCTCTAACCACTGCAGGCTTAATTAGCGGTGCGGATGGATAAAGCCATTGCGCAACTGCTTGTTCTGCCTCTAATAGAGTTATGCCAGAAGAGAGAGAGAGAGAGAGAGAGAGAGAGACCTTGCCGGAGCATCATATGTACATATATACTTTTCGACGCCACACGAGCGACGTTTCCCGATATAGAAGCTTGTTTATTGCTCGCTCGCGAGTTTTTAGAAAAATGAGAGCGCAGTCAAGGAGAGGAGAAAGGAACTCGGGCGCGCTCGCGACTTTCACTCGCCGTTGTGTCTCTCGTTTCTCTGTTATCGATTCCTCTTAAGCTGAACCATGCCAAGTATATCGAGCTTTTAGCCGCGCAATGTTACTTCCGGACTCGGTTGCAGACGCGCGCATCGATGGTATACCGATACTACACGTCGCACTGAGAAACAGAGAGAGAGAGAGAGAGAGAGAGAGAGGGAGATAAATAGCGAAAGAGACAAAGCAAGGAGGAGCTGTTTCGTAAGACTGAGTTATTTAACTGGTGAAGGCGATCTCTCTCGCGAACGCGCGGAGGGGAAATGGCATCTAAAATTAGCGAGAAACGCGGCCCTGCACCTCGCGCGAACGACTTATCTCGAAATAGAATCCCCGTGATACGCGTTTACTTGTACGTTTGGCCCTCTCCTTCCTTTCTACTTTCTGTAGATGTCCCTTTATATAATATATATACATTTTCTTTTTAACTTTGATCTTTAGGCTCGGTGTTTTTCATCGATTAAAGCCATTTTTCTCTTATTGTGTGCTTGTAGATCCGGTGTAGAGTCGAGAGCGACGACTATATCAGAGGTAGCCCGAACACCGGCTCGAGCAGCGATAACGATGTCGTAAGTCTCACTATTTTTAATCATTGCAGTTATATTGTTCTATACCTATACAGGCTTATGTGCGTGAACGGACGTTATATGCATATGGTGCGTCAAGGCGAAACAGCTGACGAGCGTATTTGCCTCTACAATCGAAAACTGTATATCCCTATATAGATTACGCAGACTCGAAGGAAGAGAGCGAGGGAGGAAAAAAATAATTAAGGATAACGAAACGTAATATTACCGGCATTTTCCGTCATTGCCGTCGCTAATATTACTTAACACTTAAGACCACGATCTCTTTTCAAACTCCACTCGCAGGAGTTATGAAATGGTCTTGCTCTCTTGTAACGTCCATACATGCACGCGCGTACGTCGCTCTTCGTTTTACACAAGTGCACATGCGCGCAACTACATCGAAAGAGAGTGAGAGAGGAGAGAACACGAGCTGTGTGTCGTTCAAGGTCAAGCTCGCAAACTTGCTTCTCTTCCGCTTTGACTTTTCTTATCACCGCTACTAGAAGCAACGAAACAACAAAGGGTCATTGGGTATCTCCCAATAATGATAATTAATTTCACGTGGAAATTCCTTTCGTAGAGAACGCAAACTTTAATGGCACGAGCTCTTACGATACTCCAGAGAAGCCCAAGGAAAATTCTAAAACAATCTCTGTCTCTGTCTCTGTCTCTGTCTCTCTCTCTCTCTCTCTCTCGCTCAGCAGCCCGAGGCTGTAAAACCAGCACGAGACTTCCTCGTGGAAAAGCGAGAAAATAAAAAATAGTAAAAAATCAGATAATCTCAAGCATTTGGTAAAAGTCGTCGAGAAACACTCGAGGCACCGCACGGCATATCCGATCTCGAGTATAGCACCCAGGCATCATCATCGGATTTGATAATCCAGAAGTAGAAGCAGTAGAAGCAGTAGAAGCAGCAGTAGCACCAGACTCCGTTCTCTTAGTGGGGGGAGGTGTGGCGCGTGTGCAGCAGTTGATTCCCCCCTCCTCTCCACCTCTACCTCCTCCTCCTCCCTGCGGATCGGGAAATGCACTTCGCTGCAGTGCGGGTGACGTCAGTGGTCGCGCGGCACGTGGCCCTCCCCCCGTCCACCCCCCCGCGCCTCGCGAAGGACGTAGCGGTGGGGAGCTAAGGTCACCGCGGCCCTGACTGCACGCGCGCTTCTAGTCTCTCTCTCTCTCTCTCTGTCTCTCTCTCTATTGCACTAGCGTAATGCACGTCCTACGTGTGCATGTGGAATGCTATCTATCTTTTTCCCTATCACTATTTCCCTCTCTTTCTCTCACATTGCTATTGCTCGGGAGTGCACGATACGAAATCAAGAGAAAGAGAGAGAGAGAGAGATAGAGAGAGTAAGAGAGAGTAAAAGAGACCGAAGCGGAAGATTTATTTCAAGTTCCGAGTTCATACACACACGCGTTCCAAGAGAGGATTGTACGTACTTATTGCGCGTTAATGTTTTCCACATTTTTCGAACAAAGAGCCAGTTTTCATCGAATTCTATTGCTGCGAATTTTCCTTCTAACTCATACATGTTATACGAACCGTTAACCTTCCAGTATTATATACACGGTTTTTACTTCCTCTTTGACATGTATTGTATGCGTCGATAGTCGTGTGTGTGTTTGTGCACTGTGTACAGTAGATGTAGACGTATACATATATACATATATACACTGCTTGCCAATTACAACGACTCGATGCCTGCCGTTACCAGTGCGTCAAGACCCCAACGATTCATTAATTGACTAAACTGCGCAGTGTCTATTCAGATTAGCATTCTCTTTTCACGCATACAGCGCGGATCGCATCGGAACTTTTATTTCCTTCTCGGTACGGTGCCAATGTAAGCAATGCCTAAGTCTCACCGCAGGTTACATATACCCATAACGAAGCGAGACAAACGACTATAAAAATGAAAAAAAAAGGTCGTATATTTCGCATAACTAGAAAATGATCACGCTCAAGTTTGCAGCATTGCCATGTCGAAGAGTCGATTGTAAGAATATTGACAACGATTATAGACTCGTTTGAGTTTAAGATCGAATTGGAAAGGAAATTGAAATTTTCTGCTTTACAACTTTCGAAATCTGGTATGGCAGTCCACGGCAAGTTAGATCGCAAGCTTTTGTATATTAAAACGATGAATGTTGCGTAGTCATTCAGACAAATCGATTTATAATTTTTTGAAACTATTTTCAATTGCTAAGGATTATTCACACGAGTATTCGTTTTAATTATACAAAAGCTATTATTCTAATTTCTTTTTTGTTGCTCAAACTCGTACGATGGTAATTTCCAACTGACGGAATGTATCGCATCAACAAAGACACTATTACTTCGACCATTAGTGCTCCTAAAATGCACAAAAATTGTACACAGATTCATTTGTGTCTCAAGGTCTGCACGTGCACGCACAACCTTGAAATATGATTATTTTTCTTCTTGTCCGTTTCTCTCTAATCTCAGGTGTATCAACAATTTCGTTGATTTTTTTTCAAACAGCTCGACCGTGCGTCTCACTGCATCTTGAGTAGGGGAAAAAGATCAAGGCCGCATAGCGACAAGTGTATTTCCCGAATGCCGTGCCAATAAATTCATTGCTTGAGAGCGAAAGCAAGAAAGACTTATATCATCGAGAGTCGCAGTAAAAGAGCGAGAGAGCGAGATATAGAGAGACCGAGAAAAAAAGAAACTCGACGAGCCGTGTATGTGCAGTGTCACTCGCTCGATCATTGTGACACGCTTTACAGCTTCGCTATACGCTCTCCCCCGATCTCTCTCTCTCTCTCTCTCTCTCTCTCTCTCTCCCTGCAGCTGATGCTTCTTACGCAATGCGTTGCGTAATATAGTCGTGCGCAACGCCGCGCTTGGGAATTGTATACACATTAACTCTATACGCATGTCTACTTTGGCTTCGACTCGTGTGTGAATATATATGAATTCGTTTATGCGCCGTCGCCGCCCGGCAACAGGCAGGCAGGCGCTTGTTCGCGCGCGCGCCCCAGTCCGCATATATAGATGGAACAGCTGATCGAACTTCACTGTCGCTATAGCGCTACTGCCTTCGCCGGCCGTAAACTTCAAAGAAGCGCCAGTGTCGCTCTGACGTTGCAGCGCAGAGCTTTGAACTTCGCGCGCTATACTCTGCTGGTCAATGAACGAGACTTCACGCGCGCGCGTTCTTCCTCTTTTAAAACTGCAGCTGCAGTCTTACGTAGTTATTCATTCGAGTTTTTCCTCTTTCTAATTCTTTTTTGTCTCTTTCTTTCTCTTTGCCCGGTTCGATATCTTCTTTTCGCGAAGCTCTACTTCAGAGGAGAATGAGAGACGATAATTAATTCATTGACGAAGGAAGACAGTGCGCGATAATAAAGCTCGACGAGTTTTATATATTTTTTTATTTTCCTTCTCTCGGCCTCTTTTTGCGCGTCATGCAAGTGTCGCGAAACTCTTAACCTTGACATTGCACGAGAGCGAAACGGTAAATAGTGCGCGATATATAGATAGGTATATGCTCGAATATCTACTAGCACTTTTGAACCGCGAAATAATGTAAAGCTTATTGAATCTAGAGAAGTCGTGTACTCTGATTACTGACCAGCCTTACGTAAATAAGATTGACCCGCAGTGATTTATTATTATCTAAACATATATACAGGAAAGTGGAACGCGAATGTATGGAGAAAAAACATAGAAGCTAATTCAAGGTCACGACAAGGATTGGATTTCTATTTTGTAAAAATAGTTCGAAATTGCTTCATTTTTTATCGACTGTTTACAATTTTGATTTCTTTGCGCAAAAAAGACTCCATTTTACTACAACGCACTTTTCATTCGAATACTACGACTTTAAAGGAAAAAATAACCATTAATTAAAAATTAATTAAAATCCTGTCACTAGAAGTAAATGAATTAATGACTCTCCTTCGCCGTGGATTAATCTTTTGTTCCGTGCTTGATGCTGCATTCGAAAATACACAAGCGAGTTTTCTCTTGTTTCGAAATTCCCGAGCCGTCCGGGCCTTTGGCGATTATTAGTAAACATTGCTAGGCTCTTGCGCCATAATTTCCTGCGTATGTGCATACCTACCTATACATACACATATATACGTAAACACACTTTTAAAACGACAAGAAGAAGAAGGGGGAAAGCGGCGGCACGTTTTATTGCAAACGACAAACAGCTGATCGCGAATAGTAACACCCGGTATATACACAATCGTTATACAGAAGCCAAGTCGAAAATATAACGAGATATATTCTTAGTCGCAGCAGTTTAGGCGACGGTCATTCGCGCTTGCGCGAAACAAAGAAGTGATTAAATTCGGTCTTCGGCGAAAAAATTCAACTCAAGTATAACGAACCGGCTCGAAGCTCAAGACAAAAACGTACGGATGAACAGTGCAATACGCAGCTTGGAATAAAATATATATATAAAAAAAGAGAAAAAAATGCCTGCACGCAGCTTTATCTATACAACGAGGCGGCGACCGTGACACCGTGTAGAAAAGTGTGTAGCCTTCGGGCGGCCTCTTCCTCCTCTCCCCCGCATCTTTTATATATATTTCCACGCGCGGATCTCGACGCTTCTCCTATGCCCCCCCCCCTCTCCCTTTCCCCCTTTTCCCACCACTTTAGCCGACAACCGTCGGCGCGTTTCGATAATAATCGTCATAAAGCGGCCGTCTATTGCGCAATGACTTCTCCACGCATATATACTATTCATACATATGCTTATGTACGTCACAGACGAAGGCTAGATTTCAACGAGCTCCTTTTTTCGTGTATAACGTAATGCCTTTTTCCCAGTCGAGTGTGTTACGAACGCGAGAGTTTGCTGCAACACTGCGCTGCTATTATATACGATAATATATGCAGCGTCTGTGTCTTATTGGGATAAAAAGCTCTTCGCGCTTTCTTACGAAGCTCACGATCTGACCTCGTGAAAATGTCTTTGTGCGCACAAACCAAGAACCTCAGTTCGGAAATCGAGAAAAATGACAAATCTTCTAGTACCCACAGATACACAGATATCGACAGAGTAGCGTTGTTGAATTCAAGATTTTTCTTTCATCGACTAGTCCACTCACGTTTCTCACGATCTGCTAATGAAAAATAATGAATTTTTTCCGCACGTGACGCGATTCATACTGGTCGTCGTCGTTGCTTATTGGATAAAGCGGTTGTGCAGCGACGATCCCGCGGAAATGCTGACAATAACCATACAGTCACACTGATGGACTCAGGCTCGTATGACGTCAGCCCATATTGGAATCTTTCACATAATCGTACTTCATGTTTCGTTTCAGCCTATATAGCACATATTTCGTTCCATATATTCGACAAGATATGTATGTTCTCTTTCTCGACATGTTCGCAGCATACATATGTGAATTAAGTCGGTGATGCTTTACTCGCTGATTAACAGCTGCCGTTTATACGTCGAAAGTTACGCAATCGTTTCGTGTAATTCTTCTTTACGCGGAACTTGAAAATTCCATCTGCTTTTCGTGACAGCGTACACTCCGAGATATTTCCGAGAAACCGTCGCGGTGTACCTGCAAGTAATTCTGACGCAAATTGAAAAGCAAGTCGCGGTTAATGAGCGCCGGGAGGATCTCATGTATGATATCGACGTCGGAATTATTGAATAAGAAAATGAAAAAAAGGTCGTCTTCCGTTTGACAATCGAATTCACTATTGTGTATGCGCGTGTAAGTCGTGAATCGCCGGTGTAGCTGTTATACCCCACTGCACGTTGTCTCGCGTATAACGGTGTGACGAGACCACACGGCGGAAGCAATATTTAAGTGTGTGTGTGTGTGTGTGTGTATGTGTGCGTACATATATATAAATGACAGCGAGGAGAGAGGAGACGCGCAGACTAGAAGTCGAGCCGAAAGTCAAGGTCGTCGCAATAGCTGTCGCAAATTTCAGGCATGCCGTCGCGCCAGACGAGCCCCCTACCACTTGTTATTTTTTCTCCCACTTAGCCCTCGCGCGACTCCACTTTACAGTATTACATTACTTGGCTCCTCGCGCTGAAACTGTCGCATACATATCTTATCAGGGATCGTCAATCGCGTTATTCTTATTATTATTCAAACGGCTTCTTTTGTTCGTTTGAACGGCAACGGCGGCGGCTTATCGCCGATATATATATGGGCTTATCGGTAAAAACGGGATTTTGAAAAGGCGACCTTGCCAGAACGTGCGTCTAACGCGATGTCTCGTTGCACTTTCACGAAATATCTTGCGCGCACTGCGCACATCGTCCTTGGCCAACAAAAAAGTCCATCGGAGAGACTCACCTCTCTCAGAACGCAGTTTTACGAAACTACGCATGGCGGAACTGATGGAAAGCGAGTTTCCTATGCGCATGTATATGCGTGCAATATGTGCATATACGTACACGAGTAATACTGCACGCTATACGCGGACACACTCTCCTTTCGAAATCAGCCAGGGCAAAGAGATCGCACGTACACGTGTATATACGTATATTTATATGTACACGTGTGTGACGCTCATTGCAGTATATACAATATATATACGTGAAGTCACTTTCACCGCGCGCGCAGCGCCGGACTCGCTTTCACGCTCGGCCTAAATCCTTTCGCTATACAATCAGCTGTTTCTCGCCGATGGAGTATCGAGTTATGATTTCTTTCTCTTCCATTTCCTCTTTCTCTCTCTTTTTCCCATCTCTCTTCACTGCCTATATCGTAAGCGACGATCGATAAGCCATACCGTTAACTCTCGCACCGCTCGACTTCCTGCTTGAACGCGGAAAAGCGAAAGATAAGCTTCATCGAATTTAAAGTCCAGTCGACAAGATTACAGACGAGTAATGCACTCAAGAGAACGTTCAGCGTTCGGCAAAGAGAAACTAGCATTAGGAGACTCGCGTCGCAAGTCAGCTGAGAGGTAGAGCCGAGCTACGCGTGTTCTGTATACATATATATATATATATATGTATAATATAGATATATATGTGTGTGTGCATATGTACATATAATATGTCTCATGGACAGCTGATTCGTACTCGAGCGGCACAGGCAGGCAGTACTACAGCTGTCTTCGATAGAGGGAAAGGAGCGGGTATATAGCGGGTAATTTTCGCGCGAGAAACACGAGGGAAGGGGATGAGGTGTATTAATGGAGTAGAGGGGGAAGTGCGCGAGCGAGCAGCTTTCTCTCGCGCGACGGCCTCGATAGGAGCTTGTTGTTGGAAAAAAAGAAAAAGGAGACTGTCCTGCCCTGGGTTAACGTTATCCTTCAGACGCTCGTATTCCCCCCCCCCCTCTCTCTCTATCTCTCTCTCTTTTCCTCTCCTTTGTGTGCGGGCATTGTCGCTTATCGTCCTTTTCTCGAGCTTTCGTATGCCATACCAAGGGATGTTAATTTGGATTAGACAAAACAGTAAACGTTTTTCTCTTCATCTCTTTTCTGGAGCACGCTGTTTGTACATATATTTTGTACTTGCAAAAGTATACATTTGCGTGAAATAATAAAAATTTGTTATCTAAACTGATAAATTGTTCATACATGTGTGTACGTGTGTGTGTGTGTGTGTGTGTGTGTGTGTGCACGTTCTATTAGACTTGCTAATATTTTTCGACTTTTGGCCAATAACGCAAAGACATTTTTCGCTTTTCACGATGTATATTACTTTTCCTCAATCTACATTGTTAAACATTCCAGCGTAGACGTGTCTGTCAAACCTGTTTTTCCTCGTTCGTCTATATAGCGAACGTTAATTTGCCTAGTTTTCTCTGCATTAAATACTTATAATGCTATTACTATGCGAGGCTCTCACGTGAGTTCCAGCCAAGTGGCTTATAATTTTCTCTTCTGATCGTCATCGCGCACACATACGCAAACGCGATCAGAAAGGTTTTGCCTTCGAGCGACGCTCGTTCGCATACACTGCATGTATAGAGCTTGGTTGTGCCAGCAAACTCTCGACATCGCGCGTGCCAAGCTACACCGAGCTCCTCCCGCCCCCTTGAAACCCCTCCCCCCGTATCGTTGCGAGGGATTTTTGGCGAGTCCGTGACCTTGACTTTCAACTCCGATGGTCGATATATACATATACAAAATTCCGAGATGGCCTTTATCTTCTCGGTAGAGTTGCGTAGATACAGAGCGTGCGCGTGACTCGAGCACGTATTATACGTCCGCGCGGCTAGATAGCCGCACGAAGTACATGTGTGAGCGGAAGGTTTTATCGGTTTACTTCGCGTATCCAGTCATATATATGTCCAAGTGTACGTGGACAGCGTCGTCTCGTCTTTTCTGTTCATCGGGCAGGATAATGACTCGCGTCGCGGCTCCTTAACTCCCCGCTATCTACATCTCCCTTTCTTGCGCACGCGCGACTATACGCTCTCTGCTTTATAATACAGAGTTTGTGTTTGTATCTACGGCAGCGAACGAGCGCGCGAGAGAGAGTACAAGCCCCCGAGAAAACGCGAGCCGGCTCTCCGCGAGGTTAGCGAACTCGTTTCTCTGTCTTTCTCGCTCGTGCACAGTACATGCTGCTGCTGGTGCTGTTGCTGCTGAAGAGGAGGTAACTGCGCAGAAAGAGCAGTACCAACTCGTCCTATGCGGTTGAGATTTTGATGCTGCTACATTGGCCGGCCGGCTGATATGCGTTCGCCGGCCACGTGACGGAAGCTTTACTTTTTTTTCTTTATCGCTTAAGTATTGCTGAGGCTTGAAATTTTCAGAATCGAGCGTACGTTTCACTTTCGGTAACTTCAAGTTCAACGAGACGTCGACTGCTATATCTATATACCGTTATTCTTCTACTATATCTATATAGGAATTTAAAAGGCACGAAAAGTTGCTAACGGTAAACGGTGCTAGTCGCTCCACTTTTCAGACGACTATAGATACGAGTTTATTTAACTAGAATCCTGAGCAGGATCGCGAGGCGTCGGTCAGTCGATATTGTACAGCAGTAGTACACGCATAGGTATACGCACACAGTGTAACTTTGGATGGACGTCAATCGCCAAGGACGCCGCCTGCTGTGTTATGCCGATCGCCGATCTCTCTTGCTTGCTTGCTTGCTTGCGCGCGCGCGCGCACTGCGCTCGAAACCGGCTGTCTTCGTTCCTCTTTTCTTCTTTTTCTTTGGCTCTTGATTCTCTCGCCAAGTCCTCGTCCTTGTGTGCTCTCGCACTCCGAGAAGTACGTGCATCCGACGCTTTGTGGGACTTTCCCCAAAACGACGGTCTTTCTTTTTTAACTCCTTTGGTTGTAGCCGTTGTATTAATTAAATCGAGTCGACCAAACAAATAAATCCTCCAGGTTCATTGCTCGCTTACGGCGCGATTACCTTGCAATTCTAAAAACCTGTCGCTATACAAGATCGACAAAATTTCTTGGATGATAAGGCGAACACCGATAATTTAGTACTCGAATAATTGTATACTACTTTGGTATGTTAATAATGTTCTATTATTGGATAAGGATAACAAAAGATGGATAAAATAAATATTATACGAGAGAACAACCCGCGGACGAAAGATCTTTTCGCCGATACGAAATTGCTAAATCGGAAGCTTCGTCGATTTTTTTCATACATTCTTATCAGTTGTGTTTCACAGATAAGGCATGCATATGTAGAATATCATGATCGTCGCGGCATACACGGCGGTTTAACAGCTGCGAGCGCAATATACAAGCACAGGCAACAAACTCTCTCTTCTCGAGTGCAGCGCTGCTGCTGCTGCTGCTGCTGCTGCTGCTGCTGCTGCTGCTGCTGTTGTGTATAGAACAATGCACGCTCGTTCGACCTTCGCGTGGATATTGAACTCTGTTGAGTCGCGCGGCGGCATAGCTATATAAGCGAGTTTTCGCTTCTCCTCGGGGGCTGTTGCTCTCTCTTTCTCTCTCTCTCTCTCTCTCTCTCTCTCCCTCTCTTACTCGCTCTCCTGTATACGCGACGGACGAGACACACATACTACGTATTCCGCACTATGGAAGAGCACGTACATATACCGGTCTTCGTATAAAACACACGCGACGCCCAAGAGTGCGGTAGGCTCTGGTATCAAAAATATTTCCACCGAAACTGTCGCGACGTTCGATAACGGCTCTTGACCCGTGCGCCGGCGACTCCGTGTCTATAACACGTTGCTACGTGCTGCTACTGCTGCTGACGCGTCATCGTCGTACCCGGCCGTCCCTCCTCCTTCTCCACTCTTTTCTCGCGCCGGATATATACACACACCGGCCGGCGCGCGTCATCGCCCCCGTAATTGCACAATTAGCAATTTTACTCGGCGCTCGGCAATTACTTATCGTATCGCGCATGGAATGCGCTTCTATGTCCTCGGTACAAAGTCCAATTGCATTTCCCTCATAGAAAAAAAGAAAACAAAACGCACGGCGAGTATCCTTCCGAGGTCGCGCCGCAGCATCCGTACAGTGATTCAACCCTGACCTAGTGAAGTATCGCGAAGATCCTGCTACTGACATGGCCAAGCGTTAGTTTCAAGCAATAATTACCTTTTCGTTTATCACGAATCTACAGTTTTTCCTCTTATTGTATAATTACAATGTGTAAATAGATTTGAAAATGTCGCTTGAACGGGTAAAGGCAGTAAAGAACAGTAACTTGACGTTGTACTTCTTTGTCATCGGGGAGAGAGAGTCGAAAGAGCCTCGAAAATCAATCCGCGCGCAGGTATTGCGTGCAAGCTCTTGACCGCTCAAGAACAAAAGGGCTCGACGCGAAGTGCCTGTCGCGTGTGTAATGCGTCTCAGATAAGACTTGAAAATTAATGAGGGTTAACGTTGCGCACACGCTCCTTGCTAATTCGCAGTTGCAAATAATACTTACTCTTTCTCTCTATGGACACGTATATGCGTGTGCCCGGACCATTCGGAACACGCTATTTCGAGTGGATTACCGTTAGCCGGCATATCCAGATCGCGCACAATTTCGACAGTGCAAAGAACTTATTTTCACTTATCTGTACGTGTACGTACGTGCATGAGCGAAAAACCTCGTACAGCGGACATTCTCGGTCTATATCTACTGTTCCGTCTCTAATGGCTACGTAAACAAGTAGAGTGCGCATGCGCCGCCGGTACCGCGGCTGCTGGCTGTGGCTCTTTCTCTCAGCTTGTGCGCGCGCGGCTCTTGTACACTATACTCTAATACTCAGGTATATAAGTTGGACCTAGCTATCCACCAACACCGTCCAGCTTTATCATCTTTCTCCCTCGGCTGTGCTGTTTTCTTACCTATACACATACACCTAGAACGACACGTATATAGAAACGAGTAGGCAAGGGCTCCGTTGTAGAGAGTTGCGGTCGTGCACGGATACCTTCGCCGCGCCTCCGTGCGCTGGCTAGGCCGCCAGCTGAGTTTGAACGCTCGCGTCAAGCCCGTTCTGTTATATTGCCTCCTCCTCGGACGATCTCTCTCTCTCTCTCTCTCTCTCTCTCTCTCTCTCTCTCTCTTAGCTCGCGTGTGCGACTATACTTGCGCTATAATACAGTATAGCGTCCTTGTTCCTTTCTCCCTCTCCTCCTGTTCCTTCTTCGTCTTCTTCTTCTTCTTCTTCTTCTTCTTCTTTGGCTTCGAGTCAACGATCTACCTCACTAGTGTGTGTATTTGCGCTGTACGCGCAGCTCCGAAACAAAAACTAGGTTCTTTCTCGAAAAGACGGAGGTGGTGGAAAAAAACCTATAGTCAATTTTTACCGCTGTAGTGCAAGTCGAAACCAAAGGGTATTATTATCAACCCGTAGCTATTGCTGCTCTTTGTTGGTTCAGTCAATACAACGTGTAACTGTAAGCCTGGCGTAGTCTCTCGCGGCACTATATAGTATGAAATCAAGCGACGATCTACAGGTGGATGTAGTTCCAGAGCTATTTGTAGCTTCGGCTTGGCTTTGCAGATCCTAGACAAGACCAAACTGTTGCGTAAGCGCTTTCGAAGTGAGACGTATATCCCTCTGCTCATTTATTTCGCTCTATCCGAGATGTACGTCCAAGATTCTTTGATACATATACATATACATATACATATGTACATTATCTATGCCATGCAACACAACATGTAGATATAATCCTCAGCCTTCTCGCAGATGGGTTGAAGTTGACGCTGAGCAGACATCTATTTGCATCGAAATTTGCCGATAACGACTCGCTCGTGATCTGTACAATGTACTCTCTTTCTCTAATCGTACGGTGTTCTCCTTATATCCCACTTAATCGTCGTTACACGCAATAAGAAAGCGCAGTCGGTGGCCGATCGCCGAGTGAAAATACATTTTTTCCGCCCGTTTCTTTGTATATATCACTATCGATAGTACGGTCAGTTTAGAGAAAGCTATTGCAAGAGGATCGTGTGCGCACACACATACGCACGGAAACAGACAGTTGTGTGCATCGTGAGTCATGCCCATCGTACGTTCTCTCTCTCTCTCTCTCTGTCTCTCTCTGTCTTTCGCGTTCCCCTCGCCCTCGGGACGATTTGCCGGTGTCGTCGACCCTCGCGCGCGCGCGAGCTGCTGCTGCTGCTGCTGCTGCCGCTGCTGCCGCTGCCTCGCCGGGGAATTGCGCCGAATTGCGCATTCCCTTGTTTGCGTGGCATCAGCGGACGCCGGCTTGCGAGGAAACGTAAGACTACTATGTGCGCCTTCTCGACTATGACGACTGAATAGAGGTGTCTACGACGTCGTTCCCTGCTTTCCCTTCCATTTCCATTTTATCGACTTTTCCCATCGTCACGAGAGATAGAGAGAGAGAGAGAGATGAGCCACAAGCTAGCAAATCTCTTTTACAATGTGTCCGTGTACGCGTCTATCTACAAACGAATGTATTCACCGTTCATAATAGAGAGTACAAAGAAGCGACGATTATTTTATCTTTCGCACAGTGTCAACATTCTGCTTACAAGGCGGTCCGGTTTAATTAATCCAACTTAAAATAGTTGCGTAGCTCGCTTGCGCTTTCGAGTATGTAACATGCTGATTATATAGAGAGGAGAGACACACAGCTGTGTGTTACAAGTGCGCGTGTATATACCAATACATACGCGTGTCAGCGCTCGACCTTGCCTCGCTCTTGCCCCTCTCTTCGTGATCCTCAGGTATAAACACGTATGCATGCATATATACATACACTGTTGTCCGTGCGTATTTTTGCGGTGCAACGATCGCTCGTGATATTGTATGCAATAAGCTCGCTTGTGTACAATAGACGGGCAGGGCGCGCGCACTACTGATAAGGATCGATTTGAAGGTGTTAACGAACTCTGACTGTATCTCTCTCTCTCTCTCTCTCTCTCTCTCTCTCTCTCTCGCAGTCGGGCTGTTTTCGCGTGTTTACGTGTATATGAACGTGCGGTGCACTGACTCTCTCTTCCGGGAGACGTACATTCGATTATTTTTCCTCCTACGGTTTGCCAACCGCTGATTGCCGATCGTCCTTTCTATCCGCCCCTTCTCGTCCTTCGCGCGAACAAAGGAGAACGCGCGCGCGTACATACTGCACTGCACTGCACTCCTCTGCGCGCCCGGATCCGGGAGAAGGAGAGCCGAGGATAGGCTGTTCTGTACGTGCATGAGTATGCACTATACCTATAGCATCTCTACTCCCTTTGTGCAGCTTGAGCTGCGGATGCAAGGGACTTCGCGGGACCGTCTATACTTCACCGGGAAGAAGTGCAACAGATTGAAGTTTTGGTTGAGGACTGAAGTTTAACGCTGAGTAATGTCGATTTTTCATTTTCTGTCAATGCCGACCGACCAGCTGTAGCGATGTATATACGCGGGGCTCTTCTTTCAGCCGATCTCCTCCCCCCGAACGCACCGCCGCTCGGTCGCTCTCTCACTCGCTCTCTCTCTCTCTCTCTCTCTCTCTCTCTCTCTCTCTCTCTCACGCTCACAAATCCTTTTCTCCCCCGTGTACTGCGCAGTAGTACCATGTCGCCTCTTGTCAGCGGCAGTAGCACCGAGAGCAGCTCAGATTTTACGCCGCAATTTCGAGAGGAAGAGAGAAAGAGAGAAAGAGAGCCCAGTTTCGATCATTGCGCATATGGGATACTGGACGATTTCGTCACTTGGGAAAGCCGGCCCATGTGAGAATGTTTTATATAGAAACTTTGTATACCTATGCATATGCACACGCACACGCACACACGCATGTGACATGCGTTCACGAAAGAGTGGGGGGCTTAAGAAGGGTCAACGTCCGACCCTCACCAGTACGGGCGGCACATACACGCCGCTCGCTTTTCTACAGTGCATATCTCGCTCTCTCTCTCTCTCTCTCTCGCTCGCTCGTTCTCTATAGGCGAGTTTCTCTCCTCGATCCAAACGCAAGTACTGTAGCTCTCGCGCTCTGCAGTTAGTGTATATACAAATAATACTTACCATGGATGCGAATAGCAGTATTATACACATACACATGAGAATATATATATCTCGCTGGCAACACATGGCCGCTGCCGTCGCCGGTTTGTTTTGGTTCCCCGGGCGTTACCCCCTAACCCCCACTTTTCCTCTCTCGCAGACGCAGCCTCAGTTAGCTATTGGATGTATATAGGATCTGACGTACTGCGCATAGCCTATGGGCTCTGTAGCATCGATCCCCTTTCCGCCTCTCTTTCCCGATCCTCGAGGAGAAGACGCTGACACCGGGATACGCCGATGGCGACGACGAGCTATGTATACGAAGGAAAAGAGGGGGAACGACCTCGAGGCTCCAACGAAGAGACAGTGCGCGAGAGAGAGAGAGAGAGAGAGAAAGGGAGGGAGATCTGTGCGCCTAGTAAACACGCAGACGCGAGCGCCTTTGTCTCTTGTATGCAGTAAAAGACTCCTCGCTGCAGCACTCACAGACACACAGATCCACACAGATATCGGTGTTTCGACGCAGTATCTATATTCCTATTCCTTAGAATAGTCATCCCTAGTAGTTTATATATATACATATATCTTTACAAGTGTTTTCATCGACGTCGTAATGAATACACATAGTCGCTGCAGCACGTGCTTACACACATCGGTGTACTACTGCTACTGTTTACTGTATTACAACCAACTTGTCTATTCCCACTCGTTCTTTCATTAGAGACTTCTTTTAGATCCGTATCCGGTACAAACCGGGAGAAAGGAAACTATCGCCGCATAAACATAGTCTCTTGGCATATATATATATATGTATAAAAGAGAGATTTTCCAAGCGGTTCATCGCTTGAGTTTTCCTACATAAGATATCTCGTTCTCTCTAATCCCTTCTGATGCGTCAAAATTTCGAGGGAATTCCGCCGCGACGAGGCGATGGATAACTGTGTGTATGTATGTGTGCATTGCGGCAACGCTGTTGAGCCGCCGCCGGCTCGGAACACGTGTGGCACCGGCAACCCTGCGCACAAATCTTTTGCCCTCTCTCTCCCTCTTTTTTCCCTCAACCAACTCGAGGCTGCTTATATGTCTTTCTGTCTATATCCGCGCACACACACACACACACACACACATATTTATATATACATATAAAAGCGCGCATAGACATAGATTCACACATGCACACACACCTGTAAGACAACTCCGTTATTATCCTACTTATTGCATTGAGTATAAGTGCGTATAATAGTCGTCTACGGGAGTTACCAGGTACAGAATGCGACGACAGCTTGTGGAAGGAAAAATCGCGCGCAGTCAGCGGCGAATTGCGCAAAAGTAGTACGTCACGCTCAATATTTCAGCTGTGCAGCGCCAAACGCCAAACGGTGGATATAACGCAGTAGAGTTAAAGAGACAGAGAGAAAAGCATGGGAATGGCCAAGATTTTTCCCCCGTAGTAAATTGCTTTGCTATATAAAAGAGCGCAGGGCTCACCGGCTACTGCAGTCGTTACTGCGCGCTCTCTGCCTGCTCCTGTCGCAACGCGCGCGCACGTGTGTGCGTTTGTGGAGAAGGAGCAGAGCAAAGCAGAGAGGCGAAGAAGCGGCCCGGCGTCACGTGTATTGGTGCAGGCCTAGTACGAAGGAGCGTATACCTATACGCTATAGTATCTACGAGCGGCAGCCGGCCACAGCCAGTAGGAGAGAGAGAGAGAGAGAGAGAGAGAGAGAGAGCAGAAAAGGTCTTTGACCTCGGCAATGCCGCCTAGCGCGCACGGCAACTCCACGCTCCGATGTTGGGGGAGAGAGAGGAAAATGGAACGGCCCAACGATCGTTATACGAGGTCCTTGAAAAAGTCCTTTTACGAGGCGTCGGATGCATCCGACATTGGACGATGCGCGCACACAAAGTCTTGTTCAGAAGTCGAAGATCCCGCGTGAGAGTTATACTACACTGGCAGGTTTTATACTCTCATAGCTATACAGACGAAGGCGACCGGCTTCTCTCTTTCTCTGCATTAAGTATGTAATCGACGGTATATATCCTTTATACCTCGTTTGATGGACTCGAGAAGGCTAAAAGAGAGAACATCGAGAGAGTCATGCTAGTGCACTCTTGGGATATACAAGGCTATGCGATTATAATGTACATAAGTGCTCGTACGCTAGAACATCCGCTGGAGATGCTCCTTATATTAAATACATCTTTTTTCACGCTTCATTCGTTCTAATCCAACATCGACTTTATAGTTAATAAATTATTGTATAAATAACTGTAGCGTATGTACATTGATGAACATGCGGCATTGATGACGTAGAGACCGTTCAAAGAAAGATGCCGTCCTTATTATATACGTCACTGAAGATCGACGCGTGGGACGCATTACCTTTCTACGCGCGCGCTCTCTGCTATTCTTACTCTGACGCACGAATGCCAGATAAGCCGCAGTAAAATTTGCAATGAAACTCGATCAGGCTTTTGGTGCGAGCAACAAGTGTCGTTAATTCGACGAGGCATGAGGGACAAGAGGAAAGAATCCGCGCGCTTGCTTATCGCAATCGGACTGCGCTGGGCTACTACTGCTGTTTCTACGTGCGATGTAACCATCGCACACATACACAGACAAATACACCGTGTACTTACACGAATCGAAATAGAACTTGAAGAGAACGTCGACGAGCTTTAAATGGCAGCCAGCGCAACTGATTCTATTTTTATTCGGAAATGCGCTTAAATCGTCGATGCCGGCAACTATAGCCGCGTCTTTCTTTTTTTATTTACCGTTGTCACACATATCTAGTACAAGAGTAGTAGTAGAGTAGTCGGCTACGGGACTTTAAAAATTCAGTATATATACTTATCGTAAATCCCCTTGGTTTATATATGTGTGTTGATGCGCACGTACATGCATAAGGAGAAAGAGTGAGTGAGTGAGTGAGAGAGAGAGAGAGAGAGAGAGAGAGAGACAACGGTATTGTTGCACTGCGTGAGCGATAAGCAACTCGCATTTGCCGAACACGTGTATACGAGAGAGACTATTACTAATTGCTATAACATACTTAGCTGTGCTTTTCGATACGCGTAAACTCATTTCCGAGTACCGAACTCCTCGTGCTCGCGTTGCAGCTGCTCGTTCCCTATAGATCATTTTTCCGCAGGGGCCCACATGCACAATAAAGGCTTTTCCGCCTTGTATACTACCACCGTATAGAGAAAGAGAAAGAGCCGTCAAGCTATAGCAGTCTGCATATAAAAATATATATATACGTGTACCTTCGCAATAAAGAAATATATAGCGTCCGAGTTAGTGCCCCCCCTTCGACTTTTCCGAGCGCACGCTGACTTTTACTCGTTAACTCATTACTTATCTCCGCTGTTCCCAAAGTAGGACAGATTCGCTTTTCTTTGTTGTCGGTATTGTTATTCGGGGGAAAAGAAGAAAACTAGGATTTTAGCGTTTCCTCTCTCTCTCTTACTCTCTTTCGCTTTGTCCACTTAATCGTTACGATATATGTATTTTACCATGTATTATTCGCGCTTCTTTTGTGTACGTACCTTATATTTTCTCTCTTTATTTTTTGATGAATACGCATACACATGAACGCTTGGCCAAGAACAAGAGAGAGCGCATCTTCGAATGGTGCATCCACGTTCGCGAAACACCAAAAATATCTGGCCGGGAAAACACGCGCGCTCGATAACGCGGCGCAGTAGTAGTAGTAGTGCGTTCTGTATAGTAAGCCGAGAGAGAGTCGAAAAAGCAAGTCTTCTCAACGCGACGGATCAATAAGCACGTGGTGGTGGCTGCGAGGTAATGCAAAAGACAGACAAGGATAGGTAGCAAGCGACTGCGGGATCTTGACTTCGATGTAAACAAAGAGGCGTGCGCGCGCGAAAACATCGATTTCACTTGCGCGCACCGAACTCTATGCGTCGTCGTTGCTAACGTCTCTTTCGCCCACTGGGTCTTATGCGCCATAGCTTTATTACGCCCGGAATTGTCGACTACGGGAAATGACTTTTTGTCCTACGGACACAGTACAGTTGACTAAAGGAAAAGTTATTTCTTTACTTATCTGCGAAATATCTTACTGTTGCGTTATGCTGTTATTACATGGATCGATTAAGGGTTTTGCACTGGATTGATATTCGATTTCGTTCGCGTAAGCCAACGATTGTAATTTACAATTAAAGTTTTATAGTCGAATCAAATACTTTATCCATGCATTTTTGCGTAATATTCTTTGAGCTGCACCTCCCGAATGCAAGTAAGACCTGCAATTGAATTTCTCAAATTGAATTTCTCAAATTTTCATAAGTTGCGTTGCCAGAAAATTTGAAATTCGTATTGTTCCGCGCGCTTGCAAGCTTGTAAGAGAGAGAACTGGTGGCGCTCTAGTCGTGAATAAGACCGGCTCCCGGCTCTGCTCCCGGGAGCCGGCTTCAGCTGATGTAGTTTACAGAATGTCGTTAGTTGTTGTATAACCTCCAATGCTTTTATTTGCGATTATTAATCTTTTAGTATTGAAATTCGGTTGATCTATAATTCTTGTTTATATATTTGAATTCTATCAGTTGAATACATTAACTATATACGATTCTAACGTTTTCTTTTTCCTCTCCTTTTAGAAATCCATGACCATTTACAAATGCACTTGGCGTGACGAAGGTAATCGAAACGTTCGGTGCGGTGAAGTCGGCAATACTTGGGAAGTTGTTGCCGAACACGTTCTGCGAACACACTTAAAGTACGTTTTTGTTTCTTTCTTCTTTATAATTACACAAATACGCATGATATGTTTGATATTATGTATAAGAATGTTTGATATCAAGTATGGTTGAAATGTCTTTGATTATATTGCTTATTGCATCCTATATGGGTTGAATAGCATTCATTTTTGTTCTATTATGCGCATGCAGCTTACCTTGATTTTGTTATTATTGCAGTGGGAAAAAAACAAGTGACAATGAGGAAGATTTTTACATCGTTGATGAGCAGCTGGAACCAGCTTGTTCGCCGCCAACAAAGTCTCATTGGGATATGGTTAGGCCCAGAAGCGAGGATCCAGAATATCAGAAGCAACTGCGACTTGCTGCTTCACCTGCACAGAACAGTCCTCAAATTGCCGCTGCAGTTAACTCACAGGATATTGTTATCCGTGATGTCTTCTCCATGGCTTCCCCTGTAAGTTGATTGCCAACAACATTTCCACTAGACTAATACATAATTAGACATGTCATTAACAATGATGAGATAATTCTGAACATTTAAGTAATAAAACTGTCGTTTGTCCCTGAATGACAGAGCACACCGAGCAAGCAGTTCAAGCCATCGCCAAGGCCACTGCAAGCCTACAACGCCTCCAACATAAGCGTGGTAACAGTTTCGTTGGGCAAGATGCCACACTCACCACGTCGCGTTCGTGGCGAAACGAAGAAGTGCCGCAAAGTTTATGGTATGGAGCACAAGGACCTTTGGTGCACACAATGTAAATGGAAGAAGGCCTGCACGCGGTTCAACGATTAGGCCGTTGCGCGCGTCGGTACTTTGCACGGCGGGGTCCGGCTACGAGAGCTCACCTATTATCAAGCAGCAACAATGCAGCAACAAAGCGACACGCGGACGACCGACGCAGCCTCAGCCAGCGCGCCAGATCGCCGATTATCGCCAACTACCGATCTGATATCGCCTCGATTAAAAAATGCACAAATCTTAAATTTTAAGTAATACATTAATTCATTCGTTAATTTTAATTAATTAAACGAGAAATAAAAACAGCTAAGTTGAGCGTACTCACGTGCGCATAAACGCTCGACTAACAATTGAGGAGCTAGGTCAGTTAAGTTAAGTCTTGACTTCTCGTTATACTCTCTTTCCTCCGCGTCAAGTCCGTATAAACTTTACGGATGATTCCACGTTACACACATTACACGTACACATAACATACATTATACGCTTTCACACATGCGTACATATGTAGAACAATTAGAGAGTGAAAAAAAAAGATTAGTTAATGACAATGCGTAGGCACTTAGGTGTAATACTGTACTTCTCGACCTGTTGGTAAATTATGTATGTAAATGTAGAGGCATTTTCGCTGAATTCAAAAAGAGAGAACAAAACAGACACACTACTACACCGACACTCAAGTTACATACGTCAATCCCATGACGGATTGGCGAAAAATGCTCAGTAGTCGCGACGAAAAGCAAATAAAAATAAGATATAGAAAAATGAAGAGGACATACATATATATAAACGAGGACGTTATTCGGGGGAAAGCGATTTAAACGAACGATCGTTCGGTCGTGTGAGGTTCGCGGCTTGTGGTGGGGTAAAGGGTTCGGTGCACTCTTAAACCGAGACCCACCCCCAAATCCGCGCATAAATGCGTTCTGTCTTCGTCGCGCGTCTTATAACTAATGACAAATTTCACAAACAAAATATTATAGATAGAGCAATGTTTAATAGGAGACATTCGCGACGGTCGTCGATATTGCGTACGAAACCTCGACTCTCATGAGGTTACGAGCGCGACCGACCGACGCGACTATTAACGTAAATTAAAAAAAGAAGGATGAATAAAAAAAGCACGCGAAAAAAGAAAAAAAGAAAAATATATATATACATATATATAAAGCAAATTGTGATATTTCATGTTAAAACAAATCAGACCCCCCCAACCAGGGCCGATAGCAAAAACTGCAATACAAAATGTATATCGAAGAAGAAAGGGATCTTGAGAAAAAAAACACTTTTCCCGTAGGAGAGATAGGAGACACGTATATTTGATTGAAATTTAAAGAAGGGCAGGGGCGCACGCAGTATAAGTGATGAGAGCACGGCATTCGAATCGGGAGGGCAAAATTATTTACAACTGACACCAACGCATACTGCCAGCGTGAATAGAAAACAAAACAAAGTTTAAATAATGTTTATCGAGATTCAACATTGTTCGAGAAATCGAGGTTCGTGCGTACCAATTTGCTACGCAACCTTCTTATACATTGCGTATGTTAAACGATTAGAAAACGAAAAAAAATTGTGACGATGTAAAAGATGAAACATTATACCTACACACACATAATTATGTACATGTAGACGGGCCTTGGTATCTATCGATATATAAATATTTGCCCGTGTGCTTTCAGTGCCAGAGCTGATCGACGCGACTATCTCGCGCTAAAGAGATAATCGCCTCGATTCGAATCGATCGTTCGATCTGTGATCATATAACGCATAATTTTTGTTCTTTCTGCACTTTCGCTTTCTCCCTCCCTTTCATCAGTAGAATTATTGTTGAGTGAGCCGCACGAGCTTCGGTGATTTTTTGAATCAGCTACTTTTTATCGAGATATATACACATTCGAGAATATTGTAATAGATAAATGCGTCTTTCATATTATAACTTGCCGCTAACGCAATCTACGATTCCTTACTTTTGACAAATTTTTACGCTTTAGAATTGGCTACGAACGGTTTTTTGTATTGAACGTTTTATATAACTGATGAAAACAAGCGGAAGTTTTCAGCTCGATTTCACGAATAGAGAAGATTCCTATTTCCCGGTTGAACGTGAATAAATTTATCGAAATTTAATTGATTTAAAATTGATTTTAAATTTTGTCTTTTTTTAAATAATCAATTTCTAGCATATTTTCAATTAATCTTTGTACATAATTGAAATTTTATTATATAAGAAGACGAGATTTGATTCGATTGACGTTGCTCAGATTATATGCTAAATTAAATGCGTATTTGTACATAAGTTCGAAATTGTAAATAATTTTTAAAATCAATCGGAACTCTTGAGATTGTAGATATTATTTATGTGTACCGTTTTCGTATTTAGATGAATTTTTAAGGATATTTTTAGCTAGATATGGTCCCACTCATAGATAAACCAAGTCTTCGAAGGGGGGAACGTAAATTAGTATTAAGTCGGAGCAAGCGAAAGTCAAGCTACGATTTGAGCGACTACTGCTTCGTACGATTGATTCGATTAATTCATTTGCAATCATGCACTTATGAAATAAATCGAGAGGACATGCCTTGGTTAGTGGAAAAAGTTATAACTTTTTCGAGGCATGTCGAGATGTAATAGGGGCAAACAATTATGAATCTTGCGAAAAGAAACTATGTCGTTGATACCTCGATGGCCTGGATATATCATACCAAAACGATCTCATTGTAATTTAATAAATACAAATTTTTAATGCAATTTTTAACGTATGGTCGACCCAATCGTCCTCGAGTCGATCAAGAAACATTCACTTCACTGCCCACTTCTCGCCAAATCGGATGAATTGAGAAGTATTTATATATAAGCATTTTATTATGTATGCGTATGTTTACATCATATGTACATCGATTCGTAATTGGATGCAATCAACTGCCAAACTCAGGATACTTTATTTTCGGAAAAAAAAATTATTTCAAAATATTTGATATTTGTTCTTTCAGTTAACACTTATTTGTATTATTAATGTTAATGTTATTATTTTTATAATATTACGATTATTATTATATTCTAATTATTGCGAGGGGCAAATGTATAGTGAGAAGACGCTGTTTATTTTTAAAAGTTCTTCTTCCAATGTTCTTGTGACCCGCCAGGGCCTTTGTTTTCGGTCGACCATACGACACAAATATCATATTATTATTATTATTATTATTATTATTATTGATATTATATTATATTATATTATAAGTTATTGACTATCATTTCATTTCAAAAAATTATTGCATCATCAAGATTGTATTATTATACTATGATTATTATTATATACACATATATATCATTATTAAAACCATTATTATTATAATTATTATTATTAGTAAATATTATTGTGTGTTATCACGGTATTCAATACGAAAAAAAATAATTATTAACATTTGCTGATGTTTCGCTAAGTAGAGAAAGAGAATAAAACGAGCTGTTGACTGTGAGAATGAAAGAGAGATAAAACTCGTTAGTATTTCGCAATACTCTTGATTAAAGGGCGATATATATCTATTATAAATAAATATTATACATTGTTATAATCGGATGATTTTTCCGAAAACTTTAAGCTAATGAGACGCGCGGGTGTGTGTGTGTATATATATATATATATATATATATATATATATATATATATATATATACATACAAAACATGGGAAATGATCGCGCAGCAACAGCAGTAGAAAGGCATAAGGTTCCGTATTGAAAAAGTCGCTGAGAAACACATAGATACTTATTACTATATATACACCCAAAGCGAAACCCTGGATATACGATGGATATGAAAAAGAAATTAATAAATAATCCTAAACATAATAATAGACAAATTTTTGGGGTGGGGGAATAAGGAGGGATGGGAGGGGGGATTGATCCGCGCGCAACGGTTTGCATGGGGCTACTCTTGTTCGAGTCTATAGTCTATATGTTTCTAAAGATTTTTTTAAGACTGGCCGCTCGTATGAACTTATATATATATATAGGTATATCTATATATATGTACACACGTATATATACACACACACATATATATATATATATATATATATATATATATATATATGTGCACTGACGTCGCGCGCGACGACGATACACAACAAACAGAAGCGACATCAAATAAATAAATATATATATTTATTTATTTATGCGATAATAAAGCGCGGGCCGAATCTCGAGCTGCGTTAGAGTGCTATTATAACGTACATTATACATGTATGTGTGCGCATGCACATACCACGGTATATGTGTATGTATAACGGGAAAAGAGTGAGTGCATATATGTATACAAATGACTTTGGACACGTGGTGGTGGTGCTATACTGCTGTTACGAATGTAATTCGATGATTAGATCGAACGAGACACTGCTTTTGAAAAAAATACAAAGGACAAACATCGACTCGACTCAATATCTCGTTTTAATAGATTCGCGTCGAATCGCGATTTTTGCAGCGACAGCGCAAGAAATTCGCTCGCGCATAAACAAGAAAATCGCATATACATACACATACCCACACAAATACGCGGAAAAATACATACATTGTACTGTAGATAAATAGTTGCGCTTGCGAGAAAGTCAAAAACCCCATTTTTAAGAAAACTCTCGCCGAGGAGAGTGTGGACGAAGAAAATCTATATATTATATATAAGAATAAAATGAATAAATAAAATATATCTATATGCATACGTAAAGTATACGTAGTTTAAAAAAAAGTAGCAAAATGTGTATATCTTTGAATTCAAATAAACCTATACTTTTGAACGAAACGAAGCCGATTTTTATCGCCAATTATATGAATAAATAAATAAATAAATAAATAAACATATATATACATATATATATGTACACAAATAAAAAAAAATATATATATATATATATATATATATATATATATCTCCATACGATAAAATGATTATGATTTTTTTGGAAATGATATCGGAAAATAGAAAACGATGCTGTTCAGACTCTACTCGGAGATGAGACTTTGATGAATCCTGCCATGTTGGATTTTTCATCTTACCTTTTTCAATACAAAACTACATGAGTATGCAAAATTCATACAGTACTAAATACTATAATATCATTAAACATAATCGAATCTATTCAAGACAGCGAGTGAAAGCAAATGTGAGAGAAAAGGAGGAGGGGGGGGGGGCTAATAAATATACTTTACAAAGTCTTGTTTCTGCAAAACAGTACAATCTTTTAATGAAAAAATGGATGTGTAATTTTGCAAAAGTCGTCCAACGCAGCGATTTTATTATAAAAAATGCGAAGTCTATATACATGCATAGCTCATAAAAAAGAGTATTTAAAACAAAGATGAATAAAATCATTCGTATTCGCGTCCATATTTTTTTATCGAAACGAAATGACAAAGAATGATGAAGTCACTTTTAACAATTGAACAAAAAAAAAGTCGTAATACACATTAATAAAACACAGAAATAAAAATAAATAACACGTAAAAGGCGGTATACTTATATTCGCTAAATCGCAGTCTTGTCACGTTACTCTTCGTGCGTGAAACGATGTATACATACATATTGGCGGAAGATGATGAAAATCGATCGCGTGCATTTTTTTGCAATAAATATATTCGTTTTACTTGTTTAATTAATGAGAGAAAAGTGCAAAAGCGTGCGCATCAACAATAATTAATTGCGCGCAAACATGTGCGTGTCGTATAATATATATATATATATATTGTACGGGTATATACAATGTCTCAGGGAAAAAGTCTGGTAAAAGCGCGATGCTCAACCCGCCATACATAAAGTCGATATGTCGAATAGAATCGATTTGATCGAATAGCCGGCGTCGAATGAAAATTTATTTTTGCCTAGTAATTTTACCCGACTTTTTCCAAAACATAAATATAAAGAGCGGGTCCGCGATCGGCACTGATATACACGAAATACAACATAAGTATACCACAAATGCCATCAATATACTAAATATACTGATCCGTGTAATAAACACTATTCGATTTTTCCGTCATTTCCTTCGCCGCGCGCGTAATGAGCTCATTTGCAAACATTGCATATTATAGTGTATGTATATATACCTATAAGAAAACAACTTTTCGCACAATATACTAAAAGCAATAGCGAATAGACTCTCACGTCCTTGGCATATTAAATTTGGTTTCGCGCGACAAAGCGAAAGAATAAAACATTATCTACATGTATCATATGTGTGAAATTACATCTAATATGCGATTAATTCGAAAGAATTGAACGTTTTACATGCTTGCTTGAGGGAAATATTTTTCTTACACAATTTTAGATAAAACATTTAATGTTTATCAATATAGAAAAGTACACTTTAAAACGAGAACCCGATTGCAAGTGTACAGACTCTGTACATCTATTAAATATATATTGACATTGTTTTGAAACAATTCGATTTATAATCATAGAACAGATTTCGTTAACACCTCGAGGAGGTTATGTATTATTTTACGCAGTTTTGCGTATTATACATTGCATAATACATAACATTTCAATGATGCTCACGTCCGAAAAAAACACAATTTCCATAAGATGTCGTCGACAGACTTTTACATTCATACGAACATACACACACTGAGAAAACGAGTGTGTAGTGCAATGCGACTATACCGCGTCGATTCGCGATTTTTTCGATACATAGAAAAAACAAAGAGTTCTGTTCTCGGTCAAGTGTAGTTACTGATCCTTATCCGCATAGTCCTGTTTCAAAAACTGTTTAAAATACAAAAAATACTAAACAACTAAATACTAAGCAAAGTGAGCTCAATAACAGTATAAATGAATAATGAAGAAAAAAATAAAATAAAATACGAAACCAATGACCGAAGCAACTGGAGCATAATAATAACTTAATCGGCGCGTTAATAGTCACGCGCTCGTGCCCTCAAACTAAAAAAGCAAAATACGTTAAAATAGTATACAGTCTAGAGAGAAAGAAAAATCGAGGAACCGCAAAGATTTCGTCGCTTTTTGTCGATTACTATAAACGTATTGCGAACAATATATATATATATATATATATATATATCCACACGTTCGCAAACCAGCGATTATTTTTTTTTCGTTATTCAAACGTGTTATACACGCGATTCGTCAGGATTTCGATAAAAAAAAATAAAATATAAGCGAATGTCTACCTACGTGGCCGAAGACCTGCGTTTTTCGATACTCTCGTCGTCGTCGTCGTCGTCACTTGAGCCGCGATTTATCTGTACAATATATACTTTGAATAAAAGTTACGATAACGAATAGATCTTTAAATAAATATACGTATAATTCATAGTAATAAATGCGAGAGTAAGACAGAGAGAGAGAGAGAGAGAGAGAGAGAGAGAGAGAGAGAGCGAGCGAGTGCATGAAAGAGTGAGAGAGAAAGATAATTTTGTACACATATGCAACCGAAAATACAAAAGTACATTGAAAAAGAATATAGATTTATGTCAGAGAAATATTATTATATACAGTAGATATTTTTTCTTTTCTACTTATTTTATGTACTTTTGCTTGTAATATATTGACAATTTTCAGACAAAACTCTCGATTGCAAGCAAAATGATTCACAGGCAATTAATGAATGGATATAAAATATATATATGATAAAACGACGACAATGACGATGCTAAAATGCGAGATAATAATATATTGTAGACGTACGATTAACATTATAAACATTATATTTTATTAATTATTACGTATACATATGCATATGATAAATATATAAGTATAATGTTACATAGAATACATTTGGATTCTCATTTATTTCAACAGATTCCTTTACCTTTAATTTTCTATTTTGCCAAGTATAATTTATTGCTCATTAATTTATTATTTATTGGAGTTAAACTTTGAATATCACTTTCGTTACATAAGTAGATTTTAAATTTGCCGCGTTGTGTAACGATATTGCTGACGGTCTGCACAATATAGCGTCAATGACCAATCACAACGTTACAAAATGAAATATGGTGGACAGATAAATGCTTGAAAGTGATTGGATCATTTTTGAAATGGTCGTTTGACCGTTGCTCCTCTGTCTGTCGTGCGTTTTCCGAATTGAATGTTTACTTATTATTCAGTCTGGTTTCTTTTAAATCGTTATAATAATGTAAATGTTAATTATAACTCATAAAATATGTCTATTAACGTGACGGTTACTGGGAATCCCATCAGCGTACGTCGGAGTAAATTAGGCCTTTCGGATTTTGATAAATTTCGAAAAAGTGAAAAGGAACATCGGAAGAGGTTACGGTTACAACAGGTAACTTCGGTGAACGTTACTTTTCAAACTTTTTAATTGAAAATTTTATAATTTATATTTATATTAATATAAAGTATGAGCATTGCGCAGTAGGCTATTGAAAAAGAGTTTGATTTTTTATTACGTATGTTTAAATAAGAATCGATTTATTCATTGTTAAAGCAATGTTGAGTTTTAAAATAACTATGTTTTCAAACATTTTGTATTATTCGTTTATTATAACATTTTTTAATTGTATAGTATTTTATCAGGTAAATGAACAGTATAGGGCTCTTTCGAAAAAGATACTTGAGCGAAAAAGGCAAATTGGGCAAGAACAACTTCAACTTCTTGAAAAAAATGGAAATACACAGATGCAAAGGGATCATGAAAGAAGATTATTGGAAATGCAAGAGAGATATAATGATTTGGAAAATATTGGTTATGCACATGAAAATGCAGCTCATCAGCCAAATGCAGAATATATAAAAAAAGTGGAAGAACAAAAGAATCGAGCAACAGCAAAAACAAGAGGAGCTGCAGCTATTCAACAATTACAGGAAACGTATAATGTAATTAAAATTTTATTCTGAGCATTTTTCTGTACTTTTAGATTTTAATTTATTCATGGACAATCTATAAAATTTTACAGATTCAGAGTCCAAAAAGTAAAATAGTAGAACGATTAGCTAAAGTTAGAAATTTGGAAAATCAACGGTCACAAATGGTGTCTCAGCTTCCACCAAAGTCTCATTCAGTAAAGGATTCAGTTGGTTTTCAGGACAATGAAAATATAATCAAATCTGTAACACCATCGAGGAAAAAAGCAAAACATCAAGTAACAAAAAAAGTTCCTTTGAAGAAAACTCCAATGCATTGCAAGGTTAATAAATAATTTCACATTCAATTTTTATTTCTACATTTCAATTATGTGTGTTGAGTTTCACCATTACTGTAATAAAATTTTCTTTTTTAGACTTCTCCAAGTCATATAAAAACGCCTTCTCGCATACCTGCAGCTGCAAATAATGAAGATATTGAATATATTCCAACAACATCAACATTTTATACATCAAAATCTTGTGGTAAAAATAAATTACAAAGTAATTCAAAAGATTCAGAAGATAAAGAGCAAGGATTAAATAGAGTTCTTGAATCTGATGACAATGAACCTCGTAGAATGATACCTCGAACAAGTCTAGACTCTACTAGACCTGAAAGAATTATCAGGTATACAAATGCAACAGTAATCATTATGGAAAGGAAATTTGTATTTATTAAAATTTGTTTGTCAGGCATAACATGGAACAGTCTGAAAGTTCTTCTGAAGTAAGCAGTACTACAACTTCGTCCTCATCTATAAGTGATGATTCTTCATATTTTTCCGATAATATTTCTAAAATAAGCACGGTCAAAAAAACACCGAAGCGTTCTAGGTCTCCGGTTTCGAGCAAAATTAGTGTTTATGATCATAAAACACGACAACAAAAGACTTATGAGAGACCATTAGGTTTAGTTGACAAATTAAACGTTAAGAATAAGGTTTGCATCAAATTAGTAATTTATAAATTCATTAATACAGTATAATTTATTTGTTTTCAATATTAAAAATAATTACTTTTGATTGTACTTTCGAATTAGCCAAATGCTCAAGAAATGGCTCAAGAAATTATTGAATTAGAAAAAAGGGAATCAGAAATAATTGCTAATAAAAAAGAAAACGCAGAAAAACGAAGTCAAGATGCCATGCTTCGAGAAAAAGCTCGACGAGATTACCAAGCTCTTATGAAACAACTTGATCTGCTTGCTAGAGAAGAAAGAAAATTAAGAGCTCAACAATTGTCAGATGTAAATGTAAGTGATATGATAATCAATGTAATTTTATGTCCATACTTCATATTGAATACACATTTTTAATTTATTAGAACCAACAAGTTCCTGTGCCATGCAAAAGTAAAGAAGATAATAAAAAGCGTCAAAAGCAAATGGATCGAGCTTTTGATAATATACTTCGTACTACACGATTATCACAAAATAATGAAGAAATAATTGAACGACCTATAACTATTACACCTCGTGACTATTTACACTGTGATCCGACACCAAGAAATACATGGGGAGTATCATCCCGTAGAAAAGAATCAGAGGAAAGTTACTCTGAAGATGATAACGGCATTACCAGCAAAAGAAAAATTTCCGAATTACTGATAAAAATTGAAAAGCTAAAAAGAAGTCTACTTCAAGAATATGGAGCTGATTTACCGGATGATATTTTTAATGCAAGTACGAAGTCATTATTTAATCAAACGTCGTCTTCGTTGTGTCAACAAAAAGATGTTCAAAATAATCCAAAACCTGTTTCTGCATCTGAAATTCAAGTAATTAATATGTCAAGCTGCGACGAAGCTGATAAGCCTGTGCGAAAATTTGTTTGTAAAAATAAAAAAACTCCTGCGAATCGAGCGCCTTCTAAACACTCATCTAAGTCGTCGGACAGAAACACGATAATTACTCGAGATCAAGAAGTTCAAGTCGAATTAAAAGAAGATACGATACAAAAAGCACGTTCGAATTATCCTTTAGAGCCAGCAGTTACGATTATTAGTCCTGAGAATGAAAGTTCTAGAAGTAGTAGCTGTTGTAGTGATTCATCCAGTGCTACTGACTTGGTGATAGACGTCCGCAAAAGAGATGTAACCATAGTAAAATCGAAAGAGAATTGCGCGAGTGCCTCGAAAGATGGTTCAACAATTGAAATTTCGAAATCGTGTAAACAATCGCCAACTAAGAAACCAGTGAAAATTTCGTTTGGACAGAACAATAGCAAGGATGCCTTCGAAGTATCAGGATTACTCATCAATCCAAATAAAAAAGAAATAACATTATTACATTCAAAAAGAAAAAGAACTCCTAAAGATTCATCAGAATCGAAAAAGTCACAGTCCCTGCCTAGTAGTAAAGTTTCGTCTCCGTCTAAGAAACAATCGACATCTACATCACCATCTGAAAATTCCAGCCCCAAGATACTGCAGTCGCATCCTGTTAAACCCTTAGACAAATGTAGCACTGAGACTCAACAAAAGAGGTATCGAACACAAATTACACAGGTTTCGATAGACTCAAGTACTGAGAGTTCACATTTTAATTCCATCCCGGATACCGGCAATGGCAAATTATATTCTAGTTTTCAGACGCGTGCAACCAGTCGCGTAATTCGTCAGTTGCAAGATAATTCAGATACTTCGACTACTTACGCGAGTCCTCCATCAGCTGTAGCGGGTACTTTACTCAATGCCATGAGCAGTAGTACGTCGGTTCTAGAATTACTCGACTCTTCAGCCAATGAAACTATCAAACAAAAAATGACCGAATTGAGTCCTGTTTCTTCGCCAGAAACTCCTTCACCCCGCACAATGATGATTCCATCTAATATTCCTCGAAATGGTAAAGTACAAAAATGTTTGAAATTCATGTCATTGGTCAATGCACAGGAAAAGTCAGGAGAAAGAAGTGCCGTGAAGAATACAAAAACGAGTTGCTCAGTATCTAGAGACAGAGGAATGAGTACGAGACCATTGAGTCAAGGCAGGCATCAAGGCAGACAGATACATCCTTGCACGTGTAAAAATCCGGAATGTAAGTTGTTTCACAATAAGATTGTGAATACACAGGATTATGCACTGAAGAATTGTCCTGAAATCTTAAAAAAGTACGAAGACTTGCAGAATGTATGCACAGAACGCATAGCTTCTTTGACGGATTTAATTGAAAAAGTTCGAAATGAACAAAAAGGTAATTAATTACTTTAAAAAAAAAATCAGAAAATTAATGCACGGTATACTAATAATTATTTTCAATTTTATTTAGAATTGTCGTCGGCAACACCCGAGGACTCTGTGGCGCATTCCTTAAATCAAATTCTTCAAGTTTCTCAAACACCAGGAAACAACGGGAAAAGGAGTTTATTGGTAAGAAATGCCCAGACCATTCATGATCAGCTGAAGACAATCCTATTGGAATCGCAGAAGCTCATCTCAGGGGAAGGTCTCGATCTACCTCATCTTCCGGTACCATTCAGAGATATTGAGAAATCGCCATCGATAAGCGTGGACCTGTCCAGAATTTCAACCTCCAGTGAAAAGTTTGAAGATATCGAAGAGAAGAGATGTCCAGAAACAGCTCCGAATCCGGGCAAGCCTAGGATATTAAGTAATGAGCAAGTAAATATACGATTGGATCGATTCATACGCAATAAGGCATTGGGGAATGAACACGGCGAAAAATCCAAAATGAGAACAACGTTGATGTCAAGCACGACGGCCGCCGCTGAACAAGACAAGGTGGTCAAGATGCTGCAGGACGAACTTCTTGAGCAAAGTAAAAGCATTAATAAGTCTGTACCCGTTGATAGTTTAAAAGATTCTGATGATTCTTGTTTGAAATCAAGTCAAGTACATGTGAATAATCTGGATGAGCCAAGTAGTAATCCAATACGTGACACGCAATCTGATGGTAACAATCTATTGAAACATTTAGAGGTACGTTTATTTAAAGCTAACTTGTACTGTGCAATGAATTTTTGTGTTAATTTAATTATTTTCTTATTTATAGACTGGTGATACCGATTTTGTTCCTCTGCTTGCTGGTATACCAAAAATTCCGCGGTCATTAGCCAAGGGATCTTCTAACGGTAGAGGAAGACCACCTGTCACCTTAATAAGTGGACCGTACAGGTAAACAGATGCAACTATACCGTAGCTATAATTCAATTGTTGTTGAATAGGTATAATCGAATCTTGATCAATTTATAGGCCTGAGATCATTTCTCCCGTTCATGAATTATCCACTATTGTCGAGTTCGATACGCCAGAAACAGTTAACAAGAGTCAACTTAGCACTCGAAGTCCTTCGAATAAAGCTCGCCGTAAGTTACCAGCTAGTGTATTAGCTCCATCAACAATGTCATTACCAACGAAAAAGTCAGATGTTAGGGAGCCTAAATGCAAGCCTTCAGTTCACGTGGCTCCTCTTCCTGCTCATCGATCTCCCCAATTGGATGCGTCAAACAAATCTAGTACAAAGAGCATCGAGAAGTCGCCTAGAAAGGCTGTAGAAAATCCCGGAAAGCAATTGGAAAACAAGAATTTGTTGAAAGATGAAATTGTCAAAAATCTTTCATCATCTAATTCTATGTGTACTTTACCAGATGTACATATTGAGCATTTGCAACAGAGTCAAGATAACACAGATGGGAATTTTGATTTTCGAATAAGTCAGATTTCCGAATTACAGTCACTTCCAGACGAGAATATTGATCAGCTCGTGATAAGTGAATTATATGAGGAAAATGCATGTCGTAAGGTACCTTACGTGCAAAGTAATAGTCTAGAAAAACTAACAGAACAAGCTCAACTCGCTTCAACAAGTTCTACTAGCTTCTCTGGAATATCTGGTGTATCTGAAATTACAACAACGCCATCGTCAGATCTTAATCGTTTTAAATGTCCTTCTTCTCCTGAAGAAATGGAATTAGCTTTTAAAAAATGGGGTCTTGGTTGGGCGATTCCAACATTAAAAAAAACTCGGGAAGCCAGTGCTCTTGGTTCTTCTTCTAGTTCAGATGTCACGCCTGTCAACGCAGCAGCGAGACTTGTTTCGCCTGTTAAAAAGCAACAAGATAATACGGCACATGACCTACCAGAGATCAGTGATGTTTCTTCGATTTCGATAAAGCACGCGAATAAAAGCACTGAGAGATCTGTACTTGTGAAGGGCAGAACATCTACACCCAATCGATTGTCTAATTCAAATTCAGAAAGAACCACCTCGACCCTCGGTAGCTTTTCCTCGGAATTGAATATAATTGTTCAAAATCAAAGTATAGACACGATGACAATTCCTAGCATATCTTTTTGTAATAAACTAGTTTAATAATGTAATTAAATGAAGAGGACTAAAAATAGAAAAAAAATTACATGCTCAGTATTGTGCCAATATTTGTATTGCTTTTAGCAAATATTGCGCATAATACGGCAAAAAAGTTGTTTTTATTTTAATGTCTATTAACGATTTTTATATTAATTTTATCGTGGTTAAAATAATTTAAGTACGTACAGACTGAATTTTTTATGTTTAAGAATCTAGGTCAAATCAATAATTTTTGTACAAAAATAGTTGTTATGAGTATGAAATGTAAAAATAATTATGCTCGTAAATAAATTTTATACAATTTTTAGCCCATTTTGTTATTAACCACTTATTGGTTTTACGACTTTTGTTAAAGGGTAGTAAACACAGGTAATAAATTATAGCACAACAACTAAAATATATAAGAATGTTTACTAACATTATTGGTTTATACAAAGCTATTCAAATTTACAATAAATATATTAACCATAAACAATGGAAAATTCATAGTTTTTAACTATATTCATTAAGGGTATTCGTTTAATAATAAGGTTTTTACGCATTTTTTGTTATACACCAAACCTATAGAAAAGCCAAGCTATGCACTAAAAGATTACGTAAATTGTTAAAACAGAAAATGGAGAAACGTTTAAAAATCCTTTGCACCTATATACAATTATTACAATACTTCTGGCATTCTCATACAAGATTCTTATAATACATTTAATAACAATGCTGATATAAACATTAGTATATCACGTAATTTTTCTAGTCGTTAAACTGTTATTAGTTTACCAGAACACCATGGACATGGATGGAAATTGGGTTCCATGATACAGGAATTGTTGCAGTCTTTAATTTCCGTCAAAAGATCTAGGATCTGAGATCTAGTTTGATCCTTTTCATGTAATGGTACCTCGACGTTACTTTCAATTTCTATGGTAATAAATAATTTTAATTATATTATTGTATAAGTGTTTGAACAAAATCAACTTCAAAATGTTACTATACCTATATTATCAGAGATAACCATGCCTTCTTCAGCTATAGTGGCCGTTGAAACGATTGCATTAGAATTTTTAGATTTCAATAAATCGGCCACAAGTACTTTTAATTTATGCAATTGTTCTTGTTGTTGATTACGTTGATCTAACAACTGTTGGAAAGTTTTTTCTTTTTCTTTGGCTTTTTCTTGAAGAATTGCACGCTGTTTTTGATATAAGGTGACATACTCGCCTAAAATAAAAATGTATTATTCAAATATTACCAATTTCATATTCAAAGACAACCACAATATTAAATATAATAATTACCTATTGTCTCAGTTTCTCCTTGCAATTGCAAAACAAGATGTTCAAGACGTTGTTTTTCATCTGTAAGTTCAGCTACTTTTTCAATGGTTTCTTTGAATCGATTTTCGAGTTTTTGAAATGCTTCTGGAATATTTACTGCAGCAATGTTTTTAGATAACACAGTTTGCATTTTCGAGTTATCAATATCGGAGGAAATAGTACCGATACCATCTTGAAGCTCATCTGCACTATTATAGTTCACAGTTGCATTATCAGTATTATCAGTACTAACAGTATTATCAGTACTAGCAGTATGATCAGTACTAGCAGTATTATCGATATTATCTTCTGCCTTTATATCTGAGAAAGCGGTAGATTGTGGACATTGGTTCAGCTTCAATTGTAGTAAACGATTTTCTTGTTTCAAATCGTCAACCATTACCTGTAAATTGTTTTAAATGAAACATACAATATTTTAAAAGAATGTCCTACTTATTTTGCACATTTTTCTCACCAAAACTTGTTGAAGCTCTTGTTGCAGAGTACTGGCATTATGTGATTGAGCTTGATAATGTTGAATTTGATCTTCTATTTGGGCTGTATGTAACCTTTGTTTTTCAAATTGAATCAACGCAGCATCTTTTTTAACCAACTCTTCTTTCAGTTTATCTACCTGTTGTTCAACATTGTTAAGTTGAGCGTTTAATTTTTTCCCAATCGTTCGTTCAGCTTGGAGCTGTTCCGTTAAATCAAGTTTGGTATTGCTCTGAAAATTTCGAGATTAATCATTGTAATGACAAGGATTCGGAAAAGTAATTTATTAAAAATACTGAAATTTGCTACGTACAAGAGCAATGAAAGCGTCATGCATTTCATCAAGTTGTGTCTTTAGTTGCTGATTTTGTGATACAGCTCGAGATGCGCCGAGTTGTTCACTTTGTAAAGCTGTAGCCAATTTCGATGCTTCTACACTCTGCTCCCTAATATCATGGAGTTCTTTCAATTCTCTTTTTAGCGATTCTATTTCATTATCCTGAGAACAATTGATTACTGCGTATTGTGGATATTTTTTATGATTTTATTTTATTCAAAATGAGTATTATAATATTACCTTTTCATTCAACAATGATTGAAAATTCTCTTGCTCTAGAACCAGATTATCCATACTTTTAGTTAACATTTCTATTTTTTCAAATTGATCTACTACTTGTGGCACTGTTTTTGTTTTTTCTTTTTGAAGTTGCTGTTCTAATTCAGACAATCTCTGTATGTAGCTTTGTTCTCGAATTTCGGAATCAGTAATGACTTTCTTTGACGATTCAAGCTATTATTATAGGAAATGGATAAATATTATGAATCAATTAATATTAAACAAAACAATAATATATTTCATTATCATCACCCTCACCTCTGCTAATAGCTTATGATGCTGTTCGTCCAATTGCTGTACATAACTTTGATACTTTTTGCTGACTTCATCTTTTTCTCCATTAACATTTTCAAATGCTTCTTTCATCTGAGACAACTGCTGCTCCAGCATTTTTGTTGCATGATGCTGAGTTTCGAGTGAATTCATTTCCTGTGGTGAATTCGATAATTGTTGTATTCTAAGTTCACTCAAAGATAGCAGTGCTATTTTCTCTTGCAGTTCTTTACTTAATATTGACACTTCCCTATTTTTATAATTAAGTTTCTGTTGCAATTCTGATGTTTCAAATTCCAAGACTTCATTATCTTTTCTATTAACATGGAGTATATATTTTAACAATAATAAATAAAAAATATTGGACTATCAAGAATAAAATTAATACTTACGTCAATTTGTCAGTTTTCTCATCAAGTTGTTTGTAGCTTATTTGCAAATTTTGATAGGATTTTATAATTTCTTGCGTGTTAGCTTGGAAAGTTGTAAATTCTCTCTCTAATTCATTTATTCGTTGATTTGAAATTTTTAATTTCCCAGATAATTCAATAACCTCCTCTGTAACACAATGACATAAATGTAATACCTATATAAAAATTCTTATGCAAAAAATTTACCTGTTTTTTGCTTGATTGTTGCTTGGCACTGAGAATTGATGGCAGTTAACTCAGCTTTTTCTCCAACTAAAATTCCTATTGTTTGAGCATCTAGTTGAATTTGTTCTTTTAATGGGCTCACTTCTCTAATAAGTTTGCTTTCAAATTCAGCATTTTTAGTGCTAATAATGGCTTCCAATTCTGACAATCTGCTGTTCTACAATATAGATGATTAAAAAATTTAAAAAAAAACTTTTTATTTTTTTAACCACATATAATTAATGGTACTTACACTCTGACTAATTTGCACATGTAACTGATTAACAATTTTTTTTTGTTCTTCTAAACAGCAAGTCAAAAACTGACTTTTCTGTTCAAAATCACAATTATGAATTACTGTTTCATCTAAGTTTTGCTCGTCTACTAATACGTCAGCTATTGCATTTGCCATTTGCAATAGATGTTCTTTTTGAAGTGAATTAGACATAGTATTGATTTTAATATTTTGATCTTGATTTTCACTTTGAGTTTCAGAAGATATTGTAGAGTTGCCATTATTTCTGCAATCACCATCTATAAAGTGATTATGTGACAACGTACTATCTGAAGTACCATTCACAGATGAATACTCTTGTAGATTCACAGGATTATAAAAAATTTCTTTGTTAGTTGAAGTAGAGTAATCAACAACGTTTTCTATATCCACTTGACTACTTGCATTATGTTGAATACCATCTGTATTATAATCAGCTAAATTGCTATCCAAAGATATTTTCTGCAACAAAATAATAAATTGATATTTTTATGCTAAATTGTAGAAAATACAATAAGAAACTAGTAATATATACCCCATCATTGCTCTGATTTTGCGGTTCTGTGATTTCTTTGAAATTTTTCTGAGTTTGTTCTTTCCTGTTACGTTGAAATTCTTTAAGCTGCAATAAACATGAGTAACCATTTGAATGACATCATTGTAGAAATTTTTATAATTAAGCAACAATACTGTACCCTTTTTCTGGCTGCAAACAGTTTTCCCTTGTCCATTTTTCAAGTACTTTACTGTAAATAATGGTATTTAAAACATTGAGAAAGTTTTTGAGAGTAGCAACATTTATTTACATTCTATTTTTCATAAAAATAGTACGAATCATTTGACAGCAGTAGTCAATGTATATAGGTTATGTCACGTCTTCTACCTGCATTGCCTGCGCTGCAAGTGCCACTTCAGCAGTTTGCAGCACTTGATTTCGAAGTTGCCTATCTTGTGCGATATATATATATATATATGTAATATAACACTAGTTCACATCGCATTTCATCCACTATATTATTTAAATAATATGTAATTTGGGTTTTATTAAAATTTAAAATTATTTTAAATCTCTAAAATAAATGAAGATGGTTCTATGTATATAATATTCATATTATAAAATATATAATATATAATATATTTATTATATTATAATATACGAGTCGTATTATATTATGACACTTGATCACAGTGTTGCCAGATATGCGTTTTGGGACCACAATTTGTGGTCATATGTGTGCTGTATATTTTTTGATAAATTTGGCATCACTGCTAATGTTTATAAATAAAAACGTTCTCTATCTCATGTGCTGCGAACTTTGTAAATGTCACCTTCGTTTCATTCACGTATACTCAAACATATAACAAAAACAAAAATTTACAATTTTTGAATAATTTAAAAACGCAATCAGGAACAGAGACAGCGAAATGGCTGCAATGACAGATTCGCCTGCATCCATAAGGTTTGTTATTGATACCAAAACTAATTTTATCTATTTGAATCGTAATCTGAGTTCACTGATAATATAAATAGCACGTCCACTCGAATTTTTTTAGAAACGCACCTCAATTCAGAAATGCCAGGCAAGGAAGTGTTATCGACTTTGATATTGATATGTTTTTAAAAATCTCTAATTACGAAGATACTGTTCGACAACTTGATATTTATTATGGAATTGGTAAGATTAATAGATTTAATTATTTTTCTTGAATGTATTAAGGTAATATAATATAATTTATGTGTTTATTTGGGCTTTGTAGTTAAAAGACAAATTCTTCATTTTCAAAGTTGTATCACTGGTCTTTTTCCTCAAGTATCCACGGATAAAAAGGTGGGAAGTGTGAGAGAGAGTATATATTGTGCAGCAGCTGTATGGAGTTTGTATCAGGCATACAGGTACTTATGATGGAATTTATATTTATATTAAGTTTTTCTTCTGTCAACCTTGTTCAATATTCCAGGAGAATAGATGATGACCGTGGAAAATCATATGAGCTTGGCCAATCGACTATAAAGTGTATGCGAGGAATTTTAGAATGTTGGATGAAACAGTCTTCTAGGGTAGAACTCTTTAAGAAAAATCAATCTAATCGCTTTGCACTGCATTGCAAATTTCACTTAGATACTGGAGATGAAATATTTAAAGACGAGGACTACAATCATTTACAAGTAATTATGAAAAATTATAAATATATTGAACTGTTAGTACTGATTGTGATTCTCACAAATTCAATTCTTACAGATTGACGTTGTGTCTTTGTATCTAATTTTTTTGGTACAAATGATTTCATCTGGGTTACAAATAATTTATACGCAAGATGAAGTAGCTTTTGTTCAAAATTTGGTTTATTATGTTGAAAGAGCATATCGTACTCCAGATTACGGGATGTGGGAAAGAGGAAGTCGTTACAATGATGGTACACCTGAAATCCATGCCAGTTCCATTGGTATGGCAAAAAGTGCACTGGAAGCTATAAATGGTTGTAATCTTTTTGGAGAAAAAGGTGCTTCCTGGTCTGTGATATATGTTGATATAGATGCTCATAATCGTAATCGTAGTATTTTTGAAACAATGCTTCCAAGAGAATCTAGCTCTAAGGTACAATGATTATTTGTTTATGTGACATACAAGAACAAAAATTAGATAAACTTCACTTTGCAGAGTGTGGATGCAGCTCTTCTTCCAACTATTTCGTTTCCTGCATTTTCTACACATGAAGAAGTGTTGTACAATGAAACAAAAGCAAATATAATAAGAAGACTTAAGGGTAGCTATGGTTTTAAAAGATTTGGTCGTGATGGTTATAAAACAGTACTGGAAGATTCTCACAAACGTTATTACACTTCCGGTGAAATTAAAGTAAGTAGTACAAATAAGTAAACATATTTAAAAAAAAAAAAATTCAGAATTATTGTCAATTTTACTTTTTATTTACAGGAATATGATAATATAGAAAGTGAATGGCCACTATTTTATATTTTCATGATTATTGATGGAGTTTTTAATACATTGCCTGAACAAATAGAAGAATATCAAACGTTACTTAAAGCTAGATTAGCCAAAGATTCTCATGGAGGTATATAATTATTATAATTAATTGCAAAGGATTTAAAACTGATACATACAAATTATATAATTCTGTTTTAGATCCCGTAGTACCAATGTATTATTATGTTCCCGAAGACAGCATTGAAGGTGAAAAAAGTGATCCAGGTAGTACGTTAAAAATTCCTAGTGATATTGGAAGGGGACACAGAGGTGGAGACGAGCCCGCACCTATTTATCTTTGGAATCAAGCAATGTTTGTTATAGCACAATTACTGACTGCAAGCTTATTGCACATTAATGAATTAGATCCTATTAGGCGATATTTGCCGTCATATAATAGGCCAAGAAAAGCCGGACGGTATTCAGCTTTTCAGGTAATGTTTGAATAAATAATTGAAAATTTGATACATCATATCATTCTTTCAGAAAAATATATTGTAGTAGCAAAAAAGTTTCCATACTAAAATAGTTTTAATTTATTTAATCGATAATTTTTTTTTCTTGCATTTTATACAGGCAAAGCCCAATTGTGTAAGTAATGTATAATCAATATTGCCTGTTCAAAATCTTTATGTAAAAATCACTGACTGCTGTATTAATCCAAGCACAGACACAGGCACTTCTAAAAACTTGATATTAGATTTAAAATAATCTGAATTAATTGTAAAATAATTTAGTTTCAAAATTCAATGAAAGTTATCTATGTTATAATAATTATTTCTTTTCAAATTATTACTAAACCGACATTTACATACAGATTGTATGTTGCTATTTGCATCTTCACTCTTTACTTTCTACGTGCTTTTTGTTTTAATATTTTACTCAATTAACTTTTTAAAATTATCAAAAATATTCAACAGATTATTTTAAGTAGATACTTACTGCTTAACATTATTGTATGCACCGTGTGAAGCATGTTTGTACACAATAAATATTAATATTATTTTTTATACATAGAACACACAGTATAAACTATTAGCGAATTTAATACATTTTTTAAATTAATATTGTATTATGAACAGGGCACATATACACACATGGATCTTATAATATAAATAGATTAATTTCTTTAATTAATAGATTTTTCACATGCACAGGGTACACGTACAGATTTTATGGTATAAATTATTTGTAAACTCAATCAATGTCACTAGTTAATATGTTTTTTTTATACACAAGCTATACACACTGATCTTATAGCATAGATTGTTTGCAAGTTTAATAAATATTTGTAGTTAAGATTGTTGTTTTGTACACAGGGTACACACACTGATCTTGTAGTACAAATTGTTTTAATTGCCGAGTCAATGAGGCTACAAGCTATGATGGCTACTTATGGAATTCAAACTCAGACACCTCATGAAGTTGAACCAGTGCAAATTCTTTCATCCACTCAGTTGGTCAAAGTCTATCAATGTCTAGGCGTCAACAGTAAATTAGACCTAGAAGGCCGACCTGCGAGACCTATTGGTTCTCTGGGTACAAGCAAGGTATTATCATTAAATAATTATCTTAATAAACAATTAAATCTAGTATAATAATAATGTAATGAAAATTTTCAGATATATCGAGTATGTGGTATGACTGTTCTATGTTATCCTTTGATTTTTGAAGTATCAGAGTTTTATCTATACCGAGATATGGCACTACTTATTGACGACATAAAGACAGAGCTGCAGTTTGTAGGAAAGTACTGGAGGTTGTCAGGTAGACCTACTGTGTGTCTACTTATTCGTGAAGAACATATGAGGTAGAATCAAAATAAATGATTTTTAGTTTTAATTCACTTTAAATTGCACTCTACATAATGTATAATACTCTAAAGTTGCAATTTGACATTCTCAAAGCCATAAAATTCATGTTTGCGATCGACACTATGCATTTTTTTATCTGGTTTCATAGATCTTATAAGTTGGTAATCAAACAGGAGTGTCATATTTTGTAAATTTGTCGCAAAATGTACTCTTAATAATATTAGCGTTTATTATATTTACAGAGATCCGCAATTTAAAGAGATGCTTGATCTTTTTGCAATGTTAAAAAAAGGATACTGCGATGGGACGAAAGTAAGAATTGGAAGACTTCAAAACTTAATATCTTCATCTTGTATAGGTACATATTTATATTACATTGGTCGATTGCACGAAAATACATTACTCACATATTTTTCGTGTCAACAGAACATTTAGATTTTATCAATAGTATGGACACAGATCTAGAATTAAGTCAATTCAAACAATTAAAACATGATTATATTGGTTATCAAAGTTTGACAGATGTGCCGAAAACTCTATCGTATGATGAAGATATTAAAGATTACTTGGTAAGTTCTAAAATGTAAAGCTGCACTGCTACAATATTTGCAATAATTAAATTGAAATTTGAAAATTTTAGTATTTAAAGCATGATTCTACTCCTGACATATTGAATGTATTGAGAAATACTTCAGGCTTGTATGCAAAATGCCAAATGTATGGCATAATTTTACAAAGACACGGTGAAAATTACGAAATTAATGGTTCGACAGTTGGAGAAATTCTTAGGTCCTTGTATCAACAAGCTGGTAGTTTGCGCTATTGGATGGTTGTACGTTATTGCAGTAGTTTATTAAATCACACTGTAGATAGTATTAGTCCTTTTATCACTGGTGTTCTTGTCAAAGGCAAACAGGTACGTTAGTGTGTTAATTTTTCACTTTAAAATATGAATATTGAAATGATTTTCTACAGATCACCGTTGGAGTTATAGGCCACCAAGAAACTGTTTTTGATAAGCCCATGACTCCTGCTGAAATTCAATCTGTAATGTATTCAACAATTCAACCTCACAATGTTGTACATGCTGTATTACAGCAAGAGGTATTATTATATTGTGGTAGACTAATTGGTACTAATCCAGAAATGTTCAAGGGTATATTGAAAATTCGAATTGGGTATGAAACATAAAATTATCATTCTATTCATGTACTTTTTATGAAACATTTACCAATTCAAGAACTTTTATTACAGATGGGTTTTGGAAGCAATGAAACTATACTTGCAAATATTTGGAAAAACTTCTAAGCCAATTGAAAATTATAGCCCATACGAAGTAAGACAGCTGTTGATAAAAGTTCTTACGGTTAAAGAATGGGCTGCGGAAGAAAAGTATGCTATTTCTGTGAATCAGTATACGATATTTTATTATTAGAAATTTGTAGTAATTTTAAATATTTTCACGAATTAGCTTAACTATACTTGGAAGAAGGAAAATTGAAGGCAGTCTCTGTAGAGTACCAGCTCATTTCTATAATCAAGTTTGGGAAGTATTAGAGAGATGTCCAGGTGGTATTTGTGTGAATAAAAAAGAAATACCCCAACAACCAACTTTATCCAATTTGACTAGATCTGAACTTACATTTGCTCTTCTTGTTGAATCTATTCTTCATAATATCAATATTCCAGAATATCGTCAAACAGCTGTGGAGGTACGTGCTTACTGCTTATATACTTGATTTGGATAAAATAGAAAAAATCCTGTACTGATACTTATTTTTTTCAGCTTTTGAATATTGTATCAACGATTTTATTGAGAAATCCTGAACTGATTTTCCAGAAGCAATTGAACTTAAATAAATTAGTCGATGATGCGTTTGTTATGTTTTGTAAGGTAAAATCGAATTCTTTATTTTTGTTATAGAGTAATGATAGTAATAATAATGATAAAATTTTTTTTCAGGAATACAATTTAGAAAAAACGAGTGTCATGACACCATTCTTTTCTGCTAGTTATTCCGTTACTACGAGTTTCTTAGCGAGAGCAATTGTAAATAACGTATTAACAGGAGATTGTGTCACTAATATCTCAGATACTCATGATGCATTAGAAACAAATGAAATGTGCAGGATCACATAAAAGATAATATATATTATTGTAAAAAGATGTTTTAATAAAAAATAACTTGTTTTGAAATTGTGCACTGCTATCTTCTGGCAAAATTTTTGTCCATAGAATATTTAAACCTTTGAATATTATTTATGTTTGATTTAATTCGTGATGCTACGGTTTCTTGATCGGCAGCCATAGCTAAATGTTTTCTAGAACAAAAGTAAATTAAATTAATTATTAATGTATAACATGAATATAATTTTAACCACGTTAATAGAAAACTTACTTAAGAAAATCTTTATCAAAGGATTTCTCCTTGATAGATTCCTTTTCTTCCTGTTCTTCGTATTTTTTAACGTTTTTTTCACGTTCCTTATCGCGCCAAGATGCATTAGACAGCATTTCTTGCCTTCGTCGTTCCTTTTCTTTTTCTGAAAGTTTTTGTTTTTTTGGAGGCATCCATTTCTGCTCTTTTTTCACAGGCTGAGTTTCTTTCTTAACTCTTTCTTGGGATTCTGTCGTTTTAATGGTGGAAGATACTTTGGTTCCATCTGCTCTCATTAATCCAAAATTTCTCATTTCTTCTTTGTAACTATTTCTCTTGTATTCAAAGTCATCATCAGAATCATTATCTTTATATTTTTTCTTGTATTTGTCATCATTATCTGATTCACTGTCATTATTTTTTTTGTTATATTTGGTATCTCTATAAGATTCATTATTTTTGCTTTTTTTCATATACTTAACATCACTATCAGACTCATCGCTTTTTATTTTTTTTCTGTATTTGATGTCACTACCAGATTCTTTTTCTCTAATTCTTTTTCTATATTTATCATCATTATCAGATTCATTATTTCTACTTTTCTTTTTGTATTTTACATCATCATCAGAGTCAATATTTCTACCTTTCTTCTTATATTTTACATCGTCTTCAGAATCTCTATTTTTACTTTTCTTTTTATATTTTACATCTCCATTAGATTCATTGTCCTTACTTTTTCTTTTGTATTTGATATCAATGCTTGATTCATTATCTCTACTTTTTTTCTTGTATTTCATATTACTACTGGATTCTTTGTCTTTAGTTTTCCTTTTTTTTGACTTGTATTTTGTAGGCTCATCATCACTACTTGAAGAATCACTTTCTAAGTCACTTGAATCGCTGTCACTACTTTGTCTTTTACTTTTTCTTTTACTTTTCTTATTCTTTTTTTGTTTCTTCACAGATTTTATCAAATCTTCTTCGTTAATGTGACCCTTTAATTTTTTATACTTGGCTGCTAAAATATCATCCAACTTTTCATCAATGTCACTTTCATCTGACTCACTATTGGATTTCTTCTTATGCTTCTTTTTTTTCTCCTGGCTTTCTTTAGATTTTGTTTGTTGTTCTACCTGTGATAGGAATCCAATACATTTAGGGTATATTTATTGTAATAAATTGTTTTGTAACAATGTAATTTTTAAATTATTTACGAGCATCTTACCAATTGACGCAGCTGTTTCAATTTAACTGGATTCTTCAGTAGTTGAGAACGTGTTTCCATTTCTTTCTTTTTAATAGCATATAGAGGATCTTCTTGCAACTTTCTTGCCAAATCAACTTGTTCACTGCCAGAAAAGAACCTTAACGATGGTGGTATGCATTCTGTAATATTATAATTATAATCGTGCATTGTCATTAAGTATGAAACTTTTTCATTTTGCACAGAAGAGAAAAATATCAGTGCATACCGTGTTCTACATGATTTTTTGCATTTGGTTGTTTGGCTTCTTTTTCAGCTTGAGCCATTTGTTCAAACTGCTTGTCAATTGGACGACCCATCAAATATTCTTCCCTATTAACATTTTCATTTGGTCCTTTATACATCCAATCTAGTTTTTTATCTTCCTTCTTTTCTATAGCCCCTTGTTCCATCGCAAAAGCTTTCATTTCTTCTTTATCTCGCTCCATTGCTATTTCTCGCTTTAATTCTGCAATTCGTTTTTTCTCTTGGTTATCTTGTTGTTCTGCTTTCCAAACTTTTTCCATATTTTTCATAGTGGATGGATGCCATGACTTTTTCAAATTCTAAAAGATTTTAAAATTGTCAACATTGGTTATATTAAAATACATTTACATTACGTATAACGTATGTATGTATAAATAGAATTTACTTACCAAATCGCCACCCCCCATTTTAGAAAAGAATTTATGTACAATATATACAAATATATATATTTATTAATTAATAAAATAGCGCGGACAGCATGGATTGGGTTCACTCTTCAAAACAACAGTATTCAACCTGTATCGGTTGTAGACGTACATAAAAGTTCGATTTATATACACTATATATTTACATAGGCAACGTTAACCCCAAAAAAGACTCTATTTCTGTGTTTATAGTATACTATTAGTACCTAAAAGTCACACTAGGACTGCGATCAGACTGTGTACAACCTGTCACAAGCTGCGCATACAATTTTGCGCTAATTTCATCAATCATAGCGCGAATATTTAAATATCATGAGGTTTCTTTATGAATTAAAACGAAACAGGTTCATGAAAACATATAACATTAAATATTTCTGACTCGTCACGATTTGAAAAACGTTAACAATGATTGTATAGCATCTATTAAAATGAAAATATTATTTAGTATTATTCAATTAAAACGCCTAATAAGAACAATGTAGAGTCATAAATTATCGATTTATATATATATATATATATATATATATACATTTTGCATAAAAAAGTTATGCAATATTCAAAGATAAATCTATGCTCTAGAACATTTTGTTTCAAGTTACTTATATCTCACGTTTTTTTGTAATAAAGTCAATAGCATATACGAGGTATCTTTTCTTGTAAACAAAAATTCTACATATTATATAGTACATTACTCTACTGCTTTCAAATATATCCACATACACACACACCGTCTAAAGTCTCGCTGCCTCGCAGCCTCGCTGGCCGCTGGCGGTAGCTTACCACCAATACTGCTTTGCACCACGTTTTGCATTCGAGGCACGAACTCATTGTTATATACAATTATTCCATTCTTCAAACAATAATTTTGTCATATACAAAAATGTTTTTATCATATACAAAAATTCATTTCAGCACTTTTTCAATGTTATTACAGTTCATTTATAAGAAGAACTCTGCTATGTTAATATTCAATAGATCACGTTGTTGGGATGAAACTATATCTCCTAAAGTCTTATTGGTATATTCTTTCTACAATGAGATTTTTATGTTAAAAATTCTCTTTATAATGTTTATATAATATAATTTTTTCAATCAATAAATCAACATCTGAGTAATCTCATCTGTGCATATAGATGCAACCCTAAACATTTAAATGTAAATCGTATAGTTTTAAGATTTTGTAAAAAAATCAGATTACGTTATGCTGAGTGCATCACTGCGAGGTATCGGAAAACACGCAATAAAAAGATTTAACTTAATAATAAATTAATAACAAAAAATTGTGGGTATAATTACCTAATTGGGGTGTTTATGTCTATAAATATAATAATATGTACATATTTTATAATATGTACTCTGATACTGTGGGCAGATAATTTAATGTGTATTATGTGTATGTTTCACAGGAGACGACAGCAATAGACTCATATATGTTAAAAATGATGCTGAATGTTTTGATTTAAATAAATTAAGTATTGTTTCGATAGTCATTATTAACATAAATCTATATTATATTTGACAGTTCTTTTACTTTTGAATGAACGCGCGAGCGGACCAGCGGACTGCTTCACTGTACACTGCACAGTATTACAATAACATTTGAGATCATACTTATTATCGTATTATCCATTGTTGTGCTATGGCGCAGAGATGACAACGGGGGAAAAAACAAAAAGAGAGAGTTTCATGCGCGCATTCGCGCTTTGATAAATTAGAACAATCAGCATTATAATTGCGCTGATCCGCGGATTATGCTGAACTGATAGGATGTAATATCCTTAAAAAATAGGGGCAGTAGTTAGTAGCAAGCCTATAATTTCTGGTGTCTCGTAAAAATATACTCTACTAAAATACATTAAAATTATTTAAAGGCTTTTATAAATATACTGTGACTCTAGATAAAATACTGATTTTAATAAAATTAAAATGCTATAAATGGGATTATATTAATTCGTGGTATTCGAGATCGGTAGATCAATGGGACACCTCGTGATTTATAATTACACTTTAATAACAGTGCAAGGCATCTTCATGCAAAAGTAAAGTTTAAAAATATGAACAAAAAAAATAATTTTTTGGTTCCGTTAATCTGACTGAGAATTACTCATATATATAGGTATATATCATGACGGAAACACATACGAAGCAGTTTGTAAGACTCAACTAATTGAATAATCTCAGCTAATAATGGCCATTATATATTCGAGATGTAGTATTGTTTAGCTATAGATTGTTAAGTCATATACTGCATTTTTAATTCTACTTAAATTAGAAATAAATATTCAGCGATATGGAAATCTCGTAGATTAAATAAAAAATGAATATGAGTTTGTTATTTATTTAGACAGCAAATACTGAATTCAAGGAAGAATGTGAGTTGCACACAAGCAATAATTGATGAACAAGCGCGGGAACAAATATTTTCCGTATAATCGTCATTTAGCTGATTTCTTGCTTATAACTAAATAAACAAAAGACATACCTTACATGGTAATAAACAGTACTGGGAACCAGTTGCAGTGATTCTAAAAGAATAGCGAGAATAGCGTCACTATTATGTAACATAAATATTTAACGAAATGATGCTATTTTGTATTAAACAGAATAGACTAACACACTAAAATTATATACATAAAAATATTATATACTATTAACTACACCCAATATACACTATAACGTTCGCTTTATTAAAATAGCTAATAAGTTCCACTTCTGCGTATAACTGCAATTCAATCCAATAGATTATGTTTGTTACTTAAGAATTAAAAAATTACCGCGCATAAGGCATATCTTAATTGATTAAGATAATTTATATAGGTCATACGGCGTGCATATGTGCATACGGTAATTGTTGTAACAAATATTCCCGATTAGATTTACATGTGTTTGAGGATCTATGTATTTATTGAAAAAAAATATTTTGACACCACTGTAACGTATGGATAGAAAAATTTTTTATTCGTAAATTTATAAAAGTTTCGATGAACGCATAAAAGAAAGAATATTTGAACAGATTGTATATGATAAATGATCTAATTTCTAAGGATTTACACTGTTCTTTTTCAAAAGCAATTTTTTAGAGTAATCCATTAATTCCAAAGCAGTTTCCGTAATTCGTCGACGATATAAGTCATTCTGTTCCATATGTTTCAATACATAGTCGTTGGAGATTCTGAACATGAATCTATTGTATATTTCGTCGGGGCAGTCTTTGAGACGTTGAAACTCCTCTTTACTAACCAATACAAATGGAAAGTATAATACAGCACTGAAGAGGCCAAACACTCTTGCATCTTCGTACTCGTCCAAAGTATCAGCCAAGCTCGGCAATGGTATTTCAGGGTCATGTCTAGCAATTACTTCATTGAACTCTTCGTGATACGCCTTGACTACGTGATATTGAGTATGTCCCTTATCTCTGATCTCTTGAGTAGAACCGAAATATACCAATTGAGATATATCCCACATGCGATTTCCGTACCTAACCAGTTGAAAGTCAACGACAAGACACTTTGACACGTCCGACTTAAACATGAAGTTATTGGACCACGTATCGGTATGCGAAATCACGAGATTTTTCTCTTTGGGATTATTGATTTTCTCAAAAATACTGTCAAAAGCTAAGGAAACTCCTGATGCATCTTGACCATATCTCTCAGCGATCTTTGTAATCAGCTCGAGCATCGGACCATAGAAACCTTCATTCCTCTCTTCATTCTTGAAGATTTGCTCGACGCAAACATCAGGATAAACGTCTTTCAACGATTTGCCGAGTCTTTTCTCAGCTAAAACTGAACACGCGTGCATCCGGGCGAGAACTTTGGCTGCCGATTTGAGGTGATCGGCAGTGAAAATTTTACTCTCGCACATCTTGTATCCTTTAGTTCTAATGTCTTCTACTACAACAAATTTATCGGTAGCCAGATAACACTTTGGAGCCCATTTCTCGCCTTTGTAGGAATTCAACAACTGAGGCATCATGCAGTTGTAGAAATTGGATTCACGATTAAATATTCGGTGTTGTTGGATAAATTTCTGGTGAATTCCAGTCGACGATGGTTCAGCTTTTGCAAAGAAAATATGTTTCTCTTTATCGGACGATGGGTCACGTCTAATGGTTATCTCGAGACTTTTATGTTCGCCCAAAAAACCGATCGCGTAATCACAATACGGTACAATCTCATAGTTAACGATCTCCGTATGTTCGTCGAACGCCCTGTCGACGATCGTCCTTACGTTATCGGCTGTAATAACGTAATTGGTTTTTAAACTACTTTGATTTGGCATTATGTATATCACTTTGCGTTGATTGCAAATTTATAGAATACTTATGAACTTCAATGGAATGTTATCAATCGGAACTATCGATACAACGCTTATGTAGGAAAAACAGTCTTGAATGAATGCTCGATATTTCAACACTGAAGCTAGATGACTAGTTGCAAACCAGTTATATGTCTTTGCTTGAGTGTTTGAGTAATAAAAAACAGGTTGGAGTAGTGCTGCTTTTATCACAATTGTTTTTAGTTTTATCTATTTAAATGGCGAATATCGCATTCAAAATATCCTAGTCAAATGAAGTTTCAAATTGATTTCGCTGGTTAATATTGCGATTACATTGAGAATTCATCCTGTGAAGATCCATGAGCTCATTGATAGTCTATTAAGTGAGTACGATAGATCGATGCGTACATATCGAATATGAAATTGAATCGTTGACCTATTTACCTCGACATCTTCTTTTTTTCTTTTTTTCTTTTTAATCATATGCAGCTTTGAAAAGGCCGTATGACGTGCATGTATGAACACTGCACACGGCCATCGTCATAATATCCCCCCTCCAAGCGCCAAGTATTATTTTCTTATTTTCTTGTCGTACCAACTCTCACTGTCCATGGTTATCCCGTGTTAGACCGGGTCGTTAAACATAATGTATTATTTAAGATAATATAATATATTATGAAAACAATATGTTATGGTTCATCATTACATATAGGAGAAGAAATTCTGATGAAGAACATAATAATGTCTAACTATTTCCTTCGGTGTTATCTTTCTAGCTTTCATTCACCGCGGAGAAAGCGTTATAGTTTCCGAACTATTACGCTTTATGATCAATCGCAAATTCTACATCAATCGCTTTGACTTCATATTTTTTCTTCTTTATATTGCAGTGATACTTTGTATTGTTCGCCGTTAATCGTGTTAAAGGTGTGGCTGTAGTCTTTACAATTTTTTTTATACAATTATAATATTCCAAGAAATCAGCGTAATTGCTTAATAGTTTTTGGTACCTGGTAAGTGGGTAGACCATCAAAATCAGTTATAGTGAAGGGTTAATCGATGCTATGGTGCAGACGTATTAGAGTTTATAATGAAGTGAGCTATGCAATATTCGGTACATGTATATTTTCATGACAACATATGCATATATATGACTATCTTCGTAAAAATATAAATTTATATTTATTTATATTTATAAATATTTTTAATATAAATTTAAACTCATTCTATTTTTTAAATTATTCGTTGGGAATTGAAGCCTATTTCTAAATTGACTATTGAATTCTTTTTTTTTATATTTGGCGGAATTTTTCAACAAAGCATCAATAATGATATAATGATATGTTCGATGAACTAATTTATGAGATGATTATCAAAAATACGCGAAGACATATTTCAAATGTTTGTGGGCTATCGATATAAGGTCTTATAAATCGTGTGAACATCCCATAATCTAAGTTACTAAACCCATGATTATGTCCATTAAATATACATATTAATCATATATTGTTCTTAATGGGTTAATGATTGGTTAATACTTATTAACTTTACTCTGTAAACTCTTATATTGGTATATACAGCGCTCAAATGAGCATTTTAACAATTTTCCTGAAACAAAAGTTATTCGAGAATGACAAATGAAATTTCGAATAGCTATCTCTCTCTAGGCTGGTGAATATAGCCTCCTCGGGTTACATTATAGCGTACTTCGATGCCCATGATCCACGGCGTGCTACCAGGGGTGAAGCGAGAGAATTCGATGCTCCCTTTTACACTACTAATCAACCACTTTTATCTTTCACCTTTATTCCTTCCTCACTACTGCCTACAATATAATTCTAATTTGCATATCGATGTACAACAAAATGTACAATTAATAAACTATTAATTAATCAATCAATTTCATACATGCAGTTGAAGAAAATACACCTGACCATCTTTAGAGCCGAACGTAAACAAACCTGCTAATTCGGTTACGTTTGTGACTGACTGAAAATAGAGGACCGCACAGACGGCAAGGAACAGGAATAAATGAATTAAATTGCTTGATACGTAAAGTCATAAAAATAAATTTTTGTAATAAAATGTATTGTAATATTAATCAAATACATGCAAGCAGGCGAATTTATGTACCACGCTTTAGCTGTGAGAAAGAGAGAGAGAGAGAGAGAGAGAGAGTGAGAGAGAGAAGAGGCAAGATCGCTCAAATACCGACAGAGAGTCAAAGTCGGTACTTTACAAAGCCGGGATTTACAGTCCTTCGTTTTATCTATATTTTATTGATCGCACGTAACGTCTCGTACGCGGTCCGATGTTGTTCGAGAATGTAGATCGTCAGTTATGGAGGACTCGTGGTACGTGCGAATTCTCTGAAGCATGAGAATCGCAAATAGAGTAAAAAGCGATAAGCAACGGGTTGCGCTCCAGACATTGTTGTGATATTTGACATCTTTGTCTATTAGGGCGATGATGTCGCAAGTAGGAATTCGCGTATTCTTTGACTCACATCCACATACCTTTACCGGTTTTCTTTGTCTCGTCCAAGGCGTCGTGGTTGACAATGTGCGCTAGACATAAGTATAAGTAACAGCATTGCAAATAGCACGCCTATGTGCAAATTACACACTGCGATTGTCATAACATATATTGTCGAATTACATTTATATATATTTAAAAATTTAGTTTTATTGACAATAATAATTTTCCACTTACTATGACGTATCGATAGACATTTTTTATTTTGAAAACTACCGAAATATTGACGTATATATAAAAAAGTAGAATATTTTAAAACGGTGTGATAACTGATCTATTTTCTAAGGATTTACACTGTTCTTTTTCAAAAGCAATTTTTTAGAGTAATCCATTAATTCCAAAGCAGTTTCCGTAATTCGTCGACGGTATATCTCATTGTGTTCCATATGTTTCAATACATAGTCGTTGGAGATTCTGAGCATGTATCTATTGCATTTATCTTCGGGACGATCCTTGAGACGTTGATACTCCTCTTTACTAACCAATACAAATGGAAAGTAGAACATAGCACTGAAGAGGCCAAACACTCTTGCATCTTCGTACTCGTCCAAAGTATCAGCCAAACTCGGCAATGGTATATCAGGGTCATGTCTAGCAATTACTTCATTGAACTCTTCGTGATACGCCTTGACTACGTGATATTGAGTATGTCCCTTATCTCTGATCTCTTGAGTAGAACCGAAATATACCAATTGAGATATATCCCACATGCGATTTCCGTACCTAACCAGTTGAAAGTCAACGACAAGACACTTTGACACGTCCGACTTAAACATGAAGTTATTGGGCCACGTATCGGTATGCGAAATCACGCGATTTTTCTCTTTGGGATTATTGATTTTCTCAAAAATACTGTCAAAAGCTAAGGAAACTCCTGATGCATCTTGACCATATCTCTCAGCGATCTTTGTAATCAGGTCGAGCATCAGATCATAGAAACCTTCATTCTTTTCTTCTTTCATGAAGATCTGCTCGACGCAAACTTCTGGATAAACGTCTTTCAATGACTTGCCGAGTCTTTTCTCAGCTAAAACTGAACACGCGTGCATCCGGGCGAGAACTTTGGCTGCCGATTTGAGGTGATCGGCAGTGAAAATTTTACTCTCGCACATCTTGTATCCTTTAGTTCTAATGTCTTCTACTACAACAAATTTATCGGTAGCCAGATAACACTTTGGAGCCCATTTCTCGCCTTTGTAGGAATTCAACAACTGAGGCATCATGCAGTTGTAGAAATCGGCTTCCTGATTAAAAAATCGGCGCTTTTGGATGAATTTCTGGTGAATTGCAGATGATTGTGGCTCTGCTTTTGCAAAGAAAATATGTTTCTCTTTATTGGACGATGGGTCACGTCTAATGGTTATCTCGAGACTTTTATGTTCGCCCAAAAAACCGATCGCGTAATCACAATACGGTACAATCTCATAGTTAACGATCTCCGTATGTTCATCGAACGCCCTGTCGACAATTGTCCTTACGTTATCGGCTGTAATAACGTAATTTATTTTTAAACTACTTTGACTTGGCATGATGATATACACTTTGCGTTGATTGCAAATTTATATAGTACTTCTAAACTTCAAACGAATTGTTTTTAATCGGAACTATCGATACAACGCTTATGTAGGAAAAGTAGTCTTTAAAGGATGTCCGATATTCCTGTACTAAAGCTAGATGACTCGTTGCTGATCAGTTATATTGCTTTCGCTCAAGTCTTTGAGTAATAAAAACCAGGTTGGAGTAGTGGTGCTTTTATCACAATTGTTTTTAGCTTTTGTTATTAAAACGGCAGTTGGCATAATAGCAATATCCTAGTAAAATGAAGTTTCAAATTGTATCCGCTAGACAATATTGCGCTTAAAATGAGAATACATCCTTTAAATATCCATGGCCGATTGATAGTCTATTAAGTAAGTGTGATAGATCGATGCGAATACTTTGGATATATAAAAGAATAGAATATAGAGAATCATTGATATATTTGTTTCGTACTTCACCTTCTTTCTTTTTTAACCATATTCAGCTTTTAAGTGTTTTCATAACATTCTTTTAAACTATTTAAAAATGAATAATTACGTATAAGAAAACAAAAGAAATCTACGATTTCAATTATTTTTCATTCTCACGAATATTTACAGAAACATAAAAAATGCAGATTGCTCGTTAATTGTTAAATGTATTCTTGTCTCGGAAGACAAGATTCCATTGTTATATTTACGTAAACAGTTGCAGTTTATCTTTGAAAATGTGATTGCAACTAGAAATTCTATTTTTAATTATGAATGATAAATGTTTCAAAGAACGTTTAAAACAGGTTCTGAAATTTATACAATCTTTTACGATATAACCATGTATCATTAATGGATATTCTTTCATTCAATCATCATAATTTATAAATTTGGTTTTATTTACAGGTATATATCTACAGGTAATTAAAAATAAAAAAAATATAAGGTTCCTTTGCATAGCGGTTTAATCTAATAGAGACAACCAGCTCACTATATAAATGACTAGATCACTATATAAATCTACATAAATTGGTAGTAGCAAATATCATCAAATTTGTTTGCACAGCCGTATATTCCTGCGAAATTCAGATTTTTATCGATAATATGTGATGATACTTTCTGATTTTTTGTGGAGTGCCATAGTCAAATGTTGCGGACTGAATCGATACGATAGTAACGCAAGAGGAAAATAATTGAATTTTCATAAATTCACTGAATTACGTAAAATCAGGAGTTAGTCGACTGTTCTCTTGCTCGATTACAATGCAAGGCTTGAAAAGACAATAATAACCATACGTTTTCGAGAAAAACTTAAACGAAAATGTGAGGCCCAATCTTGTGTGTGTTGACGTGGAGATCTCCTCGTGCGTGGTGAACATGCATAAAAATGGTGCTCCCGAATGCGATGTGTCACAAATAACCCGCCGGACTGCATCGCTGGCTGAGGCTTGGAATACGATCCATTCAACAATGGGCTAAGAGGAAAATTAATAAATTTACAAAAAAAGCTTGAAGATCCTCTTCGTGAACTCCATGACCGAAAAGGATAATTCATTACTCATCCTTGGCTCTTAAAAGAAAATTGAGTGATACGCAGATGTAGGCGAGACACGTTAGTTAGATGTTACGTACATCTATTACTGAGAACTGTAAAATAATGTTGATTTAAAAAAATAATTGTTTTTATAATAGTTGTCAGCATATCTGCACCATCTCCATCAAAATTTCTAAGGATGGCTACAAATGTTGTTAGGATTGATAGTTTATCATTACTATATAACTTCCACATTACCGAAACGGGGAGCGCATAAAATATAATCGCAGAAATTAGTATTACCCTAGCTTAAACAATTTGTAATATCATTGCAGTGGTTTTGAGTGTTACTATAATGAAACGCACATATGTACTATCGCAAATCTATTTGCATCTATTTTTATTTTACTTAATTCGCTACTTTTTATGTAGATTACGTTCTTATAAGAAATGACACTTAAATTATGAAGATCTTCACTAGAATTCAACTATGAACTGTAGATATTTTAACTGTGATTTGTTACATTAATATTAATAAATCCGCATAACAACTTGTGTACTATATTACTACTGTATGTGGCACAAAAACGCGTGATAAGCAACTGAAAATGGGAAAATCAAACGCAACAATGAAATAAAGAAGTCCAGAAATATATATGCATTATTTTAGGGCACCAGGATCTTGCGTTACATGGTTATTTAAAGTATAAAAAATGATATTTACCAAGATTAAGTTGTCTGGTTAACAATTTCCGAATCACGATCATCTTAAGACAAATTGTTAACAAACTCGTTTTCAGTAAATAACATTTTTTATGTTTTACATGTATGGTTTTTACTAGGTATTATTGTAGCTTCCTACTATATTACCTATCAGGTTTTTGTATGAAATAGAGACTTTGACATTTGTCAGTGGTTAAATTTTTCAAGAGCATGTCCATATTTAAGAAATATTACACAATTGTTTTATCAATAAAAATGTATTTATTTCACATTGTAGAAATATAGTGATTATTTGACACTGTGTATAAAATACACTGTTTGAAAAGATAATTTCATAGGCATATAGATATATAAGTCAAAACATCCTTGAATTGAAAAAAATCATTTTCCTAAAGTTTCACTTAGGTCCAAAAATTCCATCACCACCTCTGTGATCCTCTTCTCGTAATGTTTATCCTTGACCATCCATTCCATAATGCAGTCGTTATCCCTTCTGAAAACAAACTTCTTCAGAAACGTCGAGACGTCATCGTGTTCCTCGCAAAGTTTCTCGTCAACAAGAATCGTAGGGTAAACTAGAATCGCGTATAAGAGTCCAGCGATCTTCGCCTCTTCGTATTCCATCTCCAACTCCTCAAGACTCGGCCTTTCTACTCCGGGCTCGCATTTCCGTAACGTCTCGCAAAGTTCGTTCCAATAACTCTTCAGGACGAGCTTCAGTTCCTTAATCCTTACGTCTTTACTCGTACTCAGGTAAATGAGTTCAGCAACGTCAAACATCCTCGGAGCGTAACGCACAATCTGATAATCTACCAAGATGCACTTTGTCCTGTCGCTGTTGAACATCACGTTGTTTGGCCAAGCATCTCCGTGGCAGATGACCCTCTTATCCAGTTGAGCTTCGCTGACGAAAGCCAACGCCCGATCGATGCCCCGTTGACTCTCGATGGTTTTGCGACCCTCCTTTTCAGCGATGCTGCTCATGAGTGAACGCAGCAGAGGTCCTCCGCGTTCCAATAGCTGTTTGGAAAATATCTGTTCCCTCGTGGCATTCGGAAACAATTGACCGAGAGGCTTTCCCAGCCGACGTTCCAACAGGATCGAAGCTGCGTGTAATCTAGCCAATGTTTTTACAGCCTCTTCGAGACTCGGACCGTCGAAGCTTTTAATCTTGGGACAACTGTAATCTCTGGTACGCAGGTCTTCTAGGACGATCACCTCGCTGTTCGCCAGGTAGCACTTGGGTGCCCAGCATTCGATCTCGTTTATCTCTACTGCCTCCAACAGTTGAGGCATGAGTTTATTAAAAAACTCGGCTTCGTGATCAAAGACTCTCTGGTGTCGGATAAACTCTGTCTGAGTCTGGTCGTTATGTGGCACGGTTTTCACAAAGAACTTTAACTTTACTGGTTCTGGATTCGATGGACGTTTGACCGTTATCTCTAAAGAATTATGACTACCCAGAAAACCGACTGTACTTTTGGAAAATGACTCCACCTTATACGACATCACCTCCACGGACTTATCGTCCTTATAAACTTTTGCTACGATCTCTTCCAACGTCTTCGAATCAAGGATATCCTCGATACACGACATTTTAAAAGCAGAAATTTATTTGTCTATTTACGCACTTGTTTTTTTCTTTGACTTCAAACTTGCTAATAATCCTATATACAGGCGAACCATCAAAGATTAGTCGAGAATGTGCTGACGTCGATCATAACACCGCGCTGCGGTGTACACCTAAACTATATACGCGTTTAACCCAATGACTACACCAACGACACTGATGCGTGGAAGAGAAATTCTTATTTAAAGCACACGCGAACGCGTGACTCGGTGAAATGGACGAATTATCGTTTCACTTTCAGCCTCAATAATTGGTTACCGGCGTTACGCTTGACCGATCGGTAAGATTCGATCTCGAAACGATGTCTATTCTTATTTTTTATCACAAAAACTGGAGATCCAACATGATGCGTGTAGTAATTGTAGAAAATCGTGTGAACAACGTTGGGAAACTAGCGCAATTCACACAATCTATTTTCTATTGTCTAACATATTTGAAAATATGTCGTGTTCTCGAAGGTATGCGTTATCGTTGACAAACATTTAATTTGCTTAATCTTTTTGATTGATAATTTATCTATTTATCAGATAAAACTAGGGCAAAAGGTGAAATTGATATATTTTATTCGCTTAATTAAGCAAGTGAATTCTTTGTCGAATCGCTTGATACTTTTTATACAGTCTGATAAAGCATAAGCGATTGATTCTTTTCAACACTATTGTACATTTATAAACTTACTTTTTACTATTTTTAAACGTATTCATATTACTATTAAACTTGTGTACATTAGCTAAACAACAAGCAGTATACATGACATACCTAATTCTTGAAAAAAAAATTATTTGTGCAACATTCTTAGCTGAGATACGTAGATTGCGTTATGATAAAAGAAATTCACTCGTTCACTCGTGCGATTTTGTTGACAAACAGCTCATTGAGCGTCAAAAACAGCGTGTAATGGAATATAACACGTTCTTTGAACAATATACATTATACGAGATGTTTGCGACTGTGAATTAAATATAACGAGTGAAAGTATAATTAAAAGAGAGAAAGTTTTTGAAGAAATTAAATTTTACTTCACCTGTTCAGAAACAACAAAATTAAAAAAAAAATTTCCTCGTAGAAAAATGATAATTGCTAATTTTTACCATTTTTTCTTAAAAAATACATATACGCAACATCTGCGTTTAAAAACAATTCGACTTTTATAAAGCACTCAAAATTCCAAAAATATATTATTATAAAGAAATACAATGATAATTAACTTATTCATACCAATATTCCTATACGTACAATATATATACATAACAATGAATAATAATTCATACGGACGAAAAGTCCACCGTTTCCAACGTAATAAACATTATAGATAAAAAACAGCAAAGGAAATCTATGCGCAAATGCCTTGACATACGTGCACAATGTTTATCGCCACGAAGAAACAATACTTTTTCTTCATCGGAAATATTTAGTACTTTTTACGTATGACGCTTTAATGATAGATTTAATTTTTTGTCTTGCGTAAATACCTATACCGTATTTTCGTTCACCATCAGCAATTCGTAACTTTTCGTTTGCTTTTTTTTCACATGCGGCGCGTTGTTTTTCTTCGTGACGTAACAAAGTAAGCGCGGAATCTTGTAAGGGAATTCCGAGTAAAAATTTATGTTCCATTTTGAAGTTAATTTTCTTCGATGACTTTCCTTTTAACATATACTTTGCCTATATAAGTGCAGGCGAGGTGTACATACTTCAAGGATTTACGAACAAGAAGTGACTGATCGGTTGACGCGATAAGGAATCAGCTTTTATTTGTCTCGTCGTCTTGATGAAACCGAATGTGTACATGAAGATGCTAATTGCGTTCCGCGTTAACAATCCTATGTAATAAAACGAATGTTAATTACAGTTAGATATTTTGCGTGTAAAACTTTACGATCGTTTATGATGCATCTGATCTCGTTATTGCGTCTCTTTGAAGCTTTCGATGTAGTGTAATTTGCGGTTTTCATACCTCTAGCTTATACGTAATAATACATTTTATTATCAATATAAGAAACAAGTATTTTTTACTTATTTCAAAACTGCACAGTTTCATAATTTAAATTCTATACTATCTCCTGTCAATACATTAACTTGGTTTTTTTCGCGACGTTGCACAGAAATAATTGATTTCAAAATAATTCATACATAGCGATTCGTATTCTGTTGATGCGTTTCAATGATATATTAGTCTCTAGTAAAATGATAAAGAATGCAAACAGACTAAATCGTGCAGCACAATCTTAGATCTTGGTAAGACCAATACATTGCATTTCTGCTGATCTATACACGTATGGGTGTATAATGTATAGTCTCCGGATATTTATTAAACAAATGAAGTTTCCTCGTGATAGTGGAACGTTGTTATTGTAAGTCGACTAAAAGATGCTGTATAGACTTGGCGATCATCTGGGTCAATATCGTGCATAGCATGAGAATAAGCTTATCGCCAGCGGACCATGACAGACTTACTTTTCTTTCTTGAACCAAAGATTTCTCGAGGAATGAGTCCAGTCAATATTCGTTTGACATAACAGGGCTCTGGAAAAAATGTTTAATCGTATATTGTGAAAATTTCTTACTTTATTTTATAAAAGTGCGATGTATATTTTTGAAACGTAGATTAAATATTGACGGTTTGTATTGACGCTGTTGTGACATTTTCAAATAAAAACAGATTTTTAAATCAATAAACGTATCAATGATACGGCCTGCAAGTGGAAGTTTTTGCTTTACGTCTTTCATAAATTCTAAATACTTCAATGTACAAACATAGATCTAATCTTCATTTGATTTATCAATCGCTCATAAATATAATTAAATTTACGTTATCCTTTAACGCTTACAGTATTACAGTATTGTTTCCTCAAATAAAAATCTTGCAATTTAAAACTTTTTGAAAATGTAAATAATATTCGTAACTTTGCCTCGAAACATGAGTATTAAATATTACGAAACATTATTAATCACAAAATGTGTACACGCAATCTCGATTTATGAAATAGGTAATTTGAAATGTAAGTTCGGTATTACAACCTTCTATAGTTGATTGAGCCGTACTTCTGCCGGAGTCAAAAATCCGTGAAATTGAACCAGGAATTAAACGAGTACTGATGGTTTTTAAAGCCGTAATTCGCCCTGAGATCTGACTTGCATTATCATCAAATCCTTCTTCGCCAAGTAGCATCACGTACGATACCATTTTGTACGTTTTTTTAAATAACTTTCGGTAAAAATTCACAATTAATTTTTAATCTTTCTGTCACTTTATTATCGTTGAAAGTACAACAACACTTACGGCTCGTTTTTTATCTACTTCTACAGAATAATCGATATCCTGTGAAATGAGAAAAACTATTGCGTAGTTTGGATTAATCTCGATGCGTATGAAGATATACTGAAAACTTCCCCAGAATTATTTCGTACCAAACACTTCTGATGTGAATTTCTTTTTAAAATCCTTTTCTCTCAACAGTTTACCACGTCTTTGAATACAACAATAGCTACGGGAATGCCTTTGCTGACTGCTTTCTTTTCGTTACTGTTACTCGATGTGCTACGCCTCGATTGAAGGACGTTTCTTGTGAGATGCGGAAGCTTCTTAACCAACTGGCTTTATTGCTCTTCTGAATTAACTTTTCCGAGATAATTTATACGATATACGTCTTTGAAATTCTTAGACAGCGGATTAGAAAATAGAAGAAAGCGTTTGATAATGAACTGTTGCAGATTGTAATAAGATGGTTTCAAGTTTTACATTTAAAAACGTAAGGCTACGGTACGAGTCATTCTTGAAATGTAAATTATAAACAAGCTTCAAATCTGTATGTGGGTCTTTCTCTGGTAGATTGACCAGTCAACAAATTTTATTCCTCAAAATCTTTTTAAATTACTTTTAAAATACTTTCAAACATGTAGATATAGAGATTACAACAACCGCCCAAGTCATTCCGCGCGAAGTCTTCAAATTTTGTTTTATGTTTATGTTTTATCAATACTAAATTGCCGAAATTGGTAAAAATCATCTGAAGTTGCAGGATGTCGTCTTTAACATTGGCGAAACAAATCTACAACAATTCATGAAGATAGATACAGTACCAAAGAACAGTTTAAAAATATTTCGAAGGAAAGAAATTTTTGAAGAATCAATGTGTCAGTGAATGACCCGTATACGTTTTTTTTAATTATCTAGAGGGTCTATTAGAGATTAAGTATGTAAAATCATTGTTGCAAATACAACAAAGAGATATTCTATCTAAAACTTTTCAAAGAATCTAAACTCAATGACATTTCCGCAAGTTCTTTAACGTCATCCTTCACCCACTTCTCGTACTCGAGATTCTCAGCCATAATTTCATCGACAAACGGTTTTCTTCTGGTGAAGTAATAACTCTCGTAGGTAACAGGATCGTTCATTATCCTCGCTGCTGTTTTGCCATCCATCAACACCGTCGGATGGAATATGCAAGCAGTGACCACAGCTATTAGTCTCTGTTCCTCAATCCCATTGACCACTTCTTCAAAACTCGGTGGGTCTCCCTGGAAGTCATTATCATTGAGATATTTAGTCAGAGTTTTATAGTAGTAACTGATCATCTGTTTCTCGTGTATCTCTCGGAATTCTTTGGATGTCGAAAGATAGAGCAATTGGATCACATCGTGTGCCAAAGGTGCGTAACGTATCAGCTGGAAGTCCACGAGCTTGCAGCGATCCTGTCCATCAAAAATCATGTTGCTACTCCAGAGGTCACCATGGCTTATCACATTACGTTTGGTGTGGGATGGTTGACCCAATTCAAAAACACACTCGCTGGCATTGCGAATATTGCTTGAGTCGTAGCCGAGCTCTTCAGCAAGGTTAACTATCAAATCGATGGCTACTGTATACCAGGTCATGCTACGAGTCGTGCGTTTGAACTCTGACTCTTGAAAGATGTTGGGATAAAGTTCGATGAACGATTTACCTAAAATATAGAGCGAAGTTTTAAAAAAAGTCTGCTATTCGTTAAAAAAAGTTGAACGTATAAATACCATTCAGTTTATCCTCTGCCAACAACGACGAAGCGTGCAATCGAGCAAGGCAATCAATGGCTGCTCTCACAGATACCTCGTCGAAGGATCTGCTCCTATTCGCAAAGCCTTTAAGTTTCATATCTTCAAAAACAAGGGTATCATCCTTAGCTACGTAACACTTTGGAGCCCAACTTTCTCCCTGGAAATTATCATTCATAATTGGTACCAAGTGTTTGAAGAAATTGGCTTCTTTTTGAAACACTCCTTTCTCTTTTATGTAAGCAGCATGTTCCATATCATCTTGTGGAATAGTCTTGACGAAAAAACTGCGCTTTTCGCATTCGCTACATTTGGACCTTTTAACAGTGACAATGAGAGAGAGGTGTGAACTGAGAAAACCGATTTTCTCTTCGGAATACGGTCGAAGATGAAAATCAATGAGATCGGCGTCCGATGAAAAAGCACATGTTACCAAATTTCTTGCTTCTTTTGGGGTAATTATGTTGTTGTATAAATTACTAAACAATACACGAGTAGAGATTTGTTTTTCGTTAAAGTTATCGTTCGAAATACCAATTACTAAGTTATTTGAAATCGTGTTTTCTGACATGATCGAACTTTTTCCTGCCTTGAAAGTGTTTAAAAAGTATTGCTCTATCTGCTTATAAGGAGTTTTTGATGATAATTATTAATAACAGTATAAAATGTAAATGTTTGACATTTTCGCTATAGATAATAAAGCAGATAAAAAGTATACATTCATGAAGATCAGATAGTTAATCTACAAAGGACTGATAAGTAAGAATGTTTATGATTGTGATACTCAAGTACTTGGAATTAATTAATAATAAACAAAATTTTATCAAAAATAAATTATCGTCATCACTAATGCATATATTAAAACCCACGTATCTACTGTTAAGGTTTTTTAAAACTTTTCCAACGTCGTTTTGGCCGAAACGCTATTTTTGGTATAAATATATACAAAATTCAATACTCATCCAAATCACAATAGAAAAACTTGAACCAGATATATTTTTAAGCTTAAATCTTTCTGCTTTTAACTAATCATTTTCCGATAACCAAATTAATTTTTCGAAAAAAGTCAAATTAAGTGTTTTATTGAACTGATTTCAAGAACCTTTGACTCGTGCAATTTTTTTCTAAAAGTGGATAGTTGTTAATAAAAAAAATGACGATACTTTTTAAATCAGTTTAAAATCAGTTTAAATGTTTATTCTACGGGTGAGAGAGGATCCAGATGCATAGATTACGGGAAAGTTTTTCAAATTTTGAAACATCGTGCTGGGCCAAAATGTGTTAATACGTCGTGCTACCACTTGCATTATAAAAATAGATTAATAAAAATACACAAAAATTGTTTTTCTTACAATTTTTTATTGAACGCAAATAAAAATATACTACGAAAATATCTTGATTGTATGCGTGATTTTGCTGAGTTTGGAAAAAGGTGAGTTAAAAATAAATACTCTAAAATAAAATGTGTGTGCATTATATTTATGACCGCTCAATTACTACCTCTGCTGCATTTAATTTGTTCAGCTTTGACGCGTTAGCGTATATCACCTGCATTTTAGATAAGGAAATTTGTTACACGACGATGTGCTTGGATTTTGAATATGCCGACTATTTCAGATTTTTGATAAACTACAGTTGCATTTCTCACTACTTCAATGACCTTCTGTCCGCAGGATCCTGAGCTATAATGTTGTTTCCAAAGACTTCCTAAGATAGCAGAAATATACTTCGTAATAATTTTCGCGCCGATGACTTATCGCAAATCTTAGTATATTAATCTGGAAACATTATTTTTGATAATATATTCTCTTTTATGTCGTGTGTAATCAATCACCGTTTATAAATAATTTTCAATAAATTCAATCGTTTTTTGCTAAAAAGAGTTCTTATTTATTCGAAACGCGCGAATTCGATGTTGAAATACGATCCCTAATGATCAGATTCAAGGAGGTAAGCCTCAGTTAAATGACGAAAATAATATGTAACTATTTATTAGCCGCATCGTTAAAAAAGACAACATAATCTAGCTGACTACAACTTTTTATACTTCAAGTACCCGGGCAATGCGCGAACTTTTTCTTAAACCTTATTTTGATAACTGATTTACTTACTATTAAATATTTTATCTCATTTTGTTTATTGTTACAATATTGTATAGTTACATAGTTTTTTTTACATATTTTTATTGTAAATTATTCTTCTAGTTTGTAGAAATGATATATTCATAATGAACAATTCTTTAACATTTCAATAGTGATAAACAAGTAACTCTAATTATTATCATAATTATTGGGAGCTGCCTTTGTAGCGTTGCAAAATATAGCAAGTATTTTTGAAAAATCAAATGGTAATAACATTTCTCGTAATGTATCCTAATGCAGCTTATAAAGAATAGTACGTAAACGAGCTTCTGACAGAATTTGAGAGACGAGAAATTGAGTTGAAGTCTGGAGTGCCGATTCAATTGTTGGTTTATCAAAGAGACTTAGACTCGTTATATAGTTTTTTGCTTCCAAATCCTACAAAACTCTAGATTGTTCATGCAGTAGTTAAACAATCTTAACCATTCATTTTAAAAACATAATTCATTAAATATATACTCTTGTAATTTATTAAGTAACATTTCGGTCACCATAACTTAATATTCACATCCGTGATGAGTTAAAAAATGATTTTCTGAAGAAGAGACTGAAATCGTTTATAATATTAAGCAATATTGAACTTTATGCTAGTGTTTTGTCTACTAATGAATACTCGATAATATTTCCATTTATCTCGGTTTTTTTTTATCAATCGCCAATACATTCCAAACAAGCTGATATGAATGCCATTCTTAATACAAGAGTTTTGTACGGTAGCCAAATATACTTGTTCAATCGAACTCAACGGTTCTGCATTGCATTTAAACAGGATATACAACTAATGTTTTTATGAAACATTTGTTTAAATAAACTTCCAAGAGATTATTATATGCATTTAGACAAACGCGGTTTCAATATTGATGCTGTCGACATTTTCTCCTTCAGGAGCGGTAGCAAACTTGGTAAATGACAATAAATGCAGGCACAATTAGCAAATTATCCGATACAATTGTTATTATTGCCAGATAATTATTTTCCATCCAACCCTGTTATTTTTTTATGTAAAAGGGTGATGGCTATTTAATTTCGAAAGATATTTTGAATGTAAACTTTGTGATTAATTTCATCAAGACGACCTACTATAATTCATGCACATATTATTATTAAATGTGTCAATGGCCATAATCAGTTTATCAGTGAATTTTTGGTCCAATGTGATAATTATTGAATAGTCGAGAATGATATGCAACAATAGCTATTGATGCAAATAGAAAATGCAAGTATGTACGTTTTGTATCTTGTATTGAAAATTTTATTCGATAATAAATCTATTTAAAATACATATTCTAATAAGTGCAAATTTCAATTTTTTTTCTGAAGTTTGTACCTTACTAGACAACTATGTATAGTTTAGTATATATTATTATACAATAATACAAATAACTTTTTAACCCAACAAAAAAATGAATTTGTGTAATTGTAAAAATATAATTCTGTACGATCATACACGGAATCAATCTCTAATTTCACCTTCTCTGCTTTAAATTTTGTCTTCTCTTATAACGTAGCCATACCGTATTTGCATTTTGTCGTATCTGCTTATCTCAATTTTAGAATTCCTTAGAATTTTGCCTTACAACGCTGCATGTTTAAGTGCCTTATAATTTTTTTATTTTCTTTATTAGCAGTTTTCTCCATGCCAGGAATAATAGTTTATGAAAAAATACAGTTCACTTAAATGTAATTTTATTAAAAATTAATATGAATGAATAACCATACAAAAGCTGATAAATTCGACAAATTTTTATATAAATGACACAATTGCGACGATGTCATTCTGGCCTATTTCGGTCGTGGTAAACTGTCAACTTGTTGCGCCACTTCAACGAGCTCCTTTACAACTTCAATAATTCTCCTTCCGTACTCAGGATCTTGAGTTGCGATCTTATCAACAAAAGGTTTCCTATCGTAGAAAAAGTACGATTCATACGCCTCAAATCCGTTCATAATTTCAGCTCCAATTTTACCATTCATCATAATGGTGGGAAAGTTTATCACTGCCGAAATGAGACTTAGGAACCTTTGTTCTTCGACACCTTCCATTAGTTCTTCGAAGCTCGGTACTATACCCTTAAATTTATTAATTTTTAAAGCGTCCTCTAAAGCCGCATAGTAGTGTTCTATTACTGGCTTCTCCCATTGTCTCCTGAATTCCCTTGTCGTGCTGAGGTAAATCAACTGCATGAGATCCTGAGCCAGAGGTGAATATCTGAGTAATTGGAAGTCCACAATAATACATTGATCATTTGAATCAAAGATCAAATTACTGCTCCACAGGTCACCGTGGGTCACGACGTTACGTTTCGTTTTTGAAGGTACGGCTATATCGAAAACACGTTTGCAGACTTCCATTAAGTTGGTCGTGTCCAGACCTAGATCTTTAGCGACGGATATGCCTAGATTTATGGCACTGGAAAACCAAGCTCTGCTACGTTCCGTATCCTTGTATTCCGATTCCTCGAAGAGAAAGGGGTACACCTGGTTCAAAGGTTTGCCTAAAATGTATTTCGAAATTTGTTACAACTGTTGGTAAACTACTGCAGCTGCAACTAACCGTTCAATTTCTCCTCAGCGAGAAGAGACGAAGCTTGGAATCGAGCGAGACAAGCTACAGCAGCCATAGCGGTTGGTAGATCAAAAAGTCTTGGTCTATTCCTGAAGCCTCTGCATGTCATATCCTCAAAAACGAGCGTATCCTCTTTGCACAGATAACATGGCGGTGCCCATGGTTTACCCTTATACCCGTCCATCAGCAATGGCACCAATAGTTTGAAAAAGCCTACTTCCTTTTTAAAAGCTCCTTTCTCCTCGATGTAAGCTACCTGTCCGGGGATATCTCTCGGGATCGTTTTCACGAAGAAGCTTCGTTTCTGACATTCATCGGAACCTGGTTTTTTAGCTACAACGACCAGACACAGATGTGCACCTAGAAAGCCGAGTTTTTCTTCGGAATATGGATATAAATAAAAATCCATTAATTCAGCGTCGTTGTATATAAGTCGTACGGATAGATTTTTGGCTTCTTCATGCGAGATGAGATTTCTAATAAATAGCTTAGAGTCGTTGCCGCTGATTCTAGTATTCTTATCCTCGGAAAATTTCGAAATGCGTTTCACAGGACTGTTAAAGACTGTCGGACTAGACATGACTTAATAACCGATGGGAAGCTGACTCAAACTCTCAATCGCAAGTTTCCGATGAAAATAGTATTGGTTAGTATTTAGTTATAGTATTTATGTATAATGAAAGTATATATATTAATGTGCCAAAAGGTAGACTGAGTCGGCAGTCTGATTTTAGTTCTACTCGTATACCTTTTCACGTGCCAGTATCAACTGACTTGCTGAGATATCAATGTAATACGACTCAGATACAAAATACAATTTATCTTGCAACTTCCCTGCAGTATCAACAAAAGAAGAATAGCTTTGATTCGTAAATTTGTCACCTTTCCCCAATAATTTTCACGACGACGACTGATCATAAATCTTAGTGCTGTAAGCTAGAAAGATTATACTTGAACATACGCTATTTTCAGAGGTATGGCCTCGATTGAAATTTAGGAACATTTTTTTTTATCGTAATAAACAAATCTTTTGATAGAATAATGTTATAAATTTACTTAATGAAGACTACATTATTACAAAGAAAGAAGTTACTCATTTAAAATCGTTCGCTATACTCGATAATATCCATCATTGAATCTTCGAATCTGCCGATACGTTTCATTTGTGCATATTATTTTTAATACATCCTTGCGCCGATTGACGACCAACACGTTTTTAATATATTATAATCATCTTTTAAACAATACCACTAATATTGATTAAAGGAAATATAAGATTGCAGCAAGAACAGCGAGTATTATATTAATGTCAGTTATAAAATAGTTCTGTTTACTTCATTATTTCTTAGCCTGTTATGGATATCTACAAATATATTTAATTGTAAATATGTTTATAATACTGTTTATGTTTGTACAAGTTTGTCTATATGGGGTGGTTAACGCTTACATCCACTACACATTGGTTTTTATCAAATGGCTTTTTACGTCCTATCTTCTTTGCTCGAAAATGTTATTTTTTGAGGATTGAATTGCATCATTCCATCCAATTGTTCAAGCTATAGACTATGCCAAAGCCCCAAAATTGTTTATTACAGAAACATTAAAAAATCGGGGAGGTCATAAGTGTATTTCAATATATGACGTTCAATCGTAGAATAACAAATTGCGAATTAATGAATTTTTTATTTGATTAAATTGTTATTAATATTAATTATGTTTATATTTCAATATATCAATTTATTTCCAAGAGTTGATATATTACATGATATATTACATTGCAGTGTAGTCCATCTGAAGAAAATAAAAGTATAACAAATACGTAATAATTAATATCGAATTATTACGTATGATATGTAAAATGTATTCCTATATTATAGAATTATTAAAGAATCAATTTTTAAGATGTCAACATTAAAATAACTAAAGTAATTAAAATAATAAGATAAACTGAAATTCTAAACAATATGGAATTATATTTTTTATCGCGTATTCAGATCCGATTATTATTGTGTTATTATTACGTTACTATAGAGTAGAAGGCCAATCAGCTACTCAATGTCGAATTGCGCAACTAGCGAGTAACAGACATTTCTGGTCGAAGTGCATTATAAGCGTTGATTTGTCAGAGAATCGGCGACATACCAACAAATATGCCATCTTTTTTAATACCTGCATTCAATAACATTTAGCATTGTTCCGCATAAACATGACTGGAAGAACTTTGATGATGCAATCAGAAGCGCTTATAAATTTGTTACATTACGAATTTCGTCCATATATCGATTATGAAATCGGTTTGCTTGGAATGCATTGACTATTAATAATGAAAGATAAGATAAATAAAAATGGTGCCTTACCCTCTAATTCTTCACCGAAGATGAATATAGACATTTAAAGTCCCGATAGTGCAACTCAGTGTCGTATATGCGAACAAAAATACCCATTTTCAATTCGAACGTGTTATTTTTCTTCCTTTACGAATATCACAAATCACACGACATAGTTCGATTGTAGTGGTCTGTCAAAGCTAATTAATTAGTATCCTCATATTTAATTAATAATTATTTATTCACCAATTATTGATTGATCAATATTCACTGTTCAATCACACCATTCTCATTCCCGAATTAAACCTGTTTTAAATTTCTTCATCAATTTTAATGTCAAAATATTAAATAACGATCTCGCATATTTCTTTAAATTTAAATTAATAATAGTGTATTATGGGAGCATAAGTAAAATGCATGAATAGGTATAGTATAGATAAAGTGCATTACATTCGTTCTGCGTATCTTGATATTAAATTTGAGATATATGTTATTGAAATTTTGTATAATTTCGTTGAATTTCCTGCATTCCGATGACATTCAATTTGATACAAATTGTCCTCGAATTCTCATATACAAATTAACTAAATATCATTCGATTTCAACATTTAATTTATTTAGTAAAAAGTCAATTCACTGCATAATAATAACGAATTCGTAAACGTATCAATGCAGAGCCATACAAGACTCATTTGGGAATTTTAGAAGGACATACTAAGAAGAGAATAAATATTTAACATTGTGATGAATAATTTACGAGTATACTTGAAACGTGCACAAAGATGCATGCTATTTTTAGCTATCAAGGCATGACTCTAGTTTGAATTGGCTCACGCTGCGTACAGCTTAAAATTTATAAGAGACGTTTTTCAATTTTATTCTCAATAAAATGTTTTTTATTTTTTTTTAGACAGGAAGCGTCGAATCAATTAAAATGTGCGTATTACAATTCTGTTTTTCCTCGTTTATACCATTGTCACAAACCCACGAAAATCCTATATTTTAAAAAAGGCCTTATTTTACATAGACCCTTATGTACCTATACATCACTCATATGATACCTGTTTCACCGCCTTGCGCAAGCTCACCTGCACGCCAATTCCAAAAGAGCGCTATTTCAATTTTATCAATACATATACATGCGAAAATCGTATACTCAAAACCCAAGAGAACGCGAGAGATAAAAACACACCTGGCAACAATCATGAAGAGGAGAACCGAGAACAGCGCCCCTACACTACTTCAATGCACACACACACTTATTATATGTTATTATAGGTATTCATATATATATATAATAACTATCGTTTCTACAATTGTTTTTCAATATTAATTGATACTGTTGAGTCAACATAGAAATACACGCGCAACAAAAATATATAAATATATACATATGTCATAAGCAGCCCGAATTAAACTACCAACCGAAATATTATTAAGGTAACGTAAACAAATTCATGCACACACACCACATGTATTTCTCATGAACAATAACGCTAACATACATAATATTAATCATTCGTTATAAATATATAACCAGCAATTGTAATCAACTTAAGATATAATTTACTTGTAATGAGTCAAACGGTCTTTGTGTAAATTTGTATGTTTTTTATGTTTACAAATAAAGATAAGGGGAAGTAGAAAAAAATAGAAAGAGGAAGATACTCCCTCCCTAACGAAAATCGAAAAAGGATAGTCAGCAAATGGCGAGTTTTCCTTTATAAGCGGAGGTAAGCTCCGTTTCAACGCTCACTAGCTACCCAAATCAACTTGAGAAAGGTCTAGCTTAACTTTCTGAGTTTAAACTACATCTTAGTTTAAAGTTCAAAAAGTCAGTCAAACTCTATTTATCTTACCAAATCACACGCACATCTTTATCATACAACGTTATATCCCTATCAACCCCACTTTTATATTCCACCCTACTTCATGAATATATAATAGAACGGTCTCCGAATTGGTCATTATATTCGATAACCCTATTTCTCCTATTTTTCCTAGGAAAGAAAAGTTGACTTCTCGAAGTTCGCGAGGATACTACTTGTAGCGAGATTTATCCAGGCGGGCTTCTGCTAGAACAATTGGCCTGCCGTTTGTAAATCATATCAATTCGGACCAAAAGAAAGTAATATTATTTTTAATAATAGAAGCTCTTTCCTACGACACTGCCATTTGCAAAATAACATTTGGAATCCCAAAGTTTAATATCCACGTCTTTTGTCAACTTATCAAAGAAATCAGTCTTCTTTGTGTATGTTTTTAAGTCTCCAAATTCTGGTGCTGCTTTGACAAAAAAATATGTTTTTGGCCATTTCCACTGAATTCCAATTCAGATTCTTCTACTCAGCTGCTAATTTCTAATGCACTACAAAATAACAAATCACATTGTCATTGTAAGGACACCAAGCGTACTCAATCAGTTTCACATCGTGACCAAATACTTCTTTCACCAACGCCAGACTCAACGCAACAAATTTCGCAATTAACGCTCCAGACATCTTATAAGACTAAATTAGTTTTAATGGTACATACCACTGTTGCAATAGTTTTCAACGCTATGAGCCATAGTTGTATAAAGTTAATCGAAATTGCCCCGCACAAACAAAGAGTAGGAGATCTGTCGTGATTGATGTTAGAACAGCGCAAACCAGCGACAGATTACTTTCGTTTTGAAATGCGCGGGGTGTCGTCACCTGCACTTACTCTCTGGACAGTGAAGCAATGTAGAAGATTCGTTGATACGTCAAGAGATGTATAGAATTTGCTTCTGTAAATAAAAGATTTTTCTCTTGTTTTTAATATTGTTTTGAAAAATGTTTAGTTTCGTAACAATGTTAAAATTTTTGGCTAGCCGATATTCGAAATGCAGGGGGCGAATACATGTAAATAAATCATAAGTTTGAGTTAAAATCTCTTTTTTATCCATAAACAGATGTGCGTATCGAAATGACGAATTCTATTTTTTGCGAAATTTTTCCAAATTTTTCAAACGATAATGTCAGACGAATTCTGACTAAGAATTTACTGTACTAATCCTTCACCAGCTACCGATTTCCAATTGAGAAGACAAATCGACTGAAATACTTGATTAATTAGTAAAATGATGGTATACACGAAAATACTACTTTTAGCGCCTGTACACAATTTCACTGATATATCTTTGCATGTTATGTTGCATAAGCGCAGGTTTACCGTTTGAAAATATGCATAGCTTCTGTAATGACGGGGCTCAATGTGTGTAAACAAATATGTGTGTAATATGCAATGATCGTTTGATTTCGTCACTTTAACATTAAAATATGGAAATGTTTTTGTAACAAATTTAAATTGAGCATGAAATCCGTAAGTTTCGCATTTATAATAAATGTTCCAATCGTTTTGTTCCGCGTAAAGTTTTTACCCAACTTAATAGACTCAAATATTTATCTGAATTATGTATGCTTAAAATGAGCTTCAATGGCATGTGTTAAAATTCAAGTAAGTAAATACCAATTTATTTTACACATTTCTTTTATTTGTAATAAATAATTTAACTTGCGTAAAGAATTCGTGAAATGAAATAATGTTAGATATAGTATTATATCACTACGGCTATCGTGTGAAAAATATGCGATTTCTAGTACGTCATATAACCGCATTAATATTTTCATTGACGAATCAAGGTGCGGCGCGTCTATCTTCTTTTGAAGTTATACAACAACCGCATCACGTTGTCTCTGTGTGACCCAGAAACATATATATACTGTCGTAATCAAGGTCAAAAAGCGAGAATAAATTGTTTTACTCGAAGTATTTCAGATGATTTTCCACAGAATTATATTAAAAAAAAGAAAATTCCTTCTCAATCGCGGCTTCGAGCGGTGATACACTACTGTTTTCACTTTTGCCAATTTCTTTCCGTGAAGCAGAAAATGTTAAAATTTTACTTTAATATTTATGTACGCAAAACTTCAGTTTTGCTTGTAAATACAGCAGACACTTCCTGCCAAAATTTCAAATCTAAGAACGCCTTCGCAATGACACCCGTCCATCTTACCGACCCTCTAAAGACAACGCCACGACAATACGCCGTACTGACGCTACTACACTCAGAGAAATTTCAATTTACACAAGCTGATATTAAGAGATGTATGTGTAATGGATACCATCGGATATACTTTTTACCTGGCTTGGCGCACCAATTTTAAATAACTCAATAACTACATTATTAGTTCATACTGAACAAATAGAATCGAACATCAAGCACAGTCACAAACCATAAAAAGAAAATATAGCAAACATCATATACCTATACGCTACATAAAAATAATGTAGGACAAATTGCAAAACCACCGACTACGTGGTATAAGCATTAATATATTAAGATTAATTTAACAAACGAATGCCGTCTTATGAGCAATGCATTCTACAAGTACGTAAATTATATAATTGATTAATAGAATTAAGTATGACAATATGTTAACTTTCTATTAAATCTTCAACAGGAATAATTTAGCAATAAATCAATAAATAATCTAGAAATTAATCACTTATCATAAACAAGTTAAATCTCAGTAAAAAAAAGAGATAAGGGAAAGAGTTAAAAATAGAAAGAGAAAATTACCCCCTCTCTAACGAAAGTTCGAAAAACCGCGGGAAGCACAGGGCTCGTTTTTCTTTAAAAGCGCAGGAAAATCAATCTTCGTGGCTCACTCGCCCTCCGAACTTTCACTAAGAAAGTCAACATCCATTTCTATCTCTAACCCAAACCCAAACCTCTGGTAAAAATGTACAAAAGTGGCTCTCATTTCTACAAGGCTATAACAATTCTATCCTTCTTTATGAATAACTAAACAGAGGACCCGTAATTTCGTGTCCTTTGCTTTATTATTTTGAATATTATTTACGCATATTGAATCGAAAACTTAATTGACATATAAAGTCATTGCTGCAGTCGAAAATTCAATATTGCTGTACGGTTTTTGTTAAACTATTCGTAAAGCTTAAGCAATGTACAAAAACTATTAAGAATAGTGTAGATAGCATAATAGAACAAAAAATTGATGTTTATAAATATAATTATTAAATAAAAAGAAACTAAAATCTAATAATTATGGTTTACCGTGTATAATATAGTTTTTATCATTTCACCGAATATTCTATTATTTATCCAAATTGGAGGATTTATCGTATACAATTACGTGGTTTACAGATTTTTAGTACGACTATTATATTAATAAATAAGCATGAATATGTGTCACATCTGTAGAGATGCTGGTATGCTGGTATGCTTTTCAAACTATTATCAAATTCATTTAAAAATTTGTTATTGCCCGTTAATTGTTAAAGCTTTACTCTATTATAGAAATTGATATCTTCCATTGCTGTACACACGAAGTTCTGGTTGCAGATTCAATTTTCGCGCTCTTACATTTGTGCCAACTATACGATCGATCAACAGAATGTGCTATATTATGTATTAATAATTATTATATTAATATTATTATGATAATCCAATGTACGGGCTAGTTTTATCGATTAAAATTCGCGTAACAGGAAATATTGAACGTTCAACTTTTTTAAAACATACCGCCACGTTTCATAATGAAAAGTTCTTGAATTTGAAATCATCGGAAATTAAATGCCCCTCCCTCCCACATACTTAGTATATCTAAAATTCCAATATTCATGAATCATCGCAATGATCCCGACAAAAATTTTAAACTAAATATATAAAAGTCATTCACAATAGGTTAAAATAGCAATAAATATAAGACATAAGCGTAAGGCGTAACACACATAAACGCGCAACGATTATTTTCGTATAAGCTATACTTATACTAGTAGTATACTTATATATATGCGCGCGAACGACATGAATTTGGGTAGGCGCTACGCAGACGGCGGTTTTCCTACCCTTCACCCCCCGGCCGGTTGCACTGTAGCGCCAAAGGGAAGTTGCAATAAAAAGCACCATCAAAGGCGGAGAACGCGAACGCGAGACTGGCGGTGTGGCGGTGGCGAAAAATAATCTAGAGGGAGTTTGCAAGAGAGACTACCGGATTACTGCTGTGCGCGCGATAGACTTGCTGGTTATAGCGCACCGTACGGGGGACATGTCCATCGTTCTCCAGCTCTCCTAGCAAATTTCACTAGTTTTCTTTTAATCGCGCAATACCTCGATTATACAGCTCCGAAAAAGTGGAGGAGAAAACGTACGATCACTTGAAAAACTGCTGCGCGGTTTTTATTTTTAATTTCACGTAAAGTTTAACGGAGACTAGAAGAAATTTCGCGCTAGCGCGTATAGGTTAACCCGGACAGACAAGAGAGACTTCCTAACCTCGGAAATCATGACGCTCAACCCCTCGTACGAGGCCATCGGCAAAGGATTTGTCCAGCAGTATTACGCGATGTTCGACGATCCGGCCCAACGACCGAACCTCATCAACATGTACAATGTGAGTCTAACATGAGAGATCTTGCTACTGAACCGGCTTGCGAACGCTTAACCTATAAGATGGGCTTCAACTACTTACTTATGGCTGTATTGATGTATTAATTTCATTTTCAGACGGAATCGTCCTTTATGACATTCGAGGGACTACAAATTCAAGGTTCCATTAAAATTATGGAGAAACTTACAGTGAGTACTGATTTTGGATGTAGCAATCCATCTACTGAGATGTCTTTTCTCTCTATGCAACAGTTTTGAGCTTTTATATTTTGTACAGTATTGATCGTTCTATTCAACATTATATCTTTTTATTCAAAATTACAATCCTAAAAGAGACAGACTTGTATGCCATACAAAATTATACTTATACTACTCGGATTTAGTGGTTATAAATAAAAGCTCGAATCAAATCTATGATACATATAATTGTAATCTAATAATAAAACACAATTTAATTTCAGAGTTTATCTTTCCAAAAAATTAACCGAATAATCACAGCTATTGATTCTCAACCTATGTTTGATGGCGGTGTACTCATCAATGTTTTAGGAAGGTTGCAGGTGAGCTTTTACTTGAGTACTTAAAAGAATTTTATTCCAAGTTGACAATGAAAAAAGATGTACAATGATATGAGATTTTTATGGGAGATTTTGTCGCAGAAACTTGTATAGAGCCTATTGTTTATTTTTGTTATTTCTCTTGTTTTCTGTTTTTTTATGTTGACTGAACACTGTAAATTTTTTAGTTTCATTGCTTGTACACTGTTTTATGTTAGACGTTGAGCTAATGACAAGTATCCAGCGACTATCTCTCTTTAAATCTACATCTATAATGGAAAACTGAGTGATCGTTCATGGTTGGGCAGACCGACGATGATCAACCACATGCGTACATCCAGACATTTGTCCTGACGCCAATTGGCACGAGCTTTTTCGTGCAGCACGACATCTTCAGACTCGCGCTGCACGACACTGTGTAGACAACTAGGAAGATCTCCGTCGATCTTCAGATCGTGGTAAACGCAGTACCTACAAATCTGTTGCAATCATTTTGGCTTTACATTTCAGTTTATATGCTTGGCTTGGTATTTTCACCTTTTGCATACCCTGCCACATCCAGCAAACAATTTTTTTTTCAGTCCTATTACAGTTAAAAGTTTAGTCGTAATTTAAGAAAAATAAGAATGAGAATTATTTACTTGATAATTTCTAAGAAATGTAGTGTGTCTAGGTAAGCTTGCTGTCATGAATAAAATACATGAAACATATGCATGCTTATACATGGTTTGATAGTTTAAGATAATCAAACTATCAATTTAGAGATTATTCAACTATAATTCTGACCAATTGTAATTCTGAGTACTCCTGTTTGATAATAAGTTTTCAATTAATTTTCTTGCATTTGACATTTTAAACATGAGTCTAATTTTACTAATAATATTTATAAAAATAATACTTAAATTATATTGATTGTACCCACTTCTTTATCATTGAATTACGTATTTAAAACGAAAACGGCCAAATTAATGATAAACGAAAAGGATATTCTGAAATACTATTTTTTTTTCAAGGAGATTTCATAGTTTTGCTAAAAACTTGTCATTAAGCAATTAACATAACAAATCTCATAATAATTATTTACAATGATACTAAATTTTTCAAAAAATAAAGTAAACTTTTTAATAACATTGTATTCATAAATTACTTTTTGTTTTTCAGGCTGATGAAGACCCACCGCACGCCTTCTCGCAAACATTTGTACTGAAACCACTAGGGCAATCGTTCTTTTGTCAACACGATATCTTTCGCCTGGGCATCCATGATACCATATAAATGGAAAATTCCATTGACTCGAAAAGATCAGAGATTAATACCAAGAAATCGCGGTTGAAATAAATCGAGGATAAGTGCTACTTTTTCAGCGTAAAGAAAACATTTTTCATTGTAAAGCGCAAACAATGTTTGCCCCGTTTTAGATATCACTGTTTTATACAATGCTGCTTACGTCTCAGCGAAAAGAGGATTCAAGAATAAATAAGTTTAATAATAACTAAGCCTCGGTCTTTTACAATATTTTGTATGAAATTAATAATGAAGTTGTTTTAAAAAAAGTTGCTCTTGTTAGATTCACAGCTTCGCATGTTGAGTTATTGAATAACAAGAAAAAAAGCAGGGCTATTAATAGATCGAGACAATAAATAAATGTACATGTTTATTAAAAAACAATTATTATCATGAGATACATCAGTGCAAGTGATCTCTTTAAACAAAGCTTTATTATTCACAACCGTATTTAAACACAATAGATTTATCACAAAAATAGCGTTTTTTATTAACATCTAAAATTAAGTCTTATTATTTATTTCTTATAAAAAATATTAAATAACAGCGAATTATTATAAATTGCCTCTCTTCGCTTGCTCCATTTCAATTGCTTCAAACAATGCTTGGAAGTTTCCAGCGCCAAAACCCTGGAAAAAATTTCATTGTTTATATAAACAACATGTTTACCTATGTTTAAAAATTATTAATAAAATATAATATTTTTTTCAAAAAAAAAAAAAAAAACAACTCAGTAAAAAATGTTATACGTATAATTTGTAAACCATACTAAATTGACATGTTAATGTACTCACGTTGTGATTGCGTCTCTGTATCACTTCAATGAACAACGTCGGCCTGTCCTGCATATTTTTGGTGAAGATTTGTAGAAGATAACCATTTTCATCGTAATCGATAAGAATTTTCAGTTTTTGAAGAACGTCAATATCCTCGATAACATTGACTTGGCTAGTTTTTAATTTCTTTCTCAATGCATCGTAATAAGTATCTGGTACGTCTAGAAATTGTACTCCCCTGGTTCGTAAATTTGCAATCTGCCATACACAAGATTAGCGTTCTCATTAAAGTTGAATATTTCGAATGAATGTCGACGAAGAAAAAAATGGTTAACAAGTAAACTTACCGATGATATGATGTCACTCGTATTGAGAGCTATATGTTGTACGCCTGCGCCACCGTAATAATCTACGTATTCTTGAATTTGCGAACGTTTCTTGCCCGGAGCCGGTTCGTTTATTGGCATCTTCACGGTTTCTTCCCAGTTTGTCATAACGATCGATCGCAAGGCTGAATATTCGGTGTGCAATTGACTGTCATCAACCGACCAGAATCTATGGAACTGTAAGAATTTCTCGTACCTGCGTAATAAAAATTCACGAGCTTGATAATTTATCAAAGTTTGTTACTCGTACTACTTGTTATCTTACCACTTGGCAACTGGTTCCATTTGATTCTCCGGTTGATTTCCAACGATGTGATCGATAAACTTCAAGTCAATGGTGGGTCTAAAAAATATAGTCTAAATCGTTAAAACTATTTTCAAATATTCTTTGCAAATCAAATAATGTAACTTACAATAGTTCGACGATAGGGTCTGGAGATTCCCTGCGGAATCCTGGCAAAAAGGAGCCTTTGTATCTTGTCCGATCGACGAACGTGTGTAATGTGTCCCCATACTATAAATAATATTATACCAATAAGTTTTATTTATAAACTATGATAGAAATTACGAGTAACGTTATTTTGTACTTACAGTCTGTACAGTTGCAAAGCGGACAACGCCGGATTCGTCTTCTTCTTCCCACAAATCTCGCACGATTTTTGCTCCTCTTTCTTTTGCGATCTGTAATTCAAAACCAAATTCAGATTGAACATCAATTTTCTTTCAATAAAATATTCTCACGGAATGAACGTCGATTCGTACCTCGAAGATAGTGTCGATGTCCTCGACGTTGAAGGCGATGTTACGAACCCCGTCGCCGTGGCGAGAAAGGTGACTCGCCATTTCCTGGTCGTCAGATTCGTAGGCTGATTCAAATACGAATACAATCTGATTTTGTCTAACAGCGTGTGCTGCCGAACGCCTCGAACCAGTCTCCAAACCACTGTAGCCCAAGGGTTCGAACCCCATCCTTGCGCAGTAATAACTAGCCGCCTGTTGATAATTTATCGTTGTTCAGAATTTAGATTGTACGTACGTCACGAGAAACTTGATACCAATTTAGTAGAAAATCATTGAAATTTAAATCGGTCGCGAATAAAAAAAGAAACTACGACAATTTCTCGCTAATACTTTTTGTATCTAATTAATTATGCATTCTAGATGATTAGTTGCGCTCATTGAAACTTTTTCATGTCTTCTTCTCGAGTGTCAGACAAGTTTTCTGTACGTCCAGCCGCGTTATTATAGTTTAATAATTTAACTTACCTGCTTTGCATTTCCCACCCAAAATCTTATGTGATCGAAACTTAGAAATTTTCCTCCGCTTGGCTGTAACAAAAATGTCGCGATGGATTAGAAGTTATAATTTCAGTACTGCTATTTAGCGTCTTATTTTTCTTTACTTGCCTTAGGTCCTTTATCGGTGTAGGTTGTCTGTAAACAAAGAATAAATCTGTTTAAAAAAAGAGCAATAGCTGTACAGTGTGTTCGTAAAAAATCTCTTTTATTTACAATATGCTGAAATGCAAGTTGTTTAAAATTATATTTAAAAAAGGCCCCTTGTCTTCTGTATCGCATGAAATTACAAAAATGTTCAAAGTATCTTACAAAAGAAAATGATAAAGGAGAAGGAAACTAACCATTGTGCCTAAACAGAGCTATCCTCGTCCCGGAAAAATTATCGGTACCGCGCCCCAGGTAGAATGTCGCGGACTCGATACCGATCTTCCGCTTAAATAAGCTCGAGCCCCCAACCGATCTTCGACGAAACCGTAAGCCGATTGGTCGTTCGGCAGAGGCCTGATTACCACCTCATCGAGCTCTCAAATCGCATAAATTAATAGTCACTTTTTTCGTCTTTCACTTTATCTATTTTTTTGACCACTTGGTTTACGTGGGATGTCAATACACACGATAGCGCCGCGTGATTGGAACTTTGTTCTCGAGCCAATATTGCCCGACACACTGGTTTCGCCGATTATTTCGCTATAAATTTTGTGGATGGATCCCGAGTTTTTTTCCATCGCACTAACGCATTGCGAAAAAATCAGTTATTGGATCGATAATCCAATCCACGTGATTTATTCAATCGAATACAAGCAACCGTGTTGCCATTCTATTTGTCGCTTCCGTATGTACATTCGAAAGCGCGTTCTAGGCTCGTCAACAAGAAATAGTGCGAAGTTCATATAGGTTCACATTTCGAAAGCCATAGAAAAGGTTTCTGTGGCCACGAGATGCGGATAAACAAGTGAAACCTGTTAACAAACTTCGATGCCAATATATAAATATAAGAATTAGCATGTAAGAGATACGTTTCATTCGATGCTATATGCGAGAAATATGATAATAAACCCGTCTAACTAGGAGGCTCGCCTCGTCGTTAATGCGTGTTATTCGTGCTGGAATGTAATTCATCTGGTTTCATTTGGAGGAAAACTATGACGTTGTACGTTATGTATCCCTATTTCTCGAGCTTTACTATAGATTTCTTTGGCAAATTCTGCCATTACTTAGCTATTCTAACACAACAGTATTTTAATTATAAATTGCTGGGTCTTTACAATTTTGTTAGAGCATTATATTTGTGGTAAGGTTCAAGTGACTTTTAGTTAAAAATTCATTTCTTTTTAGTATTTCTTCGCAAAATATAATCCAATTTATATGTATTTTTATTCACAGAATTTTTTCGAAACACCAATATAATGCGCAAAAGAATTCGACTGTACGTACCCGTATTCTTAGTATCATCGGAGATCTACATAGATTAAGTGTCGCGAATAAACCATCGTAAAAAAATTAATTTCTATAATATAATAAACCGTTTTGTCATATTTTCCATCTGCTAACTGTTTTTGCTATATAAAATTTAAGGGGTACACATCATATTTTTTCAGAACGACTTGAGCATTCGAAACAAAAGTTGGAATTTCTTTCGAATACTACATATCGCTAGTTACGAAGTATGCGCATACTTGATACGATACATAATTGTATATCATAACAAAATTCAAGAATTTATTTCAAGCGTGTTTTTATATTTATCTAGTTTTCTAATGGTTACATAAAAATTAACTGTAAAAAGCAAATATTCTTGTATGAAGCTAATAACACTCAACGATCATAATTAATAATTGCAAGTTTAAAAGTTTAAAACCTTACTCTGGGGGCTCTCAGGAGGCTGTCAAGACAATTTCGTAAAGATTTGTTTTTAGTACTTTTATTAGATTTTATATACAAATGGAATGGCTTCATCAGAATTTTTTGTAAAATACTTCGAATACTGATAAGAACATTATAATTTCATTATTTGCAGAATACCAAAAAATCATGAATCTCACTTAGCACATCATAATGTATAGTGCAATCATCATCGTGTACAAAAATGTTTGTGAAAATTTACCATTTAATACTGAGCGGTTCTTAAGGATAGTGAATTGTTTCTAAAAATATCGCAAATAATCGATAGATTAATTGATAATCTTTGTCTTTGACGTAAGAATCGAATATATATATTTCGCTTTGTTGTTGACTGCGAGATTATAATTTATTTCATCGACATCAAGGAGTCACGTACATTATTCAAATTAAATCAATTTTTTATATTGACTATTGCAGACTTCTGTGATTACTTCTAAGCGTAAATCTTCTTACTTGAACTGTACTTTTGACTGAAGTAACACATTTTTAAATGCATTTTTCTTCGTTACGTTGTACAAATTAAAAATATTTACCACACTTCGATCACAACGCATCGAAAGAATGTCTTTTGAAAATGTTATCAATGAAATAGATGAAAGCAAATTTCGATTCTAAGAAAGTGAACAAATTTACTAAAATTTTAAATAGCGTTGATGTTTGTTCATAATAATGAAAAATAACTCCATTTATGGAGTCACGTCTTTTTTGACAGTCGTTAATGAAAGTTATTAATTGCAAGCCTATGATAATGACGATTTCTAATAATAAATTAATTTTTTTCTGATACTATTCGATTACCGCTCAGTTAAATTTTAAGTGGTACGCAACGAATTAACAGTATTTTACAAAATATTATGTTTTATTTATCGATAAATTTATACTCTGTATTCGTTATAAATTCTTCTTCGTTTGACTTGTATATTGTTTTAGTTGTATACCTTTTTTAAAACGTTACATTATATTTTGTAAGAATTATTTTTTAAGAAGTTTTTGTTTATTTTAGATATTCACAATCAACCGCAATATTTTTTTTACGTTTTTTGGCGCTTAGAAAATTTATAAAACAAGGCAGTTGATAATTATCATCCAAAGTCAAAAACGTGGCTATTTTGAATAGTCAGTTAATTGTAAATATATAATATTGTCAACCTCTAGTAAATGTAAGTTTTTCTTAACAAAAAATGATGTAATTTTTCATAAAAGTTTTTTTTATACAACCATTCAGTTGATATGATGCCGAAATATTAATTTCTTATGACTACAACTTATTTGTAATTGGTGATATCAACAATTTGTTATAAACATTTATACTTCTATACGCGACAATAATTTTAATTGTAACATAATTGTTGTTAAATTGTTGACAATTTGAACTTAAAATTAAAAATAATATATTTATTCCTAGACGCAATATATTTTTAAAATCATATACTTATGCTAAATGCAAACAATTTATACATCGCTCAATAATTTTTTAATCATACATGTTTTCATTAAAGTGAATACATTAATTGCCGCAAGGAAGAAATGTTCTAATTTGACATAATTGAATTTGGCAAGTTAAGTACTCAGAGCTTATATTTTCATTTAGGAGATCACAGAACGAATTCATTAGTATGGTCCACTTTATATTTAATTTGATAAATATTAATCGTTTCGTTCGTTTAAAGGTCTTGTTTAAAATTGAACCAATCGCCTGAGAAAAAGTGTCCACTCCATATTTTGACTTATCAATATTTATCTCATTAATATATGATTATATAAATAATATCTGATTATATAATTAAGTTTAATATTACATAATACAATTTTAAAAATAAAATTGCAATTAATAAATATTATACCTACCGTATGTTCTAAATTTGAGTGGACATTTTTTCTGGAAATAAGAGAATATTATTACATCAGACGACGATTCGCCAACGCATAACTTATGTATAATAGCATAGGGAATTTTTTTTACAAAAATACACTTATAACTTTACTTAAAAATTATACTTATTTTATAATACACCTTGCTTCTCTGCAAATTCGGTTGTTATCCACTTGAAAGTAAATTGTAACATCTGAGATCTAAGGCTCATTCATTATTAAATTTAATAATTAACGAATTAGACGGATAAATCGTAAATATAGCATTTTGCAATTTTTCCAAATACTTTGAGTACCTACTTACTGGCAATATATAACAATTTATATAATATTTAAAAATATATATTACCATTAATTGCATTTAGCATCAATTATTAAAAGCATATAAAAGATCTAAAGTTACATTCAAATTGTATGCATGTGTAAGTACTTTCGTTATAGTTATGATTTCCCTTACATATTACACGGTATATAAACAAAAACAGTAGTAAAATTATATGGAATGATTACACCTATAATATCACTGTTGACAAAAAAAACTGATGTTAATTCAATAACAACTTAATGCATTGCTAAGAAAAAAAAAATCTCTACACTAATGTGAGTTTGACGTTATTTTTAGTATTATTTTATAATATTATTATCGCATGATCTCTTTCAAGTCTGCGTTTTGCTTTTAGAGGCACTATACCCATTAAATCCGCGGGTGTGGGAAGTCCACCTGTCGTATTGGGCGGTACAGCTTGCTGATAAAAAACTTCGGTATTTCCAGATTGATTCCCATATACTACTGTATCGTCCCTCCTATAGGTAGTGTACAATTATCAGTGTTTAATATTAAACAAATAAGAAATAGACAATGAATTCTGAATGAATAAAAAAAATCGTTAAACATTACCTAACTATGATCTCTGTAAGGTTGTTATTGTGCTTAAATCTATCATGAAGAGAAGACACAACATCCAGTTCTGTGACACCCCAAAGCCCAGATCTATGAACTGTATCCCATTCAGAATCAACACTTAAAACACTATATAGTTCTTTACTTTCATTGGATGGAAGTGGCTCCAAACATTGTTGCAAACGAGTCTCTAAACATCCCAAAATGCTAATAGAAGTCTCCCACTAAAAATAAAAGGATACTAAAATTGTTTGAAATGAAGATTAAATTGATTTTTGAAGTATCTTTATAAAAATTACCAGCGAATGTATTAACTCAGGATCATTGGCTGTACCATCCTCCATCAGTAAGAACAACACCATATTTTGATGTCCACAAAGAAAAAGCTCTCCTTTCTCATAAATCTCTTCTTCTTTTGACGTTGTCGTCCAGTCGTTGTCGATTTCGTCATCATTGTCGCTGTCATCTTCTTTGTTAACGGCATCCAATTTATTTTTCACAAGCTGATTGTTGACCGTTGAGAAACTCGGCAGATCACGATATTCACTAGGCGTCGTTTCTCTACTGCAAAAACCATTTGTTCTTTCATCGGCTAAGAGACTTAATTTTGACATAAGTGGTGTAAGTTGCAGTCCATCCAATTTTCTTCGCTGTGGTAAATCAAATATACCACCACACTCGAATGTAGATTTGCGTTTATCTTCATTGTCCAAAACATTCAAGGGTTTTAATGGAAGACTCATGGATCGACGATAAGATTCTTGCTTACTTTTGTTTTCTAATCTTACATCTAAAGCTGTATTTGGTTTAGATTCTGTTTGATTGCCACCATTTTCTGCTGTACTGGCTATTTTTAATGCAAGTTTTTCACTTCGTAGAGGTGGCAAACTCATCAACATGTTGGATGACAAATCTGATATTTTGGAAGTTTGATTTAGCTCTTGGTAGTGACTTGCAATGTACTCATCGTATAGTGACTGAGACACAGGTAGACCATCGTTTCGAAATACTGGATAAAATGGATCAGTTATAGTATTATAATAACGTCGTTGTCTCTCTTTCATTGGCAATTCTACTTCACAATCTACAATTAAACTGTTTTTAAGTTTTGGCAAGCCTAAACCATAACTTTTTAATACTATCTTATTTGAATGTTTTTTTATGGATTCTTCTAAATCTGTAAGACTAAGACTCAGTGCATTTCGATCTTTAGCTTTCAGCATAAGTTTTTCTTTGGGTGGTGCATTTCTCAGTTTGTTTAAACGCTTACATCTCAATGCTTCTTTTACAACATCAGGAATATCATCCATATTTTGTTCTTTGCATTCATTAACGGATTTATTATCTGAATTTTGTTGTTTGTTACTGTCTACAGGTTGTCCTTCATTTTCCTCTCCACTGGCACATATTGATACAGCGAAACCATGTAGCACTCGATTTACATCTTTCAAAGGTGTTGAACAGACACTTGGTGTTAAAGGATGTTGGTATTTTGGACGTTCAGTTTTATTAGTTCCTTCTTCTTTGCGTTTTATAGGAGAACTATAAGCTGTAGGATACAATGGTGGTATACAGTGTGTCATGTTGTAATGTGTAGCATCTAATTCAGCTTCTTCTGGAACTGTGAAAATCCGAGACGTATCGCGTTTCATCATGGAAACTGGCTGTTCTTTTGGACCACCTTTAGCAAGGTTCTAAAAGAAAATTAAATAGTTATAATCTAAAGTTGCATACATTTTATAAAATGGAAAATATGCACTGTATTTATTTATCATTTTTACTTTTTTATGAATAGATTTTTTAGATGTACTTTCTAAATATGAACTATAGCCACGTTCCATATTTGCTTCTTGAAGTAATTTAGAAAATTGTCTTTGTTCAACATAAACCCGAAATAATTGAACTCCCACTGGTAAATGAAAATTCGTGGATATTCTATCAGCTGGTGCCTATATTGCAAACAAATAAAATACTGTTAACCATGTCCTAAAACTGTAGTATTTTCTATTTTAAAAATAGAATTATCACCTTAATTCGAAAAGGATCAGTTATAACCAGTTGTTTAGTCATCTCTGCACTTAATTGTGATGCAACTACTCTGAAATTTAGAAGTGAAAATTCTTAAAGATTATAGATTTCATACATTTATTTAAATGACTATAATAATATTTCATTTTAAAGCACTGACTTATTGTTATAAAAAAGAGCTCCACCCACAATACCATGAGTTTCTTGGCAATACTGAAGGACTTGCATTGCCTCTAAAAAAACATTGCTAGCACTCTAAAAATATAAATAGCACAATTTATATATATATAATTTTAGTTAGTAATACTTGACTTAACTATAAAATGTACTTACTCTTGGAAGCTTTAACATTGGAAGATTTGAAAATAAACTAGCACTGTATTGAAGTATTGGCAAGTATGTTTCAAACATTTGATAAAATTTTTCAGTTATTTTATTCCTATCATTATTAAGAGACAATGAAATTGTTTCAAAATCACAGTGAAAAAATTTAAGTAGTGATTCCAAAATATCTGCTCGTCGCTTTAAAATCCAGTCTTGAATATTTCGATCTGTGCCAACTGCCTGTTCAAATATAATCTAATTAGATTATACCGCTACTTTAATGTCACTAATATAATTTAATCATTGATAGTGATTGTATACACTTACAAGTACATAAGATGCAAATTTTTTCAATACAAACTTTCCACCTTGCAGTGATATCATAGATGGAGTTGAAAAAGATGTCGATAAAAATTGATTTACTCCCATCAACTGACCTGCTAAAGCTAGTCTTTGTGTCGGTGATACCCATGCTGGATGAAAATACATAACAGCATCAGCTGGATCATCTTCTTCCTTACAACACCTTACAGTGTCATAGACAAATACTATCATCATCTCTCTAGGAAAATTGAAAAAATTGAAATGATGAAAATATGTAGATAATTACAAAAATGTTATTGTACTTTAAGAGTTTTACAAGTATTTTTATTTAATTGTTTACTTTCCCTACTAAATTCGTTTTACATTTACCTGAGGTATTTATATGAATTAACAAATGATTCCAAATATATGAATTTTGTTCTAATTTTGTATCGGATATTTCTGTCATTTTTTAATTCTTATAAAGAAATGGAATGTGCATTTAAGAGTTAATCAACCATTGGTTATATTTTAGTTAATATAAAAAATGTTGTCAATGTGTACAGCAGCAGTTTGAATTGCTTATTATGATCTATGAAGGCAATTGATAACATTATACTAACAGTGTACTTATTGATAAGACTTGGATACAATAACTGAGAAAAGGAGAAAAAACAATTGTCATATTTATTTAAACAAAAAACTTAAAAAAACTTTTTTATTACCAACTAGCTATTTTCCACTACTCTATTTCAAATAAGCACAACTTCAATACTCGACTAGACAAAATCACATACATCGATCAAATGCTTTATAAACTTAAAAAATATTCTCAAATCTATAAGATTATTGATATGATAAAACCATTGACGTCAATTCCTTTATAATAAATAGAACTAAAACATACATTTGAAAAGAAAAGTTAAGATAAAAGACCTTGATCTATTCATAAAATCCCCAAAAATTTACTGTGAAGCCACATAAAAATATCTTAAAAAAATAAAAGATGATAATTTAACTTCTACATGATCCAATATCATTTCCATTTCCAAAACCTGTACTTATTAATTGAAATAAAACTAACGAACAAACGTATTTGCTTTACAATAATAATAAAATACCAAAACTGCAAATCACAAAAGTTAATAAAAACGCACTATTATTATAGATCTGTTTTGATAAATATCGTAATAAAGGATTTTTATCAATAAAGAACCAAATGACGCATGCGAACTCACGCAATCTTGTAATCGGCATTATCTTTGACAAAAATCAAGGAATTAAAAAGTGACATTTGTAAGATCGAATGCGTCGTTGTTCATCGCCCGAAGACTCTTCTCGATAGCTCAACGATGATAAGAAAATAAGTAAGAACGCCGACGTCGACGGTAACGGCGAAGAACAAGAACACAAAGTAAACATCGAACACTCTTTTTTCATTATATCGCTCGATGTCACTTTAAATACACTCTCACTCTTTCTCTTTATCCCCTTATCCATATATATATATATATATATGTAGACTAGCTTACAAAAAGGCTTAATACAATTAGATAAAATGCTATTATGCATCACTCGTACTTTGCCATGATGCTGACGATGCGCTGTGTTTACGTCGTGGTGTCTATGGATCTGTCAAAACTACTGTGGTGTAAGAACACTGTCTCGAGCCTCGACGTCGTCCTATGTCCTTTGAACGCGAGCTGATTCCAGCCGACGCCCAAGAGAAGATGCAATACTCGAGCAGGACTGGTTTGAAAAAATACACTTCGATGGAAATGCAGATTCTGTGCGTTATATAATACACGCTATGTCCATAATAATAAAGTAGTCGTCGAGCGATAGCTAATGGAATCCGTCTGCTCTGCCGCCATGCCGGGTTTATTGATTTGCGTCTTTTCTCGCTCTCCGCATGTGCAATGTGTGTAATGTATTTCGGCTTTTGACTCTCGAGTCTTTGAGTCTCGCTTGGTTTTCAAATATACACGTATATACTTTTATATAATGAACTATATACGCGCAGTCTCCTGTACAGGTTACGCATGAATTATATATGCACGAAATAATATGTCTTCCTTGAATATGATATATTTTCATCTGTATTACCGGTTTAGATATTTTATAATTTTAGAAGTTATTGCCAGTTTTACTCGCCCGCAGATAACGAACTTAAGGGCATTCTTATCACATAGAAAATATTATACTGTAAAATAGCAATTAATATAAGACTTTTGAAAAGTATTTTTAAAAATTAAACTCTGTGTTATTAACACAGCTTATATTATAAATGACATAATTACAAACTTGTTCTAGTTAATAGAAATCGTTGTAGTAATAGATTTTAACAGAGTGATAGAGAAAGAGAGAGAGAGAGAGAGAGAGAGAGAGAGAGAGAAATGAAAGAGAAAAGCTGCATATATCATTTATTTCTCTAAAATAAGTAGCTAATATACATCAGCAAGATACATTAAACGTGCGTACAAACTATACAATATATGTATTATACAATAGAGGAAAAGCTTAGTGTATATAGAATATAGGCCCATTGGGCGCAACGTGTTTTGGAGCTAGCATAATTGCATCACCGAGTGAATCTGTCTTGTAATTGTAAAGTTTAACGAATCAATGTCAGTTGAATTTAGTTAATTTGCAGTTTAATTTGTTGACAGTAGGCTGTGACGGTAAGTGTAATGATCGTCCATATTTGGCATGCTTTTAGCACAGTAATAATAAGAACATAACCTCTTACGATCGAAACTCTAAATTGTAATATTCTTTGGATATTTTAAGTAGTTATCATGTAAATAAACTTGATAATCGGATGGACTGATTATTAAGTACTCAGTGATGGTTAAATTGTTCATTTACGAAGCATTTTACTGTATTAATTATTTTGTTTTAGTAATGGATACTATAAGTTCATACTATGTGTGCTTACTTTTATGATATGTATAATATGGTACCATTGGAGTCTAATGTCTTCTTTCAGTAATGGATCGCAGAGAGAACATGAATAGTCTTGCTGATTCGTGCAGTGATATCAAGAAACAATATGACACCTGTTTTAATACATGGTTTTCTGACAAATTCCTGAAAGGCGACATGAATGACTCCATGTGTGCCTCCTTATTCAATGTCTACCAGCAGTGCATCAAGGTAAATGTTGTTTTTTTATGGACACAGGTTTTCTGTTTAATTTTCAACTACCGCACTATGGAAGCATGCAGAGATTTAAAAGAAAAATATGATGACTGCTTCAATAGTTGGTTTACTGAAAAATTCCTCAAAGGTGATAATAATGATTCCAAATGTGCACCATTCCTTAAAGTATATAAGGAATGCATCGAGGTAAGCTTAATGGTACCTTGAAGAATTTTTTCTCTAAATTTCCTGAATTTAAAATAGATATATTACTAATTTCATAATGTCAAATGAAATTTAATATATGAATGATTTTTTTCTTGATTATAGAGTGCCATGAAGGAGCAAAAAATTGAACTGCATGATGTGCAGGTTAATCATTTAGAGACTGATAATGAAAAAGCACCACAAAGCTGACAGCATGGACATTAGTTATTTGAACAGTGATTTGCATTCATGGATAAGAGATGTGATATGTACTCCTTGTTCTATTCAAGCAATACCATCTACACTCCTTTACCTCAAATCAAATATTGCAATGAGACAAACTAACTACTGCCTACATGTAAATGTATCGATGTATAATTAATTCATGACTAGTGTGTTTATGATAATTTAATTATTCAAATTGAACACGTATTCCATTTATTTTTAAGCAATATAATGAAGCACGTGTGCAAATTTTTATGTATTGCTGCTAATCATTTCACAGTGGCACTTTATGACTCTTATGATACGAGAGTACAACTAATCTTTGTAGATAACAAATGACCATTAAAAGAAAAATGCATTGTTTTAATTAATAAGGAGTTTATTAATGTTATAAAATAAAACTATTATTATGAAACATATGAAAAATTAAATTAACAATAGCAATATTTTGTTACAAATAAGTGGATTAATTAAAAATTTTAAAAATGTATCTTAGAGTATGAGGAAGGCATCTTAAACGAATGTGTGTTTGAACTTTGTACATTGCCGAAACATTGCTACTAATGATACATATTTCTAGCACATGACCGAAATTTTAATCGCTGCCAGCATCGCTAGATTCATTTTCGTCAGATGCCACATCGCTAGCTTCTGATTCAGATTCTTTTTTCGATTTCTTAATCTGTATTAATAAAAAATATTACAAATTAATTCTGAATATTAAATAAATAATAGCGAAATAGCTATTCATACATTTAAAAGGCTAAATTACTTACAGTTTTCTTTGTTGTTTTTTCACTCTTGTCACTTTCTTCTTCACTGGACGAATGTTTACGTTTATCTTTTTTCTGTAAAGTAATCTACTGTTATTTTTGGACATTCATTGTATAATGATTATTACTTAATTGTACATACACTCTTAGAACCGTCATCACTGCTACTATCATCATCACTAATATACTCTTTACTCTTGAAAGATGCACCTGCCATTACTTTGCTTGGAGATTCCTTTTTGACTTCTTTTTTTGAGCTACTTTTCTTTTCTGGTTTCGATTTCTCTTTCGGTTCCTTTGTGATACCTCCACCACTAGCCTTGTATTCTTCCATAGCTTTGAGATATTCTTCTTTAGCCTCAGCAGCTTTTTGTTCCCATTTCGACTTGTCTTTTAATTCCTTCCACATTTCACCACCCTTTTGCACAACTTCTGTAACTTTAAGCCCAGGGTGCTTAGCCTTAATTTCATCTCTTACACTATTTAAGTATAACATATAGGCACTTGCTGGCCTTTTTGGCTTATTTTCATCCTTTTCTTTTTTGTTTTTTCGTGGCTTTCTTGGTTTTTCAGACTGTAAATTTAAAAATCATACATTGTGTCATAACAATATTCATTGATTGAATAGTTATTTCAAATTATTTATGGTATTGCATATAAATAAATACGAACTACTGTCTTTGCAGATTTTGACTTTTTCTCTTTCTTTTCTTTTTTCTCTTTTTTGGCACTTCCACCTGATGCATCCGAATCAGCATCACTATCTGAAGTATCATTAGGATTACTGTCGTATTCTTCAGCAACGTCACTTTCTTCTGCTGTGGGTTTAAAGTCTTCATCAGTAGATTCATCGTCGTCCTCGTCATCATCATCATCTCTTTCCTTAGCTTCAGCCTTGACTCTTGCCAAATATGCATCGGGCTCATCTTCTTGATCACTGTTTCCGAAGTCGTCGTTGTACCCGGGTTTGTCCTAACATTAAGAAAAAGTCAATTTAAGAATGTATAGTTTTCAAACATTAAATTCGATCACTGATTGAATTTTTCCATAATACTTACACCTTTGCCTCTATTCTTAACTCTAAGTTTCTTAGAATTAATGAAATCATAGAGTTTTCCATATTCTTCTTTCTCGATACTGCTAAATGTGTGTACAACATTTGTTGTTAGTTCAATTTCAAAATCGAAAGACCTTGTGGATCCTCCACCTCGCGCGAAATTCACAGAGCTAATTTCTTCAAAACGAATATGAATAGGAGGCTTGTGTACATAAATAAAACCTCTCTCAAGAGGATAAAGATAACCAGCAGCTGCTTTAAATGAGCATCCAATAGCGGGTGTTCCTGAATGACTGGAAAATAATAAAAGGTAAGAAAAATTATATTTAAATAAAAAGTTCATAAAATTGTTAAATATAAGTATACCCTTGAAAACTTCCAGGACCAGTTAACTTTCTATTGATAATGACTTTCATGACTTTCCCTAGAACTTCGTAAGTTGGACCCGAAAGTTCTTTTGTTAATTTATCTTCATATTTTTCTTTGAGTTCTTTTCTGTAAAATAAAATAAACTGTGAAATAAAAGACTAATGTGTAAAATAAATGAGTGTAATTACTCTGTGAAAGGTAGTTCTATAGATGTTTCTTCTTCTTGATTGAATAGTAAGACCAAATAGTGATATCGAGTTTGACCTTGTTTGATAGGAGGATCTAAACTGACCTATAATAAAATTTTTTTTAAATTATAGATGTTCATGTTAAATTATTTATGTATCATTCAATACTTACTACAAAGAACATTTGCCTGTTATCTTTGTGTGGCAACAAAAACAATCTAAGTACAGTAGACATGGGAATTTTGTAATCAAAAGTTTTACCATGAAGTTGGAAAAATGATTGGAAAACTTTTATGTCATAACGACCACTGAAATAAAATATTAATATAATTAATATAATTAAATTTAAAATTGAATTTCTATAAAGTATGTACAATAGATTTACCGAGGTGTAAGACATTGTATTTCTCTGAAAATAGCAATTGCATCACCACTGACACTGATAACAGAAGCTTTTTCCATGACTTCTTTATGAAATTGATCCACAGGATCTTGATCACTAGTATCACTAACTGGAATGTGGAACCTCATTTCCATCAAACTAACTGGAGCATCGTCATTCTATTATTAAAAATTTTAAATTTTAGTAAAGACTATATATAAATACACATAAAAAAATATTAATACCAACAGTGATAAAACTTACTTGATGAAATTCTAGTGTGACTTCATTTTTTCCTGTTGTACATTGTGAGACATCAGAAAGTGGAATTTCAAAGGCGGTGTGATGTCCAACATCAAAACTTAGTACTGAACCAAAGAATTTGGCTGTACCCCAATTCCATCCTTTTAAACTCAATTCTTTCTCTAACATTTCCTTTTTATAGTTTATACTAAAAAACTTGGCTATCTTTTCTTGATCCTGAGAGAAAATATTTTATCATAATCTGTATATAAACTATCACACTCTAATTTAAAACTATACTACATACGCCTTGTTTAAATCCTCTGAATCTATGTAATGTTCCATTCTTTAGAAATATTCGAAGGCCCCATGTTCCAACAAATTTTTGATAATTAACCATCTCCATGTCTGAAGCGGAAATTTGTTCTACTTTTCCAGTTTTTTGATTTTTGAAAATCAAATGCTGATCGGTCAACTTCAATCTTCCAGGAGTCTGTGGGTATAAGTATAAGAGATATTACATATGTGTATGTACTTGTACAAACCATAACAACATTGATAAACACACAAACAACAGCACATAATACAAGCACACATTACTTATTTTCTATAATATTACTTTTATTGTCAACCAACAACTTATTGCATAAAAATAAAGTGTACTTTTACTGCAAAAATAAATGTAACAAACATACCATTGCGCCCTTAACCTCGGCGGTTATGTCCGGATACTCCAAAAAATCCATTTTTTCGATAACTAGAAAAGGATATTACTCACATCAATAACAGTAATGATGATTAAGTATGTACAATTTGCACAAATCAATAAAATCTAATAAAAATGCAAGTTCTCACCTTAGTTTCTTTGCGGCGAAAATGATGTTTTACGTTAGATGCCAATTTACGACGCGCGTTCAAACGTTCGGAACTCTGAACAAAAGCATTGAACACAAATACGCGGAAAAACGTGTGCTCCATACATACACTGATACATATATGTACACACTACCCTAACCTAACCCTAAGTTAATGGTACACCTGCTAATGTTCTATATACCGTCTATGTGGTAGTAAGCCGGAAATCATAATATTACGGCTCCATCTAGTGGTTAGCGCCAAAATCAGATTTTGTTAATCGCGCTGAAATTCAATAAATATTTGATCCTAAAATCTTACATCCATTCGTTCTTAAAGTATTTATTTCGTATTAAAAAAGAACCAATCAATGGAATCTGAATTTACAAATTGAATTTTTGCAAATCAAAGACATTTCTTTATTTAATGTTTTAAATAAATCGTTCCCAAATACTTAATCACACGCTGATTTTTCATCAAATTGCGCGGTTGTTAGCTTTTGTATTTTCTAAGCATATCATTTTTATATAATAGTTCTCTAAAATTTCATGGAATAGAAAAGAAAATGAAAATGAAAATTCACTCGCGAGGCGCGAATCTCGCTATAGAAAGAAGTTCTTTGAAGTGAGCAACAGAATATCAGCTGATTCGTATTTCGAATAGTAATCACATTCGATTACTCATTTCGATAAATTAAACAAAATCATTAATCGTCAATTTTGTTTAATGTATTGTTAAGTACTATTTACTTATTAAAGCTGAAAAGTTCTCTTGTGAAATTTCAAGTACGAAATCGCTAGTTTTAAAACCCATGTACTTGCAGTTAAATTATAATTTTGTTACCTTAACCATCGATACATAATTCTTGTTGTAGACAACTTCAAATTGGTACGAAGCTGCCCGAGCAGCTTCCGACATCTTCCTTTCGCCGAGTCGAGCACGAGTCGGTAGGTTGCTTTTGCATTTTATTCCAAATGTTTATTAAGCATCTTAAGTTTTCTTAAATCTTTGAAGACTTTCGTTCAACAAATTCAATGTTATTTACAAGTATCATATAGTATTTTTGTGTTTAATAATCAATTTGTTTTATTATTCTAGGTTAAACATGGGTCGTCGACCAGCAAGATGGTAAGTTCTTTTGTTTCTTTACTCTTTTAAATATTATCTTCAAATATTCATTATTATTGTTGTTTTCCAATTGAGTTGCAATTGAAATTATGTTTTAAGTTGTTTCTAAATTATTATTTACAATTAACAATTACTTATTGATATTAAAATTAGACTGTTATACTTTATTGCAAAATGTTAGTTTACCATTATCTGTAGTATCATTTATTATTCAGTAAACATAAACAATTTGCCTAAACATTCGTTTTCAAACTTTGCTATAACTTCGTAATTTAACATTATTTTTACTCTTTCAGCTATCGGTATTGTAAAAACAAGCCGTATCCAAAATCTCGTTTCTGTCGTGGTGTCCCAGACCCCAAAATCCGTATCTTTGACTTGGGTAAGAAGAAGGCTTCAGTTGAAGATTTCCCACTATGTGTACATCTTGTATCAGATGAATATGAACAGCTTAGTTCAGAAGCTCTGGAAGCAGGACGTATCTGCGCCAACAAGTACATGGTTAAGAACGCTGGTAAAGACCAGTTCCACATAAGAATGCGACTCCATCCCTTCCATGTCATTCGAATTAACAAAATGTTATCGTGTGCTGGAGCTGATAGGTAAATACAAAGTATTTTTCCAAACTAATATTTTCAATTAGATATAATCAAATGATTTTTAAAGTATGATTTTGATTAAATAAAATGGTAGATAGAAAATATTATAAAATTTTGTTAAATGTTAAATCACGAAAGATTTTAAACATAAAAAAATGTAATTATAATTATAAAGTTGAAATAAAATTAAAATAATGTATTGGTTGATTTTTAAATAATAATTATTCAAAAATAATGTAAAAAATTTTAGGCTCCAAACTGGAATGAGAGGTGCTTTTGGAAAGCCCCAAGGTACTGTTGCTCGTGTTCACATTGGTCAGCCAATCATGAGTATCAGGTCGTCTGACCGTCATAAGGCCGCCGTTATTGAGGCTCTGCGTCGTGCCAAGTTCAAGTTCCCAGGTCGTCAAAAGATTTACGTTTCAAAGAAATGGGGTTTCACAAAGTACGACCGTGCTGTTTACGAACAGCTGAAGCTCGACGGCAGACTCGCTCCTGACGGCTGCAACGTTAAGTATTTGCCAGAACACGGACCCCTGGATGCCTGGAAGAAATTCAGGGAAACTCTGGCTGCTTAAAAACTAATACAACTTGTATTCAAGTTTCAATAAAATTTTATTAAATCTACAAAACATTTTTTATTGTACAGTCCATTGTTCCATGAAAGTTTCGTTAAACCTATTATGATCTTAAGTAAAATTTTTAATCAAAATTAAGGAAATTACAATAAATTGTAATAAAATAATGTTCAGTGACATATTATAGGATGTTTAATCTGAATCTTTTTTTTATACATAAAAGTAAATTCTATTTCTTAACATTTAATTGATTGTAGTCTACATATTTATATATAATTGAAATAATTTTATCTAATAGTTTGTTAAACTATATTACAATTAATAATAATTAATAACGTTCAATACCTAATATTTACAAAATAAGCAGATTATTTTTTAAAACATATACTTTTGTTTGCTTGAATTGGCAGTCTTTTTCTATGTTACATAAAAATACTATTATGCTTTTTAAATATTTGCAAATAATTTGACATTGCACATAATCCAAATCTCGAAAACTGTAGTTATAGATGAGTTAAGATTTTGTATTAAAATATAGTTATTAGAGAAATGTCTATTGACCATTACGCTTGATATGACAAGTAGTAACTTACGTTTAATTTGTCATTATTAAAATCGTCTCATGTTAGAAACACCGAAAATTTCTATAACTTTGATAGAATTTAAACTAAAGAAATATTCGTTAAAATAATTTCTTTGATAAAAACCACGCAGATTTATAATAAATTCATTCAATCCACCAATGTTAGTGTAAATATTGTTTGCCCATATGTATTAACTTTACGGTATGCTGATTTATATATATTTATAAGTAATATACTTTATCAGCAGCAAAATTGCAAAAAATTGTATGTTGCAAAAATTCATAGTTAAAAGTCCTTCCAGCTCTAAGTTTTGATTAGGCTAGCCTAATGAGAATGGCATGCCGTATCAACTTGATTATCATTTTCACCATTTGGTAATTCATCATCCATATCTATGTCACATATTCTACTGCGAGCTGAAGTATCCAAAGCCTCAGTACTGGTAGTAGCATCTAACAAAGGAGACAATTTTTCAGCTTCACTATCTTCATCTTGATTTTGTCCCTGCAAGAAATGATTAACAAATGTTATGTTTAAAATGTTATATAATTAAGTGATCAAATGTTACAAAATTTCTTGTTAAAGATTTCAAGCCTTTACCTCGTACAGTGATGCGGGTTGCTTTTCATTTACAAGTCTTAAAGTATCTCTTGTCCTGAGATTCGATTTATCACGAGGATGACTGCAAGATTTATTTCTTGTAGCTGGTGAACGATTATGTAAATCTTTTTGTGAGCCAGAATTTTCTCCTTTGGCTAGTAAAACTGACATACGAAATTCTGGAGTTGGAAGTGTTGTATTACTTGTTCTTGGTGACGAATCATTGTCCTTAGATAAGGCATGCTTTGACACAGGAGTTCGTTCTGTGGATCTATCATTAATATTAAAATGACTTAGACTTAAAATGCAATGAAAAGAAATAATTTTTTTCTGTCATACCGATTTAGAACTTCAGCAGCTTGTGTAGCACTAGCAGTGTCTGTTTCTGGAGTATCCGGAGATTCTGGTGGAAGAACAGTTGCTCTTGGTGTATATGGTCCATTTAATGCCTCGATTAGTGAAACTGCTTCGTATCCTGCTGGAATATTTTCGCAACTTCCCTGTAATATATTTAATGTTAAAATAATTAATAGAATCGAATTGAAAAATAAAAAAAAAGAAATATCAATTGTTTATACCTCTGGTAAAGGAGGATTAGCTATTATAGAACCTGTTGCTTTTTGTAAAGCCTTAATCTGAAGTAAAGCTCTAAATGGCGCTCTACAAATTGGACAATTGTTAGCTTGGTATCTAAGTGAATCTGCACAACCATTACAAAGACATAAATGTCTGCAGGGTAAGATCAAAGTATCGCGCACATCACACATACAAATAACACATTCTGCTCCATTGTCTTCTGTATCTTCGTCACTACCCTGTTGCTATATTCAAAAGAATAGTATAGAAAGTTAAATATTCGTTTAATTAAAATAGTTTCAGTTAATATTTCAATGTAAGTTAAATAACCTTTGAATTTTCAGTATTTTTATTTTCAATACCATAAATTTCTTGTAACAAATAGCATAAACCATCAACATACAATTTTTGTTTTAATGCTTTTAATACATAAGATCCATCGGAATGTTTTTCGACTACAGCTATAGTTGTATGCGATTGTTTAGGTTCATCCGAGCCCTCTTCTGCTACACAATGAATTGCAATGGGTATAATCTGAAAAAATGATTTTATGACAAAAATATGTTGTCTAAAATGTATAATTATTGAAACATATATTACATACTTCACGATCAGTATTATATGACAATTCTTCTTCACTGTAAGGAGTAGGATCAAAAATATGTGATGACTGACTAAATAATTGATTTGCTCCTTTTTTATAATAATACGTATCCGAGTTCATTGAGATATCTCTTGGTGCATACCTAAAACAAAGTATCTTTATCAAATTTTACAATTCTAAAATCTCTTCTAATTCTAAAATCAATCATATTGGTATTTGCTTACGTGACTCCTTTTGTTGTAACCTCTTCTGTGCAAAAATAATATATGGTGATTGCACATCTGACATCGCAGTCAAAAATAAATTCTATATTAAAATGCATTGGTTTTTTATCCGCATCTCCGTCGCCAAAATGTTTTACACCCGTTTGCTGTGTTGGTTGAGACTTTTCTACATTCCTAACTAAACGTAGAGATTCTTTTCTGATATTTACCAAACTTTTGAGGGTTTTCGTAGGATCATTTGCTTGTGGTGGTGGATATGGAAACTAAACATACAAGGTAACAATGAAAAATCTTTCTGAATGCATTGTTAAATCTTTGAAATTATCTACTTACTGGAGTTGGTCGACTCCCCAGGAAATTCAAGTCTGTATTCTCTCCAAAAAGGTAAGCCTCTGGTTGAGGTGCATCAAATCTCTCGCCTCCCATAATGAAATGGCTTCCAAAGTAGCTTCCTACAATAAAAACCAACGTCAATATAATTATGTAAACAACAATTAATCACAAATAATACAGTGAAAACTTAAAAAATTTACAATGCTAGTGCCGTATTTAATATAGAAAATATTTATATACAAATTACGTAGATCTGACTCGCAAATGCATAAAAAAAGCGTAGAAAAAAACAAAGGACAATACTTATTTACCAGAACGAGACGGATATCTGTAAGCATGATTGGAAACGATATCGACCTCTTCAACTCCTGCATTCTGTCGACTAGTCAACGATCCCATCCCGGCGTTGTGAACGGAATTGAATTTTCAGGATCGGACGTACAGTTGAATTGCAGGACAATTGCTTCGGTACTTTTTGATTTAACATTCAGACATAACGCAAGTAACCTGTCAAACCTATACGTCATATAGAATAACACACACTTGTGGTGATATTTCGGAGCAACTGCAAGCACGAACTAACCAGTTATATAGATACATCCAAGTGGTTGTTTTCATTTTCTAATCGAAGACTATTTAAACAACGATTCTTACACCTGCATAAAGCAGTTGAGAATGAAAAAAAAAAGAAAATTGACGTTACTCAACAGTCTAATTGCCAATTGTTATAAAAAATTAAAACAAAACAGCTGACACAACTGCATCATATTTAATTATTGGAGTAATTGAATTCATATTTAACAGTAATTCGAACGTCCGCGAGAGGCACTGAACGTAGTCGATCGTGATAAAAATATGCCGATTGTATCTTTTGTTTCAGACAATCCTCGAGGATCTCTATAAATCCACTATAAATACACCCGTTAGCACTCCTCATCTCTGGTAGAGGGCCTCTACTAGAGCCCTCTACCACTTTACCAGAGATGCCTCTACTACTACTGTCAGAAAGCTCTCTCTCGAGTCTCGCTATAATGTGCGTGGTTCTTGGTTCATCTGATGTAAATCGAAGGTGAGTCCGTGGAGCCGCAGCCCACGAGGCAGCACTGGCAGCAGGCAGACCGCAGAAGCACAGACATCGGGATCGGGAACTACGCGAAAACGCGAACGCGAGACGTCGCGATACACGAAACACGGAAACACGACTCTTGTGTAGACATACACATACACACTGCTCCCCACTTCGTTGTTCGTTGAGCAGAGAGAGAAGGACGTATAGGAATTACGAAGTCGAGTCGAATTGTCGAATAAGAGCTGATTCCTGTTTCGCGTTGGTAGTAGCGCGCGAGGCGAGATTCGATACGCAGCGTGAGAAGCGCGTATTTGTGCGTTTTTAATTGTGTTCATCGTACAATATAATAGATAGCCGAGAAGAATAATCAAACAAAGTGCTTAGAACGGGAGTTCTAAGTCTGAACCCCCTTTACACCGAAAACTTACGTTGTGTCGTCTCTTTCTAATTTGTCAGCTGAGTTGTTTTCTCTCTTGTGTACACCTCGTGCAATCGCGTTATCATATCTTTAATACGCAGCAGCAGCAGTAGCAGCAGCAGCAGCAGCAGCAGTAGTCGAACTATGTAGTGGCGTCAAAAGGATGCTGCCGATTACACGGTTTATCCCGTCAAGATGAGTCGAGAAAAAAGATACGACAGAGACATTTTTATAAAATAATCTGTGAAGAGAGAGATTGAAAGAGGTCTATTCTTGACAGTCAAAGTGTAACAATAGAGTACGAGAGAAACGAGGCACGCGTTGGGTCTTGTGTCTGTGTCTATACGATCATATTCTATACATGTCCGAGTAGTCTCGCTTTCTACGCTGCTCTACGCGTCGTTGTGTCTCTTTCTGCGAGGAGGAAACCTTTCGCCACTGCTTGTCGAGACGGACTGACTCGATGGTTTGTACACACATATATATAAGTATATATAAACGTGCAATGGCTATGTTCTTTCACCTTGACTACGCGATGCTGCATCTCGGGTTCTTTACGTTTTATTTAGTCTTTTCCTTTGTTGTTCTCGCTATTGTTGTAATGTATATATATATATATATATATGTTTAGGTTATTACTCGTTATATAGCCAAGCATTTAACACGTAAGTTCTCTCGGCTCAGCTGTTCGCGATTGACAGGCTGTCTACGGACGCTATCGCTTACGCGTGTATATGGGTCAAGTATCAAAACCTAACGTTTATCGCAACTTGCGGTTGAGATTTATCGGGATCACGTATATTTACTGATAATCGAAGATTTTTTTAATGAAATGTCCAGCGCGCGCGCACACTCGTCTCATTAATCAGATCTCACGCGTGGTTTGCGCTTGCTTTACAGCTCTTGGTACATTAATCATGTGTTCATCGTATCGATGTCGACGTACCGCAATAAATTAGTAACGTCACTGGCTTCGAAAGCGGAAGTTCGTGCGCGATGGATTTTTACGCTCTTTTACTCCCTACGTAATAATTATAATAATAATGCTTGATAAAGCAGATGACGCAGAGACGAGCTGTCAGATCGTTGTGTCGTTTGAAATACAGCCGATTTATCGTTAATGCGACGAATGAAATTTCATTGTTGTATGTAATATAATATATAGCGCTTGCTTTACATCTAATATGTGCTTTGACATTAAATTCAAGTAGGGCATCGGGTTATAATATCTATATAAGACCTACTTATGAAGAACACAAGAGAAATGTGTACAGGTGTGCAATCGTTTATCGAACAATAAATTAATGATAATGATAATGAGTTGGTAAATTAGTTTATGTTTAGTTCGCCAAGACAAAAACGAAATATTACGTTAAGAAATATCAACTTACGAATCAACGGTTCATTGTGCATTATTATTGCAATTAAGATTGATATATTGAATACACCTGACGTTATACTTCGTTAGAGCGACAGATCATTGTGATTGATAACGTTATTTTTTTCATTTCGGTGTTTTTTAAATCTACATATAAGCGCTATGTTTTTGTGCACATGCATGCATATACAGTATACATTGTCTTCTCGTGTGCACCGATAAGACTTTTGCTAAGTGAATATATACTCGTGAATATATACTCGTAACGACCCATATTTCGAATAACCATCGTAGATTTCGAGAACCACGTTGAAATATCGTCGAAACGATATATCAACGCACAAAAATGATTATACACCAGCGATAAAACCTGCATAATAATAGTCTATTAGCGACAATTTCTCGAACTCCAACTTCTAAAATAGGGAAAAACCTCGCTCATATATTTACATATATCCTTACATAACTCGAATTACAAAAAAAGTGTTATCCTATATATGTATATACATACGCGTACAAATAAAGGCTTCTGTTTTTTGTCTCCCACAGGCTCTACGTATGATGTCAGCAATAGTGCCAGGCGCGCACAATTTCAATAATGATAGTAGTACCCACATCATCGATCATGAAGCGGATAGGCAAAGACTGCAGAAAGAGTTGCTCGCCGCGGCGAAGCTGTGCCACGTTCGATTCGGAGGAAAAGCCGAATTGGCAACTGAATCCGACCCTTGCGTTACTCAACTCTGCTACACTTTCGAGAGGATTTTCACGCATGGATTGAAACCAAGAAATACGGAGAAGTTGCAAAGTGCACTCAGGTCAAGTAACCTCGCAAGAATAACTCGCGTGAATATGCCGTTGTTTAAACATTTTTTTTTCAGTTTTGCTTTCTTACGAATATAAGTATGCATACACGTGTGTATACTTGTGTATAACAAAGTTCGTGATCAAGTTGCGGGCTACCGTCGTAGGTGTATAACTTTGTTAAATGAATTCTCGACTACAGCTTGTTTCGACGTGACTTTAGACCGAGTTATAATTACTAAACACGCTCGCGTGCACACGAGAGAGAGAGAGAGAGAGAGAGAGAGAGAGAGAAAGAGAGATAACAGATTGCAAAAATCTCGAAATTTATTATGAAAAGTTTATCAGAGATCTCGAGCATACCCCGCGCGTATAACTGAAATTCTGAATTGATCGGATTCTATACATGCTTGTATGTATGTAAAATACATATATAACTAATATTATAATCAGAATCTTCTATTGCAGGCATGTGTCCGAGTTAGTGAAATCAGGAGGCTGCAGAGCTGCTGCCGACGCGGAGGCGTTCTGGCCGTGTGTGCGCGAGCAGCTCACTTGGCACGAGCAGGAACGCTTCAGCGTATTGCGCAAAGTCCAGACGGATCAAGGCCGAGGACGGGCCTGGTTACGTGCGGCCCTTAACGAAAGATCCCTCGAACGTCACCTACACTCTATTGTTAATCCCGAGGCTATCGATGGTCATTACGAGGTCTGGGCATTTCTTTTCGACCAGGATAAGTCTTCGCTATTACCAAACGTAGCTGCTGGTCTCACAACGATCCTCTTCGCTATAAGAATTGATAACGCAGATCTGGACGATAGCGGCGAACAGGCTAAACTCGCACGTGCTCAGAACTCACATTTCGAGCCCATAATCGGGCCTCCAGGTAATTCTCACTTTCATTTTTCATTTTCAAGTAGAGTCAAAAATGTGCTTCAGATTCAGATACTATTATGTGTAACGATAATAAACTAGTTTAAATAGTGAAATAAAAGTCTATACAAGTTCTTGAATTTTTTTTCAATTTTATAGTACATCCATTGTTAAAAACAAAACTGAAGATATTCGCTACTTTTATTGTAACTTTTTATCAATTTTTTATCATCACATACATAAAGTCTAGTAGCAGTCCCTCGATAGGTTATCGCTTTTGATCCAGTTTTTCAAATCCGATCTCACGAGTGGTCATAGATAGTCACACGACGAGTAGTCACACTAATGCGTCTCCTGTCTTTACTATGCATGACATTGATTAAGGCATTCGTGGCATATAAAATGATGTACAATTACTTGTGTAAAAATTGTAAGTTCAGGATAGGTTTTTAAATATTTTCATGTGCAAACCAAATCTGAAATGTTTTTATTATTTTGTCCTGCGAACAATCCAAAATTGCAATCAGTTCAGGCCATTAACTATGTACCTATATATTTAAGGCATTGATAAAAAAACAATAAAAATTTGCTAGGATTGGGTTTTTTAAAAATAATCCTAAATTTACTTACCTAGAGTAGTTGAAAATGGATTCTAGGTAGCGTATATATGTGTAAACTATGTGTACTATAACTTATAACTATGCTCTATTAATGAATATAATAAATGAATTTTTACTTATTTAATCATTACCAGAGTACTCGAAAAAATTATAACTTTTTCTGCGTACTTATTCAAATAGCGTCGGAAATTATCCATGCACATACTTTGGCAAATGTTCAATTTATAACATATCGCGTCATTGAACGTTTGATATGCAATTTTGTAATGAATCCTCGCTTGCAGAGCCCTCAACATCGAACCTGAAAACACGGAAGAAGGTGCAAACGCACATTATATCGTTTGACGACGAAGACGAGGAGCAGAGTGCCACCGACAAATTGGTAGTTAATACAGTGTCAATAAGTGCGCCGCCCACCTGCTTGAATTCGCCGAATACGATCACCGCCAAAGACGCGTCTTCGGCGCCGTCACCTACCTCATCATCATCCTCCTCTAAGTTGATACGTTCTGGAACAGACGACGTCGTTCTAGACGTCAAACCTATTAGCTGGGCAGAAAGGTGAGATTCCAAACCATTTTTGTGATTTTCACTGTATTTTGTAATCGGAAGTTTTGTGCATACCGTTTGCAGGGAAACTTTTGAGGAGGAGAGGCTTTTAACTCCATTGACTGATACAGAGAACATGGGTGGTCTTGTACCTGTATCGCCCTTAGACAATGCACTGGACGATATGTTAGTTAGTTTACCAAATTATTTAGATGTGAGTATATTTCAATGTAATTAATTAAGTGTTTGATATAAATTAAACATGAATTTATATTCAAGTTAGTTTATTGTCTGATAATCTGATTCTATTGAATTAAAAAGGATAGCGACTCGACGGAGGCTGCAGTTGAAGCTACTGAACCACTTGCCAATACTATTTACGCCGATGCTGATACCCTGGACGTTGAGGGTCTGCGTATTAGGCTTTTAGCATTAAATGAAGTTTTAGAACAAGCTCGCGAGGATGCTATCACCAGTAAGCTTCAATTAGCTCGTTTTCAAAGGCAACACCAAAATTACCTTGAAAAACACGAACTGCAAATACAAACGCTTAATAGGTTAGTTAATATTTGCATTAGTCTACACGCTTTTATCTTATTTTTCAAACAATCATGGATAAAATAAACATTAAAATGTTTATGCTCTCGATTATATGTTACAGAGAAAATGAGTTACTGCGACAGCAATTGCGAAAATATGTCACTGCAGTGCAGATGCTTAAAAAGGATTCAGATAGTAGTCATGTAAATGAAGAAGAGTCTTTAGATTATCACAAAGAATCTCAAGAATATCAGAGTAAATTAATTCAAGTAGCTGAAATGCATGCCGAATTAATGGAATTTAATGCCAGACTAACCCTTCAACTTAAGTACAAGTAAGCATTCTATAATAAATTGGTATTCTGACATAATCTGAAATATATTTTTTACGTGAACTCTATTTTATAATTCAAAAGGGACAGATTATTAAAACTACTTCGAGCAGAATTGGAATGTCTTCGGGGTCCAATCAATGAAGAAGATATGCCGACAGAAGCACCTTGTTTAATCCATATATGGATTCCATCAGCTTTTCTTACAGGCCAGCCGTCAGATATTCATCATGTATATCAGGTAAAAATATTCACATTATACGATCGTAGCAGTGAAGTAAGTCTTGTTTTCTTTTGTTTTTTTTTACAGATTTATGTTCGTATACGAGATACTGAATGGAATATATACAGAAGATACGCACAATTTTATTCTTTGTACAGAGAATTAAAAAAACATGATGCGATTGTTACGTCATTTGAGTTTCCACCAAAAAAGACGATCGGAAACAAGGTAAACATTACTTCGATAATTTCTATTTTTATATTTTTAAAACAAATGTTAGCATGAGATTTTTTTAAGGATGCTAAATTCGTGGAAGATAGAAGACAAAAATTACAACAATGGCTGAGACGGATCGTAAACAGACTGTCTCATTGTTCGCCCGCATTTTCATCTCGTCCAAGTAAACAAACCCTAATTTCATTGATGCCTTTTTTCGGGTAAGATAACGCATAATATAGTCAGTATAATTGACTTTTTACAATATTCTGCTGATACGTCCACTCATGATTATAAATTCAACAGGGATTTTCCAAATAATGAGGAAGCAACACGAAATAGTTCTGCCAGAAATACATACTCATCTTCACCACAATATATGGGTTTATAGACAAATATTTTTAGATAAATTGTAAATATTAATGTTAAATACTGTTGATGTAAATGTAAATATGTTTATGGAATGTTACTATCAAGGGAGATAAGCAAACAAACTAATAGTAAAATAAATGTATTTTCGTCAAGACAATTTAAAATCATAACTTTTTTATTTTTTTAATAATATCATATGATTTATAAGGAGAATTTGTATACATGTATAGACAATTAAAATTAATTGTATTTTAATAGTTGTAGGTGTAAATTTAATAATGAAGAACTGTTTGTTTCCCTTGAATAATGTAACACGCAAGTATGCGACGTTTTTAGTCGCTTGAGTATTATTAAAATATAATTTACAAAATATCTTTAATTTGGTTGTACAATTTTATTTATAAATTATATATAAGTTGCAAGCTTAAAACAAAAGTAATCTAAATTGCTACCTGGGTATCTATATGATTGGTAGGTTCAAACAAGAGATATAGATACTTTTAAAATTTTATTTATTTAAGGCGACTTGACAGTAATATAAAAAGGTACACTTTTGTCTCATTTACACTTATGATAAAAATAAAAAGTGCTTATCGTTAACTTCTATTGGAGCAAGTACATACAGTGTTACATCAACATAAAAAAATAAGACAACTGATCTTTAAGAAACAGCCGCGTATCATTAAAAACGGTAAATGGATGTCACTATATCTGTGAAACAAAATGCATTAGGGTCGATGAGATCGTTTTTTTGTAATTAACAAAATAGAAGGGTCCGTATACTAACACACTCCCCTTTGAATCGTACATTATATCGAATCGACGCAGCAGCAAGTTTTCTTTTTAATCTTGATCGTGCCTGCCTAGAGTATTGTTTTTTCTCAAAATATTTGATTTACTAGCGACTACTGTACGGTGAAACTGAAAATCGTTGATGACTGTGCCAGGCGCACACGCATACAACTTAAACATTATAATACTTGATCGATAAATTTGCAGTGAAGAGTTAATCGATTATACCACAATATTAATTTGGCATACAAACTGCCTTATAATTTACAATAGTTTTACAACTCGACAAACTAATTTTGATATAGCCCTAGAACTTGTTAGTACAAGAAACTTATTTGAAAATTCAGGCTACAACCTTTAAATTTGACATACGTGCTAACTGTAGTTTAAAAAACACGAAACACTACTTTTGATATTTCTTTTTTCATTACATTGAACAAAATACAGGGCACTAATTTTTTTAGTCCTAGGGTTACATCAATTTTTTTAATTGACGATAATCATTCTGCTTTTCTGAAACCTGCTCAGATAATTTATTTTTATTTGAAGATATGTCGAGAGTATACCAAAACTGTGAACACCCAGTTGTTCACTTAACGATTCACTATAGCCTATACCTACATTTGACTATAGGTATGTCAAACTGGAAATGACAAACTAATTTTACGTCAGCTTTTTCTTTATTTTTTTTCATTTCTTTTTTGATATATCATCCAATCAACAGGTAATCTTTTAGCAGTCTTTACATGCTTTGTTCTTCGCCGTTCTCTTGAAATTCACAACAAAAGCTAACAATAATAATGTAAACACATTATGTTAATGCACGAAAGTTAACAGACGTAGTCTTTATTGAAAACATTCCGGAATACCGTACACAAAGGAACAAGAGACTTGTTTGCGAATAAAAAATTGCAGATTGATACAAAAATTTGCGTAATTATCAAAGAGACAACTTTAATTCAATTTATAATAATTCCACGTGTCAAAAACTTATTTGTATAAATTTAAAAAATGTTTAATACAAATTAATAGTTGTTTTATTAAAATTTAATAATACAGAAATTGTTGTATGTCGTCATATTCGCTCAGCGTAGGGTAATTTGATTATTAAATTTTTGGTGTCTTAAGAATTCGTATATAAATATATATATATATATATATATATATATATATATATATATTTATATATGAAATAAGAAAAATAAACAAATACCATTTGCAGAATGCTCGAAAATTCTTAAGATAACATCAACTTAAACTAGCTCGAATGTACAAAAATTGGCATAAAAAATGTTAAGCATATTAGTATTGATGGATTTAAAATATAGACAAAATTCTAGACCCTCGTTGAGCCTATTCTCAGATTTTATAAATAAAATATACTATAGTAACGTAATTTTTAAAATCGTATATAATGTAATAATAATTACAAACAAGATTTGATTACAATTGATATAATTATTAACCTAACGTAACTGCTCTGAAATCGTAAAAAATATATATATATATATATATATATATATTTCTTTTTGCAATAAAACTTTTATAATCGAAATGACAATTTGGCAAGATTATAATCTATTGTAATTTTGTACGGTACGAGAATGATATGACTCAAGCAATGAAAAGTATATTGTTTAAAAAGAAATGTAAGTACGCTGTAGAAAAGTTTTTTGCCGTAAAAAGTGAGCATTCGAAGATTGTAAAACGATTCACTTCCCGCAAGCCAGACGCGTAATTTTACAACGTCTCGAAAATCGTTCAGACTGCAGAATTAACCTTCGTGCAACGTATAACAGTATACTATGCCACTCGTTAAATTGTCTACTTGTAAGGCATAAACATTTTTCAAAGTGAGCTGGATAAATGAGAGCATAGACCAGTGCCAGGTACTTATGTGTTAACATTTTTTTCTCAATGCTAAATATTCATAATAGTTCAGGACAGTAGTCTGCTACAGTATTTTTTGTTATCTTCATTAATTTGGAAAAAATGTTTTCCCTCCATTTGAAGAACGAGAGTTACCAAAAACCTGCTCGAAGCTCGACTCTATTCTTTTGTTAGTTAGATCCTAACTTAAAGTGAAAGAAAGGATGACTTTAGTAAGATAAGTAATATCGCTGTATAAAATATATCGTGTACACTTGAAGCGTTCAACACGAGAAATAAAAAAGGGGGGAAGAGAAAAAAATTCAAGTGGTACTGATCAATCAAAGTTGGTCCATTTGATGAATAAAAGAGTTTGGTTGGCTCCACTTGGCACCGATTTGTCTCTCGCTCAGTTTTTGGCAAATCGGAAGTGGAAAACTCATAAGAGTAGGGGGGAAAACGAGGAGAGTGTAATCTCTATGTATTTCTGTGTTATGTATACCGCAGTAGTTTTATCGCTTCTAAGAAATAACCGCTACTTATGGATGGTTCAATCGGTTCGCTTTAAAAATTCGCTTCCAGTTTCATACCCACCGCAAAAACTCATCCTATCGTTCAATGCGTTCTAAGGAAAAAACAGAAGCGAAGTACCCATACGTGATAAGCGTAGAGATTTTTTAAGTTTCAAAGACTCGTACAAGTGCTACAAGTTATTCCGTTGCGCAGAGAGTATGCGATGTAAAAAATTATCTTAAATAGTCATTTAAGAAAAAAAATATATCTCCTATATTTCCTAAACTCATCGGTACAAAAGGTATGTATAGTTGTTTATGTTAGTTAGTTATGCGTTATTATTCATTCTGGCGATAGCGTTCTATCATATTATATTCTGTAAAAATAGTTCAATTAGCGCGTCGTGTATGTGGCTAAAAGTAATTGGAATTTGCCTAGTATTAGCTACGTCAGTTCGTTAGGTTAGTTTGTTTTTAGTCGTTGGCCTTGAAAAATAAAAAATCTCGTACGTTTGAAGTACACTTCCGTTTGAGAACCGAAATCAATTATACATCAGCGCCACTCCGTTCCAATGCGCTTTCGCATATGCTATCGTCGATCGTCGCCGCGGACATTTCACTCGCACACATATATGCTTCTGTATACGCGGATACGCACACGCGCGCGCGCCAGTATTTCGATCCACTGTTTTCTTTATCATTTCTTTATTTCCTCAAGAATTCCATTCCTCTCATTCGTGAGCCGCCCACTCGTGCCTTGCACAACGTAACGCACTGTTCGCTCGTTATTTTTCGTTTTTTTTTTATCAATACGTTTTATATATTGTCAGCTCGACCGTCTCTCGACTCGTCACTTGTCACATGTATATAATTATTCTCGACCTTATTATTGTTTTTATAACGCCACCAACGCTCTTCCACTCGTACTGCAGTTACATGCCGCTTCTTCGCTTGTACATACTCAGATTACAAATCTAACTTAATACAGGTTTTGAAACACAGATTCTTCCATTCAACTCTATGGTGTTGTTTAGTCATTCGTGAGAATCAAGCAAGCTTGCAATAACATCCAGTGCACGACGAAGCACCGAATTCTCGGATTTGTGTGTCCTATCTACTCTGTCTTTTCTAACAACTTCTCACTTTCTCACTTTCTCACTGTCTCACTGTCTCACTTTCTCGATCTCTCACGCACACTTGCAATAAGGATGCACTGTTCACTGGCCCCCAAGAACACGGTAGCTTTTCGGGCGATTTTCGAGTCATACGTAATCACAACATGCAACCAGTCCGTAACCAACAAGTTCTCCATTAGCATCAGATATTGAGATAAAAACCAATTATAACGAAGGGAAAAATATGTAAAAGTACTTGTTTTCATTTGATTGTTAAACAAATCTGAAAAATATGTTGATGCGAGTGACACATCTGTTATCCTTACAAAATAATTATAACAGTACAAAGTAAAAAAAAATATCGAATATCTATGAGCATATAAAATAATAATACAAAAAATTGTAATATGTAATAATGAGAGGATTGAAACAAGTTTCCATTCCACATACCGCGTTGTAGTCGCAAAACAAAACTGCTCTCAAGCCCTCAGAGCTTCTTACCAGAGCCGTACGAATGGGTCCTTTTATGTACATATACCGGTGCATACGTACTGGTCTCTCTTTCTCCCTCTCACATTCTCACTTTCTTTCGTTCTCGCTCTCTCGTTCTCGCTCTCTCGTTCTCGCTCTCTAGCTCTCGCTCTTTTTTCATCTGTGTAATTTTGTATTAATGTTTCCAACATTGAAATTTAATACTTTTCTCGTTATTAATTGTCATTCTGAATATTTTTCATTCCTGCGTAGAAAATTAAAGTCGTTTAGGACATTTTTAGCACTAAATTTAGAATACATACAATTTCATTAGTCTTAATTCTTGTAGAACACAATGTTTATTCCTAAACGTTGTTGTTTTTTTTTAATTATCACAAATTATTGTTCCTCGTACTCATCATTATTGTGTTTTCTTTCCTTTTTTCTCTACACATTTTGTTGGATATTTTTAACGGAGGTTAAGAGCCATTCGAATACTTTGCGCGTTTACGTTTTTTGCTTTTTTTTGTTTTTTTTTGTCTACGTCGATGCGATTAAAATTTTTTAATTACACAATCAATTGGCCCAAGATGTACCGCTCGAGCCACACTGGGAATCAGCTACTTTTTTCTTATCGGTAACTTTACGTTGCCCGTCTAGGTAGTCATATTTTTAAAAGTATATGTATTGGTTTTCTTGTAGAAGATATTCACTTCCTAGCCACATTGTTGTTTAAAGAAAAATATATATATATGTATATATGTATATATCATATTTATACCAGTCAGGTTTACGCAATTTTTCGCTGCAAGGAACAGCCAGGGACTATGGATTTGGAGGAGGTGTCGTCGGCGTCATATGCGATGAGGGTGTCGCACTGGTAGCCATTGTCGGACTAACAGGCTGCTGCAGCGGAAGGAATGCCGATCCTAGGCTTGGTTTCAACTGGAATGCTACACAAGGCTTTGAACAATAGTCTAGTTTGCTCAAATCAGCCATTGGCCGCCTGAAAATAAAAAATATTCTGAAATTCTGCTTTTCAACGACTCGCTTAATTATTTGCATCATTGAAGTAGATGACTTACCTAACATCTTCAACAAATTTAGTATTGACTTTTTCACAGCCATCAGGTGGTTCCCTAGCAAGAAACCTATTGATGTGAGGAGATGTACCTAAACGTCCTTCTCTTTCCTGCTCTGGCGTGGAGCCACGACTTCCACCTGCAAAAATAAAAGAAAGGTTACATTTTACTAGCTTTAAATATAGATGGTCTATGAAGATCGTGCGTGATGAAATTACAATTTTAAAACTAAAGTTTTGTAATTTGCCTATGTTACGATCTGGATTGCAACAACTTTGCAATGATGTTTGTTCTTGAAATAAACATAACTTCTAAGATTTTAAACTACTAAATCTAATGAATTTTCTCTAACATTGTTAAAATATTTAAAAATGTTACAGAAAAGCATGCTTTGTCAAATATTAATTGTTTATTTTATAAGTTCGAAAAATTAAGAATAAATAAATAAATAAATAAAATATTGACATAAATTAGAATTTTGACGAATAATTTCATGCAACTAATTGACAACGTAGCCTGTAAAAAAATAAAATGAAATAATAAATTATTTTTTATATGATACTGCATACTGCCAGTTGTGCACTAAAATAAAAATACAAAAACAAGTAATAATGTGAAGCTATAAGTACTGCCTAAATTAAAAAAATTAAGCTTTCAAAATCGTTCTTTTGTAAGCCAACCTTGCAGCAGGTCACTTGACGGACGGGATACATCCATTGAACCTGGTATCAGTGGAGACTCTGAGTTCCTAGATGGTGGTCCTGTCATTTTGTAGTCATCCATAATTATTAATAACAAGTTTACAAGACATGTATGGTTTTAAATAATTGAAATGCAATATTCAAATGTTTTTAATAAAGCTGAGAACAATATATTACCTGAAGAGTAAGAACTGGAGGGAAGATCAGTGGCTGGTGTTTGTGTGTTAACACTAGTGACACTACGATTAGCTCTGAAGAGATCAGCTAAAGGTGCCCGATGACCCTCTGGAGTTATTTGATCACGATATCTTGCATACTATAATTGCATAAGATGTAATATTAACAATAAATTAAAATAAATTATAAATCCGTAGGTTATTAAAATTCAAAATAAATTAACATACTAATAAAGTAACGTACCTTATCCTCAATTTGATGATCCAGATCACTTGAATTACCTGAGGATTTAAGCACTAAACCTTCAATTTCTTGATTTAATCCTTCAATTGAGGAACGCATTGGAGGCCTTATTGGTTTGACAGGTATGTTCATAGGACTTGCTTTTGTACTTAAACTGAATTGATTGTCTAACCATAAACAAGGAATAATAATTAACAATCAATAATTTACATAGATTTCAATTACAATACTCAATTTAAATACACTTCCAATACTTACGGGTAGATGTTTGTGAAGCAATACTGGGCAGAAGGACTGAGTGATCACCAGGAAGTGCTGGAGGTGGACCACCAGGCATAATGAGACCAAATGCAGCTGTTCTTTCTCTACTGCTAGTTCCCTCTTTGTTTGTTCTTTGGAGCCTTAATGTAAAGTATTTAATTTAGCACAGTAAGATATATTTTTAATTAGATATCATGTTTAATTATTTCTTTCCTACATACCGATGCCTAAAGTACTTCTCCAGCTTCTCATCGGTCATAGTTTGTTCTGTGGTGTGACGGTTGTGAGTCTTTCGTGGCTCATTGGACCACTCCTCAGTCTACAAATAAAAGTCACGAATTATAGCATCGATATTTTATATTTAAAAACATTAAATTAAGTATCAAACCTGAGTGGCTTTGTCCACCAGGAGACTGGTGTGAATGTAATGTGAGTCGCGAGGCCATTGTCCCTTCAGATATATTGTATCTAGCGATGCAGTCCTCCGGATATTCTGGCTTCCACTAAGACTATCGCTACAACGTCCACTTAGAGTTTTTGATTTAGCTGCAAAATAGCCTGTCGAAGAGAATCCAGGTTATGCATAAAGCAAAGAAAGAGAGAGAAAAAGAGAGAGAGTAATAGTAGTAGTAGTAGTAGTAGTAGTAGTAGTAGTAGTAGTAGTAGTAGTAGTAGTAGTAGTAGTAGTAGTAGTAGTAGTAGTAGTAGTAGTAGTAGTAGTAGTAGTAGTAGTAGTAGTAGTAGTAGTAGTAGTAGTAGTAGTAGTAGTAGTAGTAAAGAGTGGGGGGATGCAAACCTTTGTAAGAGAGCGAGCCGGGACTTCGCTGCCCGGAGCTGGATGTCTCGGGAGAGATGCGGGCTCGCCACGCGTTCGCGTTCGTAGGTGAGACAGCAGTAGGGCTGCTACTATTACTTTTCCTGAGAGAAGCGGCACTAGCTTGGGGCGGTTGCTGCTGCCTGCTCTGCCTCAGGAGCGAGCTGACGGGCAGAGTAGCCCGCATAGGGCCCTGTTTCGCACTCGAGCATGGCGAGGACTTGCGCATCCGCTGCGACGAGGCCGACATCTTCTCGCATCAGAGCCCACTCTTGGCGCACGAAATGGAATGTACGTGGTCACCACCGCCGCTGCCGCAGCAGGGGCGTCAGGACGCTGCTACTTCTGCTTCTGACCGGTGGCTGCTGCTCTGCTTATCGTGGAGTGAGAGGACGCGACGCCGCGCGCGAGCGAGTGGACTGCGTAGGTTCGTAGTAGAGAGATCGCGCGAGAGACGACGCGGGGACACACAAAGTACTTTCGTCGTCGCGTCCTGTGTCAGCATACAGCGGAGCCGCTGTTGGCGTACGTACGTACACTCTACGCACGCTATAGTACGCAGCTACAGCACTCACACATGCAGACTCTCACACTCTACTCGTCTATCTGCCTCTGTCTGTCTGTCTCTCTCTCTCTCTCACTTACACACACACACACACACACGGAGACGCACGAGACGTCCAGAGAGTGTGTAGAGCGTATTCGGTATACGCACTCCCAATCGCGATTCGCGAGTAGCTGCTGTATGCTCTGCTCTGCACGCGCGCGCTGATCCGAGAGCAGAGAGCCCCAGAGCAGTATACAGCCGCGTATACGTAGGACTATAGCTCGCGAGTTGAAGAGCGACGAGGACAGAGTCGTACCGCGCGAGAGGAGAGAGTGGACTGCGTCACGTGACCGCTCTCCTCGCCAACCATTGCTCGAATACGTCCCTCTCTCTCGCTCGCGGAAGAGCGCGTCCTCGTACTACTACGTGCGAGCGCCGCCTTCCATTCACCAACACACGCATACGCTCACACGTACTACAAGAGACGCGCTGAGCGTCTCTCTCTCCTCTTTCCCCTCCCAGCAGTTTGCAAGAAAGATTCTCTCTTCGAGGGCTGATGCTGCAGCAGCTAAACTCATTCGTTCTTTTTCCCTTTAACCTTATGTCTCCCTCCCCTTTATTTCGTCCTCGGCCTGGCCCTGGCCTCCCTCGGCTTTTAAACCTCGAATTGTTTCCCGGTGGTCCCCCCTTTCCCTCCCCTCATCCCTTGCCTGTCCCTCATTCACGATCTTATTGTCCTTTTTTTCTTCTTTTTTGGCTGAATGAACCCGCTCGTTAGCCAGCTATGCCTAAGCATAGCAGGTACCGTCTACTACCTGCAGCAGGATTTTTCGGGGGTGTGCGGGTATAGTGTTCTGTGTGCATTGCGAACACGAGACACACAGAGACCGAGCTTATTTTTTTTCATTTTTTTCTCTCTGTCTCTCTCTCTCTCTTCCACTCGCTTTCGAGTAGTACACCTTATGCTCGTTCTGCACTGCTATGTAGCATGTAGCGGACAAGCCGAGAGAGAGAGAGAGAAGATCGTCTGGCGCGCTCAACCCTGTACAGTGGAGTGCGTGGCTTCTCATTTATATTCTCTCTGGCTAGCGCGGGCAGGCGGCAGGCGGTAGGACGGAGGAGAGCCCGAGTGCCAGAACTGCCAGAGACCAGAGAGAAAAATGTGTGCGCGCGCGCGCGCGCGTGTGCACATACACATATTTATTTATACACACATACACCATTGATAATCAAGCAGCCAGCAGTGAGCTGTGAGCAGCGAGTCAGCGCCGATTCGCTGACCTGACCCTCTCTCTGTACACATACTCTATGTGTATACAGAGGTTGTGCTGTATTAGCTGTATAGCGTAGCGCGCAAACAAAGCTTTCAATGTTAAAGCTGTATTGTATAGTATGTTTGCGTGTGCGTGCGTGCGTGCGTGCGTGCGTTGAGACTGTTGAGAGAGAATCCAACTTATCCAACGCTTTGCGTGTATCTCTCTTGGTGGGAAATTAATACGCGGGATGATTTGATGGGATTGCAGAGAGCTCTAACTTTTGTAATAGCTTGTGGGCTCGTCATATGTGAGCATGGCTCTTTTGTTTATAATTACAAGTTGGGATAATACATTTTGCCACTCCAATCATTTGATTGCTCAATTTCGTATTATTAGACGCTTTCATTGATAAGACCTTAGGGATTGATTAATTAGCGGGTATTGTGTTTGGATTTTTTTCATTCTATTTTCAAAGTCAATGAAATTCGGACGGGGTTAAAAAGTAAAAGAAATCCAACCTTCACTTATTAAGGAACTTTATTTTTTTTTCTTTTCTCGAGTTAAGGTCAAATTATGTACAAATTGTAGTTTCATTATTGTACAGCACACGAATACATGATAATACAATAAACAGTCTAATAATTAACTATAAATAAGGGGTGACTAGAAAACAAAATATCAATATTACAAAGTAAACGCACATCAGTCGAGATTTTGAATTTACAATAATGATTGTAATCAATAAACTATTTGATTCTTTTACAACATACTCGCAGTACCTGCTTTCCTAACAGTACATTTATGAAAGAAGTCGAATTTTGTCACCGACGTCCATATGAAGCATTATCGTTGCCCAAAACATGGAACGCTAGAGATGAAATGTTTTTAATCTTTTGAATATATGAGGAAACTCGAATGAAAGCATTACAAATGTTCGTCATGAATCGAGCGTCTTAATATATTCAGCATTTGCCTACTGTCATATATGGAACGAATATTTTTTGTTGAGTTCCCTCATATCTCAGATTTTATTCCTGATTGAATACCTAAAAAATATTAGTAAACATTCGCGTTGTCATGGCAATGCTTATTGAAAAGCAATGTAAAAAAATTAATCACATGTTTTGTGCTTTCTAACAAAAGAATCACATAATTATTATATATATAATTGAATGATTATTGTGATTTTTTGGCTAAATAATTTTCAAGGAATGTAACTTAAAATTATTTAGAATTAATAAATGCAATAAGAAGATAAAAAAAATTTACGATAATAGAAATTCGCATCGAGCTGATACATGAAAAAGAAGCGTGTAAATCGCATGCGAACAACTTAGCATATTTGATTATGAAAATCTCAAACTAGAAAAATGACTTTTTTCCATGATACAATCTAGAAAATATAATATATAGTAATTGCGTGTACAAAAGTATGAGCCTTGTGAGGCTATTCAAAAAGCGGAATAAAAATTATTTTCTAAGTTTAAGTAATTTTTTCAAGTGTATGTTGTTAAAAATTGCCGAACGTTTATACGTTCAACTGCTCAATCGAGCTACGGGCTATCGGAAATTTGCTATGATTATTTCAAAATCGTTCATGTTTTTACAGTGCTAACATCGAACTCTTTCGATTGTTATTCTACACTTTGAATTATTTATTTGAAAAGAAAAAAAAAAGATCTTAAATCAGCATACGCTTTAAGTCTTTAATCATTCTTGATTTGCGAAATGGCATTTTATGCACTCCAACTAAAAGAACCTTAAGCATTTTTTACCTGGCCACTTAAGGAAGATTTTCTATTTTTGTGAATAAGACTAGTACGTTTCATACACAATTTACAGTACAGGTCAAACGTGACCTTTTCAATTACTTAAACCGAAGCAAGCGAGCATTATACCTCAATTTGAGATATATTATGTAATTTTACGTTAAAAACCGTTTTTACATTAATAATAATTTGACGATGCGATAATACTGAACAAACATTATGTACAATACTCATATATGATACAATTCTGCCAATTTTGTATAGTACAGCGTTATTTAACTAATTTTCGTGTTTAGTTATATTCATAATTAGAAGTTAAACTTGTTTCATACGATTCGTGAGTTTATATTTTAGTAGGTAATTTCATGTAAGATTCTATTATTATCGAATCTAATGAATATTTATGGAATATGCTATTTATTGTGCTTTAGCTTTTCACAATAAAAATGGGCAGTGCTGTATAGCATTATTTACTGCCTACTATTTTGTTACTAAATTGTAACGTAGCTAATAACAATTATCCTCGTGATAATTATTACGAACGGAAAGTCGAAACGTATGGTCACGTACAGATCTCATTAATACTGGAGAAACTGCCAATTTTTACTTGTATGGTCCAATCAAAAAGAAAATCACTGCTTAAATTTACTGGCAATTCGCGAGAATAATTTAATTATGGTCGATTTCTTTACCAATACCTGTACTTTTTAACGCAATCATTACCAAGATCAACTACAATCAAATGCTCATTTGGTAAAACTGCAATTCCTGACGGACGGCGAAGCTTTGAATTGTGAGAATCAATTTCTGAGAAAATTATTCCACCACCAAGCTTCAAAATCTGAATTACAGTTCGACCCTTTTCGGTTCGAGAAGCTAATATTCTGCCTTCGCCATCAATGGCCATTCCACCATATCTGCCTTTATCTAAATATTAAATGCAAGAAATTGTTATATGGACCAAAAATGCATATATGTATCTTATATCAGTAAAAAATATATACCTTTATTTTCGGCATTAATTTCTTCTGTGAAATCACCTTTGGCTGAAAAAACTTGAATACGCGAACCAGCAACTAAAATCTCGCCAGCAGGACCAACAGCTACTGATACTATCAAGTTAAACATGTTCTTCTTTCCAACCTAAAATACCAATATCAATAATAATTAAATGTTATTTATAATGAAATGAATAATGACTCTTGTATACAACACATACCTGGAAAAGAATTTTCCCATCACAGTCAAATACAAATACACAGCATTGTCCATTATCAGCAACTAAAACGTGTCCATAACTTCTGTCCACAGCCACATCAATGGGTTCCTAAAACAAATAGAAATAAGCTTAAGTTGAAAAGATCTACTGTTGTAATTATTTCTACGTACTTGAAAGGCATTATGTGAAAATGATCGAATTGTATCGCCAAGCGTCGTCATTTCTGTCACTGACTTTGTTCGCCAGTTCACTACAACTAGACCTTGTTCGGAAATCGCTATGCCTGTACAACTTCGTCCTTCTAACCCTTCATTCGTAATATGTCGTATAAACTCCAAATTTTCATCCAGCACCTAAAGATTTATTTATAAGAAATAATTTATTTACGAAGAAGTTTCAAATGATTATTTGATTAATTTTCTAAAGTATACCTTAATTCGAGAATTTCCTGTGTCCACTATATATATTGTTCCATTGTCGTCAACGGCTACAGCAACTGGTTGGTGGAACTCGTCTTTACTAGAACCTCTGTGTCCATAAACTTTAATGGGTTCGTTGTGTTCCGTTACGTCGAAGAACAGGGGATAATCTTTTATAGGTCTTTCAAAAACGGATATTCTTAAAGCATAACGACCGGCTACTTTAGGTCTGAAAATAACTTCATATGTTCCATTTTCAAGATCTTTGACTTCTGTTACAGAGGAAGAGTTCTGATTTTGTGATTCACTTTCATCAGTTAAACTTAATTCTGCTCCAATAGGATCTCCTCCAGCATTTCGAGGGTGTCCGTGATAATCCACTGTTTCAACCAAAACAGTGGTCTGTAATTTTACTACAGCAGTATCTCTTAGTTTAGCCCGACATAAACCTAAAAAATAGAATTATGCATCAGTAAAACGTAAAATCAGTTCCAATTTGTTTATGTATACAAAACAACAATTATTTACTTGGCAGTGTTGTACTAGATCTAACTCTTCCAAATGCTTTAAGTGCTTGTTCTAGATTAGCAAGAGCATCATTGTGGTTGAATTCAGAAGTAATAAAAGCATTTTCTCTAGGCTCACTGAGCGCAACTGCAGCATCTAACTGGTCAGATAAACTGCCTATTCGTTGAGTGATGTTTCGCACTTCAACCTGAAAGAGACAATTTATTCAATTACATCAATCATTAAAAACAGTTTATTTATGTAAATGAAAATATTACCTGGTATTGAAGGCCTTCACATTCTCGTTCAACTTTATTTTTTTCTGTTTCAATAAGTGCATGTTGCTCTTCAAGAACTTTTTTTTTATCTCTAGCTGCTGCATTGACTGCAGCATGAAGTTCTGTTTTTCGCCTTTCTACTTTAGCAATGATGCTTGCAAACTCTGCGTCAACTGCTTCCAGACATTTTTGCTTTGCAGTATCTAACCTCTGAAGTTCTGTACTAACTGAATCTTGTGCTTGAGTTAACTAAAAGATATGAATATTTGTCTGTAATACATAATATAGAGAATTTTGAGATAATTAAAATTATTCAAAACAAACCTTTGATATACATTCATTTGCCTTATACAGTAATATTTCAGACATTCGTTTTATAGCTATACTAAATGGAATAATTGTGTGTTCAGTACATCCAGGTAATGTACCTGCATGATTTCCTCCAGTACAAACTGTACAAAATACTGTGTCACAAGTTTCACAAAATAATAATTCTTGATTAATGTGTACGGAACATTTTGGAATAACCTAATTTTAATAAGTAAATAATTAGTAATTTTTCAAATTTAAAGATTTGCAAGATCTGCTATTGTTTTTACTTCTCTGCGCTGTCTGGACATCAAGTCTAATAATTGATTTACAAGAAAACTTGGAGGCAGAGCTGGAACTCCACCTCTCGGTATTGTAATCAATTCTCTGCAAATTGGACATCGGAAGGCTCCAGCTTCGCGTGTTTGGGAGGCCGCAATTCTTGTGAGACAATGTAGGCACACCTACAAATAAATAACACATCAATAAATTTGTTTTTAACACAAAAATTTACATGAAAACTTTTTAAAGCAATTTATAACAACAAATGATGCATTGTGCTTACCGTGTGGGAACATGGCAATAGTTTTGGAGTGTGTTCACTGCCATCGTACACACAAAGGCAGGTGCCACACGTTAAAAAACTCTCATTGAAATCTTCATAGTTAATGCTTACTGTTTCTACAAGCATTGAGCTCATGCTGACCATCCTCTCCCCCAACCGTGTTCTGCAACAAATGAAAATTTTGATTTTATGTAAAATTAGGGTTTATAAAATATTTAAAATTAATCGAAGATGTAAATGTACAATTATATTTTTTAATGATTGAAGAAACAATTTTTTTAATTTTAATAAGCATACAGAGTAATTATTACTTTTGAATAATTATTATTCATGAGATAATAAGACTAATATTTTAGTATAATATTGTACGTTTGATAAATGAGAAAATACATGTCTAATAATGCATTAACATTGCTAGGTTTATAACAATATAAACTACATAGAAGGAAGTTTTTGCTGATGTACAATTTATCAAAGTTTTATATCCTTCAGAAAAACAATACTGCAAGAAACGAGGAAAAAATATATGGCATGGTTACAATTTAAAATACGATCCAAATGACCCAGAAAGGATACAGTCAATCAAAAGATTAATGAATTTATAAGATATTTTTCAAGATTAGTTAATTAAGTATTTAAAAAGAGATCGATTCAAATGATCCATTAAAAAGCCTTAACCATGCAATCAATCATTGACCAGCAGAAAAGTACAATTTACATACGCATTCTGAAATGTGAATATTTGCATTCCAATGATCAGCTGAGCATTTATTGATGTTTCTCTAAAAATATCAAAGATCCACTTTCCACACACGTTGTATCTTATCCAAAACGAGATATTTTCACTGTCGCACTAAAGTAACTCATGTGCATATTCCCACGTCTGAACGTATTTCGAGCTAACATTATCGCTAATGTCAAGAAGAGAGAAACACGCCGCATAAATAAAAGAAAACGCGCACATAATATACACGGAATTCGTCCATATCAGCAGCGAAAGTAAGACGAGTACAGAAACGTAAGTTTATAAACGCAGCTCTCTCGTCGTTGATGCGAAAATCTGAGATGATAAAATGAAAGCTCAAGAACAATAGACAGAAGAGTAGAGCAAGGAAGACGGAGAAGATGAAGAAAGAGAGAGAGAGAGAGAGAGAGAGAGAGAGAGAGAAGAGAGAGGAGTATAGAAGGAAAGGGTCGGCGGCTTTGAGCAACGTGTGGTTTATAAGGAACCCAAGAAGACGGCTAGAAAGAAAAGAGGAGCGGAGTAAGTGGAAGACCAAGAGTCTGCGGATTCCAGGAAATTCTAAACTTACTGTATGGCTAAGCGCAGTGCCTCCATGACGACGATGAATTCCCGGGCACTCTGCCACTTTCGGAAGGCGCCTTCGCGAATAAAAAAAATAAAAGCACAACAAAGGCGCTGCTGAGTGCTGACGACTAGTCTGTATAGCTACAGCTATGCGATGTCATACACATACACAAACACACACTTTCTCTCTCTCTCTCTCTCTCTCTTGTCCTGCTGCAGCCGTATTTTCCTTATCCTCTACTATAGCGCGTAGAGCGACAATGAAGCGTGGGATGCTGCAAAGTTGCAGCGGCAGTTGCAGGAGTGTCGCCGCTGTCATAATCTTTCTCCTGACATTTTCTTGTGCCTCTTATCTCGCTGTTCTACCTATACATCGAATGCGTTGCTTTCTCCACACGTAGAGTTTTTCGTTCACATTACGAATAGAGAGAGAGAGAACGAACAAATAAGGAAAGGCAAAAGGGACACTTTGCACGGAAAGTCAATAGATGTTGCTGCTCTGCAACGAATCTTCTCTTTCTAGTTGCAAACAACATGCGCACAGAGAAAGAAAGAGAGAGAGAGAGAGAGAGAGAGAGAGAGAGAGAGAGAGAGAGAAAGAGAGAGAGGGAAAGAGAAAGAAATACAATAATAAACGAAGAAGCACTAAATGACACAGTATAATATCTTCTAGACGTCTCTCCTTCTCGATCTGGTCTTTTGCGAGCTCACCAGAGAAGATAAAAGAACTTTTCTCTGCGTGTATATATATACAAACGAGAAGTAAGTATAAGCAACAGCAACGGACACGCACAGTCTTTTTCTCGAGTGAGCCCCGAAGGCTCTAATGTGTGTTCGCAGAGTGCAGCACGCGAGAGTGCTCTCTCTCTCGCTCGCGCACGACTGCCACAATGCGCTCTCTCGGCAGCTATCTCTCCTGCCGTTGCGTGTCTCCCCCTCCTTTGTCTCTCTCTCTCTCTCTCTCTCTCTCTCTCTGTCTCTCCCTCTCTCTTTCTCTCTTGCATCTGTATACACGCACACACAGCTGACGCTATGGGATCGTTCGGATCGTTCCTCGGGTGTATGTACCTTATAGGCCATTTTATGTAGCTCTCTCTTTCTATCTTCCAACCGGCTAGAACTAACTATACCAGTACTATACACACGCGCACACGCATTTTATAGGTAGACTTTCGTGCATGTACATACCACATACGTGTACATGCAGGGTGTGTAGGTAGGTATATACATGTGTGGCGTCTCATGTTTCACAGCTGCAGCGGCAAGCACGTTTTTCTCTTCTCTATATACCGAAGAGACCGTTGGCCACCGCGCGAGTTGCTATGTGTACTAAGGTGCGAGGGAGACGGATGGGATATATACGATGATGATGATGGCGAGAGAGCCGCCACGCGAGAGGAGCTAAGGATCTTGCTTTACTTCTTGTTTTTCTTTTTTTTCTTTTTCTTTTCTCCGGAGAGTCCAGTGCTTTTCCACCTTTTGTTTTTCATGTTACACGAGGATATAATTGGTCTCATAAGCGACCTGCGGTGGTAACGATTATTTCATCAACGCGTCAGTTTATTAAATACGCGTTTTTTCCTCTCCTTTGACAGCTTTCATCATTTTCATACATTCGTTGGCTGTTTGTTTATTTCTAACCTCTCCCCCTTCTCTCCTCCTTGCCGCTCTCTCTTCATTTCCTCCTCAAAGAATCGCCAGACTTTCGATTGTAACTTACATTCGCGTAATCGTACGTACGTCGGTACGTAATGAGAAACGCATACGCATAGAGACTGCTGCTGTCTTACAACAGCTGGTATAACTAATGATCCAATTAATACTGCGATTACGACTCACGTCTAATAAGCTTGCATAAGATCATTTACCAATTGCATAAAGTAGTCGAAACCCGTTGCATATAATTTCTCTCGTCGATATACGACATTGAAATAAAAATGTACGCTACCGACATACGTGTATACACACATAAATACATGTACAAACATCGGGTGAATCGTCGTGGCATCGCGATTGTGTCGCAGCTATATCGAGAGAAGCCTTTCGTGACTCGAGAGAGTGCCATTCGAATAATGAGACTAAATGAATATGATAAAAATCAATTTACACCTATACATATTACATTACTATACGCATGCGTGCTTATTGCTGCCCAATTATACTAATGACAATATTGTATTTCTTATGCATGCTTTGAGTATTGAGAAATGATTGTTTCGTAAGAATAAAGACGATCGAACGATTTTCATTGACGCACAGGTGCGAGAGTCAGTATTTTTTTTCTCCTAATCTTTCCGACTAAAGCGCAATTAGTCTTATATATTCGCGTATGCTTCACATGCGTAATGTTAGTATATTGGTTGTTTGACTAAAAAAAAAAAAAAAAAAATTCTGCATTCAAAATCTGCAGCGAGCGAAACTTCGCTTTTAGGAGAAAATAACAGGTCATTTGCATTGTATTATATGTTTTGGATCTTCACTACGGCCTCGCGTGCCTTGCCTCTGCATTACAAAAGTATTGTGACCGACGTTTTTAATGCACTAGCCGTTTGTCGATGTAAAGCGTTGATTCGCATCTGCTGCAGGCATAAGCGCGCTCTTTCAAAGTTTTACGACTTTAAACTAGTTTGTTGAGAAAACATGCGTTTTTTTTTAATCGCCGGTTCTCAACACTTAACTCGAGCGTTGTTTAGCTCGAATGACTATATATGCAACTGTACACTCAATTCACCATGGAATATTGATTAATATGGAATATTAAATCGCAAAAATCGTTCTTTTTTATTTTCCGAGTAGCAACGGAGTTAATTGAATTTTCTATATTTCTGGTCGACCGTTCTCAATCGTCGCATTCAGTTCTCTTATTCATGTACGCCTTCATTCATCCCGCTGACAATCATCAATATTACCTTTCTCCCGACAATGAGAATCCATTACTAATACTATTATTAAAAAAAATTAGCGAAAATAATCCTTGTTTGCCGCAAAGCGTAGACCGAAAGGGAAACCTATTAATATTCGCCTCACCTCAAGCCACATATCCGAGCAGGGAAGTCCAATGGACGACCCATTCGTCTTCTATTCGCAACCTTTATACTGGCAATTATTACTGGCACATTACACAGATTATAGGTATAGGATACATAAATGAGTATAACTATACATATAGATCTCGAAACTTAGCGTTCTCGCGCGCGACTCATCGACACTTATTAATGTTACAATAGCGCTGAATACAGCAGTGCGCACGCTTGATTCACTTTACGACGGTAGAGAGTGTAGAGAGTGTGTAAACAATGTGAAACTCTTTTGTTTGTTTTGGCGAGTGTCCGTTGGGAAACTACTTATAATAGGATATCCATATATATATATATACATGGATATCCTATTTGCATAGCATATGTGTGTGTGTGTGTGTGTGTTTGCGTAATCTCGATCGAACGCTCGAAATGCAAGTGTGCGTACGCGATGTTATAGAAGTATGAATATTTATCGAGTATAGACGTGTTTTCGTTTCAGTGCCACTGGGTATAGATTTATTCAGCGATCAATGCGCGTTAGAATGCTCATTGTACGTTGAATTTATTGTTTTTTAGATTGACAGGTGTTATTCGCGAGATTTACAGCTAGAATTATCAATCGTCGTTTAGAGGCGAAATTTCCAAACGCTTTGTAGTATACGCTACGTATACGTAAGAGCAGCATACGCCGCGTGTTTTCCCACTTTGATTTTGAGATATTTGCCAAACGTGTCACAATTATCGAGCCTACGAGGAATTAGCATACAAAGAGCTATAAATGTATCTAAGACTTACATGAAAGGACAGCAGCTCATGAAGACTGGATGATGAGTGTGTGCGTGCGTTCTCGCGTGAAGTGATTCGGGAAGCGCGCAGCTGATGCTAAATTCTGAAATATAGCAATGATTTGTACTGCGGATTTATACTGGATCGACTCGCCGGAAGATCTTATTTCTTTCTACCTATTCGAAATAAATATTTGGCGAGCCCGACAACGAGCCAGAGCTCAAACACCGGTGGCGTAAACGAAGTATCTCTCGAATTCCCAGTAGTAGACGAGTAGGGCGTTGCGAGTCCAGGTCAACATCGGCCACGCCATACTGTCCTTCTTATCCACACCCCCGCAATAATTATCCTTATTGCTCTACAGCTCTTTGACTCGTCGTATCTCCTTATCTATCTATATTTATGTGCAGATAGCCTTAACGAGATTTCGCAGAGATATCCGATGCATACGGGTCTACAAGTTATGCGTACGTATAGGCAGTAGAGGCACGCCACGAAGCTCGTACAGTATATATACTTTTCACATCGCGAATGCGAAAGTACAAAGAGCTCGTGTGTCGGCAAGCGAAGGAGGACGACTCGCGAATAATACGTATATATGCGATACTTACCGCGGTGTGCGCGCTGCTGCTCTGGACACGATATCGATCTTGCAGGTGCGTACCAGCTGACGGCACTTCGCGCCCTCGGTGCACTTTTCTTTTTACACTCGATGCTGCTCTTGCTTTGTTTGGCGCATTTTTTTTTGCACGCGCTTTACGACGTCTCGCCGCGACCGTTCGTAAACCTTTGGAGCAACGGCTACGCGTAGAGAGCGGAGGGTGGCTGGGTAACGAGGGAGGGAGAAAATTGGCTACTTCGAGAAGGAGCCCCGGTGTGCAGAGAAGCGAGCGTACGTACTTGGCGGTATAGACGCGCGCGCAGCCCTTGGATTTGGGTCACTTCTGTATACATATAATATATATATATATATATATATATATATATATATACACTTGTTTGCGATTTTCGCGCGTACACGCGTTACGAGTGCATGTGCAGTGAAGTACTCGACGTTGCCGACGATTCAACCCTGTCTTCCGTACTTCTATTTGTGCGGCGCACTTGTTGCCAAAGAGACCGAGGAGAGACGTTTAACGACAGGATGCGCGCGAGGTGAGAAGGGGAAGCCTCTTCAATATTCGTATATATAAGGTAAAAAGGATAAAAGAGATACCGCGAGTGTATACGGATTGAATTAAAATGCGAAGCACGTGGCGTTCCTATACGCGATCCTTCGCGTTGCATTCCGCCGCGCGGAGGGAAGTTCTCGCTCGTACGTGAGATGCTTATCTAGCGCGTCGTCGTCGCAGCTGAACACGCGAAATTTCAGACGCTAATGTGTATACTGCACGTATACATATACGTGCATGTATACATATACCTGCAGTATACATACACGAGTCTCCATTTCTTCCTTTTCTCTTTCCCTCGTCCTGCCGCGGTGTTGGATTTTTGAAATCGTATCCGTCGTAGACAGTCTCCACTGGCATAGACCTTGAACGGCCGTTAACACCGGCGCACAGCTGCATGAATAAAAAATACTTCGTTTAACAAACTACACCGGGTATAATAACTATACACATTGTACACACTCGCAGATTTATATACACATCGACACGTGACTGTGTGTGTGCGCGCGTGCGTGTTTATATACGAGCCGGTCGGTAAAAATACACGATAATCTTGACGTTATATATACGTATATAAGTATATTAGCGCAAGCGCGCGGGCGGAGCATTTCTCACGTCTTTTATCGTTTATCGGCGGCGACGCGGCGGCGCGACTGCTCTCCGCGCGCAGGTCGTTGGACTTTTCACTGCGTATATATATACATATATATAAATATATATATACACGAGTCGTATATATGTGCGTTGCCGAGGCGGCTGCACCGCGCTTTTATTTTATCAAGACGCGAGTGAGCGGCACGGGCTTTCCTGTCTCATCTTTTTTTTCTCCCGCGGTCTCCTCTTTCTCTGTGTGTGCACAACGATAGCGATAAAAGGATTTTTTTCACGCGCATTCCAAGTTATTCTCGCTGAGATTGTACTTTATATATTTTGGGAAGAATATATGTATTGTCACGGACGCGTTCGTCCGCGTTGCTCGCGCGGTCCGAGCATACGAGCAGAGTCAGCGATAAGACGACTGTCGAGCCGTATTACAATGCAGCGCAACTAAATGCATCGTAGACGTTGCCTCCGCGACTAGAGCACTTGCCGTCAATCGAAATTCAGGACGTCCCGGGATCGAGACTCGTCGTCTACTTTTTTCTCGCAACTCTGTCTCTTCAATGCGCGTTTCTTTCAATGCGTAACAAGTTCATTTATTTATACGGTTGTTTCAGTACAATATCCCAATTATATGTTTCAGTCCCGAGTACATGTCAATCGTACTTTCATGTTATACAATATACTACACAGGTCGCTGCTGGTTTATTGAGGTATACACTATTCTTTAATTATACACTATTCTTCACTGATAATAGCAGTTTTAATCCGGTCGACGTATGCGTAGACTCTTGAGTGAACAGATACCGATCTGTGGATACCCTTGACTACGAGAGGATTCCCAGCGTCTCCCTCTACGATGCGATGATACTCGGAATGTACATTCGCGTGTAAACGTGAAAATTAAGATTCCGCGAACGTTCGATTAAACACGGTATAGGATAAAGGTGCGCGCTATATACATATATCTACATACGTAGGAAAGAACGAGTTATATACTTACATAGCACAAACCTTGTCCGATAGCAAACGTGCAGACGTTGCGAGCTGTAACACTGGGCAACGTCTCTCGACACCTGTCCAGACCAACGATCGGCAGTTCGATAACCTGTGGACTATAACTCTTTGCTCCACCCTTCTATCATATAAGTAATATGTTATATAGGCAATATTTCAATTTACCGTTTAATAAGCACTATATATATATATGCGTATACCGATATAGAATACAAAATCGAACATTGTTATTATACTATAGCTTCGAGCGACCCCAACCGGTTGAGATCGCTGTGCAATGTTCCTCGTTGTTAGCGTCCTACGAATCATGAAAAGACGTTGGTTTGCATAGTTTTAGCAATGCTGTATCATCGTGAAGATCATCCTGTACGAAACTCGAACGAATTTACAATTCACTCGAATCACAATGGGCTGCTGTGAGAATCCGAACGTACTTGGTAAAGAAGCGCTGCACCGATATTCGGCTCCCACTCGGATGGACACCTGATAAGGGTAAGCGTTGTTCATTCTACTTTCGCTATTGCTTCCGTTAGACGCTGAAAATGTATATTTCTAATTGCAGGATATATGCGTAAAGGTATGCGTAAAGGTATGCGTTCTTGTTTTCGTAACTCGATAGTAATCTCTTGTGAATTACCGTAACAAGACGACACGCTCGTCTGGCTAGACGATACGCAGTGACTGATGCAGTATAGTATAAGTAGTATATGTTTACTACGTATACGTTTACTTACCGGAAACAGCAGAAATGAGTGCGCAAACCCTCAAGAGACGAGTCGAAAATAGTAGAGTTCAATACACAACGATCGCGACAAATAAATCGCTTAGTATAGGGAGTTTACCTTATTGTTCGATTACTCATAGATCGCATCGATGCATGGACACGTCAACAATTTATATATGTATAGGTTCAATACGCATATATCATATACATATAGGTAATCGTTAGATAGTGAACATAACTCGTATATCGTATATACGTATAATATAGAATGAGTTTTTCCACGATGCCGCTGTTAAGGGGGAAAGAAAGCATTCAGGAGGCTACCTAAATTAAAAAATGCAATTATATACCTAAATCTAATTTAATTCTTTGTATATTTAATATTGGAGTTGTAGATAGTTATACTTTTAATTTGAGACCGTTAAGTTAGTAGGATATTGAAAAATCACTCGCCGTAAGATTACAAATGAATGAACGGACTAATTGAGCTTTAGATTTTTGAAAAAATACTTATAAAGTTAGTTTTTTTATTTTTAATCATTTTTCTATGTATTAAAATAAAAATGCCTATATTGGCGTTTCCTAGAAAGTATCAAAGAGTATGTACGCTAATTTTCAACTCAATTGATCCATTCAACGAGTTTGAATCTTACGGAAAGTATAAGCTTTCAAAAATAAAAGCGGTCAACGAAGGGACTTGGAGATGTATAAGAATGCAATTAATATAAATAATCATATTTTTATCTAATTTGATGAAGCCTCATAGTTACGACTAGGTTACGACCAGTTACGACCGGTTACGTCTTGCCCCTTTGATGTCGCGGATTCAACCAACGCGTGTATTATCTCGAAGAAATGCGTTTTACTCTCGTTTAACAAAAGTGCTCGCGTGATAGAGAACAACGCGTTATCAGCGGGGATTTCGCGTGTTTTCGCGACGTCACAACTGAATTAATCCGTGCGCCGTTTAAACGCGAGTCATATTCTTTATTGCAGAAAAAATTCATCGGTGACGTAGAGTACTTTCTAGTAGAGATTCTTTATTGTTCGACAAGCTTTAATCTTGAAATTAAGAAAATGTTATTTACACCGTGATTGAAATAAATTTGATTTTCATTGTTATTTTTTAGTCGTTTTACTCTTGATCCAATCGACGTAGCTGTAGACTCTCGTAAACACGTCGGGTTTACCCTTGGCACATGGCGTACCCCAAGATACAACGCCGATCTGAAAACCATCGGCGACTAGTGGACCGCCGGAATCACCCTTGAAAGAATTATTATTATTATTATTATTGTCGATTGTTAATTTTGAATTTTCTATACGTGCTCGATCGTGAATTCGAGGAGAGCAAATAGGCTTACGTGACAAGCGCCCTCGCCCTTCTTAGTTAGGGTGCAGATGTTTTTACTCGTTACGCGGAAGCTCGTGCTCAGACAGTCGCTCTGTTGGATGACGTTGAGCTTGATATGTTGCAACTCGTTTGGTGGCGATCCCGGATACTGTGGGTCACATAATTGACTCGTTAAATTTGATTCATCGCATATCTCTGGTAAAAAATTAAACCCGTTGTGGTTGGTCTAAATGCATAATTCGAGGAACCTTAAAGAAATAAACCTTTATGTATACGGTACATAAAGGTTCTTTATTTCATAACCTTGGAAAAAATGGTTTTGTTTGAATCATTCGTAGACTTCATCCATTCTCAAAATGTAATTCTCAAATATACATTCGCGAATGTATACTCTGTAAATAATTTTCTGCGCATTTGACTAAATAACCCACAGTTTATAGCTCAGAAGTTTGATATAGTTAAGTAGTTAAAAACGTATTGGACGCAACTGCGAAACAAGCGTACTACTGCGTGATTTGTGTAGCAAAGCGGATGTACCATTGTGTATGCAAGTTATGAGCAGTAAATAACCGTTACGTATGATGCATCTAATTTTTCTTAAGAACTGCTAGTTGCACATTTTACATGCAGTAATACTAGGCTTTCATCAACGTGAAATGAGAGTAGAATTCTTTGAAAAAGATCAATAACTAAATTAACAATCAATAAATTGTTGCGTTCACTTTGGACCTTTTAATTCCGTAGTAAATTATAACTGTAAACAATATTAACGGAAGTTTGAAGTAGCCGATACTTAAACCGTTAATTGTTCTTTGCCTATTTGGCCGAAGTATATGACAAAAGTTTCGTTCCAAACTTCATTGCGATAACGTCTAACATAGATTAATTAAAATTACTGCAATTGTACGTACTGTGGTAGTACCCCATCCGGACAATTCCGCAGGATAATCGGCTTTTTCGAAATCGGAGTCAGCGATTTTCACTGGCTGCACCTTTTCTCCGAAGACAATCGTCTTATCCAATTCGATAAGTCCGATGTCGTTTCTAATCAACAGCGAACTGTACATAGGATGAGGAATGATCTGTTTCGATTGGTAAGTATATCCTCCTTTGTCGAGGTAATTTGTACCGACGACCGCGGAAATAGCCGTGTTATTGAACCTGGGAATGTCGAAATATCTTCAAGTTTTGTTTTTAAACGAAGAATTTACTTGTGTGAGTGTCTTTCCCAAGAGTCGTTGTAAATGGAAAATTTTCTTCTTTTTTTGCGTGTCTTTCTTACCCAGCCAAACAGTGAGCTGCCGTTAGGATCCAACGTTCGTTAATGATAGATCCTCCGCAAAAGTGCCTTTTTCCGAGCCTCAAAGAGACTTGATACGGAAATTGGCCATCCTCGGCAGCTGATCCACCGACGATTTTCCACGAATTATCTAAATAATAATTATCGTTGAATTAAAATAACTGTAATTATTGCGAATCGCGATACAAGATCCTGTGTACTCTTGAAATTAGAAATTGTGAAAGTTCACTCTTTCCTAATGTACCATTTCCTGTTCATATTAAAAGTCAAAATTTGTGCACTACCAAAGTAATGAATATTCTCCGTTCGAATGAGTGAAAATAATTCACAGTAATGAGTAGTTAAACGCACTCATTATCAATTTGTGTTTTTAAACTGAAAACAATGCAAATATATTTAGAACTTGTTATTTATCATTCGGTCTACCCTTAAAAGGAACGCATTATTTTTTTTATTGTTTCTTTGAAGACATCGTTTCCTCATAAAATAAACATTACAAAACAAATGTATTTATTAATTCGTCGTGAATTATTTAGAAACTAGTACGAATAATAATTATCTCATGTTTAAAAAAAAAGTTATACGATAATCAATAGTATACGGGTAAAAGATTAGACTTTATTATAGATACTAGAATAGTTCATTATACATTTAAAAAGTATATAAAAATAACTTGATTACCTGCTGAGGCAGCGACAAAACATAATAAAGCACAAAATAAACGCAAAAGAGACGCGAATCCGCGAGAGCACCGAGAGTCCATATTCGGAATCAATGACGACGAATTTACTGCGAGGAAGGAGTTGACAATATTTTCGGAGACTCGCGAACTCGTCTTTATAAAGCCGTGCGAATGCAGCCTTTAACATGGTAACGAGAGCTATTAAGCTGTGTTGATAGTTGATAATTCCAATTGAGGTCGGAACTACGTTGTAATTTTGAAAAAAGTTAACATGTATCTCTCGTAGCTATATGATATACGCGAACTGAACCGGATGACCGATAACGTAACTGGCCACAAAGATTTGGCAAACGAATTAGCCTTCTTTTTGCGAATCCCTTGATATACTACTTTTTCTTTAACGGGTTATGCACTCGCGCATACTAAGTTGTCGGTCTTTGTATATACATTTGTCCGAGTTATAACCTGCATACTTACTACATACGACGTGGCTTCGTTATTCTGTTGTGTAAGATAGCAGATTATTACTATCATACAAATGCTATATAATTCTCTATCATTTCAAGTATATACGCGAAAAATATGAATTTACGTAGACGATAATACAATGTATATAGCGCAGAGTCAAGTCAATCTGGTTATGCTGTAGGTGGTAGACTCGTGCTCGGATAGAATAAGTTCAAAAAACTCATATACCGGTATACAGAAAACATCTGGGAAAACGAGAACGAATACAAAAATAACGCACAAAAGCTACTATACACATAATCCTATAGGTATACTTGAGCGCCGCACATATGCTCGACCAACGGACTGCTTTCGGTCTCTAGCTCTGCCACTGCTCTGTGTATGGGTATAATGCGCTAGTGTACGTAGAGCACTTGGCTTTTAAACTACTCGTAATACCATAGGTATATATAAGTCATATTGCTTTTTTGATTTTGACTTGTCGAGCAACACGAATGTGACTCGAGTGTAAACGGTACTCGTAAATGTTTCTATTGCTTTAATTGCGTCTACTGTATAACTGACGCTATATTGAAAAATCTAATTAGAGCCTCGCATGTACACGAAACTCGTGCGCGCTTATGCAAGTGTGAAATTGAATAAACTCGTTTCGTTTCTTTCATTCAGTCAAACGAGTCAAATTTTTACGGCAAATTAAAAGGGTATTAAGTATATTTAAGCTGCATGAATTCGTAATGACTTTATGTATTTCTGTATGTAAGTACCGGAAATAATTTCATACTTGGAAATAACAACAATTCGCGAGGTCATACCGACCGGACCGAATTTTTTGTGCATTTGCTAATAAGAAATACGGGGCTAACAACTTATAAAATAATTTATATATATCAATTTCACAATTAAAATAGATAGGCAATATCGATCAATTTGATGATGTAATTCGCAAAGAATATGCATTTAAAGATACTACAAAAGTAAATAAATATTTAGGAAATTAGAGGAGGAAAAATAGTAAAAGGGTTATAAAAAATGAATAGTAAAATTGGATAGATAATAAAAATGGCTGATAATATAAAACGAATAATAAATATGTTAATCTATTGTTTTTTCATTGTTCGTAAATTGAAGATGGTTTATCCGAATGTTTTACGAATACGATAATATATATATATATATATTTTCGCAATATTTTTTGGACTTCTAGTTGTAAGTTAGTGTGTAAGTTTATATGTACCAGCCTATGTATCGAAAATCGCCAGTTTTCTTGTTTTAGTCAGAGAACTTGTCAGAGAACACAAAAATCAGAATAATAAGTTTTGGGCGACATGGTTTTACGAAAAAATGTTCCATTACTATATGCTAAGTTGTTTCCTGTATTTCATATATTTATTCATGCGTACATTAGCGCCTTAATTCAGGCAAAATTGCGTTACAGTTCACTGATGGACTCACATGGGTAAGGCGTAATTTTTGTAGATCGCTCATATCGCATATCATATTGCCTTGGGTATTTAATGCTACGATAAATAAATAGGGAACTGATTTACAATACGTATGATCTCAAATTTATATTTTGATTGGTATTCTTTAATTATTCATTAATTTAAAAAATCATTGATCCAATCAACATAAGTCGAGACTCGCGTAAAAACGTCGGGATGTCCAAAGGCGCAAGGGTAACCGAAAGAAAGAATACCGACTAGAACCCCATTTTCAGTAACCAGAGGACTTCCAGAATCGCCCTGTAAAATATAAAATTCATAAATAAACGCATTTCCTTTAAAAATTCGTGTAATCGATATTATTCTACTTTGTTAGATGGGAGGCCTTAAATAACACGTCATCTTTTTAAGGCGCAAAAATTGCTATCAATGACACGTACAATCTGATTGGATTCAGAAAATATATTTCAAGTCATCTCCTTAAAGCTATTTAAACACTGCAGAATTAATTGGATATTGATTTGATGTTATTAAAGGTCTTACTTGACAAACGCCTTCTCCGTACTTTCCTTTGGTGCAAAGCATGCTGTCCTCGATAACTATCAATTTCAACATCAACCATTGAGTTTTGCACATCGCTTGATTATGGATTTTCAATTGTATTTGTTGAAGTGTTTCAGGATGATTTCCTCGATACTACCGAAAAGAACATAAATGTCAATCAAATCAATTAAATGATCTCAAAGTACGATTAAATATACAATATGCGCATTAATAGTTGTAATACCTTCAGAGTGCCCCATCCAGTAAATGTGACAGTCGTATTATCGGCAATTTGCTCACCCGCATTCGGCAATTGAATTGCTTGTACATTATCGTTGAAAAGAATATTTTTTCGTACCCGTACTACTGCAATGTCGTTGATTCCGTGATCACCCCCTGGTCTCTAAAAGTAAAGCGTTCAATATTGACTTTATAATCTTATTGAATATTAACTAACATTTGTTTGTAGGAACATACCTTGTATTCTTCGTGAATAACAAATGATTCTGCTTGGTACACGTCGCCTGATCTCTCGTTCATAAATTTATTGGTGCCGACAACAATTTTTAAATGTGATGGAATAACTCTATAAATAAATTTGATTAAACGCATATAATTTGTTCATGGTTTAAAATGTAAATTGACGTTTACCCATTGAAACAGTGAGCCGCGGTAAGTACATATCGATCGCTAATAATTACAGCTCCGCAGAGAAAACCTTGATTGTCCTTCAAGTAAGCTTGATACTTGTATTTTCCGTCTGGCGCATCCGAACCGCCAACCACTCTGGTGATTCCAGCTTATAAAATCACACGTTTTTTAATTTAATTGTAATATCAAAAGTATTATTAACGCGATAAATTTAAATAAAATGCTATTTACCATAGACGCTAGATAGCAAAGAAGCCAGTAACAGTATCGGGTAACACTTCATGTTCGTCTATTTCTGAAAAGAATCTACTCGCATTACATAGCTTGATCGTATTATATAAAAGTTCAATTTAATTAATCTTGTAATAGAGACTAAATTCTGATAAAACCATTGATTAATCTGTCAGATAGAATTAACGCGTAGCTAGTTGATAAAGATAAAAGATTATACACAGATAACAGTTATGACACTTCGATACTATAGTTAAATTTCCAAGAATTATTCACTGATAATTAATTGAAGGGATCCGCATTAATTGGAACTATACATTATAAATAACTATACTATACGGGATATATATCCCGGGTTTTTGCTTGTTCGCGGCAAAAATTTTATCGATTGGTCAAATCTATGTCTTGGATTTTAAAAACTAGCCCATTCAGAAAAAGACTACAGAAACCAGCCAATCCAGGAACAAATTTCAAGAACCAATGTATAAATTTCTGTTAAATATATTTGTATATTTATAAATATACAAATATAAATTGATATAACGATATATTCATATATTATCGTGCAGATGTTTTTCTGTGAATGCGAAGTGCACTATGGAAATATTGGATAAATGTACATTTTAATATATTAACGAATTCATGATCTCTTTCATCATTATTTCATAGCAATAATGATAATCTTATTGACGTCAAGTAGCTGAAAATGTATTTTTAAATTATTCACTTTTAGTCAACCGTTAACTAACCAGCTATAGGGGAAATCGTTACCTTCGAATGCTTACTTAGAAAAAAAACCTACGGTTGCTCAATAGACTATTTTGGTCACTTCATTTTCTACCAGGGTATTTTCTCTTACATTTTATTAGCTATTTCAGACGCGTTTCGCATGCTCATATTACTCTTTTCTCCAGGAATTTTATTTAACGACTGTGATAATAGTAACCTAACCGGTACCCAATGGATGTCCAACGCTTGGGCGTATAGTACAATACTAGAATTAGTGATACTTTTTCTAAATAATACGCAATGATACGCAATGTACGCCATGTGGCTCGAAGAAAATTGTGCAAATTATTAACATGACCTATAAATATAAGCTGCATAAAATCTCTTTTTTTCTAGAATAATTGATATTTTTACTTCTATCCATACATCTATCATTGATGCATTAATTAAATAGTACTAGAATTGCGACGAATATTATATGGTAATAATTTACCATAAAATTTTCTTCTTTACATAATGCATTTATTATTCTTTAGATAAACACCCACAGGCTATAATGAATGAAGAACTATATATAAGTTCAAACGCTTTAGGTTGTGCACCTGGGAATCACAATATAAAAAATTTACTTAGTTTCATGAAGGTTCGACTTAAAAATTTCGATAGATTTTAGCGATTGCTCGAGATATATTCTTTAAAATAAATAAATCAAATAATAACGGCTTCATACTTTATAAGTAGTCTAATGTTCATGAATTTGGGAAAATTGACGAGTATTAAAAAAACAGTTTTTAAATAAAAGAACAAGAGACAAACGAAAAGAATGACACACTTGGTGCATGTCAATCCGAGATATATCGCGGCCATTTCATTATAGGTATGTTGTTCAATCAATTGTTCTGAATTTATTGAACTATACTACTAACAATGAATGGAAACAATTCTTTCGATAAATCTAACATTAACAGTTTTTTAACGTATATTTATCTTTTTAAAATTGTAAACTTCACGTTCAAAAAGTACTGACTTTTGCTTCAGTTAGAAATCGCTTGAAAATGACATTGGACTCATAATATGCTAAATTTATCAATTTCTTTGAACTACCTTGTTCGATTAGTAGATATCTATATGTACGTTCTATTCGTATAGTTATTTGAATAGCTACGATCGTGTTGTTGGAGCAATCTTTCGCATTTCAACTTTGCCCATGTTTGAACACGAGTTTGGAATTACATCGAGTAGATAAAGTGTTAAGTTGCGAATTACATTGACATTTTATGCAATTGTATTCTATTATTTTTCGAATGAGTACATATATATCTACAGATGCTGATGCCTAAGAATCTCGTCGGGCTTGTATTCGATCTTGAACACCTTTTTCATGAGAGCACGCGCGACCCACTTTCTGATCGCCACTAGCCAACCTTGATTGAAACGTAAACCGATGCTGACAAATGACGTGACGAGTGCATTCGTCGAGATTAATGTTACGTCAGCCATTTTTCTGTTAGACTACTTTCCATTTTTAACTATCTAATTAATGGCAATATTTTCAATGTAACTCAAAATACATTTAAAACTATATTGAAAATCTTCGTATAGCTAAAGATTAGCTTCCGAAGCATAAAATAAAAAATTCATTAATTTTCTAGGATTTTCCAAAGGTGTTCATTTGCTTTCCTCTATTTATTTATTTATTTTACTAGATTAGTGCAGATTTAGATTCAGAAAAAATTATATTTAAAACTTTAAACTCACTTGATCGCTATTGAAAATCTATTAACTTGAAGCCGTGTATATTTACATATTCTTTTTATATTTTCGCAATATGAATATCTATTTTGGTTTTATTATACTTATTATTTTTTTAGTAGGATAATTATATAAACGATTTACGTAAAATTTATATATAGATAAACTTTTTTGCAAAGATTTTTTGTTATTTGTATCAAATCTTTAAAATATGTATAATTTGCGGGTTTGAAGCAGTTTCTTTATTTCTGTCTATGACATTTTTAGATCGATTGGCAAAGAATAGAATAATTTGATTGCAATGAATTCGCAGTTTTTTTATATTTATTATTTTATTTATTTTGGAATTTCATTGCTCTTATGTCTAATCTTGTAATTTGATGGGACAAATTTATTTTACAGATTAATTTACATTGGTGCAACCAAAACAATAATTATTACGAATTTTTCTATGAGTCTATTATGTATATTATTTTATTTAAATATAATTATGTGAATCTTGACGAAATAAAAAAAGTCCACTAAAACCTTTCCATAGTAATTAAAGTACAAACACTCATGAAATATAACGTGAAATAAATATACACATTATACTTACATATTTATTTTTTAAGGATTGATTAAGTTTTAAGGACATTAATTAACGCGCAAAATCGTCAAATTACTATTGGTACATACATCATATACGTTATATAGTTCAGTGTCTGATATGAGTCAGATTAAACAATGTAAAAATAATCTTCAATTTTTTAGACTCTATTATTATAATATAAATAAATTAAAAACTTGTTTTATTAAAATAGTTTTATTTCACACTTAGTTTTATTTAACACTGGTACAAAATCATAGATGAATAATAATAATAGCACTGTAGTGCATACTAATATAAACTATGTATAATCTTATTCAGGATAATTGAGCCTTTATCCAGTTAATATACGGGAATACCCTTGTAAAGACATCGGGGGCTCCACGAGCACAAGGTACGCCAAAGGACACGATACCGATTTGGTTACCATTTTGATCAGCTAATGGACTACCTGAGTCTCCCTGTAAGATTTAAAATAATAGATTTAACATTTTTTGCAAATATTATAAAATATAAAGACTAATTTCACTATTTCGAATTTGATAACAAATATATTTTAAATTTTCATCGAAATATACTTTTTGTTACCCCTATAACTATACAAATTAATCCAATATAAGTTATAGTTTCTTTGAAATAAATATAGATAAATAAATAATAAAATACTAACATTGCAAGCTCCCTCTCCCTTCTGGTTAAGTGTGCAAAGATGGCCATCCTTAACGAAGAACCAGAAAAGTTTGCATTTCAGCTTAGTAAGAACGTGCAAGTTAATTTCTTGCAATTCCTTTGCTGGAGGATCATTTGTCTATAAATAAAAACGTAAATAATAAAAATAACAATTGGTTTTTCTATAAAAAGTTACGCCCGCACAATATAAAGCGAACTTACGCTGGTCTTTCCCCATCCAGAGAGAACAACGGTATTTTGAAGATCTGTGTAATCAGATGTTGGCAGAGCGATAGATTTAATTTTTGACGAAAAGACGATGTTCTTAGATAGACGAATAACGGCTACATCGTTATTGACAATAACGGTTTGACTGTAGTCGGGATGAGGGATCAGAGCTTCGGCTTGATAGACGGTTCCTTCTTCCTCGTCGTCCAGGATGTTTGTACCAGCCAAAATTGTCATTGCTGATGCCTCGCGTCTGTACGTAATATTAAACGAATATGTTGATGTAAATTAAACGAAGTACGAAATTTTCAAGAACTAGATATTTTAAAATAGCTCTAAATATACCCATCGATACAGTGAGCTGCAGTGAGAACGTGTCGAGCTGTTATAATAGAACCACCGCATAGGAACCTTCCATTGTATCTTAGCTGTACTTGATATGGGTATTTGCCATTGGGAGCTTTAGTTCCACCCACGACTCGAGATGTGGGTTCAGCTGTAAATACAAAAAAAACAACAAAATAATATGTTCATAACGTGACCCACATTTTCCAGGTCAAATTCTTCAAATAGATATCGTTCGAATAAATATCTTTGACATACCGCAAGCTATAGCCACCAGCACAAGTAAAATAATGACCACGCGTAACTGCATGTTGTAACTGCTACAAGAACTCTGACTTTTGGATCGCTTGTTTTATTTCTTATATACATTTTCAAGATTGTGATTAATTTATTAATGTTTCAATATCTAATCGATTGCGATTTAGGTGCGGTATGGAAGATGAAATCGGTTATCAAAAATTTCGCGCGAAAATTGTAAACTCCACTGATCAATAACTAATTTATAATTATCGAAAAACATAACAAATTATCTGATCACAACATTGTTTAATCTAAGTTTATTTCGGCCAACGTTGAAGTTCTATTTTATAACACACAAAAGTAAATAAATTCAAATCCAATGGCTGCTTATTCTATTTATCAAAAGATCAAATTGCCCAGCAGAAAAATATTAAATTAATCAAATTATTCGACTGTATTAATCATAACATAAATATTAATACTTCAAAATATTTAACAAAATCAAAGTACAGCAAACAAGCAGTAAACAAGATATTGATTTCGATTGAGCCTAGCAGATAAGAAACCATGTACGTTATTGTCCAATTTACATCGATTTGTTCTTACTTCCGATATTTAACGCATTATCATTATCATTTATGCAGTATCGAGTGAAATCGCACGAAAGGATAAAAATATTTGTTATCCGATTTGCTAAAAATAAATTCAAATAAAACTCGACATTTAACCGCATGACGAATCTTTATACCAAAAAGAAGAAATAGAAAATTTGCAGCGAAATTATTTGCTCGCAAATCGTTTAATTATTTATGCTAACTGTTGTCTTTTAAAGCAAACGATTACCTATAAAGCAAGTGTAAAACAGTAGTGAAAGATACATTTGAAACTATTTGATTTTTTCAATGAGGCGATCAGACTCATCAGGCTGTCAGGACTGGTGTCAGGAGTCCTGACTCAGGACTGTCAGCAGCACGCAGTAGGAGAAGCGCTGTTCGACAAATACCTTGCCCCTTGGCAACAACGCATGCGCATTATCGTAAACATGCTTGTTGATCGTTGTCAATGACGCTTTCTCAAATTGTGTGCACAAGCTTACTTAGCTCTTACTCGAGCATTACAGACAACGAAGACAATGGACTAGTTTAAAACGAATTGAAGATTTGCAATTACAGCTATCATCATTAAGATTTTATCCGCAAACGTGATTGCATAGTAATCTCTAAAAATATGTCGAGTCAAAGTTTATTTAACAAAGAAAAAGACTTTCTAGAGTTAAATAAAGAATTGGAAGATAAAGTGAAGAGTTTGATGGTAGAAGTGGACACGATCATCAGCAAACAGGAAATTGTTATACGTAGTCCGAGAAGACCTGCTTACGGTCGCAGAAGGTACAAAAGTAGATTAAAAGAATCTCAGCAAATGACCGAATCGGATGAAGATCAATCGAATTCAAACGACGACAGCCTACCTGCGGAGATGCTTTTGACAAAAGGACATTATAGGGAAAAGTGAATGTCGATTGATGAATAAATAAATAAATATAAGCTACAAGGTGAAGAATTAAAAGAGATTTTGTCGTTTTAGAACAAGTGAAGATGGATATGAATACGACGACACCACCGACGCTCACGATGGATTGAGTAAAACGAAAAAACGGTCGGCTAAAGATACTATAATACGATTCTTAAAAGCACAGGTGACTAAAATTCAAGCTGACCTACAAGTTGCTCAGTATGAAATAAAAAAGAAAGTGAGGATGAGTTACAATTTATATTAGAACAATTATTAGCGATTTTTTTTAAATATATTTATTCATTGATCGTTCTCTGGTAGAGTGAAAGCTACAAAGAATTAGAAGGAGAAATAAAGAAACACGAACAAAAAAGGGAGAAGCTCCAAAATCAAATAGCTTCTCAGAAGGAAACAATTCTTAAAGCCGAAGTTGCCAATAATGAACTACAGGCCAGAATACAAATTCAAAATACAGAAATAGTTTCTTTAAAAAAGGTGAGCAAATTATTAATGTATCATGAGACATGGCCGTCTATATTTCTTACGAATTAATCTTATACAGTTATTATTTTAGGAAATGGAAAACTTAAAAAAAGATTTGAAATCTTTGAATCAGATATCATCAAACAGTGAACTTCGATTGAACAGAAGTCTAGGGGAAAACGATAAATTACGAACGTCACTGAGAACAAGTCAAGCCGAAGAAAAGGTAAAAAACATATCAACCATTTTTTATATCGAATAAAAACTCGAGCTTTCAGGAATTAAGAGAGCAGATTAGAAAAATTCAGGAGGAAAAGAGAGTAGCGTTGAAAAATGCAGAAAAGCAACGCGCCGATATATTCCAAGCATTTAAAAAGCAGACGCAACTCGTTGATAATTTAAAAAAACAAAAAGTCAGTTTTTTTAGTATTATTAATCTATATCATAGAATATTCGCATCGGCGTAACGATAAATAATGATCCATTTAAATTTCAGGCCTATCTTGAGGCGAGCAAAGAAGTTCAGTTCATAGAAGAAGATTTTACAAGACTACTCGAGTGGAAACCTGATAAGGTTTGATATGGGTTTGCTCTGTGAATAATTTCGAGAAATGTAATAAGTTACAAAGGGGTAAAAGTAGTGCAGAAACTAGATGCACGTACGATTTCTTTTTGACAGAAAATCATCGCTTACCCTAGCAAGAACTATAGAATTATGTTATTAGCTGAGCTTTTTTAATGTGTGTATTATATAGTCTGGTTTCGTACACATTGTTTTATCCGCATTAATTCATTATGCTGATTAAACAAATAAATAAATAAATAAATTTGTTTTTATATTTCAAGGATAATAAGGTCCAGGTTAAAAAAATAAGCAGCCAAAAGGCAGTCGCTTTGGAAAATATTTTCCTTAAGTACTGTTTTTGACTCTGCTAAGCGTCTTACCGTTTGAAATGACTTTAAGGTTTATTTACACAAGTTTTTGTTTCTTCTTTTTGTGCATCAAAACAAAAAGTAACAATAAAACCCCAATGCACTGTACACGTAAAGAAACAGTAGCATCAATTGCGTCGATCCATTCATTGTTTGCAAGCACATGAATTTTATATCGCGGTATTGTTGAGTGTCTATATCGGTTAATGCATCCTTTTTTATTCGACGCAATACAGTTATACTTCCCTTGGCCATAAAAAGTCGATCGAAGTCGTTCTCGTTGCATGCGAAAATCAAAACTGTCAAGCTTGCAATTGATATATTAAATGTTAATTTTATGAACCAAACGGGAAATGCGCAAACCTCTCGCTATACTTGTATAATATACGCATATAATATATGGAAAAACTGTGAACAGTGTCCGCTGCTTATAATCGAGTTTTGCGGAATGACGACGAGCGTCTCGTCGATATCGAGAGTACAAAAACAGATTAGCTGCTGCTATTCGCTATAAGATGACTTTTTTTATTATACGAAGGCTATTAATGTCTTACGAATAAGAACATAAGAAGTCTCTCGCTCTCTTTCAAACTTACGCTCACTTTATATATTTATAACTTTATTTTTTCATACATACGTCGGTTTGCATAAAAAATTTGTCACTTTTAATGAACCGCAAATGCGTACAACACAACTTTGATAAGGGATGACATTTTTATAAAATAATCTTATTGTGAATCGACACGATAAAATCATAATGAAATCTCTTATTGGTTTGAGGGCGTAAACGAACACTCTTGTATAATAGTCAGTAGGTAGAATATATAATTTGTTTATTACATGAGATAATACCGATACGATACCGACCTTGCACAATAAAAAAGGCAGGTACTATTGGCGAAGAGTCGGCTAAAAATTTTGTTTGTTGTTCTTTCCGAACTTATTGCGATTAGTTTCTTTCAAATATTCCGCCGTAAGCCAATAATAGCTGCGCCCAGCCATCAGAAGAAGCCTTATATCTTATATCCCATTCTTATCTCTTAACATTTCTCGGTTCCTTTCTATCGTTCATTCTCTCAAAGCGTCATAAATTTGTTCTCTTTTCGTTTATTTAATAAAATACGTAAATTTTACTCTTTACGACATCAAAAATTCATTTCTTATCGCGAACTGATATACGGTTTTTCGATATAGTTTGATTAGTAACGATCAAAATCCCTAATACGCACTCATTCGTCTCAGACTTTTGGTCTTTTTAGTGTTTTATTTTGTTATCGATTCGCGTAACACGAGCAAAAATTATAAACTCTACTATTATTTATCGTTTATATACTCCCACACTTGCATACGTGCACGCACAAAAAAATCACAATTCTTCTATATTCTTTTATAATTTTATATTCTGTTTTTATACACGATGTATGGTCGAAGAAGTACTATGTTACGTACGATTTATCATTTTTACAGCATAAAGTATATTTCTCACTTTATGACCGAAGATTCGTTATGGGAAAACAATTTGCTTAAAGTAAATTTCAAAAAGTTCGATCAAGAAGCTCCATCGTTATTCTCATATATTCAATCGAATAAGGTGCGTAACTACCTATTTGATATTATCAAATGCACATTAGCTCCTTATTCAAATTAAAGTTTTAAGCGAAAAAGTATAGGTAGGGGCCAATTTATGCGTTAAACTGGTGGCTTCGTATTAAAAAGGGAATAAAGAATGATTAAGACTCGGCCCCCTTATTGTCTAGTTTTCTTAATTATGGATAATTCATTGCATTCTGACAAGACAATAACATGATCCTATTTTGCACCAGGCGAACAAACAATTAATAGACTTGCAGTACCAAGCAACAAGAACTTCTGGTACTGCAAATTTCTTATATTTTTAACAAAATGTTCAATTTGATTAAATTTACATTTGCATTGAGAAATAAAATCATTTTTTAACGAAAACAGCTTATTAATCCTTTATTCCCTTTCTTGAAAAATGCCTTTGCAAATGAGTGTGATCTAAAAAGAAAAAACACACAAAGACAATAGAATTAAAAAAATTTTTTGAAAATTTAATTCGCTTACTTTCCAACATTTAATGTCATAAATTACATTACTACCTAAGATAAGTTTTGGATTATAAATGTAAGAATAGACAATGAACTTTTCTTTCAAATGAGACTTTATACATTAATTACAGCCTTAGAGTCACGTCGATTTCTTTTTATTTCGCACGTCTCAAAACGGAATTTCAATTTATCATACCTTATAAATAAAAATTCTCATTATAAAATGATTTAACAACAGATCGATGATTAAAAAATAAGCATTAAAAAGTATATTTTTATTATTTTGGCAATATAAGAGAAGAGCAATAATCTTAAAGCACAAGCTAAATATCTATATTACGAATTCGTTTAGATTAATTGATGTACATAAACGGAGATCGTTACTTGTGCACTACGAAAAAAATTAATTTAACGCACCTAACGACGTGACTATGAAGTAATTTTATTATAACGTATTATAAAAACCAGTTCTAAATGCGACCAGAGGGATAACACGGCACAAAGGCGTCCTTATTAGGATATCAAAGCAGCGATGTAAATAAATATTTTGAGACGCGTGTATAACAATAGAAGAGTATGATCATCTTTGCCTCATGACTTTTGCATCGCATTTTTGAATCAGAAGATCACGCTAGGTAGCTGTATGTATCCTTCTGACCTTCCGTTCGCTCCAGATACTCTTTCTCAATTAAAATATCTATACATTTCTGAAATAGAAAATACAAAACAAATTAGATGAAATTAAATTTTTAAAAGTGACGTTCATTCAACAATAGAAATAACACCGTATTTCTACGCATTGTACATACTTTTATAACATGTACTCGTGGTTTAAACCTGGAACTTAGTTGATTTAAAACCTCAGCAACAAGTTGTTGATGTTTCAAAACTTTACGCATTTTCATGATTCTGACAATTGCTGCTTGAATGAGGAGTTTTCGATCTTCCTCTATATGTTTATGTGTCGTTTCCTGTTCTATTTTAAGTTCCGTTTTCATTGGTATGTTGATATTTACTCTTAATTTTTTACTAAAATCAAACAATTTATTTAATATACATCCGAATAATTACATGCTTATACATAGAATGAAAAATAAAAACTTACTTCTTGTAACCAGTAAAGAGTTCTACTGTTGAAGAAGGACCTAATTCAGATTCATCATCACTGGTAACAAGTAATTTTGCCTTTAATAGAATTTGAATTACTTGTAAGAGGAAGTCCATTTTAATTTGAGTAGATTCATGCAACTGCTGTATTGTCCATGATGTTGAGGTATTGTATTGCAACAGAACCGCCATTTGGAAAGTTGATGCTTGCAGTGTATACCTATATAGTAAATCAAATGGTGCCAGTTAATAATAATACTCTAGGTTTTAAACATGTCGTAACAAATGAATCATCAAATTAAAAATAAAATAAATATTTTTAAATTGACGCGATAGCTCACCGATTTTTAAAGCAGTTGGTATGAAGTTCACCCTTAGACATATTGTACAACCAATTCAACTTTCTTCCACTGTGCTGAGAACTGTAGAAAGTTGTAAATCTGTGAACCGATCTCTCCAGCTACAAAATTTATTAAGTTAGAACCGAAATTTAAAATAAAAATCGTATTTAATGTGGTATTTGTAACTTACTTCTGTTGGCAATGAAAACGTAAAGGATTGTTGAAACGGCCATGAACCTGACGATAAAACTTGTATACTGAAATCTATATCTAATGGCTCCGCTGAATTTGTAAGATGTTTTCGAAAATGTTCATTTAAGTCTTTTGATACTCCAATATCCTGCAAATTAAAATGTATATTGTAGAAGAATTCTTTTGAGATTAGTAGAATAATTCATGAAATTAAAAATTAATTATCAAACCTGGAACATTCGTTGAAGTTTAGAAGTATATTCGAAACCACAAGCCTGCTTCAGTTTCGATATCATGGAAGCCTCAGCATCATCGCTAGCAGACATGTGTTGCACCAATCTCTTTGCAAGCATTTTGCTGTAGAATTTTTGGTACACGTCTTTGTCTTCTATGTATTTAAACACAACCATCTAAAAAGAAATTTTAGTTTTTGTTTTGTCACTTGATACTATTATTTAATTTAAAAAGTAAAAGTTTACGTTTGTAAAAAACTTACAACTTGGTTAAGCGTATCTTCAAGTTCTGCTTCCTCAGGATTTTTACTGCTTTTCTTGAGCAGTACATCACAGTATTTAGCTAACAATTCTGGAGATTTACTACTACTATTTGCTGCCTTAGTAACAGAATTAGTATTAATAAATCTTCCACAAGCCTTATCCAAGGCTGCTACAAAACCACTGTCATTGTTAAACGAAACAAGAACTAGGGCATTGTATTTTTTATGAACTTCCAAAATTGTATTAACGTAAATCTTAGGATCCTGTAAATAATGAAAAAATGATGAATGATCTCTAGGTCAGTTGTCAAAATAAATTATTAATTATACATACATTAGCTGCAGAATCCCCGCACTTGTCAATAGCTGCGAGACCTTGATTGGCTATGTGGCTTTCCAAAAGATTTCTCAGTTCCCCAAGACCATTTGGTATTCTTGCAACTAATTGATACATTCTACCCAAATCAGAGTTTTTATCAGAATCTAATAAATTTTGGAATTCTGCATGGAAAATATCCAGATGCTTCTCTATGAGTACTCTTTCACATGTTTTCGCTAATCTTTCATGTGTAGTTTGATGTAGATAAACTTGGACACGTTTTTGTTCTTCTTGCAACCTTTGGTCCACCTATAATAATAATAATATAATAATAAGCATAATGACAATTGAAATAATTACCTAATGTTCAAAAACATAACCAAACAGTCATACCTTTTTCATGTACTCTGTAACCGGATTGTGTCGAAGAAATTCAGAACTTTCACGAGTATAAAAACTTTCTGTGTCTTCCAAGAATCGGTTTTCAAATGATTCTTTGTAAACAGTAAGAGTTTGTCCTTTAGCACCTGGATCTTCCTCATTTAGGCCTAGTTCCACATAACAATTGATTACGCCACTAACTAACCGTGTGTTTATTGTTTCTCCGTTTCGTTCTCTTTCAATTAACTTTAAGACAGCATTCGTAACCTAGAAATCCTCCATAAGTTAGAAGCTACCTTCGGCAAAACATCAAAGTGAACAATTTTAAATAAATGCTTACCTGTCTATTGAGATGTTTAAACAAATTATCCCTCCACGTCACCAATGCTAACTGATAAATTTCATAAATTCCCTTACGTCCTTCTTCACATTCTCTGCGTACCCAATGTCGGTTCAAGTATGCACATACACCATTTAATACTTTACTGCTAAACTGATACTCTTCCCATTGTCTTGTATAAAATTGGAGTACATCTTCATCCATTAGATCAATTCCTTGCTACAAATGCAATTCATTAGAGAGAGTTTCATCTCAATCATAGCATTGCTCCAATGTATTGAATAAATCTAAATATTGCATCAACTCACCTTGAGTAAAGTAATAAGGTAATTTCGAAGAAAATCACGCAGTCGTTTATAAAGTTCTAACCCTACTAGTTGGGCACCACCAGTTATTTGACCTTTTTTACTTTTTGAGCTTTGCCTGCTCGAGTTTAGTTGCTGATGTACACTCGTGCAGTAGTTATAAACATGTCTGTAAATTTGAAGGTTGAGATTCTTCTTTAAACGAGTTACAGAAGGTAATTAAAAAATACTATACATATAACAAGCAACTTACGTATATAATTCAATATATCTAGGCTTTGACATACACTGCCTATTGTAAACTTGCTCAATGCCTTCTCTGAGATCTCCCCAAATTTGATCGAGGTCAATTTGCTTGAGACCAGGTGGTCCCTGATTGCTGCTATGACTACTTCGATAACTCGACATCTTGAGATATTGCTTTCTAGGGGTTCACGTCTATTTCACTCTTCACCTTAACTGTATCCTGCAATCGTAAGAATGACATAAAGAACTATTTCATTAAAGTAGATAACACCGATGTACAACTGAGTAAACACATACGAGAAATGAAGGCTCAGCTGAGCATTGAAACAATTAATGCAATCACAGAGATGAGAGACAAAAGGTGGCAGGTGGCCCTCGTTAAGTGTTTCAATGACATTGCGCAAGAAACCTTGTTATCCATGTAAAGTGAAGCATGATGAAAATGGAAAAAAACTAGAGGTAAGCAATAGCAAGACAGGTCAAGTAAACTGCAGTATCCACGTACAAGTAACAATTGATGGACGCAGATGTACGAAAGAGAGCGAAAGCCGAAGACGAAAGCAAAGAACATAAGGCAAGAACAAGTGATAGACAATCAGCGATCCGGATGAGAATAAGCGAGACAGAAAGAAAGAAAGAGAAGCAGAGCAGAGCAGAGCCGAGTGAGAGACACACACAGAGACGAGAATAAAGGTCGGCACAGGAAATACCGTTAGGGCAGTGTTCGCGGACGCGCTCTGTCCGCGATTTAGGCAAAAGCAGAACCACTATTACGAAGGCTCACCTGGCGACTAACTTTCACCGGCGCATAAGACCGCCTACACCTAGCGTCCTCTTCTCGTGTGTACAATATAAGGAACCGTCTTCGTCGTCGTCGCCGTCGTCGTCGTTATCCCTCTCCGGTCGACCTCGTCTTCGAGACAGAGATAGAAAAAGAAAGAGAGAGAGAGAGAGATATAGAAAAACTATCAACCAGAAGCATATAGCAAATCGCTCGCGCACACATATATATACACACACGATCACACGAGCACACGATCACACGAACACAATAGTCGCGCGCGCAGCACAGCGCGAAACTCGAGACGACGAGGGAGCTAGCTTTTTCTCGCACTCATGAACGAAGCAAGCCTAAGAAGTTTTAGGGAACTACGCGTGGGTATACACGCTCTCCTTCTCTCTCTCTCTCTCTCTCTCTCTCTCTCTCTCTCTCTCTCTCTCTCTTTCTCTTGACTCGCTAGAGAGATAGCGTCGCGATGCACCAGCAGCAAAATCTTTCACCGTTTCCTAGTTTCAGACTACAAGTAATGTTTCTTACTCTTTTTCTCTCCGGATTAAGAGAGGAAAGGGGGTCGCGCGGACAAGCAGTCTACAACGCGCACTACTCGGCTCCTCGGCGACGACGAGCTCCTGCTCCTGCTGCTGGCTCGCCAAAACTTGACAGGTTAAGTTGCACGCCTACCAACGAAGCCGCTCTCATGTTTCATCGCCCCGCGCGCGCCACTGCTGCTCCTCTGTATAATTACTCTCTTGCGGATTAATATAATATGTTTATGTGCGAATATATATGCCTTTATATATTCGCACACAGTCTGGGACCTTCCTGCCTACAGCTGGTTTTTCAATAAAAAAAACAACTAAAATGTACTTAACGAAGTACAGAGAAAACTCTCGCGCGCGAACGTCCAAGCTCTAAAGACAAAGACTGTGTGCCACTTATTATGTATACTTCAACTGCTCCTGCTCTCCAAAGTGGACGTATAGTCTCCCCTCTCTGTCTATCGCGCACTTTCCCGTCGCAATATTATATATCGTATATGTATATATGTGTGCACTTGCTACTGTTGCAAACTTTTGTCCGTTTTCGTGATTTCTCGCCCTCTCTCTCTCTCTCTCTCTCTCATTCTCTCTCTCTCACTTTCTCTCCCTCTCTCTCTCCCTCTCTCTCTCTCACTCTCTCCTCTCTCTCTCCACACGAACGACAATCTCTATATAACGTGGATTTCAAGAAAATCCCGATTACAATTTTTTCATCTCATTTTTTTTACCGTATTTTCGTCCCATGTATTACCTTCGTTGACGATATTATCTTCCTTCTTTCACTCTCCTTGTCACGGCAAAACTCCGGATGGCGATTTTCGCACTTAGGTTAAATCCATGGCAGTGGTATTTTTTTACGTAACACGCGCCTCAGTCTTGTTCAATGGTTATAATCTTCTATTAACTATCGTGCATCCAGAGCAGAAAGGTCTTCGATATTTTATTAGGAGATATGAACTCGTCATCCGCGAGGAGCGAAAAAATCCGGCTCCTCTCGCCCGCCTGTCTGGCTGGCCGTCTAGACTAGGCTAGGGCTATATACTCGCGTCGCGAATACGATCAGTCTACAATGTTCTATATGTATAGCCGAGATGAAATATCTTCTCTCTTTCTCTCGACATTTAATTTTGCATTCATGCGCTTGCGCGCGCTTTGGATTTTCCACCCTTTCAAATGCTCCCTCGCTCGTTGAAGATATAAGCTGATTTTTCTTTTTAATTTTTTTTTTCATATAATTCTTCTTTATACGACGAAATATAATAATATTACACAGCATTTCTTTTAGGTATACCTTTCGCTGAAATTATCGTTAGGTGAAGAATTATTATTAGAGTATTCATCATCATGACACTTCTATTATTGTACAATCAGTAAGGGCGTTTTATTCTAATTTTATGCGACAATTGAAATTTGAAAAAAAAATAGTAAATGGTTTGATAAGGTTTACGTATTGAGCGACGCAAGATAATGGGTCAGCGTAGTATAGCTTTCAATTTATATTAATACGCAAAACGCGAATATGAAGAAACAGCGAAATACATAAATGACCAAATAATCTTGGTGACTATTTTATATGTACACACATTCAAAGTATATAATACACTCTGAGGTAACGCACTATAAACTTTTTGTATTTACCTCGATATTGGAATCAATGTTGGTAATACTGTTTTTTAAATATCGTATTTATTTGCTTATATGATGATTTTTGTGATTTATTATAACTGCGATTTATCAATTTATTATTAATGAACGAAATGAATTTATTATCTTGATTATGAATTTGTTGAGAATTATCTGAATTGTCTTATTTCAATTTTCTTGTTTTTCATTTGAACGTTATTATTTTGCATAATTTATGCGTTGCTTATTTTTATCAAATATGGCATCAGGTTTGAGAATATAGTTTTCGTACAATGGATTGCATATTATGTAAAAAGAAAATCATTTGAACATTATTTATTTGGTCTTGTAAATAAATTATATTATAAAAATGTAATAAGTTAATCGTGTAAACATTTTATCAAGAATAAATGCAATAATGCATTAAGAGATTCCTTATGTCAGTGTCTTATAAATATTTATAAAATATTTAATAAATAATCGAATTTGTATATTAATAAATATATATATGTGTATATAATATCATGAAATGTCCAATTAATCTTACGCTATGAACACTCTGTTATTAAGTTCACTAGCACTTTCAAGATGAGAACATTCTATCTGTTCTCTAAGTAGTTCTAGTTCGCGTATTCCAGACACAGTCACTTCGTATTTATGCGAGACTAAACTTCTATAAAAGTGAATAGCGAATATCAAAAAAATGATTAATACTGGAATTAGAATTATAGTTCCTGACCAAGCAGCTGTGGTAGACACTTCAAAAAATCTTAACCAACAGAGAATGGCTATTTCCACGAGAAATAGAAACAATCCCAGTACGGTAGAGAATGCCCAGGCAACTTCGATATACCAATGAAGACGTTCGTGAGGAGATTCATTTATGAAAGTAACGCAGTGCATACTAGGACACAGCTTCTATGTTTGGCAATATGCACGTCGATATCATCAAAGCCAACATGTGCACTGCCACAAGTAAAGTTGTGCAAACGGTAAAGAGTATTATCATTTTTTCAGGAATATCATTCCAGTTATTCAATTGTAATTCAACCATTGCAACCTAAAAGAATCAAATTGTAAATATTGCAAGAATTAAAAAACGATTTGATGAAAATAAAATTGTCACAGAAATAAATTACCATCGCAAATCCAGCTAAAAGAGCAGATGTTTTACTCGATGCTTTAAGCTTTGCTTTGCTGAGTTGCAATTTTTTCCAAGCAACATAACTCGATGAGTCCCAACATTCGTCCGTTGTCCCCATTTTAATCTGCAAATTTATTTTGAAATATTTGATCAAAATAGTCAATCAATCGCTATTCACAAGAACCACGACAACAGTTTCAATTAAAATCCACTCAAGTACAATTAAAACTAATTAAAATGACTCAAGTACAATAAATAAAAGATTCTAACCTCTTTATCCGGTCCAGTTTTGTCCAAAAGATTTATATCACGATGATTCATGCTCTGCACTCGATCATTGCGTCGAGGAATAAATTAAAAATGAGTTTCCGCTAAAATAACAATCATCGCTTCGGACATTTTCAAATCACAACGATTTATTTTCTTTTTTCCATGATAACACAAGCCTACGCGAGAGAGTCTCAAGCTCTCCAAAGACTGAACGAGCCGAACCGAAGTTTCAAAGCTCGAATGCGTGTACAAGGTCGACAGAGCAAATTAGAGAGGGGAAACAGTGAGATTCACGTGCCAAGGAAAATCGGTCACTTTTAAAAATTCTATAAATTATTATACTAACAGTATCCAATGTTTTAAGTCAGAAATAAACGTGAATTTATATATATATATATGATTGTTCGCGAATGGTAAATGAGACTCTAATCATTGCATAACGTTTATTTGCGAAAAATTTATTCGGTATCTGCCCCTGAGCTCTGTCTCTCACTGTCGAGCACTGTGCGCGCTGTAATTTTACAAGAAAATAAAACATTGCAAGCGTCTTTTGTTTATAGATTGCCACTGCCCGGGTGCCCACTTGCCCAGTAGTATAGATCACCAACTATCACCACCTAACAATCTGCAAAGAAAAATCGCCGAAATACTAACGAATCCTAAGGGTAAATTTTTATTTTATTTACAAAAATATAAGATGTTGTTGCAATCATTATTATACATATATTTCTTGAAATTAAACTTGATGTGTTATTACAGAACTTTCTCCTTTTTGTTTTCCTAACGATTATAACAAATAATAATAATAATAATGAGATTCACGAACATAGGCAGTTAGGCTGATTACATTCTTCGTAGAATATTATACGAGGCGACGATATCGTAGACAAATATCGTTGCAGACAAATTTTTGGTCTTTCACTTTAGTTAATAACAATTTTTTTTTCTTATTTTTAACCTATGTACAAGGTATAATATATAAGTTTTTAACAATAAGTGTCTCATAATAAGTATATATATATATATATATATATATATATATATAATAGCATTAAGCTCTAATATAAGTGTCAGTTGAAAACTCGCGTATTTCGCCGGAGAAGAATTTTATTAGAATTACTATACGCGAGTGTAAAGCATAACTGCTTGTACAAAAAGGAAACGATCACAGACTTTTACTGAGCGTGAACGAGTATCGAGATGTTTCCGAAAATTTGAAAAAAATCAATCCGCATTGACCGAACTAAGCCTCACTCAACCATTAAAAATTCAAATTTGTTTTCCTTTGTCTTTGGGCGTGCACGCGCTCGCGTGCGTGCGTGCGTGCGTTTGTCTTTGTATGTATAAACAAGTGTCCAACAGTGCAATAGCCAATAGGCTAATCGTCCTAGAAGAAGCTTTACATAATACTAGTATTCGCTTATCGCAATTCGCATTTTCATGAAAAGTTTCGTTACGATTATGTACCGCATCGCCTTATTAACTTAAGTCACTAGGCGTGGCCAGGAATGTTTCATAAGTTATCGTTAATTATTTATAAATAAAACTCTTTCGCGATTTATTCGAAATACACGTATGAAACTTGGGTGTGCAAACGAAACGTATTCCGAAGGTAGAATAGACCGAAAAAAATCGTGTTGTTGCCTGGAGAATTGAATTCTTACTGTATCTCTCTCTCTCTCTCTCTCTCTCTCTCTTCCATGCATATAACTATAAATCGACACATGTACACAGACGCACGAGCTCGGAAGACAGACTTGACATACACGCGAAAACGAACGAACGAGAAGAGAGAAAAAGGAAGTGATATTTGGAGAGGAAAAAGTAATGAAACAGTCTAACGTGACGAGTAGACGCACAAAGGCACGTACTTATTGTTTATACCGCACAGAGTGTACAGAGGGATAGAGAGAAAAAAAGAAGAGAAAATATGGAAATCACACGTTCGCTTTTCTCTTCAGACAACCTGAACAATCTGCAAGGTATTGTGAGCCAATTGGCTCATACCGTTCCTACCCTCGACATCGGTAGTTTCGATTTGCTCTTTGAGCAGTTCCAGCTCCCTAATCCCCGAAACTGTCACTTCGTATTTGTGTGTGACGAGACTACGGTAAAAGTGAATGGCGAAGGCCAAGAATATAATCAGCACTGGTATGAGAACGATGCAGGCCGACCAGGCTGCGACCTGAGAGAAATCGTAAAATTTCACCCAACAGAGTATCGCTATTTCCATGAGGAAAAGAAGAAGACCCAGGAGCGTGGAAAAAGCCCAGGCTACCTCGATGTACCAGTGGAGACGTTCGTGGGGTGATTCGTGAACCAAACTGATGCTGTGCAGATTGCAAACTGCCTCGATGTTAGGTAGGATGCAGGTCGAAATCATGAGAGCCAACATGTGGACTGCGACCAGTAACGTTGTACATACCGCGAATGTTACCAACATCTCTTTAGGAACCTTTGTATCAGAATTTAACTGGACTTCCACCATGGCGACCTGAAAATTCGTGTATAGATATAGATATACAAAGTAAATAAATACACAGTAAAAATTACAACACGCAGCTGTTTTGTTTTTTTTCTATTCCATCTAAAGAATTTTCTTTAGAGTCCCATTTGGTATTTTCGATTGCATACAGTAAGCAGCGATTTACTGCTGGTATCAAATCCATTAATATGAAACATAATAGCATACCATGGCGAAACCAGAAAGTAGAGCCGAAGTTTTGCTGGACGCCTTGAGCTTAGCTCTGCTCAGCTGAAGTTTCCTCCAAGCGAGATATCCCGGCGTGTGCAATCCATCGCCAGACTGCGACATCTTTGACTGCAGCAAAGACATTGACCATAATGAAATTCGCATGTATTAACCATTGCGTCTCACGCACACTCGCATTCACCATCTTTCTTGCAGTAGCAAGCACGTGTGTATACAAGCCACGAGTCGCGTTCTCGCAACTCAATAAACTACAACTACAATTCGTTATTCGTATAGTGCATGTTCAAGTTCATCGATAAAAAATCGACGTATACAATAATATATATACACTCACACAAATACATAGAATTATAAAGAGAGAGAGAGAGAGAGAGAGAGAGAGAGAGAGAGAGCAAGAAAAATAAACTAAAGCCAATCGACATCTATCAAACTGCGGTGGCTATACATAACTCATGGATCGTAAAAAAGGCACGTGTGCAGAAAATAAAAAAGAAGCTGCAAAGAGGATATATTTATAGACATTCTTTTTATCGTTTTTTTGTTTTTTTTTTGTTTTTTTTTATTCTTTTATTTCTCTAAAAGCATCCTGTCGCGCGCTAAAATGAGCCATTAGAACAAGACGTACCGAAGAACGATGGTGCCAACAGAGGAGCTTGTTGCAAATCCCGGGGAGGGCAAAAAAACCAGCAGGTGCTGAACCAAACAAAATAACAAGTGTTTATAACGATTAAAATAAATAAGGTGAATGGGACCGTTTAGTATTACAGTTATGGAATAAATAGGTGTGCGAAAAAATGTATTTGCAATAAAAGGATAAGAGAAGATCAAAAGAGCGTTATAAAAAAAGCTACTCAACTGCAGAAAAATGAAAAACAGGATGTTGCAGCGATTAAAGCGACGATAGCATGCGTAACTTGTAAATTGTATGTGTGTGCCATTACACATGCACAATGGTGATAACAGCGGTGGTTTTCCCTTCTAAACGTGCACAACGTAAGTAAAGTAAGGCATTGGCATCGATGTAAAATTACCCACTTATATATGTATACATGTAATAAGCAAAGTCGATGCGAGAGATTTGGACTTACGGTATAATTCAATTGTGTATACATATGATTTACGTCAAGAGATGCGGCAAGCGAAAATAATAAAAAATGGCGTTAGTCGCTATGTTTCTTTTTTTTCTTAATTCAAGTTTTAGCATCAAATATCGAGTTAATCATATTTTAAATGAAAACCTTCCGTGAATAACGATCTCTTTATCCATACAAGTACATTCAATATATGTGAATTAATATATTAATTCACATATATTGCATATACGTTTACCTATAGATTTTCAGAATTATCTATATAACAATGCATGCTCTTGTAATAGATGCACGATAAATTCATGCACGGAATATTGAGCATTTGAAAAAAAAATGTATACACGGTTGTACTTATCGTGACGATCAAATATAATGATAAAAAATCACTTTCATGGAACTCCGCGTAATCAATGAAAAAAATACTGGTTATTACGAGATAAAAGAGAATTGTTAGCTTAACCGCGTAAAAAATATTCCCTTGTACATTTTCTATTCATCATTCCTTTTTTTATAGCAAAATTATTATTTTACTGTAATAATGCAGACAATGATTAATAATATATCATAGCAGACGCGGAAATAAAAACAAAAAAACAAAACGCTGAGAACAATAACTGACCTGGCAATTGTGGATCCGCTTGTGGAAGCAGTGTCCGTTAGATCCGTGCAGATGCGCATGTGAGTGCGAATGAATGGGTGGCGGATGTAAGGGTGGAGGTTGGCCGGCCCCAGCCTCCGCACCAAACACTGAATTCCGTCCAGTGCTCGTCGACCATACAGACATTAGGGCAGGCTCTTTGCTGGACTTCGGCGACACTGAAACATTTTTATACATTATATATTCTTCATAAAACTATACATAAATTTGCTGCTTCCTTAAAAAGCTTTCGCAAAATTGCTTACTGTTTTTACTTTTTTATATTTAATAATATAAGTTTGATGTTCGATTTTAAAAGCTTTCGCGTATCTGTTGTGATGTCTATTACAATATTTCTTATTTTCACGTGCCTGTAATTATGTTTTTAGAGCTTTTTTTATAACTTTAATTTAACTGCTATACTGATATAAATGTAGTCCTTTACAATGAAAAGGTAACATTCTTCATATTAACAAGTCAAATATATATATGTTATAATACAGAAATTTGCACACACCTTCAGAAAACGCCTAAATCAAGTTGAAGATAGAGTAGAAAAAAAAGCTTCGCGTTATTCTCTTTTAAATACTAAGTACATGCATGTATGCGTATGTGAGAGATCAAAGAGTTGGCTGTACACCTACGTCAATTTATCATTTCCTAAGAGACGTCACATTGCCAAGTTCCTCGAGTTCGACTTATTTTTGAGACAGACATTCGACGGGCTATTCACTTTTCTCATAACATGCAAGTATTCACTCGCGCACACGGTTTATATTTCTCAGGATTGCTGAGGTATATATACATGAGTTATACTGCTCGAAGCTATTATATACTCGAACTAATATGCAGAAACTTTCAATTCCGAGCGTTGCACGTTGAGTGTGTTGTAAAACAATTTTTACTTCTCCCGTCGCCACTGTGGGATTTAACGACCGGATATAAAATTTGCTTCGAGAATTTTTCTCTTAACTCTCAACGCGCGCACTCCTATATATATATATATATATATATATATATATATATACATATCTACACTCGATGATAAATACCTTTTTTTCAAATAAATCACTGAAAAGCTCGTTCGAGCTACAATATTTATGTACTTTACGTTCTCGAGACCCAAGTGAATAAAGACAAAGAAAATATTTTCAAACTTCGGCACTAAAGTATTAATATACAATTTATATATTTACTATTAAAAATGTATAAATATTTTTCATTTTCAATCTGAAGTCCGTTTACTCTGGGAACATATGCTTTCTGAAAAGTAAGAAAAAGGAAAATTCGTCGTATTCAGAAGAGCGACGCGTAAGTATATCAGAGACTACGTAACGTGGCGTTGCTCGAGAGAAAACACATTTTACGAGTTATGGATTGGAAGCGCGTGCGCGCGCGCGCGCGGCTGATTCATAAGTCACTGCGCTACAGTCATGGTGGAAAGAAGCATTGCTGTCTGTCAACGTCTGGGTCAGGGTGAAAGAACGAATCTTTTTTCCTCTTCGATAGATCTAAGTTTTTTCAAATGATTCTTTTGCTGCATAGACGTATAGGTAAAATGACTGACCGGCGTATAATATGTATTATATAAGTCGATGTATGTGAAAACGAAGACTTTTCTTTCTCTCGAGAAGTCTTTCCTCGTATAAAAATGACTTTATACGAGGAATTCGAGAAAGAATTTTGGTACTAAGTTTAGCCGAAAATTTGATATCTTTTTTACGATTCAGAAGTTACGAAAATAACGGAGGGAGAAAGAGAGAGAGAGAGAGAGAGAGAAAGACCTATGTATTTAGAATAGCAATGAACATTCGAATTAATCTTACGGGCACTTGTTTGCAGATCGGGTTTCTCGAATTCACAGGATGATAAATCTCTGCTCATAGATTGAACATTGTTTCAAGAAAATACAACTTTTTATCACTGACCAGGAGTTCTATGAATGAGAAAATTAATTTTTCTCCGTCAAAGTCAATCCTTCTCTAAAATTAGCCGCGCAACAATGAACAATCAAAAGGCCTAATAATAGCGTGAGAATATCTCGCACAGCCGTTAACACTTACAACTTGTGTTTATATCTATATAGGAATATCGAAAAAATACGTAACGCAAGCGGATAGAGCGCGAAACCCGGGATCTCCTATTCTATGCGGGAGAAAAGGCTCGACAAATCCCACGGTCAATCAGACATATCCGAGACAGCTTGATATGCGCGATCATTAGTGTCGGACGTATCGCGGGAGTAATCTTATTTGAAGGATGTGTCGCATCAATTTTTCTCAGCGATGTAATCGAGGCGCGTCGTGTGTGACTTTTAATTATTTTGTTTATAATGAAGATCTACCTAAGAACCATTTTCAACGTTAATAGAAATTGCATTTCCTCGAAGTTCGCATGTACGCACTACAATTATAAAAGAGCATATACACAATTGCCAGAAATCGAGCTTTTTTGGCCAAAGCTTATATCTCGCTCGCTTGTGTAATATATAGTTCCTTACGACGCGTAAACGCTAAAAAGTTATCCTCGCTTCATATCGATACATACCGGTATATGTGCTTGTATCTAATAAATGTGCAAAAATCTATACATACAAAAAGAAAATAAAAAATATCTAGTATGTACATATATTGAAGTTAATTATTTAAATTAAACTCAAATCAGTGATGTGACTATCTATGAATGATTGCGTATACTTCATACATATCTATATATATGATCCATTATGCAAAAAAATTGATTTTAATTTCTATTTAGTACAAAGAATTCTGTTATACTTTTACATATTTATAACACATCTTATAAAAAATAATTACGATTAGTAGTTATAATTATAATATTAAGAAAAATTGATTAGCCGATGTGAAAATTGCGTAAGCTCTTTTGATTTCAACCATCATAAAACGTGACGAGCTATACGTGCTCGATGGAATTGGGTCTCTCTCTCTCTCTTCTTAGCCATCGGAATATATCGCGATGCATCGCTTCGATTGTGATGGTCGAAGTGCGCGATGACGCACTTCTGACTTTGATATTTAATCGTTGCCTATGTGAGGGGCTCTTCAGCGATAATTCAGTTAGGTCTGACATGTCTTCATATATTTTGCTTTTAAATGCACATCAACTTTCTTGCGGTTGGTTTTGCTCTCTCTCTCTCTCTCTCTCTCGCGCGCGCGCGCGCGTCGACAACAGCTTTTTTTTAGCCTCTGCATTTGCATTCCTGTGAACTATTTTTCTCGCGCACTCAAGATTTCTTCCTACAACTCGTTAGTCGCACTCTCTTTTCCCGATATTGTCATAATATATAGATCGAAAAAAATTCATATATGTCAACATGCATATATGTATATGTATATTGTCGATGCGTTTGATAAAGCTTATAGTCAATATTATAGCACGTTAATCGACGTACTCGTAATACGTAGACGGCTATAATTACTACTAAGTTATCGCGACGCCAGTCTCTCTTTGTACGCAATAGTTCGCGAAAGTAAACCGAATATGGTGAGCTTGGCTTTGGCAACGGGCGACGAAATAAACCGCCACGGAATTGACTACCGAAATTCGTGTAAGGTTGCTTGAAGATCAAGGACCGCTCGGAGCCAAGAACGATTAACAATGCCACGAATAAATGCACCGGTGCGTGGAAAGAGAAAATGAAAGAGAGAATATATACATAGACACAAACACATTCATACGTACAGAAACAGGAGGGCACGGCTTTTGCGAATTTGGATGTGGAGCAAGGCCGGAAAGTCTACGGTGCGAAAGCCGTGTCTCGCGTTCTATGTATATATATATATATATATATATATATATATATATAGCAAGTATACACATACACTTGCTATAAAAGCACAAGTATTATATGTAAAGCATCAATGTCGGAGCTGCGTTACTCAATTTTTCTTCTCTCCGTGCGGGATATCTCTTGAGAGTGTAATTGTATATTCATGTACGTATATACACAGAGAACAATACCTCATATACACTCTTAATTGATATATACGACTTAGAAGTGTCGTCTGTTTTTAAACGAAGCACTTGTACGTAGGGAATATGCGTGGGAGAAAGCAACGTGTATAAGGACTTACAGTCAACGAGAGAATATACATAAATTTGTTTGCCTCCAATGTACACCATATCACTAAAAATAATGATTAGCCGTGCTACGATGGCAAAGTTCGTAATTGCGAAACGTCGAATTGGTTTTTGATCACTGCTCCCCCCCCCCTTCCCGCCACCTCTCCCTCCTCGCCCTCTCCTCGCCCTCTCCTCGCCCTTCTTGAGCACAACGACACACTATTTTTGTATACTGCATCGGGGCGTTTGTCATGCCCAGGTTCTCCCCAATGTACAACACACACGGCTTCTTAATCTTCGCAGGCGTCAAACAGCTGACAGCGCACGATGATCTCTATACACGCGTATGACGTGCGCATGTGTCGATTGTAAGCTGATATCTATAGATATATAAGGCTTGCCCGCGCGTATGCGCGAGTTAGCGTGTGTATTCAGGAGAAAGAACGAAAACGAGGACGAGGAGCACGAAGCACGACGAGCCGCTATAGAACTTGAGGTTATACACCTTACCATTTTGCGAAGCTCAGGTGGGCAATCTGCGAGCCATTGCTGTATATATGTGTACGTGTATTCTATGCTAACTGTATGCGCGGTTTAACGCGTTTGTGTACACTGTCACTTCACTGGATACAACGACGGAGGATAGAAATATAATAGTTGATACTCCGAGAATTCGGAGCCGAGAGATACAGCAGCCAACGAACGAGGGATGAGATGGCCTACTACTACTCGATCCGGACGCGGCGGCTGCGGCACTAGTATAGCAGAAGAATCCCGCGGCAGCCGCGAACGACGCGACACGAGAGAGAAGTGCCGAGTCGCGCCGAAGCCGGCCGAACTGCCACGAACTATATACGAACCGACAGTTTTCGATACAAATAATCCTATGTATACATGTACATGTCCTACGTACGTAGGACATATACATTCATACATAAGCGCATATTCTATTATGTTGTTATGTATTACGTATACATAATAACATAATGTATACATCTTAATACACATACACATACGTTTGTACGCAGGTTCATTACAGAGAATGCGTCTACATGTGTCGCGACCATAAGTATTCGCGACTTCGCGAGTCTCGTTCTCGCTCTCGTACTTTATTTTTCCCGCAAGTGGCCGTTTTAGAACTACGTGAGGATTGATGTTTCGAAGCTTTACTGTGTCGGCGCGTTCGATTGGTCGAGGAGGCGTCTGATTCATCGTGCGCGACGTTTTCCGCATTCAACGGCGAGAAGCACTTGCGCTTGCTCGACTGCAATTTTTGGCGAAATTTCGATGACACGCGTGCTTTTATGCCAAGTTCAAGGTATATAGGAATAACGGAAATCGCGCAATTCAAAGATTTGAGAAAAACTACACTTTCGCGATATAGATTTCAAATGGGAATGCGTCGTTGCGTCCTAATCGATTTTATCATTGGTCATTATTAGTTTTGCATATATATATATATATACGTTTGAAATGACGAATGCAGTCTAATTATAAAATTGGCTATAATCAATAGACACTGGTGAATTCTTATTATAGCTTATTCGATCAACGATGAATCGGAATGTTTTAAAATGTCGTAAAAATATCGGAGAAACGCGGCAAAGTTCATTGAAACAAATTCTAATTTTATTCACGATCCCCTAGTTTATGTGCTTTCTGAACAAACACGATTCGTACTAGATAAGTCGAGAGAAAATAAACCGCAAATCAAGTTGAAAATTCGTTTTCTTACAACTCTGCATCCGCGCATTTTATACTTTGTCTAGCTATCTGGACTTTCGAGCTGCTAACTCTTATCAGTGGCTTACTCATACGAGAATAGTGGACGGTATCTCTTATACACGCACACTTGTGGGTAGAAGTGGGTACCCTGGCAGTAATCGCCAGTACTGGTCCGACCTTGATTCGATATCGGGATGATAAGAACGGGCCAGACTCGTGATACTGTACTGGCCCAGTGTTGGCGTGGCATTCGAACCGCACTTCCGACTACTTAAGCTCCATCTTACAAGTATTTACACGAGTATTTATAACCATTTTAGTATCAGTTTACTGCACTGTAACTGTTAGTGCAGTCATTAAAGTAACATCCCATTGAAATGAAGATCTAATCGTCGTCCTTGTTACGTCGTCCAGTACGGGCAATGAAGTATACATGTAGCGTATATGTATATTGTATATAAATGATAACGTGCGAGATTAGAACCAGAAAGTATGGCCCGATCTTATCACACCAATACTGGCCCAATACTGGCAGGTACGGCTGGTACTGGCTTATAGCACTGCAGGTCGGATATCAGTATACTGACCAAGTACTGGGCCATTGGTGAATTTCTACTAGGGTCTGCAATAATATTAATATTCTAAACGCAGCTGAATTTTTAATTGGAGATATAATTGAAAACAGTAGCATTAGTGTACACATACAGGTGAGAGTATATATAGTGCAAATATAGACATAAATACATTTATAGGTAATTGAATATTCAAAGCGTACGCTAACGCCATAACGCCATCATGTACACTACATCCGATGTTGCCCGATTCGGATTGCTTTTCGCGTCACTGAACACTTCTGATGTGATTATTACACAGAAATATATAAACGCTCGCATTTCGTAACGCGCACCGACGACTATAGTAAAATAATTTAGTAAAATACTGCATTAACCTCCGTGTTATTCTATTCCGCATTTACGAAATTTTCTACTCCTTCGGAAGATGTATATTTGTAGTACTCTTTCGTACGCGGCTAAACTAACTGCGACATGGTCTCATTGTCGATTCTTCGAAAACTATATGCTGTCGCTAAGAATTTTTATCGTCATTTTACATCTGCTAAATCACCGCTCGTAACATCCTGTTACGCTCTATTCTCTATGCTGTGCTTTTTAGTGTCTATTGTGCTCAAATTTGTTGCATTCTTTATATATGATTCTCGAACAGAAATTGTATACCAACGATTTTTTACAGTCATTAATCCGTCCATATTAATAATATATACGAGTTAATGCAAAAGCTATACTTATACATGGCTTCCATTGTTAACAAAGAATAAAATTACAATAAAATTGTTATTTACGAGATTTTTACGAGTCTATACGCTTAAATACAATTTTAAACTTCAATAGTCTGAATAAATTATATTATATTGACTATTTCTATCACTTTTTTTCATAGATTATTGTTTGCAGCGAATTTTTCAAACGCATTACGATAATATTTTTAGTTAAGAAGCATCGTTTTCAAAGTATATGACGACTCGTTATTCAGCAGAAAATCTCCCGTAAAGCTGTATTTAATGTCTCAATTTTGTAATGCAAGAAAATCAGATTAAAAATTTTATTCTTGTTACAGTGTACATACGATTATGCTTGTGATATATTCGTATGTACGAAAAGTAAGATATATATATATGCAACTATCAATCTACATATTACGAAAAAAAGTTTCAACGGGTATAAATAATGTAACTTACAATAATTAGAACAAAAAGTTTTTTCTTCGTCGCAATTGGCTAAGACAATAATTCGTAATCACTTCTTTCTTCCATACTTTCTCTCTTTATAACGTAAACTGCACTTACAGTAGTTAGTACTCGATTAAGAAATTAACAAGTGCGAGTGTCATGAGGAACTCGTGAAGTTTTATACGACCAATTGAAGAATTATCATGTAACGGTAATTGGCCGGTATACTTTACGATCCTCAATTTCAACCAATCAAATCTATAAAAACACACACACACACATATTAATACATACTATAAACGGCATGGTTGTGTATATAATATTAGAAGTATAACGATAGAAGAAGATGCGTCAAGAAAATATGCACTAATTTGCAATTTGTTAATTTTAATCTTTTAAGTACAGCGATAGATAATCGAATGCAATAAGATCAGAAACCGCGCGCGATCTTCCTCGAACTAAACGCAGCCTCTGACTATTAAGGAATACAAAGCTGACCAGTTCTCTCTGATCGTCTCCGCTGAGCCTTTCAAAAGTCATCGGCCCCTTCAACGAAAATTCCGAGACGAGTATACGGCCATGAAAATACATCTCTCTCTCTCCCTCTCTCTCTCTCTCTCTCTCTTTAACGTTTGTGTATATGGATGTGCATATTTGACTCGCCACATGTTTAATCAAGGAGAATCGATCGATAATTCGTGTCGGTTTTTTATGGTACCGGTTTACCTGTAAAGAATCGCTTTGTTTGATTTATTTTAATACTTTCGAAATTTAAGGATATTATATATAATTTATTGGTCAATATACACATAGTGACGAAAATTTAACGATTTGATTTGATGTTTTGAATGAAAATTTTATTTTACATGTATTTTTATAGGATGAAATTCGAATACTGCGATATAACGCAAAACATCGGAGACTACTCAGTATCGTATCGAGTAATAGAAAAATAATAATTCAAGAAGCTAATAATATAAATAATCTTACATTGTACATATATACATGTATACATAGCAACCTAAATCGTGCTACACGAATAAATAAAAATTGGCCGTTGTGTCATTAAAATATTAAGTTAATTAAGAAATACGCATAAAGTAAAATTGTACATATTCGATCTTGAGTATAGCTTGATACTTTTAAAAATACTATTTTATCAACAGAGCAATAACGAAATAATGCTTCGAGATATTCGGTTATAGTTGATGAAAGAACGGTCAGATGTCCTCCTGTGTATAAACGCGCGATTAAATACTAAAGACACTCTAAGTACTGTACTTGCGAGCAATTATTTGATGAATTTAACCGCTCCGATTGTAAAGAATTGCACTTCGTTGTACTACTTTCTCTTCTGTAAAAAATACGCTTTAATCATAGGTAATTTTTAATATATTATTTGTAGCTCATTATCCGTTAAGAATTTAAATTATTAATTTTCAGAACGCGTGTCACTTTGGCGTACCGAAATAATATATACTCTTATGCTCAAATACGTACGAAAATTGCATAGTGGAGATAATTTTTTATTTGCCTTTACGTCACGCTTGCTCGCGCTAAACTAACTCTTATCGCGAAAAATACACTTTCGCAATCATCGATACAGTGAGTAGAGTGAGTACTACGAATGAAAATGCCACTAATGAACAAATCCAATTATTTTTACGAAAAAAATGCGCGTTTCACTACTTCAGATCGAGGGATCATTACTTCCTTATGCAATCCTCGAATATAAAAAAAATGTCCATTATTGCGGTTGCCCATCTAGAAGCTGGAACTGTTCAAATATTACAATTGCATGTAATAGTAATATTACTATGATATATGTCAATCTGCCGTGAGTCACGCTTAGTGCTTCTTTTACGCTACATACGCACGTAACGTGTACTTTTTACAATTTTACAATCCCAATGATTCAGCTAAAAAATTAGCTCTTCTATATAAACTTCGTTATGCACATGTATCCGCGTATTAAAAAAGTTCTTTAGCCTATTAGCACAACAATATAATAAGTTTCACTATTAGTCTTCCGACTAATAGTTCTCTCGCAATCTGACTCGTAAACAGCTGTCTAACTTCCTCGATTCGAAAGAAAAAAATTCAACAACAACTTGTTTCTTATGTACTTTAAAGACCTCGCGTCAATCGCGAAATGATTTATTGCAAAATGTTCCTTTCGCAATCTTCAAATTGTGCAGCCCGAACATTAGCGCCTATACGGTAAAACCTCCCCTTTCGCAAAAACCAATAGGTCGAAAAGGAAACGTATACTACGTCGATGTAAATGTATAATGGAACAGCGAGAAAGTTCAACGGTACGCGAGCGCGCGAAAGGCGGCCGAAATAAAGTATTGGAGAGAAGAGAACCTTGGCTTGTCTGCCATTTACCGGTTACCGGTACATGTACAAGTGCAAATCCGCATTCGCCAATACCTTAACACAGTTTTCTCGAGATTATATCCGTAATTAGGTTAGTACATGATTATCATGCCGTAGTACAACTGATTGTGCGAAAATAACGAGTATCCAATGTCTGAAAAGTTCATTACGATTCGCTCGACTTTTGAAAAATAGTAAATAATATCGCTGTACACGTTAATCGATTATACGCGATTGTCTAACGTCGTCTTTTCATCGAAAAGTTGAATTACCCTCGGTTTTCCACTACCAAGTCAATCTCGAATATCTGGACGGAATTTCAAGAAAATTATTTGAAAGTACATTTATAATTCGTACATATTCGTATAAAATACAAGTACATTTTTATCCAAGCAAATCCACTTACAGACAACGATAATGATAATAATTTATTCTCTAATATACGATACTTGTTTTATGCTTAAGAAATATTTTGTATAATGAATTATACATCATACGGAATTAAGAGATATTACTTTCAGCTTAATTAGTAAAAAATAAACTGAATGTCAAATTTTATTCATTGAATGCATAATCCTATAATGTATGTGACAATAAAATATAATAATTTATATACAATATATCAAATGGTCGATAGCAAGTTTTCATTAAAAAATCATAGAAGTATAGATTATATGTCCGCATTTTTACTCGTTTTGGATCAAATATTTGTAATGTCTAATCGCACAGACACTTTTTCGTAATCTTTTACGAACTGGAGCATTTTCCTCGTACTGTTATGTTCCTTGAAATGGAGAAATTCTTGAATAATTAGTTATATACTCATATTATATACGCATTCCAAAACCATTAAAACGAAATCTATTATTGATAAAAATAATATATTTCTGGATCACTTTACAAAATATATGGTAATAACAATTACAAAGAAAAGGCGTAGAAGAGCTCATTTTAAAATTCAGTACACATATCCGAGTATTTGAATAATGTTGCTGAAACCTTTTGAATTTCATAAATCTTTTTCACGTTTGCTCATCGCTTTTCACTGTGAGAAGTCGTTAACAATGATTTGTTTTTCGAAGTTCTTTAATTATTCATTCACTTTGCGTACCAGTTAATAATCGAGAAAAATATTAACTTGGTAAGCCCAACTGACGAAATAAATGTGTCCATTACTTGTACAATGTAGATAAAGAAGAACTTGTACCATCCGACCTCTCGAGCAAATAGTTTCGAGCGTTCGAAAAAAGCAAGCCGATCGTTTCTACAAATTGTAGTTTCGCTATGATATATGAAATCGTATAAATTGCAAAAGAAGAAAGCCGAAGAATAAATCCATCGTATAATAAAAATAACTTCAAACAAATCTCTCAATAAGTGGAAACCTATTCGAAATCGATACAAATATTATGATGGTTACTACTACTATTATTATTATTATTATTATTATTGTTATAAATTAATAAGGAGGGGCACCGACACTTAATCGCGCATTGACCAATAAAAAAATACACGCTCAGAAAATTCATATAGATATTTTATAATTAACGTGTCTTATACCTAAACCCGAAAAATATTTCATTGAAACCCCAACAAAAGAAGTTATTTGCACGTTACAACTGGACTTCTCGATATTATCCTCGCTGTACATGCGATAAGAAGCAAGTCCAAGAATCTGATCAATCAAAAATACAGTGATCTAAGTACAGCCATATAATCCCTAATAGAAAAAGTGTCTAACTGAGAGACATGGATTTGCACACATACATACATACAATGCCAATGGAAGCTCGCCTGCGCTTGAGAGAGGGACTGACCGCTACTACTGCGGACAGAGAGGGAGAGAGAGCAAGAGCGCGCTCTCTTTCGCGATCGACGGTTTCTAGTCAGTGATCGGCTTTCGAGGAGACCTCTTATAACTGAGTTTGCACTCTGCCGCGAGAACGGGAGCACGCGACACCTTCGTACCTGTAATTATACTTGTGTCGTCTAAAGTATTTGCGGTTTGTGCGCCGTTTAACTGAATTTTGTATAGAAAAACATTCTTACCGTTTCTTATAATTTGCTGGAGTTGTTTGTTTCTTTTCTTAACACAAGGTTTGTCACAATTTTTTCCATTCAAAGAAGTTATCACAGGTTTGGCGAAATTTAATCTGAACGTGGGTTTGGAATTTGTTCAAACTCTGAAAAGTAACATTTGTTCAAAAACACGATCAAATAAATCGCCATTTAAGTTCTTTATTGACTTTGGTTAATCAAGAAATGAAACTACACCTTGTAAAACTGAATAAGACTAAATGGTAAAAATAATTACGAAAATAAAGATTTCCAAATTTGCTCTTCAAAAGATTGATTGTATAGTCAGAAGTGATTTTGAAAGCTTCCAATTTATGTCCGTGCATAATAACTATTTTATGTATCATTAATTATCAAGAGACCCATAGCGGAGAGTATTCCAGTCAGCGGTGATTTATCGCCGTCAGCGGCAGCCGCATTGGTTCAAGCATCTCTATTGTGAAAGGAAAAAGAGCTAAATCTGTAACGAGTATGACACCTTCGCTCAAACTTGCCGACGATCAACGTTTTGCGCTCATGAAGGTAAATGATTAATCAACCAATATATATATATATATATATATATATATTTGTTTGTATATGTGCGGGGGGAACAAGTAAAAGGCACTCGCGTGCAATGTACAAACGAATTATCAGCGTGTCTAGTTTAGAAAAGTTCTGACGGTTTCTACAAACTATTTCTCGACCGCTGTTGCTTTTACTTGAATTGTTTTCACGTTACTTTGTATATACACACACGCACACCTACAACTATAGGTATAACATTGTCTCAGAACATTGATCCTCCGTTATTTATGGAAAATGGCTTTTCGTTGTTCTCGCTAGTATTTATTACAGAGAAAGTTTCACAATGTACACTGAAACTTTTTTCTCCTGTTCTACAAATAATGTAATTTCTTTGCGCGAATCGCGCGTAAACGTAAGTGCTGATTTATCGCGAATTTCGACACTATACATCTATATATATATATATGGATTTTCACAGACTTGGTTTGTTGTGAAATAAAGCGATTCTAGTTCATATATAGGTAATTTACCAACTTGTATATTTATGTGTACAAAAGTATGTAACGATATACGTATGTAGATGCAATTAAGTGCGTACGTATATATATATATATAAAAGAAACTGAATAAAACATAATTTGGCGCATCAGTGCGCAATCGAAAAGAAACTTGAATTCACTAGTGTGTAACACCTTATAGAGTAAATATGCACACGTTCACAGGTTATCGAACCGAAGTGTCGAACGAGGTCAGTGAATAGTGATTAAGTCTGAGAAATGTTAATCGCGAGTTGCTTAGACTGAATTTTTCATTGTCAACAGAAGTCGCCTGCATCGCGTGCTATCGGACATATCGCGATATCTGACCTTATCAGTTGCGAATAATCATCAGTATGTCTTTTCTATATTAAACACAATTTGCATAATGTCCATCGTATTAATCGTACAAAACTTGTGTAGATATAAGAAAAGAGGGAAATTTCATAATGCAGAGAGACAAATATAGAAATCCTTTTCCTTTCAATAAATGAAAGATTACTTCCAATCCGCTGGAGGAAACGGCGTCTGTATAGATATAAAATAGCTGTGGGATGCAATAAGCTAACCCTTCTCAAATAATGACCACTGCAGTACAGGTGGTCGCTCGATTACGCAATTTCTTCTTCAAAGGCATTATTATCTCTAAAATTCCATGGATCTATTTTTCAGCGGAAATAATCGAAAGACAGAAAAACGCGCTCGTGATTTATTTCAATTATTTCAATATGTGCATAGTACGTATATATACTATATACTGTATTGAAGCATAATGTGAAAATTCGGTTGATATGTTTTTTAAGCATTGATTGCAAGAAGCGCATATGAAACTCTCGAAAAAGAACGTAATTCAGGCAGATATTATCTCGCAATATACACGCAGTTCTGAAATTTAATCGCAACTGCTCGTTATACATTTGACCCACTTTTAATGGCGAAACGCACATGTAATACAAAACTTAGCCGTATTGATTTTGTACTTCTTATTAAAGTGCACCTTCAAACAAATAGATTTAACAATCTAGAATTTCCACTTATATCGCAAATATTAACTATCTTTTTATTATCTATTTATTATAACGCCGGACAGTTTCTGGCATATTTATTGTAAAGGAATTCCTTACGACAATATATATATATATATATATATATATAATATGTGACATTTTTGCATTTAAAATTATGAAAGTGATATTGTCTTAATATTATCTTCGCATATACGGCTTAATACAGAACTCGGTATGTCGTGTGTGAGTATATTTATAGCACGCTTTATTACCTCGAATTTAATGTCATATAGATTATAATTACACGATGTTATTTACCCTTGAATAATCATGTACAGAGTGTCCGGTTTAAATTTTCCAATCCGGCGACATTGAATACATGAAGGTTCATTATCATAATTGAAACAAACGCTGAGTTATGAATATAAATGACCAATGGGATATTATAAAAGTCCAACTATCGAAGGACTAACTTTCAGTACACAATTCGACCTGATCTTCGTAATAACTCAGTGCAACTTTTTTTTCGTATCTATAAATAGTAATAAATTGCTTCTGTCTAATTGTCGTTCGATGCTTGTCTTCTGTGTAATTCCAAGATGGGATATCTCGTCGCCGTAATCACCGGAGTAATCATATTGTTTACATCATATATATATATATATATATCCTGCATACGAATTAAAAATCCGCGCGTTGCAATCGCCTGATCAGCGCTAATGAACTGTATAGGTATATATACATAATAACCACGAAAAGGCGACTAAACAATTCGATTCGATTATATAAGCATGGCCGCGATTGCGCCGGTGTTCTGCAAAACACCATATAACTGTTGTAATTTTAAAAATTCACTTCATACCATATGACTATACCTATATAATCTGGAAAAAAGCTCAAACAAAGCAGATATAACATCGAAAATCGCCCTTGGAAGAAAAGGGATCACAGACTAGCTTTTGTAATAACGCGCTATTAAGTATTGCAGTCGCGCGATTAACAACTCTTAGCACTAACTGCTAACGATTGCGCAGACAAAGTGATTTTACATTTTTTTATGATTTATTAACGCTATGACATTTTGTAGAAAAAATTAAGCAAAGAAATGATGTGAGTAGATGTTGAATTTTAATGTATATATATGTAAATGTATGCGCGTGTGTGTGTGTACATTGCGAGCTTTTACTGGACTATATAGACGATATATTCGAGTTTTTTTTGACAATCGAACGCTCTATCTTGTATACCGGTTTCCATTCGCTCTTAAGAATCTGTTAAAAGCACGACAATATACATGCGTCGCATAAATACCTGTGAATTAACCAGTTTACCTTTAATTCATAATATTTTTCATTTATCGTATGCCGATCGTCCTACTTCCCGATCACCTCGTCCCGCATTATAATGTTTGTACATATGTGTGTGTGTGTGTGTGTGTGTGTGTGTGTGAAATTATTGCCTCGCGCCGACTGGTACTTAGTGAAAGTGAAAGCTGCACTAACTGGTGAAGACTATTGGACTCGGCGATTTTATATGTGCATATATGTATGTATCTCAGAAGTTAGTTCCGTTCAAGGCAATGAAACCACTTTTTTAAATTGTACAATAACGCATAAACGTCGTTCTTTAAATATTTTGAATAAAATATAGGCCTGTTGTACCGATGAAACCAATTCGTATTATATATACGCTTGTAAATGGTTGCGCGCTAAAAACGATAAATCGCAATTACGCTGGAAAAGCTAAGTCTTATTTTCGCCCGGTGCATAAACTATTTTGGATTTGTATAAAAAAGACGAAGCTCGTATATATACTTCACGATTGCAGGCGGATTTCGAGGCAAATTTTTTATCAACAAATTTAGCAACCGCGCGTTCCCCACTGCAAGCTAAATGTAGATCAACAATGTACTAAATTTGCTACGCAACCGATGATTGATAACGTTGTACATAAGCTTCGTATCGCGATTTCCCATCAACCAAGTGCTATAAAGATATTGACGATGCGCGATACATTGTTCATACATACTTGATTTCACTGGAAGAAACGTTTTTTTTTTTTTTTTCAATTTTCAGTTCAGGCGCAGCGTCAAAGATATTCTGCAGCCAAATCACGATGACCAGTTCCTCTTGCGATGGCTACGAGGTAAATTATGGAGTTCGCATAAGAAAAAATTATAACAATAGCAAGTCACAGTACCCGCCTGTGCGTCGCTCGTGTAAACTCACTAATCACATTTGCTTTTTACTCTGCACGCGCAGCCAGAAAATGGGACGCCGTCGCTGCAGAAAAAATGTTAAGAGATGTAAGTGTGCCTTGTGAATTTTTACTACCAATAAAAGTTTCTAAAGCGAGTTGCACAACGAGTGCGGTCCACTATATGCACAGCTACAGGTTGGCGCTCTTTTTTCCGCGAAAAACTCGACCAGAGCCTAAACGAGAGTTTGAACTAGCGCACTTGCGCCTAGCGATTTTTCGAATGCTACGCTCCGGAAAGAAAATTTTCGATCTTTTGATTTTCCAACTTCGATGATAAACCGAAATTGAGACTAAAAATGTATGCGCGCGCGTTAAAATGTTATGCTTTCACCAAATCCGTGCGCAATAGCGATCTGCCGTTGAGCAATAATCACGTACACGCGGCACACACTTTTTCATAAGAAAAAAAGATAGAAAAACGATGAAGTATAAAAGGCGTACGCGTATATGTAATAGTGCGTGTATGTATAGGAAATATATGTATAGGAAAGGAAAAAAGGCATTTCTGGTCAATCTTTTTCTCATTTAGGTTACAACATTCACTGTTCACTTTGCGCGTACTTGCATTCGACGAAGACGTGAACTTTTTCCGTAAGCGTATATTAACGGGCTTGCGAAAACGCGGTAATAGAGCGTGAACAACGCGAAAGAGTCTCGTAGTCGCTTAATTCACTTCAGCCCTCTTTTTTTACAAGACTTATGGACTTTTCTTACTTCGTGTTTTTTCCGCAGTCGATCGAATGGAGAAAGCGATACGATGTAGACAAGCTCGATGAGTTCGAGATACCTCAGATTTTGAAAGATTATCTACCACATGGCGTTTGTGGATTCGATAAGGATGGCGCACCGGGTAAGATTTTTCATTCATTTCTAAATCCAAAATACTGACAGTTCACTGCTTGGTAACGAATGTTGACTACCCGAGACTCCGTGATATAGAAATCAGATAGAGAAAATGCACTACACCGATATGTGCTTTGTTGTATTCTAATAAATAGACAATTATACGCAAATTATACGCCGTAGGTATAATAACATTTATTATTCTTATTGTAATATCTGCAAAAATACAGTAATTAGATAGGAAATATTCACAACAGTATAAAATAACTTTTGTACTCTGCTTAATAGTGAAAAGTTACGAAAAGAGTTCATTAACGATAATGAGGAATTTTGACTATCTCAAATAAAAACACCGAAAGACATGATTCTTTTGAACAGTTGACGAGTTTTCATATTGAAATCACATCAGAATAGGATGAATTCATTATAATAGAAATCTTCCTTAACTTGGCTATTAAGTTCGCCAAGAGATTTAAACGAGGTATTAACGATAAAAAAATGCACGAACGTGATTTTTTGCAATGAAAATTCTCGTGAACGGATACTATACTTGAATTAAAAAAAAGACTTAATTCATTGCCGGAAACGTGGCTGCGATATCATTTTTCCTCTTGACATATGATTCAATGTTATATAATTTTGATTGAAAATGGCATTTCTGTCATGCGTTATAGACATTGGTCTACAACGCACCTCTATTCAATCGAACCGATTATCAAGCGCGGTGTAATGATTGTTCATCATTTCTTTGAATTACGAATTTCGCAGTAATCGTGATGCCTTTCGCTGGTTTGGATCTTTATGGGATTTTGCATACCGTCGGCCGAAAAGATATGATCAAAACGACGATCAAACTGCTGGAAAATTACTTGAGACTTTGTCAAGAACAGAGTCACAAACACGGACCAGACGCAGGGCAATGTACCGTTATTTTCGACATGGAGAACTTCAATTTGAGGCAATACATGTGGAGGCCAGGTATACTATATGCTTTGAACGCAAAGTCGAACGTTTGTTATAAAAAATTGATCGTTGTAAAAGAACTTATTTTTGTCTGCGTAGCTGGCGAACTAGTGATTACGTTGATTCAAATGTACGAAGCGAATTATCCAGAAATTCTTAAAATTTGCTACATAGTCAACGGTACGATAGGAATATATTTTCAAATAATACTATCAAACTATATTTTCAAATATTCGAGATGTAATATTGACATTTTCTTCGTGTAGCCCCGAAAGTTTTCGCTCTCGCCTTCTCCATAGCGAAAAAATTCATGAATGAGTACACAATTTCCAAGATTCAAATCCACAAAGCCGATCCATCGAAGTGGAAAGCCGCAATCCTGCAAGTGGTAGCGCCGGATCAGCTACCGGCTCATTTTGGTGGTACGCTTAAAGATCCGGACGGCAATCCAAGGTTCACGTCGAAGGTAATTCGTTTATTTTTCTTTTCGTGTATTAACCAATATAACAAGTTTCGCGAAACCACAAGTGGTCGTCGAATCACTTGGACAGGAGTGGCGGTAACAGGTTTTCGGATGAAATGTGTGTTTTCTTTCGTTTGCATGTTTGTACCGGGAAAACAGCATATTCACGTTAGCATATTCATATATGACAGACAGTAAGCTAGTTTTTTTAAGACTCCTGCTATAGACGACTGTGCGCGAAATAATTGCAGTTGAATTTTTTTTAGATAACTGCTTATCGAACAACTTATTATAATGGTCTGAGATAATTTTTTTCACGCGTAGGCTTGATAGTGCACTTTCGAACTAATGGCTATAGATGTTAATGCAATTCATTTTCTGAGATATCGTTCATTTTTTGTTTTCTGCTCTATTTATCATTTACTATTTCTTTAAAAAGCAAACTGTGAATTAATTTTTGCAGATCTGCCAAGGGGGTAAAATTCCAAAAAGCATGTACACCAATAAAGGAAGTAAAGACAAAGACAAAGAGACCGTTTTCACAACAGTTACCGTCAAGAAAGGTGAAAAATTAAAGTTGGAATTCAATCCACAAGAAGCTGGATCATTATTGAGGTAAATGCAGATAAAACATTAAAAAACGTTTCATTCTTTTCAATAAACGATTTTACTTTTGCAGCTGGGAATTTCGTTCGGATGAGCATGATATTAAGTTTGGAATTGTGAAGAAAATGGGTGATGGATCTACGATAGAAGTTATTCCTATTCATAGAGTCTCAGCTCATCAGCTCGACGAAGTTGGAATTGTTACTTGCGAAACGCTTGGAACTTGTGAGTTGACATAAAATAAATTTCAAATCAATATGCGAATGGTCAAATAGTGAATTCAATGTCCAATGTATCCTTTTTTCAGATTACGTAGTGTTTGATAATAGCTACAGCTTGCTCAGAAACAAAAAAATACACCACAGCATACGTATATTGCCACCAGGAGTAACGGAAGATGATGAAACTTTAACTAAGTCTTAAAAAATATTTTGTAAATACTGAAATAATATAATCTAACATCCATTGTGATTGTAATATTTCTTTAAACATTGCATAGGTGAATGATGATTTATTGGATAGGTTTTTCCATTGTATATAAGTGTTTTCATATTTTTGTATTCGTTTTAGAATTGCACGGTTTATAATTGAAGTGTCTATTATTTAATGATGTAAACATTGAATTTGATTTTATATTTCATAATTATGTACATACATGAAATTATTATAAAAACAATGAATATATCGACTTTAAAAATACATTCATTATATGTAAATATGTGGTATTCTGTATAAATCTATTTTTTATCAAAGATTGATCCAATGAAAATTCCTTTACACTAATCATCGTCCTCTGATATCAACATTTGAATGAGATCTTGGTCTAACAAATGATCACCTTCCAAGCGTTTCTGAGTTCCCCATTTAGCTAAAGTCGGTAAAACTTTCAATTGCGTCTTTGGATTTGTTCTAAAGGGGCATTTATTATCCTTCCAGCTATAACATTATAAAAGTTAAATTTTTTTTAAGAAATTAACACATAAAATTATCGAAAACAAATAATTATATGACGATGAAGTCTATACAACTTACAAAGGTCTGTCACCAACTTCCACCACAACATAATTAAATTTTTCAGGAAGAGATTCGATTGCCTTTTCTATGTGTGGCTTGGCTATAAAATTAAGAGAAAGTTAAGATTTCAAAAGAGGCAGCTTGCGATGCATTCAATGGATTTAAAATTAAAATTCTTAACGTACCTACAACACAATCAGGACACCAGCTGTTTCCATCTGGCAATTTAGTACCAGTAAACAAAACAAATGTTGGCTCATTGGCTTTGAAATTTTCAATAAATTGAAGGAAATTTTCGTAACCTTCCACGTAATGCTTCAAGACCATTTTCAAAACTTTCAAGTACGACTTAACGAAACAAAATTGACTTAAGTATTAAGTTAATCTACCAAAGTGAAATCATTTAATGGAATGTGAAATAATGATTAGAAGCAAAAGTACTTCAAAATGAGAGGATAACGCCCTCGAACATCGCGATACGACTATTTCAATGATAAGACCGGTATTCGTATCCAGCGTTGCCAAACATCCCGGAAGCATAAAACATATGTAATATACGCATATATATAATATATTGTAAACTGTATGCACGCTGTGAAATAAAATGACATTGACCAAAAAAATATATGCTTACATGCGCTACAGATAATGCACCTCTACGTAAATATACTATTGAAAAAAGTAAATTGTTCGAAATTTTAAATTATGATACATCACCTAAGTGGGTGAATTAAAAATATTGGTATCCAGCATAAGAAGTGCATTTAATTTTTACTAAATGTATATTTTGACAAGAATGTAAATGAGCACAAGATTTGCATAATTGCGACAATCATATAAACCAAGTCCGACGAGTGACGAATAATTGTGAATTTTTTTATTAAAAAAGTAAGTCTGCACTTAAGCTTTAAGGTTATATTGAAGATAAATCAAAATGTTCTAAAAGTCAGTAGATGTTCAGATAGTGCAGAAAAAAAACCATCGACGTTTAATAAAAGAAAAATTTTTACTCCTCGTCAAAGCTCGCGCGCAAAAGTTCAAAGTTCCGTACAAACTCGAATATCGCCTATTGGCAACGTTGCTAATCTCCGCGGTCATAGTATCCGATTGGTAGTAGACTATTTTCCTCTGCGGACAACTTCCCGGACAAGCCTCCAATGAAGTATTTCTCCAGAATTACGCGCGCGCGGCGACGTAAACTTCTATTTAACTGTTTAGCCGTAGAGTACTCGCACTAGGCAAGAGAGACAGGGATACATATAAAATATATAATACATATATTATACGTATAGGTGCGCTCCCTCATTTACGGTGGGAGGAGCCGATTCATTTTCTCGAGTTTTCCGTGTTCTCGTCCCTCACGACACCATCGTCGCCTTGAGCGGTGAGTTGCACTGTGCAACGCGTGTGTGCAGCTAGCATCGTCGTGCGCGAGTTTTTCCTTCTCGCCTTGGCGCCTCGGCCTGCTCGGGTGCTCGGCCAGTCGGCTGTCGGCTCTCTCTTCTCTCTCAGTCTTACGTTCGTACACGCACGCACACACAAACAATTCACGTGTGTATGTGCGTTATATATATATATATATATATATATATATATATGTATACACACACAACTTATACAGACTACGTCGTCGTCGTCGTTCGAACGCACATTTTGCTCTCGTGCGTCCACGCATATCGCAGTGGTATATACAGTACTCGAATATACACTCGGTCGTTCTAGTGGAATAATATAAATACTGCAGAAAAAAAACATATAAGTATCGTGTGTGTGTTTCTCGCAAAGGCGCTGGATCGTCGTATTGCGAGAGTCGATAGCCAGGAGCTGCTGTTGCAGCAGCTGCTGACGGGATGGCAGCAGTTTTCGACATCGAACTGCACGACGCGGACGACGTCGTCCAGAGGGAAGATTCCGAGGACGATGTCATTGAAATTGGCGAGGTAATGCGTATTTCTGCTAGTCAAGATAATATCTGTCGCGAGCACGAGCATTTTTTTCTCGTTCTTTTCCCTCTTAGACGATGCTCCGAATGTGCACTGGGTACCCACGTTCTCGCTTGCTACTTCTTTTTTTTCTTTCTGTTTGCGTTTTCTTTTCTTACATTATTGTTATTATCGATCCCGAGAGCGGACGCCCTTTCAAAGTCATGTACTGCATGCGTGTGTATTGCGAGATAGGACGATGATTAAGCGCGTGGCACGCATGCCGTGAAAGGCTGCAGCTACGGGAGTTTCTTTCGCTACTGTATATGCTTGAAGACAGAGAGAGAGATATCTTTCTTTCTGGCTCTTTTGGCTCTCTATGCACGTATGTGTAAGTATGTGAGAAAGATAGAGAGAGATAAATAGCTTAAGATGCTTTTCTCATGTTTCTAGGAGGAATACGATGCCAACCCCAACGTTAATGAAATCATTGAGTAAGTACCGTTGGAAGAATATTTATATTTTTACTGTAAGAGGGGATCAAGGTTCTTTGCTGTATAAATAGAGTAGGAATCAACTAAATTCATGATTTTGTAGATCAATATGCATTGTATTTATAATGCTGCGATGGTAAATGCTTTACTGTCAAAGAACATTTTTTTTTTAATTTGAAATAACGTGTACTGCTTATAATAGGTTCAATTTTGTTTTATGATTGACAGCTCTGAAGGAGTTGAGACAGTAGCAATATCAGAGCAAAATGTGAATCAAGGAAGAGAAAGGGCTGGACCTCAAGACTTTGAACTATGTAAGGTCATAGGCAAAGGTGGCTATGGCAAAGTATTTCAAGTACGCAAAATTACTGGCAATGATAGCGGTACCATCTTTGCTATGAAGGTAAATATTCAGTACTATCTCTCATTTTTAGCAGTATACTTATTCGATGCTTTTTAGGTACTGCGAAAAGCATCTATCATAAGAAATCAAAAAGATACTGCTCATACTAAAGCTGAAAGAAACATTCTGGAAGCTGTCAAGGTACATACACTACTATTCTTATTATACATTGATTGCACAATAATTTGGCAAAAATTTATTTGGCATAGTTCTCAACTAATGCTCTATTTCATTTTCATCAGCATCCTTTTATTGTTGACTTGATGTACGCCTTCCAAACTGGAGGCAAATTGTATTTGATTCTTGAATATATGTGTGGTGGTGAACTTTTCCGTCATTTAAATGATGAAGGTATATTCTTGGAAGATACTGCTTGGTACGTTAAATCAATTTATTATTGTAGATCAAAACTATAGCTTACCCACATGTTAATACTATATATTTGTATATTATTTTAGCTTTTACTTATCCGAGATAATATTAGCGCTGCAACATCTTCACTTGCAAGGCATTATATATAGGTAAATATTGCACAAAATTTGCAAAAGTTTGATGCTTCATGCAACAAAAAACTAAAGCAATTTTATCATACAGAGATTTAAAACCTGAAAACATTTTACTGGATGCTGAGGGTCATATTAAACTGACTGACTTTGGACTGTGCAAAGAACATATTCAAGAAGGAACTGTTACTCACACATTCTGTGGTACCATTGAGTACATGTAAGTATTTGTAGTAAGAACCATCAAAACATGATTATTTGAATTGAAATTGTCTTAAATATAATTTATTAATTTTACTTTCTTCAGGGCTCCTGAAATTTTGACTCGAAGTGGTCATGGCAAAGCAGTTGACTGGTGGAGTCTTGGTACTCTTATGTATGACATGCTTACTGGATCTGTAAGTGTAGTTTATGGTGATTTTTGTTATTGAATGTACTACATTTTGTAATAAAAACAAATATTACTTTATTCTAGCCTCCATTTACCTCCAATAATAGAAGAAGTACAATCGAAAAGATATTGAGAGGAAAATTAATTTTACCGCAATACTTAACTCCAGATGCACGTGATTTAATTCGTAAGCTGCTGAAGGTAAGATTTCGTTCATAATGTATTCAATATTAAAAAGTTTCAAAGTTTGTAAACCAATATAATATTTAATCTGTCCTTTTAGCGCCAAGTTGCACAAAGATTAGGTTCAGCCTCTGCGGATGCTGAAGCAATAAAGAATCATCAGTTCTTCAAACATATTTGTTGGCATGATGTTATAGCTCGCAAGTTGGAACCACCATTCAAACCTACATTAACTAGCGAAGATGATGTTTCACAATTTGATAAGCGATTTACAACATCGGCTCCAATCGATTCCCCTGCCGAGTGTACATTAAGCGAATCTGCTAATAAAGTTTTCCAAGTATTTAATAAACTTTTAAGATAAACTTGTATACCTGTGATTAAATCATTAAATCAATACATAACTTAAATGGAACTTTTCAGGGATTTACATATGTTGCACCCAGCATACTGGAAGACATGTGTCAACCTAGAGTAGTAAATGCAAGAAGTCCACGAAAAAACAACATGCGTGGATTTTCTCCTCGAGGCAATCATTTTAATTTACATAATTCACACATGCAAAGTCATAGGTAATTATAAAATTTGGCCTTTTGTAAGTTAAGTTTCAATACACATTTCTACATCGAAATTTGTTTGTTTTTTTAGGCATAATGGTGTTGGTCAAAGCATAGAAGATGCAGAAATGATCGAAATAGGGTAAATGTTGGGTCTCTTAGTGAATATTATTTAATACCGCTGCCTAGCTGTTGGGCTTCTGAGATTAGCGCTCAAGTCTCAGGGAGGGATTTTATAAATATCACAATTATGCGAGAGGGTTGATTGACTATGTATGTAATATGCAATAGACGCCCAACGGCTATGCATAGTTAATTTTTTATTCGTGTACTACGAATATCTACAAATTTATTAGCAAAGAGATTATTATGCCTGATGAGCAGCAGTGTTGATACCAGACAGCTTGTTTAAAAGCCTGATATAAATGCTTATATTAGGCTTTCAAACAACATGTCTGGCATCAACATATTTATCGTTCAAGATAGTTATAAAGAATTTTTTGTTTTGGAAAAAATGTCATATTACGAAATATAACATTTGCTTGTTTTTATCTTTTGATTTACATTTGTATAAGTGGGAAAAGTAAGAGCAATTTAGTGATTATTATACCAGTGATTCAGATTTTTTATACAAATTTAACACTGCAATCATTTTTTGATGTTCGTATTTTTCAGTTTGATTGAAAAAATAATACGACTCATATGACAATTTTTCTAAACAGTTTATATGAGTGCTTATACCACAGTCTAGAGCAGTTACATCAGTCATAATTAGTGGTTGAAAATGTGAAATAGTACCGTTACAAAAGTTTGAGCCTCTATGACAAGTGAAATTTTACACTTTCTATTGCGATCCGTATAATCTAAAAAGATAAAAAAAAATCTTTTTTTTTAGAATCCATTACAATGTAATATAATGGCCTAGTTAATATTGGTTTATTTTGACGTTCCAAGATTTTTTCACATTGGTTAAATAGAAAAAAAATTGACATCAACGGTTACAACGTTTTCTTTATAATTAAAACATCGCTGTATTTAAGCTACACGAAGTTTATAGTTTTTATTCTTCGAATGCAGCAAATATATATATATATAGTTAATACATGAAATAACAATATAGTTTGTGAGTGTTCCCGTTGCAAACGAAAGGGACAAATAAGTCACTGAATGGCTTGCTTATTCAGTTTGTCTAGATTCCGAGGGAAAGAACATTATTGCCATTATTTTATTTCTTTATTATGCTACGAATACTTATCACTCTGTATTGTTTCGCGTGCAGACAAGTTGCTAGAGTTCATGGTAAACTACTTAGGCCTTTACGTTACGATTAACGTTGATGAATAATTTTCGTGTAGAAAGGAGATTTTCCGTAGAACGAAAATTATTATTAAACTATTGTTAAGTTAAAGGAACTGTTAAAACGAAGTGACAATTACAAGAAATCACTTAAAACTTCAACTGCCCAAGTGTTCAGGTCGCCGTAATCGACTTACGATTTACCTTACATATACAAAATATATAGAGTAATAAATCTCCCCAGTTTATGGTCGAGACGCTACGGTGACCGACGAGCTAAATTACAATTTTTCTTAACGACATCTCATAATGCGACAATATTATGCTTAATGTAGTATGTCGAGACGTATTTCCTATTTAATTGTCTCCGGTTCACTTATGCATTGTTCAAAGTTTAAAGAAACTCGAAAACTTAGCCAGAGGGGAAGGTGGAGCATTATAATTACTTATTAAGATTTCTCGGTATTTTCTACCTGTGTGTCTACGTGGAAAAGACTCAGAAACGACATCGTTGCGTCTCGATTTAGCACGTGCGTTGACACAAAGTAATTGCGACTGCATATAGTAATGTATACTAGCTCTTCATCAATAAGATTGTAATATTCGTAAACAATTTGTATTATACATGAACGTGCGAAATTTACATGTATTGCGACACTTTGCGAGTAAAGCATTTTTTCCCTTGGTATCGTACCACAAGACGCCAAAACTAAATCCGAATGCATACATAAAATGAAAAAAAAAACATTAATATTTTCGTGCCTATTAGACTTACACTATAAATATTGTATACATCATTATATAATGATTCTGAAAAAATGGTTGTGCTTTTGATGAATTTTTTAAACAAAACAACAAAAAATAACGATTAAATGAATTAAAAGAGCAAGGAGATGCCATTGCCTCGTTAAGTGCCGTTAATAAACTGCCGCACGAAACTTAAAACAACGTATTAAAGAATAATGTAATAATTGAATTCTTTATATTAATAACAATGGCGTTATGAAACATGCAAACAAATTTATGTTATACTTCTGTATAATTATTTTATAGGTATATACATAATCTGCTTTAGCAATATCGCTTGAAACCGGAACAAGATGATTATGAGAATTAAACTCACTTGTATAAACATTAGACATTTTTTTGAATAATTGCGTTCAAGCAATTGACTTATTTTTAAAAATTATTCTTTACTTTAATTGTATCTACTCGCGCAGCGTTGCGATTTCAGTTCACGTATCGACATAATAAAAGCATTTGTATTTATAGTCATCTTGCAACGGCGACCAGAGAATTGAGTACGTTTTTCATTTCTATTACTGTAATTTATACATATAAATATACAATTTGACCGTATGACGTGGAATATATTCTTATTCGAAATTGATAAAAAAAATCGTACGAAATATTTGGAGGCAAAAAAAGATGAATTTGTCGTTGGGCGAAGAAAGAAAGAGAGAGGGAGAGAGAGAAGAGAGAGAGAGAGAGAGAGAGAGAGAGAGAGAATTAGAAACTTCGGCTTTTTAAATGCGATTATTGTACCTAAAATTATTATGTCTGTAGTTGACCTTGATGGCACAAGTCATGCTATAAGGTTGATACTACTGAATTATCAAGAGTAAGCGGTCTATGTAACCGATAATAAAGGAGCTACTAGCCAAAAGAAAGATAACTAATAGCTGATATCTATTGATATTGTCTTTTGTATACCTCCGAATCGTGTTTGCGAATAGATGTTTTTGGTTCAGCAAAACTAGTTTTCTTTGCTATCTCAAGCATAAGAAACATAAATTTACATTTAAACATAAATAACGGGTGGTGTCTTTTTTAACAGAGTTTTGTTGATGTTTAAAATAAATGTTAAATAACAAAATATACAAATATAACTTTACATTCGTTAAGTTTGTTCTACAAGACATAATTTGCTAATGCCTATACCTGCGCATCCTTTAGCCGATACCGATATACAGATAGGTGCAATAAAACCCATCAGCAAAAATCTGAGGGTCTTATTAGTGCAATAAGCCTCTGCCATTAGTATTCGTACCACTCTTGCATGGCTGCACAAATGAAAATTCGATCCCCACCCTTATTCCTTATGCATTCGTCTCGAGTACATTACGAATGAATATATATACAGTTCTCTTCGAAGCCCTTGATCACAAGTACGAATGACCAGCTATCGGCAGTCATCATCCCTTACACCTAGACCATCACCAATGAATAAAGTTTTCTCTTAAGCTTACGAGTAGAATTATCAATATAACCAGACGTGATCGGTATTTTCGTGCAGAACATATCGGCACATCTCCATCAGAATCGTTGCAAAAATAGATCTTAGAATCTAGTGAAATCTGATCTTCAACAATATGGATTCAAATCCGAATGAATTACAAGTTATGAATTTTTCACGCTCTCAGGAGAAACTTACACCCGATAGTTTTGAATTCGGAAGGACCCTTGGTAGAGGCGGCTATGGTAGAGTCTATCACGCTAGAAAATTAACTGGAATGGATAAAGGAACTGTTGTTGCTATGAAGGTATGAATCGCAATTATTAAAACAGTCGCTAATAATAACCATAAATTATTACTATTGTTATAAGGCAATTTTATTTTCATTCGGTAGAATAATTATTCAGAAACACGTTTTAAATTTATCTTTAATGTTTTCGCAGGTGATAAGAAAGAAAAATGTCACCAGCAAAAAAAGACTGGAGAACGTCGAAAGCGAGCGATTCATCTTGGGAGATATCGAGGTTCGAGTCAATTTTTTCTAATTTTTAAAACAACAGAACGTATGTTAAACAATTTACTTTTTGTCAACAGCATCCATTTATTATCAAATTGTTCTATGCGTTCGAGACACACGATTCTTTTTATCTTGGCCTTGAATATATGCGATATGGAGACCTTTTTAGCTACCTCGATCTTCAAGAAATGGACGAGGATCGAACCAGGTAATTTTTTACGTAAACAAATAGACTATTTTTATTTTATCAATAATACTATTGTGGTGCGTTCAATCGAATTCTAAGGGCATTTATACCGTTCTTTCTTTAAGAGGAACATCAATATCACTTATCAGTAAGACAAACACAACGAGGTCAATTTATTTTTTAATTTATAATAAATTTTAATCAAAGTTATTCAACTTTAAATTAGTAATAATATAACAATAATAAATTCTTAAACAAACAAGATTTCGTTATGTTTAGGAAAATTCGTACTGTAATTACAATGAAACTAGTCGAATTAATTTGCGAATGTTTACGACATTATAAACAATTGTCGAGCACTTAAAACTGAGAAAAAGTCGAATGACAACTAGCTAAATTTAATTGAATTTTTACAGAATCTACGCAGCCGAAGTTCTACTGGCATTGATATTTCTACACGAAAATAACATTTTGTACAGGTATAATAAAAAATTTGAAATGAACCGAAAAATAATAATAATAAGCTTCTAACGCGTGTACTTTTCACCATTTTCCAGAGATTTGAAACCAGAAAATATTTTGATAAAAAACGATGGCCATATCGCGTTGAGCGATTTCGGCCTTTGCAAACGACTAGATCCAGATGTAGATTTAGCGCGTACATTTTGCGGTACAATAGATTACATGCCTCCCGAAACGTTGAACAAGGATGGCTGTACCACAGCTTCGGACTGGTGGAGTTTCGGTGTCCTGATCTACGACATGCTAGTCGGCTGCGTAAGAAACGTTCTTTCTAATTCGACAGCAATATCGACAAAAAATATATGTGCTTTTTTTTTTTTTTTGCAGACTCCATTTTCCGTCTTCTCTCGCAGCGGCTCCCGCGATCGCGGTATGACCATGTACAACATCAAAAACTGCAGATTTTCATTTCCGGATAGCACGATTAACAACATCAGTTTGCAAGCTAGAGATTTGATAACCGGTTTATTAGTGAGGGATCCAGCAAATCGTTTGCAATCGGAAGAAATTCTCGAACACACGTTCTTTAGCAGTATCAATTTTGAAAATTTACTCGACTCTAAGTACGAGCCGTTAGAAATGCCGCCAGTGTACCAGACCGAAGATATCTTTGTAAAAAGGAAATACAGAAGTTCCGAGGCCGAGAGGCATTTGTATGACCCGAATAAATTGATTTTTGCGGTAAATACTATCTTTCGTTTAATACACGTATAATGTACTTTGAAACAGCATTCAAATTCTTCAACTCGAATACCTTTTTTTGCAGGACTTTGATTACATAGCTCCGGATCTTCTAACCGAAGAGGAAGACTCGGAATCGATGGTGGAAATGGAGAATCAAGGAGTAATTGCATATGCAATCCAGGAAAGCCCAGAATTTATAATAGAAGAGTATCCGGATCTAGTTGTAGATTTAGGCAATCAACCGCATGAATTAAACGCGTATACGGTACAGGAAAGTCCTGAATGCATGAATAAAGAATGTTCAGTCATAGATCTGGGAAATCAAAATTGTCAAGTCAACCCACGCACTTTTCAAGAGATTTTTTAATAATCATTTTTTAAACATCATTTTATCAAACTGTTTGTTTGCTTTGCGGTAACGTACGATAGAGCTTGGCTGTGAGAATTTTAGGAGACGTTTATGTAAATATTCTGTAAATATATATTATAAAAGATTTTTAATACACTCAACGCGTGCAATACATCAACGAAATATCATGTAAATAGAAGTTACTTTTAATAAATGAACTTATACTACTCGGTGAAACGAGATTCTCGTAAATATAAGTTTTCTTTCTTTTACGTAATAACTCCATCTATATAGTCTTATATTTATTTAAGTTTCAAAATTTAACAAGTAGTATTTGGCGCTACCTTTAAGAAGCAGCGAGCAACGAAATTTCTCAATTCAATCAGTACGACAGTGCATATCTATATCATATAAATCAGACTCGTCGCTCGTCGATCTTTCCCCGATTCCCCGATATTCTCGTATTATCGATAACAAACAACATTTGCACTCGAGCTAGTATCTGCATAATGTATATATGTATATACGTATATATATATATATATATATATATATATATATATAATGTGCGTGCGCGCGCGCGTGTTGCGTTTGCGTGAATCACCTGACGTCCTGACAACCAGAGAGTCTGCGTCTGAGACTCTGCGACGTGAGACGTGAGACGTGAGAAGCGAGGTCCGACCCGACACTCGACAAAAAAATAAGACTCGAGATCGAGCGTATGTGTATATGTATACGAGTAGTATAATACACAGCTAAAAACGTTCGAAGAGAGAGAAAGATAAAGAATGGGTTGTGCGCGCTAATCCCTCTCGCGAAAAATATTCGCGACTAAGTAGACAATGAGCATCATTGACACAAGACGCGTGGCTCGTTGGCGACTGACGGAATATACATTTTTTCTTTCTCATCAGCTTTAACAAAAAATCATTCGCGCGAGTGTACAGTATACTGTGTGTTCTGTGAGAAATAAATGGAAGAGTAGTTGCAAGAAGGTTAGAATTTTAAAGAATGAAAAATCATCGGAAGCTGTCCGAATAGAGAGATAATGAGCGAATCTTTTTCCTGTACTTTGAAGAGGATCATTGGAAGGATAATTTCGAAGCTGAATTAGCGATATAGAGCCGAAGATATATTTTCGACCCTAAGGGTTACGAGACTCTCCTTGTCAACAAATGCTGATCAGGAGAGTTGAACGATGATTGATAGCAGAACGTACGATCGACGAGGAGATGACGCGGTGGAATAACGTTGATGTCGACATTTTATTGAGTTTCTTCATTCTCTAATATACTGCTTAGTTATAATCAGCTTGTTCTTCTATTACTTCAGTCGAAATTTCTGTGCTTGACTTTGACACTGAGTCCAGAGCTCTGTCCCATTATAGGCGGCGTGATAGAACAGAATAAAGCGACGGAACAATGAGCTGATTAAGATTTTAAAGTCCCTTCTGCGATATTATAAAATTACTGTGGATACTGAATAATAGATTTATACTGGAATATATATATATATATATATATACATATATATGTATACATACAAGTTATATATGACTTTTGAAGATTAACAAGTAGACAAGAAGTGTTTTTTTATTCATATGCATTTATTATTTAGATTGTATACATAAAATAGTCTTATATCTATTGTCTATTTGTTGACAGCTGAGAGATATTATTTATTATTATTTATTGTGAATATTTTGTAATCGCTGTATCTAGTGCTATTCAACATGGCAACGCAAAGATCCAATGGTCCTAATCGTAACTCGCAAAGGTCTACATTATTGAAAGTAGTTATTCTCGGTGATGGTGGCGTTGGTAAATCTTGCCTAATGAACAGGTTTGTGTCAAATAACTTTGACGAACAAAGCTTTCATACTATTGGAGTTGAATTTCTGAATAAGGATATTGAAATCAATGGAGAATCCTATACGTTGCAAATCTGGGATACTGCTGGTCAGGAAAGATTTAAAACACTGAGAACTCCATTTTATCGAGGATCTGATATCTGCTTACTAACGTATGCAGTTGATGATAGAACAAGTTTTAGGAATTTAACCCTTTGGAAATCAGAGTTTCTTTATTATGCAGATGTTCAAGAAGAATCATCTTTTCCTTTTATCATTGTTGGGAATAAAGTAAGATTTAAATGAATATTTCTTATAAAATAGTTGTAGTTATTTACCATAATTATTAAAATTATTTGCAGGTGGATGTGTCAGAATCAGAAAAGCAAGTGTCAACAGAAGAAGCAAAAGCTTGGTGTTTAGAAAATGGAGATCCACCATTAGTTGAAACATCGGCAAAAGATGCCACGAATGTTGAAGCTGCATTTGGTGCAGCTGTAGCAGCCTGGGCTCGTCTAGAAGCTCATATGGAACGTCCATCGATTGAAGATACAGTTGACCTGTCAAAACAACAGTCATCACATCGTTCTAGCTGCTGTATGCCTATTGGATCAGATTAGTTGTAGGCAGTATTTGACAGTATTTTTTTATACAAATATAATGTTATTATACAGGAAACTTATTTTAAGTTACATGGTATAGAAGCATCCAAAATATTTAAATTAGATAGTATAAAGACATGTGAGCAATTAATGAGGAGTTTATTTTAAGAGAACTCTTATATCTAGGGAGATCTTTGAATTATTTTATCAAAAACTATTAAATACTTTTTTTAATACTTTTCCAATGCGAGTGAAAAGTTAATAATTTTTTTAACGGAATTTTACATACATTGGCGTAAACAATTTTTAAAAAAAAGTTTTTATTTACTGCTTATCTCGTGTATTGTGCTGATATACATAATTAAAAGTAGATAATGAAAGTAATTTGTACAATATAACACAAAAAATTATATTTATCAACACAATAATCTTATAATTAAGTCGCTATGACGAAAATTAATTGAATTCACAACGACAGAAAATGACGCCAATAAAAATACAGATAATAATTTGTAGAGTAAATACAATAAATAACGCTTATTCGTTATTTAAACTAAATAGAATTTCAATGATTAAAATTTCGATAACAGATTATATATAATCAACAATAGCGTGCCTAAAATGTATCTTGATTGGAAATATCGATGCATGAATCAATATCAGTATAGTCCACCATAAAATAACTGTCAGAATTAAATTCTCGTTTGACTTACTTATGCTTGAATACATAAAACAAAATTAGTTGATTTTGAACTATTCCTCGATATGTGAGTTCCCTTAAATAAATAGTACTTTTCAAATTATCGATTTGCTAGTGATTTAATTTGTAAAATTTTGATGTAAAAAAGTTAATATAATTACTTTAGCAGTGCTGAAACTTGTACCTGTTATTTCATAATTATCGGAACTAATTGATGCACAATAACGAGTATGAGAATTTAAAGTATTTGATCATGAATAAATTTGATAAGATGTCAAAGACTTTTGTACGACGAAATGAAAATTAATAATGCGTGATTCATGAAATAACAATGTAACAATAAGAGAAAAACTGTAGTTGATCGCTATAAAGTAATGCTGTGAAAACCCAATATTTTGCCCCATGAAACTTAAATACCTCTTGCAGAGGAGCTATTATTTAAAAAAATTGAAATACTATACAACGGTTGTAAAAGGACATACAGCTTCTAAGTATTTTGTACAGTTATTATGATATTATCAACTTATTGTTTTTGATTATATTGTTTTATTTAATACTTGCATCGTATTATAACAAAAAAGAGAATATATGTGTATTACTTTGCACATCTCGTGAGTTACTCACAAATAATTAGTGCCTCGTTCACATATGCCATTGGCTTGTGATGATATGCTGGCTATTTTTATCACTGTTTTAAGGGTAAAACTATAGAAGTCGCGGCTTGACTGTATCGTTTTGACTAGCCTTAATTGTTGTAGACGGATCTGAGAGTAATTAATTGTTGCAAACTAAAAAAATTATTATTACGAAATGAGTATCACATATTATTTTGAAGGAGGAAAGTATTTTTTTTAATATGGTCGCACGATGATAAATGCTTTTTTCAAGAAAAAAATTAAAGTGGTTTAAAATAAAATGTAGCGCAGACGAGTACTCATTTCTGCGTATTATAATTATACTATTCGCAAACAACAATAAATAATGTATTATTGAGAATTTTCTATGAAACAACTGCATCGATGTGTGAATGTTTTGCTTGCGTAATGGGCGAAATAAAATATACGTATTGTACACTTAAGATGAAAGGCTTACTAAAATAAAATAAAATTTTTTTTAAATTTTTCTAAAGCTTCAATAAGTTATAAATTATTGAATCTATCTTTTGTACAATAAATTGAAAACTATGATATAATTAATAGTGCTTATCACTTTAATTGACAAAAACCGTAAAATATGTTATAGAGACGCATCATATCATCGCCTAATGCAAAGAACATAATATATATAATATATACAAATTTTCGTACTTCAATTTTTATATGACGTAATAATTATGTAAAAAAACTACGTAATAATATTGTTTGTAATAACGAAATTTGAGAACGCAAGGAAAAATTAGTTCATCAGACTCAAAATAAATTTTACTGATTTATTATAATCGGACCCTCGCCTTAGATATTTTGTTCCATATAGATTATGTAGAAAAATAATTTAAGCTGTGCATGGTAGTTTAACAAATGTCTATGCCTTAAGAATTTGTAATCTTGATTATAAATTTTGCATAAAATAAACTTACACTGAGCTTGTTCTGATCAGGTTCGTTTTATCATGTCTCTTAATCTAAACCTACTTTTACTATCTAGAAAGTATAACAAATAATTTACAATGCATTTTTTACAATTTAAAAGCTTAACCTTATTTAACAGGTTGTATATATATTCTTTTATTTTACATAGTAAACAACTTACATTATTTCACATTTACAACTCACCTTGTTCTATGCATATTTTATTACACAAGTGTTTATATAAAAGTAAATTTCTGCAAGTTCGCGCGTATAAAATAAAGCCTAAATAATAAACGTAGGATTTGTGCATAATTTTATGCACTTTTTTAACACAACTATGTATCAATTAAATGAACATTATTTACAATTTGAATTCCATTAGCTTAAGTGTGCGTTCGAAAAGAGCCATGCGCGTTATACCGATTAATTCATTGTTCACTTAGTTATCTAAATGCACTGTTCTACCACTCGATGGCATGACATTTTTGGTGGCATGAAACATGCAAATGAAATATAAACAAATGGTCAAAAATTCCAATCTTTGCAAGTTTGCTTGTTCAACGAATGCGACTAACAGAAATAAGTCTATTTCATGGCAATTGGTATTTTAATATACCAAGTTGAAAAATAAAGAAAAATAAAAGAAATAGCAACGTTTTATAATAATCTCCGAGTGAACGAGTAAATGACGAAAAATATTCGAAATTTTAGTTATACTGTACAAAAATTTTTCAAAGACCCTAGGCACTTTATTACATTTATATTTTCATTTTTATGGGATCAAGGAAAACTAAACCTTCGTAGATTTGAAGTTATCGACGTTCATAAAACGATAGTGTGCGATGTAATAAAAATAAGCAAGTAGCGTGGAAATAAAAAAACGTATACTTTTCAAATACGCAGGTTACTTGCTGTATAAAAATAGGTATCATCATCAGTCGACACTTTCGTAAGAGATTCAGTCGTGTGTGTATATGTATCTTTTCGCGCGCACAGTTGTTATACACGAGTAAATTGAGCTTTCTCTTCTACAATACAGCGCCATCATACAAGGGCATTAAATTAAAGCCAAAAAGTTAGATGTACATCAGGAAAATATATAATTTACCGATTTCGAAGAATATACAATTCATCTCAATAAAAAATGTATCTATGTCGCCATCACTTGATGCCTCGTATTCTCGAACCACTGTGCGTTTCAAGTACCAGTCATACGTTCATATCTGTATCTCTCTGTGTACATAATTTTTTTCGTCATTTTAATTTCACGTACTTTAACCATTTCGTTTTTACAAATCGCTTTCACTAGGTATAGTCGTATGCAAATCATCCCGAGCCACAGTGGCATCGTTAGCCCGTCGTCGCCGACGCAGCAAACACTAGTGGCAATGTTCCGTCACATCGACGATCACCGACTTTTTCCAACCGAACAGGAAGTAGCCTATCGCCGCTCCGACTACAACACCGGCGCACAGCCACGAGTTGTAAGTCATGAAGATCAGCATCAAAAAGTACGACAGTATTATCTGGATTATGTGGAGCAATGTCTGGAAGGCGTGCATCCATGACAGCATCGTTGGCCTGGGAAATAATAAAAAAATATGTGAAACTGGTTTGTATTCAAAAATCTTTTACTATATTTATTTCTATTCATTGCGTGCACTTTTACATAACGTTAATTTGCTCTGGAATTTCTTTCAGAAAGCTAATACGAAGTGAATATTTTCCAACGTTTATTAAAATTGAGTGGAATAAATGCGAGAATAATGACGCGATAGCCAGGGCTTTTCGTGGAAATAAAACGAGGTGCTCTTAGAATTAAAATTTACTAGAATCAAAAGAAATTTCTTTGAAAATTTTCTCTGTCTACGAAGACAAGCACAAAGTGCACTCACGGTATATACAAGATTTTTTTTTCTCTCTCATCTCGCGTTTATTGTGGATTCATGCAAAGAGGCGGGACAACGTCGTGTTTTCGAATGGAAAAATCACTCGCATATTACATTATGCTGGAAGCTATTCCAATACTTATAGGAATTCGCAAATCCGAAGAATAATACAGGGCCAGTTTTCTCCGAGTGCAGAGAGAAAAAAAGGATAAAACATAATATAGCGTTCCTATTGTACACGCGAACTTGAAAGCTGGAAAAACACTTGCTGTTTTCAAAATATAATTCTATATACCGCAATCGATACACCTTCACCGAGAATTTTTTTTCTAGACTACCAGCTATTCTATAAAGTAAGCGAGAAAGGAACGCCGCCGGCTTGAGTTTCTTTTTTTGTCTAAAGACCATTATAAGAACAAGAAATTTGTACATAATGAAAGAACCGCTAGCCGCGTTCCCTCTTTTATTCTTCATTTTTTGTAGCGTTTTGTACACAGATGCCATGCTCGCGTGAATTTGATCGAAAAATTGAAAAAGAAAAAAGTGACACATAGAGCATAGTCGAGAAACGTCGCGTGGTTTGTTTTTAAGCTTCATTGTCGGTTACTTACGGTTGTTTGTGGATAACCTCGCCGACCATACTAAAAGGGGCAGAGAATGATAAAGAATACGTGATGAAAATAACGTTCGTTTCTAAATATATGTCTATATGTCATATATATTTATATACATGTATACATTATTCAATTAACTTCTACTACATTACGCTCTATTGTCAATTCTAGCTTTTATGGGCTTACAAGACCATCTATCATGAACTCGTAAAAAAAATAAAAATAAATAAAAGGTATGCAAGATTGAACTTACTGGACAACACGGTTGTCATCGTTTACAACATTCTTCTCCTGAGGCATCGAAACGCTTCTATATTGTAGCGCATTGTACGTTTTCCAGAATAGGTATTCCCTGTAGTATTTAAGACCTTCGTAAAGAGCAGACATAATAATGATGCCAATAACGGAGCCTACGAGACCCGCTACCGAGGATATTTGCCAGCTCTCGAAGAGGATTTTCTCGCAGTAGCCGCCATGGAAGGCCATCTGAACATTTTAGCATTTTACTAGTCGCAACAATTGTATATAAAGTAGTAAAGAAAAATAATTAAAAATCTGTAACACTTACCGACATGCCGTGCATAGCGTGAGACATACCAGAACAGACATCGGATGAACCTTGAGCTGTGGGATGATCGTGGTTCATACTACCATGGTCCATGTGATGATTTGTGTTGGCCATGTGACCGTGTTCCATGTGACCCATATGTTCCATACCCGCCATATTCGGTGCACTCGAAGTGTTCAACATTATATGTGACATGTGATCGTGTTGAGCCATCTACACAGAGTCGTAATTATTATTTCTTGTGAATAAGCACATTTAATGTCAATATAACTTCTCATATATTACACAGACTTTCTTCGTCTACGTACGCTGACAGAAATGACCTTTTTCAAGCGGAATTGAATAAACCTGAATAACATGTCAGGAGGGAAAATCATTTTGGAGTAACGACATTCATCGTGGATTAAGTTTATTTCAAGTTAAGCAGTATGATTCAATTTCAATTTCATTTTTCATATGGATTTTACATCTGTCTGCGGGTTTGGTAGTAGACGAATATTTTATTGGAAAATTACATTTACATCAGTTTATCGTTTTAAAAGTAACTTTAATTTCACCATTTACGTTTTTCCTTAAAGGAAACTTCAAAATGAAACGATTTCTTTTCGCTTAATACTATTTTAATCAAATATATGAATAAACGTATTAGCTGAGTACGTATTTGCGTATTTCCAATAATGTTTACATTTTATTAGTCGAGATTAATTCCGAAACAGTTAAATGTAACATATATCATACGTGTATCGCTTTTAATAAATACACCTTCTCCTGCGCAAATTTTGCCAAAAATAATTAACCTGTCAGCACGATTTCCTTAACAAATATCTCTATGCTATCATAAGCCAGAGAGTTGGAAATTTCTTATTTATTACTTGAAAGAGGAACTCGCTTAGATCAATAACCCCCTCCTTTCAGAGACGCGAAGTTCAATCATTTCAATAAATTATAGATGATAATCAGACAAAACAATTGCTTCTTTCAGTTGGGCATAGTTTCATGAATATGGCTATAACACGTTCATTGAATTTCATTTCGTTTCGCTGATCTTGAAAAATTCTCTAGAATATCAATGAATTTTAGATTATGGTGCTTGCACAATATTTACACGATAGTCCGAAAACAATATCCATTGTTTACCGTTTAAATTTTGTGCGCCTCGTAACAATACTATGTGTATGATCAATTGTAGTAACGGCATATCAGCTGAGCAATTATTACTTCTTCATTATACGTCTTTCGGATCGACGAAAAATCTGCCCGTCAAAACTATTATGTTTTTAAATTTATTCATACATGTTACTGTAGTAAGTTACACGATAACATTAATTTTTTGTTATTTTAATTTATTTTTATTTTTCATTTCTTACTATGTCATTTCTGAAAATCATCGATTATTAAAATAAAAACAACTACGCAACCATTACGAATTAAGAAAAGAAAATGTATAAAATTCCCGTGTTCGTATCGAAAGGAGACCCGAAGTCTTAGACATCTTTAATTATACATAAATAAATATCTCTTAATATTAATATAAGTATAAATTATGACTAAATTAACAATTTTTGGAATCATTTTTTTAAAGTACACCGCAAGTACTAATGTAGTAATGAGTAAAAGAAGATAAAGTCATTTGATTAAGGGTAATTCGTGTACTTCCAAGGTCAACAAAAGCTAGTCAAAGTCAGCTTACAACTCTCTTCAAATCCGCTTAACGAGAGAACTCCACGGAGGATTTTCAAGTCTGTCTGATGTTACTTTGGAATGAAACCGTGGAAAGTCCTTGCAGTTATAAAGTAAATTGCGAGATTTTTACACAGATGTAAGCGAGGCTATCATGTATATTTTTCGTAATTTTTGTGTCGATCAGAAGATCTGCTCATTATTATGTAAATCCTCTTCGAAGTTAACTTTGAACTATACGGAATTCCGTTATCGTGTCCTGCGGTCAAATTGGATCGAACAGAACGCGCTTGTGGTTGATGAACGAGAAACGGAAAAAACAAAGGGAATTTTATTGTAAGCACTGCGGTATCGCCTCTATTTTTATTGCTATGTGGAAGGACAAGTAGGTAATAGAAATTTACATTTGTCATAATAAGTTCCTCGTTATAAGTGTTTGCCAAATGTTTGGCTAATTACGATTTTATGTTAGAATTATAAAGTTGAGGATTCATTATGAAAATCAGTTCTATTCTCTAGTTAAGCCAATGCTTATTAACAACGACGACAGATGTTCGCTGTTATTGCAAATTTCTGACTAGCGTGATGTATATATATGACATTTTATATCAAGAGGGAAAAAGAAAACATCTTTAAAAATTTTGGATTCACTATGCAAAAATACCTACTCAGTTATTAAGATTTTAAAAACAAAATAATTATATACTACATTAAAACCAGACAAAAATTGGCATTTGTATATAAATAAAATAAAAGATTGCACGATCATATACTATTATTAAATTATTTTTATATCTACTATAAGCGTAGAAAATAATTAAAATGTGAATTATGTTAACAAAGTACTCCTTTTCGCCAATGGCGTTACGCTAATTTTAAGTATAACGTAATGAAAATTAAATTCCTGCTTAACTCGAAATCTGGTAGCAAACAAAAAATGTAAAAATTAAACACGTACAAAAGAGTCAATGATAGTATAGTCCAGAACCACTGTATGGATTACTTGAGGATTCAAAGATCGCGTAATGTGTACTTAAAGTATATACAAAGTTACAGTTAGAGATTAAGCAGTCTTTTTCCGTGAACAATGAATTGATGTGTATTATTTTCAAAATGTATCCCGAGCTCGAATCCTTAACGAAATACGATTGTAAAGATTCAAAATTTACTTTTAAAATATTCATATCGTAAAGTTATGAACGAACGAAATCATGAATAAACAAAGATCTCCAATAAGTGCTAATTCCACAAAATGAAATATACATACATTTTCCGAGACATCTATCAATCGATCTTAGAAGAGACTCCAAGTAACCAGATTACGCATATACGAACAGAAATGTATCGCTGCAACGCTACTTTTAGTACATCTCATATATTAATTATAATATAGCAATGTATTAAGATAGTACAAAGATTTTCCAGTATTCGCAAATGAACGAAAAGAAAATAAATGAGAAAGTAATTTGATAAATATCTTCATCAATAATGGAAGTGAAGGCAAATTAATGATCTAAAATCTAAATAAATAGTACATGCATCGTACATCGCTAAAACGTTTATAATGATTCGACTTTGACCAAATAAATAAAAAAAAGTCATCTCCGAATCCAGTTTTCCTCATAATACACAAAATGTATACAAATACGCAATCGAGCCTTTTACGACACTTAAAGTGTCGTATCTTTGTCGATAATTATCGGCTAATCATATTACTGTTTGTACTCGTAAATAGACAATCTATACAGTAATCTGTAAAGCAAGTCGAATATTGACTGTTTGAAATATGCGATGTCAAAGTTCCGCACAAAATTGAAGCAACTTCCAAAATAAAACAAAAAATGCAAACCTCGTTATCATATATAGGTATACTATACTATGAACTAGACGCCTCTCGTATAAGGGTAATGCAGTATATCTAATATATATATATAGGCAGTGGTAGGACGGCAGATAGGAATTTCCTGGATTAGCGTCTCTTCAGGAATTCACTTTATTGAAATTCTTTTCTAGACATAAGTAATATCGCGCCGATGAGAAATAAATAAGACGAAATATCCACAGTCCGGAAATTCATTTATGTAAGTAGTTCATAATTATAAATAGGTCACTAAGGTGAAGAAAAAGAGAAAGACAGAATGAAAAGCGAAACTTTGAAATTTTAATTGAATCAGTAAAAGGGCTACATTGCAGTAGCTGTGCCCTCGAATGATTTATAGAGGATTTATCGATTAAATAATATATAACGCGTACAATACTTTACTGACACACATATATAAAGTTCTGTTTGTGCACTAATCAACGATATATACGAGATAACAGAAGTTGTAAACGATATTTTAATTAAACCTTAAAAATAAAAAATATATACACGATGAAATAATACATTTTATTACCGATCTGTGAAAATTCTTCCACGTAATATTTATTACTTTAGTATGTACACAATTGATTATCCAATAGAAAATGAAAAATGTCGATCGACGATGTTGGTGTATTTTTACCATACAAAACAAACCGCCCGCGATAAAACAGTGAAAAACGAAACTCTTTGAAATTTTGATATCGCATTGTGTTGCATGAATTTTGTTCAATCTTATCGGCTTGGTACCGTGCACTATGGTATTTATACACGCATATATGTGAGCACGTTCGTATACTATTCAGCGATACAATCGATGTTACGGAATGCGCGCGCTTAATTTTAAATATCGGGCATCCAGATATTAGTCTTAATTGATTTCAATTGTCTGTTAACGCGATCGATCGGTGAACGCACTGGCTTCATCTAGACTCCTTAACATATTAAGATTTCTGGTGTCACGTTTTCTTTTCAAAGCTCCTATCGTTATAAATATATATATATATTAGACGCACGTGCGTGTGCATTTTAAAAAATTCAAGACCTTGAATTTCAAATATTATCGGGTGGTTGCACGTAGATAAAATAGTATGCAATGCAGTTTACGTATACATCAAAGGGAACTCTGGGTGTGCTATTATAGTCTTTGTGCATTGCTAGGGCAAATCCGATCTAATTAACATTAAACGCGAATCGTCAATTAAAATCTTCAAAACCCTGACTTCTCGTTATAGAATGAACTCCACGGTAAACTCGCATGATCTAATTAATATTTGCACTGTCACCCAAGCGGGTGCTCGTCAATGAATAATTGATATAACTCTGTTCTTTGCCAAGGTTAGATAGATCATTTTGTGACTCTTTCAATACTTAGTGAAAACTTACAACGGTTGTACAAATATGACAATATTACAATCTATTGTAAAAAATTATTGTATAAAACGAAATTTTACTTTACATTATTTAGAATCGTTTAGTATCTTTTTAGCAATGATCACGGAAAACATTTATTGCTAATCACTCTCAAGTTCAGTAAACCCGTCTCGCCCTGAAAGAAATCAGGGCGAGACGGGTTTACTGAACTTGAGAGTAGTTAACAGTGTAGCTTTTATGTGCTAGGATTTTATGTTAGGCATTTTTTAAATAAAGCTCATTATGTCACAGTTGGCTGTGATCATCACTATCAAGAAAAGAAAAGTAATCTACACAATATAAATGTTAAAGTATCTTCCGATTAGTAAATTTGTACAAAAAAAAATTTGACGCTTTATCGTTGCTGCCCTATTCTGTACCCGTGCACTGAAGACATATTCATAAGAACAGAGCACACATTCTATCAATTATTTACCTATTCATCTGTTACGAAACGTTTTTTCCGTAACAACTGTGGGAAGATAGAGAAAATATAACTCTCGAGGCGAATGATTCGTCGTAGTAGGAGGCGATACTACGCTGGCTAATGTGAAAAATTAATTTGAAAATGAAAATTACGTTTCGCGATCGAGACCTTCTCTCTCGATAATTAGCGGCACTGGTGCTATAGTATATTTCATTTTTCTTATACCAGCATGTATCCAATTTCCATTGCTATCGAAGACATACTTTTCAAGGCTAGTGATAGTATTAATGAATTTCGTTAAAGTGTAAATTACGTGAAAAAATGTTGCGCAACTGGAAAAGCTATCAACTAGACTAGAAGTTGTACGAATATATATACATGAGGACTGCGTGAATCGTGAAAGTTTCGAATTGTTCTTCTGATGGCAGACCATGGTTCATTAGATTACTGAACCGGGACTTCGCATTCTTGACACGTTGACTGCTCTTTATGCGCCCAGCAAACTTTCGCTCGCGATAAAAGCACGCGCTAAACAATTTTCCATTCTAACGAGAATTTTCCAATTCAACTACATTAAATGTTATTTTATTTTTACTCATACAGCGAAATTTTATCGCACAAAATTGATCTTTTTCGCTCTAATCCATTTAAAAGTCAGTGGACCTTGCTGACTATGTATTTTCTGTAACGTATTTATTATTGATTCGCCGGAAATCCCTGTTACTTTCAACGTTACTATTGCTCAAGGACACACGCGAATGGCCTATAATAATTCCCGTGTTTAAGCAAGCTATTGAAAATAATAATCCACGAAGAGACGAATACCGTTGTATATGACTGTATGCTCATTGCCGAGGAAAGAAGAAACATCTCTGATTCTCTGAGTAAAGAATTTAACGTTTACGTAAGTCTCGGATGTTGATTCTTTTCGCTTTTACGAAGAAATTAATTAAACTCGGATTCGAACGATCTTGTTTGTTTTACGCAGAAGTAAAGGTGAAAAAAGGAGAAAGTAGAAATGTGTATATGTATGCATACGTACGTTTAACACACACGGTTAAGAATAGTCGAAATCCGGTGCAAATATTAGTGGTAACTCTATGGCAATGTGTATCCGATACAAATGCCGGATGAATTATGCTGCAATAAACGAGAGAATGGACCTGCCGATACCGTATTATGCGCTTAAATGCGCTTAAATGCGCGCAAATATCTATGCTACACGTGACTTCGTAACGAGACACACGTATAAACGGACTAACTGCAATAGATGTACGTTGACAATAGTAAAATAGTATTTCGTCGTACGAATGGATGAGTAGAATACTTAAATATAAATGTATATAAACGAGAATGAAACGTTATTAAGAAATTGGTCGATTTGAAGAGAAACATAACGCTTCAGTCATATTAGATAAATCTTTATGTATAGACAACGAAGATGTACGTCGCATTATATTTATATAGATACATACGGTACGTGATACACGGACGCAATATTCACGTAACGTAACACGGGCCTGCTGTCTTGAAGTGAAAGTATATAGGTAAGTTCTGGTGTTCTGCACCTTTCATACACACAGAACGTTTTATATACATGTAGGTAACGTACACAATGAAAAGAGAAGGGAAAGAAAAAGAACGCGGGCTAAAATGCGATCTTGTGACCGAATTCGCTCGCCAATGCCTCTTTCAAATATTTCACTGAACTAGGTACTTTTTGTTTGCTTCTTCGAGTGAAAGGTAAACTAGCGGCGTAGAGAAAGATGCATAGGAAAACTGTCAAAACTAGACAGTTACTTTTGGTTCTATGTAGGGTACAGGCACATCAGTTAATTTAACCAGATGTAAAGGTCACGCTCGAGCTCGACTCGCTGTTTCGCGTCCACAGATAACGTCCGAGAAGGACCGTACCGTTGCTCTTTAAAAATAGAAAAATCAGAACAGACTGTCAGAGAAGGAGAACTAACCTTTTGAACGAGTACGCTGGAGGGCGAAAGGAGAGAAGAAAAATATGTAGTTGTAGGTTATGTCACACTAGGGCCAAGCCTCTTTTCTCTTTCTTCCAATGTTCTAATATACAATCGACGTTCTTTTCACTGCTCTCGGAATGGCAATGTTGTTCTCAGTCTCACGAAATCAGCTGTCCATTAATAAACAGCACCGCAAATCCGTGATAAAAACCAACTGATATCGAAGCTGACGATACCTCCTCGACTGCCGTGAGTCATTCGCATTGATAGACGGCTAGCGTACGACTGAGCCGCACTGCCGCAAGAGTATCGACGACGTACGGGATTAGGATATAGACATAGACCGCCGCTACTGCTGCTGCTCTTGTTCTTGTGGATTGTGGACGAAATGAGAAAGGTGCGCGGATATTGCGCGGATATTGCGCGCAGATCAGAGCGCAGAGTATACAGTACCTACTATACCGTGGAGTAGGTATACCGTGGAGTCCAGAGACCGTCGAGAATGTCGAGAGTCATGACTCCAGAGAAGATTTATAACTTATAAGTATAACAGATAACGCGCAGTCTGAAGTCTGAACTGTAAATTGTATATAGTATACTTTATATAAATATATATATATTTACTTTTACTTTGGACCTTGGGAAGGCAATTTTAAGGCAGAATTTCTAATTCTCAGTGCGAAATGTAGGTGGCGACACTAGGCATCACGTGCGCGCTTTTTTTAATACGCGTCTGTGTCAGGCTGCCGGGCATGGACTAAGCGAGGCAATTCTTATGCATTCACTCTTATGTCGTTCTAATTTCAATCGCAATTTAGAAGAGAGTGTTGCTTTTTTCACATGGACTTTTGTGACTTTTGTTTCTATTGCGAACTATTGATTGCAGATTGCCTTGAAGTGGCCTTAATATATAGTAATCAAACGAGTCGATATCGCGTCATTTAACGAGATGCCTTTTTCATTAAAGCAGAAAATGAAATTAAAGAAAATTTTTTTCATTTTTCCGTCTATATCAATGAAATTTGAATTCATTTATTCTGCCTCGCCAATTTGAATTTCTAGCATTCCGAACAAAATATATTGAAGGCTAAAAATGACAATAATCATCCATTGACCTTTAAATTATGTCATTTATTTGAAATTCTTGGCTTTAAGCTTGATTATTCGTCCATTGCCGATTTCATTTTCGATGATTTATCTTTGTAACGTACCATTCGATGCTACATAGTGCAACATTGCTACAGTCAAGAGTCATTTCGGAAAGGATACTTAACACGTGTTCCTACAGATGTCGACACATTCGTTTTACACGATATACTGTTGTCATATACCGAGCAATGCTCAGGTGCTTTCAGCATTGCTTAGTTTACTAGCAGATACAATTATCGCGGTAGAAAACAGTCGCAGAAGATATCGTTCGTTAATATTTACCTAGTGGATGAAGTTTTTTGTTGAAAATTCAAAATGTCGTTTATGCCGCTTTGGCCAAATCTACAACCAAGGGCCACTGATCCTTTGTGGTTCAACGCGGACAAACCCGTCGACGACGAGAGTGAAGTGGCTGCTCTAGAACTTGAACAACAAGCAGCGGTGAGCCATTTATTTTGCATACAATTAGCAGCTCTCGTAAAACGAGGAGTGATTTGTTATTTTTTTTTACACTCATAGCGAGAGAAAATACGAGTGGAAGGCTACGACCTCATACCCATCGGCAAATCGTCAAGTGATGTAAGCTAACCTCACTTTTTTCTTATTTTAATATTTACACGATTTTTACAGTTTATTGAATTTCCTGTCGTATTTCTAATAAAGTTTAGAGGCTCGGAAGAAGAGGAGGAGGAGGAGGAGGAAGAGGAAGGCGAAGGAGAAGAGGAGGAAGATTCAGATACACACGAAGAGGAAGAGGAAGAATTAGATGATATTGATATGGAAGTTAGTTATTCCCATCAGCAGCAGAGATCGAGTCCTTCTGACACGGCTACCGATCCTGCATCTATTAGAATGGTGAGCTAAGTATTTGAATATATTTCCTAAACTGATATTGTCGATAAAGTAGGCTGTATCTGTACGGTTTTATCATTTCATTGAAATTACAAGAGAACATGTATAACAAAAATTCGTGTAACGTATTACATTTTCGTATTACATTTTCGAATGAAAAATTAAAATTGCCTGTTCTATCGACTGCGTCGTTAATTTAATAACAATTATAATTGAAACTCTTTTGCAGGATCCACATGGACCACAATAAAAATGTTAAATCCGATAGTTAGCTAATTTAAATTATTCTAGTAATGAAATGTAAATAAACTTTTTTTCGTAAATGCAGTTTGTGTATTCAAATATAATAGACCTCGAATCATTTACTTTATACAAACAACTCCAAATAATAATTATTATATTTGGATTAATATATATATATATATATATATATATGTTATACACGCAGCTCGTAGTAGTAGATATAAATTAATAACCCGCCTAGAATAACTATTTTCCTGCGATAATATCTGCTAATTGAATCCGAGCAATAGGTATCATCCGCAAAAAGATCCCCATAAAAGAGTTCTCGGAGTCTGAATCACAGTGTAATTACAATAATTTGACACAAACACTATGGAACCTGCACGTCCTCTCCTCGCCGACTGTCTTTTTTTATTATTATTCTTATTTTTTTTATAAATTTGACGCTTTCGACATTCTAAGCACCGCTCGAATCTTAGTTACTCCAACCGTTGTTGTTCGGCTTCTCTGCAACAGCATACACTGGTTACGTGCATATAGCGGGCGTACTTAGGTGCATATGCGCGGCAAAGAGCCTCTCTCTCTCTCGCTCTTATCCGACAAAGACGAACGAGAGAGATGGCTAGTGTGCATAGTAGGTAGCGCATGTGCATGTGCTCTCTCTGTCTTGCGCGCACAAGCCGAAGTAAAGAGAGCCAGGTTGGTGCCCCCGCAAGGGTGAACGAACGGCTACGCTCAGGCAAAAGCGAAGCCGTGTGTACCTCCAGTACCTCCACCTTGTGTGCCCTCCCCCCTCCCCCTCCCCACATCCCCCTTATTCTTGTCTCATCTTCTCGCTCCCTCTCTCTTTCTCTCTCTAGCTGCAGTCTCCTTTCCGTGAAATCCACCTCCTGCGAGCGAACGCGCGCGCGCGCGCGCGAGAGAGAGAGAGAGAGAAATAGCGAGAGCTGCGATGCTGCAGAAGTATATAGGCTGACGTCACGAAAAATCGCAAAACTCTAAAAGGCAGGAGCTCCCGACTAGAGGAGAAGCTGTAACACCCAGGGAAGAATGCACTAATAGCTGATGGGTATACCGCTTGGGCTTTGGGAGCTTGGAGATATATACCGTGTAGTGTATATAGTCAAAGGGCAATGGCTCTTCTCACTGTATACGTATATATGCTGGTATATGTGTGCTGCTGAAAAGTTGGAAGAGAACTTTTCCAAGAGATTTCTGCAAGTTCTGCAAGTCGCGACTGACTTTGCGTCGAGACAAATTTCGAGAGTGGAGACTAGATTTTCCGAGTCTAGCGAATAAGAAATTTCCGGCCGGAAGAAAAGCATTTTATACGAGTTCGAAGAAATTAAAAAGTAAAGCGGACTCGAGGGAAAATTCGATTGATTTCGAGAAATTCGTCGCATACATAACTTTCTTGCGCATTCTCAACCTTAACTATTGCCGAGTGAAAAAAAAACTTTCGATACATACCGAAATGTTGCAGGTGTTGTAATTTAGCGTAGATTTTCGCATTAAATCGCAAAGTACAGTTTTATAAATTTCATCGTGCATCATCGAGTGAGAAAATATATATATCGACTATTTGTCGATCGAGAATCGTTAATTCGAAAGTCCAGTATATAACTTAGCACGATGGAAAATTATATAATACAACATTGAATATTGGGTTTCGCATAACAGAGAAGTATAAAGGCAAAAAACTGGAGATGCTCGAAACGACACAAGGTAAAAAGCCAACGCACTTCGGTAAGTTTAAAACACAAGCCGACCCGAGTGTCCTTGGCAATTCTTTGTATAAGGTTAAAAAACTATTTCGAAAACTTTCGTCGAATTCGGAACAGCCAAAGAAATTTACCAAATCAGTTGACCGATCATCGTCCCGAGGTCACGGAGGTTATTGCTGAAATATAAGCAAAAGAGCCCTAACGTATAAGAATAAGATCAATCACCCATTAAAATCTATAAACAATAAGTAAAAGAAGCGACACCGGCGGAGAGCGAGAGAGAGAGAGAGAGAGAGAAAGAGAGAGAGAGAGAGAAACGCGGGAGGGATCACACGCGCGTTGCGAGCGAATACCGAAAGAGAGAGACGAAGAGAGGGAGAAGAAGACAGGAAGAGCATCAGCGCCGCCCGCGAGAGAGCCGAACTTATTCGCGAAGAGAGCTTCGGCTCAGTCTCGAGCGCGCGTTTACAAGCGACACGCGATACACACTCTTCTCTCTTTCGTCTGCTTCGTATACCTTGCTACATGTATATGTTTACTTATGCAAGAGAATATAGGAGGTGTGTGATAGTTGATTTGGCCGTGAATCGCCACCACCACCAGTAGATAACACCGAACGCCCGCCAAAAGCTGCAAAGCCGCGACAAGCACGTGCTGCGCATTACTGTGTATATCTATACGTCGTATCTATACGTCGTATCTATACGTCGTCTTGTGTGTACATCGTACATTCGTTCCGACGGTTGACAGCTATTATTTTTTCTTTCTTTTCGGCTGATCGCGCCGCGCTTCGTTTCTATACACTTACATGACAGATGTGTGTTGTGATCAAAGTCACAGGAGAGGTGTATCGAGTGGATGATATATACGTATACGTATAGGTTCAGTGTTTAGATATATGCATATATATATATACAGTGGAGATATGTGCAAGTACTGGAACAGTTTTTTCACTGTAGCCGATCGAGTTCACGAACTACCGGATAGCACATCGACGCGACGTCGAAACTACTGATCGGTGAGTTATTCCTTCATTTTTTAAGGCTGCGTACTTCAACATTGTCGTGAATTACCTGTACATCACATCGTTCGGATGTAAGATAGGTGAAATGTGACGCATGCGAAAAAAGTGTCTGCCAATACATCCATACGTATGCGATACAATTAAATCGACATTCTTTTCGCGTGTATCTATCAGTCTAGCCAAAAATCACAATCATATTGTAGAAAAGCGGGGATGAGGGTAGGTACACCGAACCTCGCTCTGCACATTATTGAGCATTGTCGGAGCTCTTTCTCTCTCTCTCTCTCTTTCGAGTTAAGATAGAGCTCTCTCTCTCTCTCTCTCTTTCTCTTTCTCTCGCTCTCTCGCGAGTGAGTGGGAAATGCTGTACTGTTTGTGCGCTGCCCTGCGGGGTCTCTGACCGGCCGTCCGCGCCTCTCAACTCGCGCGCGTTGTACTCTCCGGAGTTCAGAGAGAGAGAGAGAGAGAGAAAGAGGGAGAGAGGGAGAGAGCTGCTGCTGTTTCGCGTTGTGCTTGTCCACAGCGTTATACCTTAGGACGACCTGTACGTACTCTGCTGCAAATGTGCAACTTGTTCGGAGATGTGTGACGCACACTTGCGAGTTGTATCAAGATTTCGAAAATCTGTTTTTTTCGATCTATTTAGAGGTCGTTCTGCTTTATTGGGTAGTGTGTAAATGAATCGTAGGAACTGTACTACGCTTTTACCAGTCGGTTGACTGTCTCTGTGTTTTCGCTAATTATATAACTTACTAGGTATTTATTACTAATAAACGTTCGAGAGAGATGTACAGTTACTACCTATGTCTTGCAATCGCACAAAGCTAACATCATAAATATATAACGCAAAAGCAGTGCTTTGAGCTTCGGGAGATAAACAATAACTGGATTTCGATAACCGATCCCCTCGTGCGTGCCGCAGAAGCTTCTCCGCGAGTATTGAAAATATCAGCTGTTGTAGTAGGAGAAAGATCATTAGCGCGAGAAAAAAGCAACAACGACAATGCGAGAAGAGATGCGAGAGTCTACTCGTTGAGAGCTTATAAGATAAAGCCAATCGAGATATAGGAAAGTGTGTGCAACAGCATCCGACCATGTATATATATATATATATATATATATATTTATACTCTAGACTATACGAGAGAAGCTTTTTTCATCCTACTCTTTATGTTTTTCGATAGTATATTAAAATATATTATGCAGAGTTGACACTATATTATTAGTAAAACGGCATGCAAATACGTAAATAGTATAGAACTCAAGCACAAAAGCCGTGGTTTGATAGGCATGGACGATAAGACGAAAATATAAATCTCGAAAGGTGCTATGAGCGTGTGTATATATATATATATATGTAAGCATCATATAGACGAGTGCGGGCATAAATTTGCTCGCAGAGAAAGTAATGGGCAATAGGCAGCTCGGCGATGACGCCGAGAATAGAAGCATACACTAGACGCCGCATTCGTCTGTGTGTGTGTGTGTGTGTGTGTGTGTGTGTGTGTGTGTACAAGTGTATATATGCACATATATGAATATAAGTATGGCTATGAAACTAAAGTTCCTAAGACATTTTTGAACTTCTCGATATACACGTATATCCCCCCGTAATAAAATACGCTTGTCCCAAATCGCGCGCTCTCGCTAGAAGCATCGTAATTAGATATGCATAGCCGAGTGACACTATACAGTCAACGATCCATTGGCTTGTGAATATTTCGCATCGAACAACTGAGTTACAAATGCGTCAAATCGTACACAATGAAATATCGTCTTTAAGGCAATAAAAAAAATAAGAACAATCGCGAAAAGAATTCTCCACACCAAAGCTTCACCGCAAGGTCAATGACCTACCTCATCGTCATTAACAACGTATTTTTGCATTAAAGGGACGAACCCTCTTTCTCTCTCTTTGGCGTAAAGCACGTACAGAAGAGACTCTATTTTTAACTTGCGATCGTCAGTGAGGAAAAAAAAACTGAAGAAAAGTTCCCGCAAATCATCGACATAAACCGACGACACTTTCTCGCTCGAAGCCGGCCACGGAATACACTCGCGCATGTATGTATTCTTACAAATGTACTATACACACACACGCGCGCACACACACACACAGAGATATATCTATCTCGAAAAAGAAAAGGTTGAATGAGTGAAAAATTATTACGCAACGAGTGCGCGTATATAGGGATGAAAAGCGGCGAATGAGAGTGAGAGAGAGAGAGGAGAGAGACTAGCGTTTAAAATACACATTAGGTGCAAGAAGCAACGAGTAAGAGAGAAGGACTATGCATACAGGGAACGCAACTCTCTCTTTCCCTCTTTCGCGCTCTCCTGGTCGTTGCAGCAGCAGCAGCAGCAACAGCAGCAGCAGCAGCACCAGCAGTAAGAGAGCGAAGCAGCAGCAGCAGCAGCAGCAGCAGCAGCGGCGGCGGTGCATTGACCGCGGTTGACCACACGTCATCAAATGAGTGACGTCACGCCGGCTGTACCGCCGCTTGCGCGCGCGAGCGCTATTCTACGTCACGCTTCGCTAAACCCCTAGGGTCTCTCTCTTTTTCTCCCTATCTTACTTTCGCTCCTCTTCTTCTTCCTCTCTCGCGCGCCCGTGCGAGCGCTTTCTTTTTGTTCGCGATTCCTTACACACATCTATAAGGAGAGCATACTTCTATTGCAATCATCACCGCTTGATTTTTTCTTCGAAAAACTGGCGCGCTCATTTTCCCGCTCTTCTTCTTCTTTCTCGTACGTCGTCTACTTCTTGGCGCGCGCTTTCGCGATACACTTGGGTTCTCGCTAAATAAGATAACTTAATAATGCGTGGACATATGTATATTGTATATACATCCAAATAGTCGAGTGTTTCTCGCAAGCGCGGGAGTCGTTCATTTTTGCTCTGCGTATACTTCTGTACTTTTACGGTTATGGATATACGGATCAATCCATTTGAAGAAAAGGCTGCAAACTTATGCTGCTCGTGTATAATGCTCCTTACACACGTATACGCGGCTATTCTGGTTGCGAAAATTGGAGAAAAGTAAAGGTGAAACGTTCGAAATTAGTCCGTTACGTAAACGATGATATACCGTCGGATTGAATTTCATAATCCGCGGATGGCGCGAGTATAGGTGAACTTCTGAATCGTCATCCCAAAACGTGGAATGGAAGAAAGCGCCGTCGTATGCAAAGAAAACACTAGAATCGTACTAGTCGCACAGAACAGAATGCACACACATACACCCAAACATATACATATACATACACACACACACACACACATATATATATATATATATATGCAAGACTAGAGCGAGCGCTGGTTGTCTCAATGCGTTTCCACGCGAATCCACATAGCGTATATAAAGACTCTATATACTGGCTCTCGCTGGCTGCACTCTTTTTAAGTGATTGCATCGCTTGGGTTCGCGAGAAAGTAAGTCCCTGCAGCAACTTTCTCCTGCGGAGCTCGTGAGCTCGCGCCGTGCGCGGGTCACCGGGCATCGGCCTTTCCCTCTCTCTCTCTCTCTCTCTCTCTCTTTTCTTTCTCTCGCTCTCTGCGCGCTTGCCCCTGCCCCTGTGCGCAACCGAGCTCTTGGATAGATCATGAGACCGAGCGAGCGTTGCAATGCAACATAGCGACAGCGAGACGCGCGGCTCTTTGGGAGAAAACGCGAAAACACAGCGAGAGATCCGTAAAGAAGGTGATTTGGGCGGATTTGTTAAAGATTCTATTTTATTTGACTTTTGGATATTACGGCCTTGGGGGGTACAACCAGTGAAGCCCCGTGATTAATAATAATGGTACATCATTGTATCATTAGATGCACATATATACAAGTATACGTTTTCGATGTAATAGTAGAGTACAAGAAATATTTTCTTAATCAAATGAATTTCATTATAGATTTAAGGAATTATGGAAAATACGCTGTGCTTTTGCTCGTATTTTAATATTAAACTACGAAATGAGTGTGTAGAATTAGTAATGAATGCGCGTGTACAGATATGGTAGAGTACAGAGACGGGCGGATTGAAGGTCGCAAATTTTGAGTTCGATTGCCCCGGTATAATGTGCTAACCAAAATTGTTCGCGCCACAAGCGCATTGACCGACATAGCGTTCGCTGGCTGTCGGAGGGTCGGCGGACTTTCAACTGGTGGCGTCTAGGTCAAAAGCGTGTTCTCAAGGTACACGTATCGAGAGACTGCGTTTAATGCTGCCTGTTGTGTACGTACATGTATACGTACAAACATACGTATATATAGTTATAGATAGGCCTATACGTATACGCATCGCCGCCGGGTAGGTGGAGAGCGATAGTCTATAGATGTTATCGGTTTATTGCTATGTGTGTAGCGAATGGGTTTCGAGTTTCACCTACGATTTTTAACTATGTGGCTATATACTATATAGAGATAACGAGAATCAAAGTCTATTGTGCGACGATTTCTTTTATGATCGGAGTATATTCATCAAAAATGTACGTAATATATACCTCTATCTAGTACCGTCGTCATCTCGCGTTTTCTCATCAAAAATTCCACTACGCTCAAGGTCTATTTGTAACATACTATACAAACATTAAGCCACTGTGTGCATCTATCTTTCTGTCTCTTTTCGTGTAGTAACCGCTCATTTTCAACACACACACACACACACACATCTCGAATCTTGTTTGTCTTTTAGAATGGAAGTATCCATTCAACCCTTTGTAACGTGTGTCCTCTTGACAAAAATCGGTGAAAGTGTATGAGCGATTGACTTTCAAGTTCAGGTTGACTCGAGGAGAGTGGAGGTATCTCTCTCTTTCTCTCACTCTTGCGCTCGGCAATATATGTGTCAGGGTTAGCGTAGTCCGGCGTAGTCGATGCTGCCGCCGCCACGACCTTGACTGTCGAGTCGCGGCCGCGCCGTAGCGTCTCTATATCACTGGGTGAAGGAGAGCCTTCAGGGTCAGAGCCGCCGTTTGCCGATCACTCTGCGTGTATACATATACGTTATATTCATGTATATATTTATATACATTATAAACATGTGCATATATATATATATATGTTAATATATACGTTACACATATCTATATCTATATCTATATATATATATATATATATTATCACGAAAAAGCTACCTCGTATTGCGTATACAAAATACATAGGCACGAACATACTGGACCACCTCGAAAAACCTACGACATACATGTTTGTACTATACGACTGTACACGTATTATCTGTATGTGTCATTGCGCGTGCGCGCTCTTTGCCAAAGACACTTGCACTTTCGATAGAAAGTGTCCAGCGCCATCAGCCGTGACAACGGACTACACCTCGTGAATCTCAAAGCACACTTCATTCGCTTTTACCGCGACGACGCTTTCCAAATGAGTGTTTATTATACATAGACGGAGAACCGTTTAATTTCGAGATGCACGCGTTAGTGCTCGGATGCGCGTTTTCGAGCGATAAGCGTAATTCGGCAATTTTACTGCCGCGCTCGGTTAGTAAATAGCGAGCGTACGAGATACACCGTGGCTGTTGAGAGATATCCCGCGAAAATTAGCGATGCAGCTCGTACGACCTTGCCTGAGAACACGCCTTCTTTCCGCGTTATCTGTGTTCGCGACACGAGGCTCGCAAGCGAGAGAGAGAGAGAGAGAGAGAGAGAGAGAGAAAGAGAGAGCGAGATATTACATCAACGCTCTTGCCCTTGAATGTATGTAAAAATCCTCAGTTATTCTCCGGTGTGACGAGCGTCGTGTCTGCTTGGTGTATATAGTAGGTAATATAGCGTCGACTGTCACAATCTTTGCGCGACTCCGCGTACGCTTCGTTTCGTTGATTTCGATGTACAAACTATTATGTTGCCTTGCGTATACAACATTGACTGCGCGCATATGCGTTGATGCACGGTTCATCCCGAGAGCGGATTTATCGATGAACGATGCAGTACATCGCGAGCAATTGCGTGTATGCAATATATGTATACGAATGACTACGCGTATAGAACTAACGCATCAGCCGAGGTCAGAGAGCGACGAGCCACTGGTATAGTATCGCATTGTCAATGCTATCAATCGCGAAAAGGAAAGCGCAACAACTTCTGATGGAGAAAGTATTTTTAAGCCAGGTTGCTGCGCGCACTCGCGTCAATGTGCTGTTGGCGCGGTTTTCGCTATAAATTTACTAAACTGCATAATCATTGTACGGTTACTATAGATGCATAAAGAGAAAAACACATCTGTTCGTACATATGCACCTCGACGAATGTATACACAGACGGACACCTATCGTGAGAATACCTTTTAATGTATATCTGTATACGTATTGAAGAGCATACAAAAATTCCAATATCTATCGCTCGCTATTGTCTGTGGCATTGCATTGACATTGATAGAAGAACGTTAGATGTTTGCGTTATTACACCTATATAGGGGACTTTATACAGACGTACGCGTCGCCTTCGCACGTTCCAATATTATAGATATATATACACTTCAAATGCGGATAACTGCGGCATAATACTTTGGAGTGGCTTGAGTTTACGCATATATATATATATATATTAAGAGGGCATGTCTGCAGCACACTATACATACAGATATTAATGTATCTCTAACGAAAGTAAAAGAGAGCTTTCGATCCGTCTATCAAAATACGTACAGTATATACATATATATCTATACTGAATCAAATCGACGGCTGCATAAGAGCGCAATGTGTATCTATATAGATATATACATCTATACATCTATATATTTATATATCTTTTTCTCTCTACTCGTTCTTTCCTCGAATGTGAACGACCAAGAGCCGTGAACTTTCACTTGCTGCGGCTCCTCGTCGTCGCGTTCACGGTGACTAGACCGCGCCAAATCACGCGCGATTATGTGCGTTTTTTTCACAGCGGTTCAGCGGAGCTTTCTATATAGCTTTGTTGGAAACGAAAGCGCCAGAATTTTAGTCAACAGTCATCGATGTAGATTACACGCGTAATGCAGGCAGAGATTCATCGTGACTAAGGATGAAAGTGGATCGCAAACTAAGGCGTTTTTTTAAATAGCCGAGAGAAAAATTGCAGGCATTCTGTACATATCTACAGTATATATACTTGTGTACAAGGAATGAAAAAAGAGATACGGGTCAACGCGCTCCGCGACGATTCGCACGCGTGTATATATGTATATATACTAACTCGGGATGCTCGTGAAAAAAATAAAAGATAGCAAAATCGAAAATCTCGCGTTCGCTCGCACGGGTAAGAAAAATCCGTCCTCCAGAGAGCAGCGAGCGGCGCTTCACCTTCGCTCGCAACGATTCGCTCGTGCGCGCGGGGCTTCTCTCTCTCTCTCTCGCTCTTACTTGCTCGCGCTAGTCGCTTTGGCGGCCGTGGCTATGGCCTTACACTGCCGTCTCTCCCACCATTGCGCGTACAGCCCCACTTCATTCCATCCCTCCCACACACACGCGAGTCTCTTTCGTTGCAGGAAGCTATATCTATATAGAGTGGAGTGAGTCGCGAGCGCGCGCACAGCTCTAACCCCGAGAGCACGAGAGCGGTAGAGAGGGACGAATAGAATTATACTATATAGTATTCTGCTCTCTATCTAAGCTCCAAGCGCTGAGAGCTACGATAGCGCTGTTTAGTGTGCGGCCGGCCGCACTTTCAGTTCGAGCGGTGCGCTGCCCGGACCTATCTCTCTTTCTTGCTTATTCGCGCGTATACATATATTTTTGTTTTCTTTTTCAAGTCCCCACTCTCCCTCTTACTCTCTACCCTTGATATTTTCTCGCGAGCCGCGTATAGAGCTCTCCCACCGTGGATGTTGAGGTACCGAGGAGTGTGCAAGAGAGCCCCTATTCGAGTGCGCGAGGCCCCGGCAAGTGTGCGTCGAGACTCGTGCTTCCGTGCTCCAAGCGCGAGCATGTGCCGCCGGCTATCTCTGCTTACTTACTACTCTACTTGCAATATCTATCTGTAATTGTTATTCTATTATGTAGTGTGAGACTCGACGAGTGCAAACACCCAACGGACACTTCTTTGCTCTACTATTGTTATATCAAAACGAAAGAAGAAAAAGAAGAAGGAGAAGGAGAAGTAGAAGGAGAAGGAGAAGCGCAAGAAGAAAGTGACGCAAGTGACTGCTCGCGAAGACCAACAAACGTGTGTCGCAACGTGTGAAGCGTGTTATATTGCACGTGTATTAATGAAATATATATGTACACGATACAGTAAAGAAGATATTGAAAAGTGAGAGAGTTCTGGAGAAAAACAATCGCGCCCCGGGAGGTGTTTCCGTTTGTTTCGGCAATTGTTTTTGGGACAACGGGTTTTGTTTGACAAATTTTCTTCTCTCTCTCTCTCTCTCCTCGTACAATGTAATTGTATTACTGGTGCGCGAGTGTACATTTGCGCTGCGATCGGATCGCCTCCTCTTGGCTTTTCGCAATTTTTATGAAGCCACAGCCGAGACTCGCACTCTCGTGCTGTCCGGCCGATCATCGCCTGCTCTTTCTGTTCCGCTACTGCTCGCCGCAGTCCTCCGAAGTCTCGCGCAGTTCGCATATTAACGGAACCCCGGGCTCAAGATTTTCCAGAGACCAATTTTTGCCGTTCAAACGTTCAGGTGAGTTTTATAGATTGAGAAACTTTGCTGATACGCAAACGAATGCGTTTAATTTTACTTTGCATCTCGCATCGCATTGCTCTAAAGATTTAACAGTTCGATTCGCCACGTAATTCGCAATAGTTTGAAATCAAATAGAAAATCTTGACATTAGACGTATATGAGCATGAATCTTTCTCAAGGGGTTATTCACCCTCGCGCCTAGATTGACGAGTGGCCGCCAGCGTAGAAACATACTTAGAGAAGTAATTATATATAGAACGAACCGCTATCGAATTCATTACGGTTTAATAAAAATCTCGGCGTATAGAGTTGTTACAAGCTCGGCGCAGTAGAACAGGTCGTTTTCTCTCGCAGCGAGTATGCGCGATGATATATATTTATACATATATATATATATATATATATATATCATATACATATGTATATATACCTTTACACACAAATGTACGTATAGCATGAGAGATAGAAGTTTGAAGCCAATAACGCGGATGTGTACTATTAATGTACCATCTTTAAGCACAGCGGTATACGAAGCAGAAATAACAGGCAGCGTATATACGTATAATATTTGGATATATTTAGCTTAGGCCAGCCTTCGCACCTTAAAATCCATCTATTTCATACTACTTCGTTTTTCCAATTATATTATCTGATGTTCTTTGTCCGTCTCTCGTTTCGGGGACCCGTCGATCTCCAAAAAAAGAATTCGCATCAGCTTTCGATTATTTTTTCGCTTTTTTCTTTCGTCTCTCATTTATTGACGTGGAAAAAAGATCTATAATCGATAAATATTTTAATTTCACAAATCTACCAGGTGGAGATCGGTTGCGTTTCTCGTACATATGGTCCTTGATCTCTGGTTACATTATTTCTCTCTCCTTTCAACTTCTTCTCGTTCTTCTTGTTTTTCTTGTCCTTTCGTATAATTATACGTACTTATGTGCGTATTTGCTAATTTGCTAATTTGCCTGGCTCCTTCTCCTGTACATTACTATCGCGATTATTTATATATATCTAGTTATAAGCACTGACCTTCGCGCAGACACGAGATCGAGGGCCAAAACCGTCCAATCTCCGATGGCTTAGAAAAAATACGATGAAGCGTAGCTAAGTCTCTGGCAGTTTTCGTGCGATGTATTTTTAATCCTAATTAACGTTATTACATTTTCCGCTGTAGTTTCTTGTTATTTTAATGACGCTCGTCTTGTTTCAAAGCAAAATATTTTCCATGAATAAAATTATACAATGTATAGAAAATACACAATATAATCGTAGAGAAATTATCGTTTGGTCAGATATACACGAGTGCATATCAAGGGCTATTATTCACCGAGGGTGCCATAAACCTCGATTATGTTATAAAACTCGTTGAGTCATAGTCTTATCAATGCTGTCTGTCATTTAATTGCCGTACGTATATACATATTTCCTTCATCCTTTCTCTCAAAGCCATGCTATTTGTACATTTATACCTATGCGTTGCTACATATTCCAATGTATAGTCAAAGCCATGGTCAACAGCGAGCATTATCCGTGGAAGTAAGAGAGGTCCTTGGACGCGAGTTTGGTAAAAGCATGCGACCTTACGGGGGACCGTGCATCGCCGGGCTAAATTTAGCGAGCGAACGTTCGTTCCTGCATAAAAAACGCGCAATTCCAATTGGGAAATCGAAAGATTCCGCGAAGCGGAAGGAAAAACTCGCTTCGAGATATCCTGATTCTTCGGAGAGTGATTAGCGAGCGCATACATGGTATATCCTTGTGCTAGGTCATTTGAGAGAAAAAAAGAAGACGAAAAAAAATAACAACCAAATAAATGTGAAAAATCACACAGTTAACGGCCTCTTCGCGTATAGCTTGAAAGTCGGTGAATGCCAAGGGCAGTGGGTTAGGTCATACGCCATCGTAGTGGCGGGTCCTTCTTTGCTCTGATGCAAGCCCCTCTCACGCGTAAACGATATGGCGATTGATCGAGAGTCGGCGCGTGGCCCGTGTGTCTGGTCAGCATCGAAGGGCAGACTCCAAACAGAAGGAATAGACAGGCAACGCTCATTGCACACGTATAGATTTTACACAGACGCAGGAGAAGGAGGTGTGTTGGCTTGGGAAAAGCCGGTCACGGACTTGAGCGTTGTTTCCGATCAAGGACCGATCGTTACGTACTCGGTAAGAGCCCGCGAAACAGAGAAATATATAGACTTCGATCTGCGTAGCTCTTCTTGTCTACGTATACTTTAAAACCCTTTTTATCGCATTCTCGTATACACCGGCTCATTTGTGCACGCACACACACACACACACACACACACACATATATATTTAAGATGTTCTGTCACTTGAAATGCCTTGAATTGACGCGCGCGACATTGAACGCTTGTACCACGGTCCGGTGAATTTTCTTCTTATATCCGATCTGCTCTCCGAAGAGGCTTAAAACTTCGATGTATATACAAGAGCGCGTTCGCGCGACGGATGTATATAAAACAAGCAGAATTCAAGGTTAGAAGCAGCTCGCGCGGACTTTTGCGCAATAGCTGCGGTAAATTAATATTATTAAATAAGTTTGTCGTTGTCGTGCGGGCAAAACACATTACGATGTGAGCTTATACCGAAAATATCCCCCTTGTACTACCACAACTGCGCTACTACTGTATTGTATCCTTGAGCAAAAAGTCGTCGGTCAAGAGAAAGAAGCCCAAGTATATTGCAGAAGGAAGAAGAAGAGGAATAAGAAGACGAAGAAGAAGACGAAGAAGAAGTAGAAGAAGAAGAAGAAGAAGAAGAAGAAGAAGACAAGGATAAGTATGCAAGCGTATATAGTAGTGGCGACGACGTCGGATCTCTTTTCGGTGGCCTTGAATTTTCAAAACATTGTATAAATAAAATAAAAGCGCTTGCATCACATTCGAGCTGCATCGGTGCATCGTGGAATCGGCCCATCGCAGCACATCGCTTTTCAATAACAGGAAGAAGTTACCTCACTGTGGCATCACAGATACACATATAAATCTATATACATGGATATATATATATATATGTGTGCATATACACAGACCTATACGTACTCACCATAATTGCGTGCACAGGACTGGCGATCGCGCGCGACACATCCCAGACACACGGTACGACTCTTCGACAGTAATGAATTGGCTATTACCAACGCGCGCGTACGCGTATGGATGTTGCCGCGAGAAGACGAAGTAAATGAAGAAAACTTAAATAAATATAGATATATACGCTAAAAGACAGCGAAACAAAGAATAGAGCTAGCGATGCTCTCGAGGACGACCGTGCAGCTATCGCTTCTTATCTGCGTCTATACGCATACAGCACATACAAAGATTCATTGATTTGCTTTTTCCTTACACGAACGCAGTGCGTAACAGCAGCCGATAACAGATAAAATAAATAATGTGCGTGCGTGCTCGAGAAAAAAAAGATATCGTCGCGACAAGGTCTTATTTTCATTCGAGCCTACATACATATATACGTACTTATAGATGGATAGATATCTAAATATCTGTAAAGTAAAGGGGTTTAAAAAGCACTAGCAACAAAACGTATAAACTTGTCGGTCGAAGGGCAGAAGAACCGATTCGTGTGTGCGGCGGGCAAAGTGACGCAAGACACAACGAGCGACTGCTGCATGCACTTGGCATAGAGGCGCGACGTCACTCGCGGCCAACGGCGCGCAATAGCGGAAGGCTGTGCAACGCGCGGAAGGCCGCGAAAGGCCGCTCGCGCTCTCGTTACACACGTTCTTTTCTGTGTGCTGATATACTCCTTCACTACTTCGACGACGACGACGACGACTACTACTACTACTACTACGACTACTACTACTACTACTATTACTACTACTACTGCTACTACTACTACTACTACTAATACTAATACTATACTACTTATTACTCTTCGCTTTCTTCGTCCGTTAAGTCGATTACGACCGACGATTGTTGACTTTTTGTCGCTACTGGCTATTGCCGTAGTCTCTTTAGTATATTTTTCTAGTCTTTCCTCGAGTGAAAACAATCGAGCTGTACGAATCAGAAGAGTCCTATACAGTACTATTATACGTACGCGCGTAAAGTTTACGAGCTACTTGAAATTATATCGCCAAGACCTGTAAAATAAATCATCCTATCGGGAGAGATACACTTGTTTACGCGTGTGTTCTTTGAATAATAAAATAAAAGAAAAAAAAAGAACGAAACAAAACGATCGCGAAAACTCGCTAGGAATCCTTGATATGATTTATTCGATTTACGTTGGTTAATTTGGAGTTGAATGTTTTCCAGAGTCATCGCGCGTGGCGGAAAAAATTATCGACAACACGGACGGTGTGTGTATGCGCAATGTTAAAAGAAGTTATCAGCTGCTATACTACTATGTGCGTAGAGATTGTGTTTCCTTGCGGAAAGAACCTTGGCGAAAAATTTTTACGAGAGCTTATAGACTTTTTGCCGCTACGTTTTCACTCTTTAAAAAATCCTAAATCCTAGCTGGGACATCGTTAAGAAACTATGTCCGACGGGGTATATAAGTTGATTATGCAACGGAAACTCCAAAAACGCCTTTGTCTCTTCCAAAGCGAATCAATAAGCTTAATTTAGCAATAGATAAACATCTGTCCGTTTATGTATACATATAGCGTACGCAACGTTCGGTAACGCTCCACCCACCATCTAACTCGATTGACGAAGAATGAGCGCGTCACGCGTGGAGGTCCTCTCAAAAAAAGGACTGTTTGAGTAGAGACTGTATACTCCCGCTTGTAAACATATACTACAAGTGTATAAGCGAGACGAAAAGAGAGAGAAGAGCGAGAGAGAAATGATGGGGATCTTTACCTTGCCCGGGGCACGCATCAAGGTCCTTACTTGCTCCGAAGGCTCCACATGAGTCAAGCTTATTATTGTCAGTATTTTAAAGAAACGAGTATGTATATAGCTGTATAGAAACTGTGTTCAAACGCGATAGCTCACTTTCAGCGAGGTGAGCTCGAGAGCAGAGGATAGATAGAGCGCGTGAGATGAATGAAGAGCGAGACGGAGATAGGAAGGGAGTTGCATACGCATTTACGTCTCTTTTTTTCTATATTACTATGCGTGTATACATATATACGGATACAGTCGCGTGTCGATTTGTGGTTCCGCATGTGTATCTTAACCTATATACACTGTACACATGCAATGACTCGTGTGAAATAGGAACTCTTACAGTGCATAACTGTCGTTTGCACGTGTGCTTGCAAGTTTTCGGCGGGAAATTTGAAATGTTTACTCTGTGTTTATATATACATGCTTCAATGTAAGAAGTGCCGATCGCAGGCTCGACGGCTATTTCCATAGCAAACTTTACGATGCATGCATGCATCTCTCTCATTGATGTACGTCGAAACTAGGGATAATCACATTGTCAAGGACGTATGAAAGGTTATTTTCAACGAAATCGTGTCTCTTTCTCGCTCTCTTACTGCACAAGTCCATGCATTGTTCTATATTTAGTCTTTCATTATCACTTTCGCATTAGTATTCATTAGTCCTAACCGCGATGAATCTCATTGCGTAACCTGTATTATACATACATACATATATATCTATCTACATATCTATATATCTCTATATATATATATTAGTTTAGTGTTCGACGAGACTCATTATTCATTCAATATTTTCTTTGTATAATATTGAGAAGCTCTATAGCTGGTGTATATAGATTGTACGCAAGCTCGTGATGTATAAGAACTCGGTATATGCGGTTTACTTTGGCAGTGCAGAGTGTCGGCTCGGGCGTGAAGAAAAACTCGACATTTCCCTAAATTTACTTGTGCAAGCGCATCTGCTTCAGTCAATAAATGAGACGCGTGCGAGCGAACGACGGAGCTAGCTAAAAGACCTTGCATGCGTTATTTTTGTTGCTATCGCGGCGCTGCTGCAAGTCTCGAGATTCTAGTCTCTCTCTCTCTCTCTCTCTCTCTCTCTCTCTCTCTCTATATATATATATATATGCGTGCGCGCGCGTTAACTCGTACTTCTTAACTTTTTTTTCATCTTTGACGATGTTTGCTCGGTTTCAGTATGGATGACTCTCCGTCTCTTCTTTTCTTCACACATCCCTATTTGTTGTTAACTAATGTTTCGTCGTCATTCCCATCTATGACTATATCACTTCTCAAAAAGCATGCGTGACTATATTTGAATTTTGAATCTGTGCACTTTTCATCGTGACTTGGTCTTAAAAGGTTTTGAAATATTGTAATCTTTTATTTATTCTCAATTCATTTATTCAATATTTATATTGAATTATTTTAATAATTCCGTAATCGCTCGCTAAAACTGCCAAGTAACTAAAATTTAACGGGTTTTAATCGCATTCAGAAAAGTACTAATAAAAAACGCTTTTACTTTTGTAAAATGTTGTTACTTTTTTCTATTTGCAATAACGAATTCATATACATTAATAATTCTTTAATCGCACGCTAAAATTGACAAAAGGAAAAACTGACAAGTATCTAAATGCGATCGCGTCATAGTCACATGTTGACAAGTATTAATGAAAAGCGCTATCGAATATATCTTAGCATAAGAGAGAGAGAGAGAGAACCTTAGAAACTTGGAGGTCGATAGATATGGCCACGAATCGTGCAAATCTCGTGGCGCGTTAACACGTACCATCATAAAGCTTTCCTTGGCACTGGCACTGACTCGACACCTCGGCCGTCGTTGCTGCCGCATGTGTACATAGAACGACGACGCATAGATACTATATATATATATATATATATATATACAAAGCTCACGCACGCCAAACTCTTTATCTCTTTTTCATCTTATGCAGCGACGGCGGTGTCTACAGTCACCAAGTGTACATAGTTTAATTTACTTTACCTTCTTGCACGCGCTTACGAGAGAGAGAGAGAGAGAGAGAGAGAGAGAGAGTCTAGCATCATTTCAGGCCTTGTAAATCTTTCTGTAATGACATATCTGCTCGTTTCGCTCAAGGCTCACTCGTGCGCGTTTCAATCTTCTCTCTCTGTCTCTCTCGAGATGGACACATGACGAGTTTTAACAATAATAATGATAATTTTTATAGCCACAGCGTACGCTTTTTGTGTTTAGACTTTTTGATTTACAGCGCGGACTCGAGTAGGAGAATTTCGAAACTTTCGATACACGGCGAAGGTTGAGTATTTACTCATAGGCGTGTATACACAGTATGCACATATCTTACATATATATGTGCGAGAGAATTATATTGACTCATTTCGAAATTCAGAGTAGAGTTAATGCGTTATGAAAAATCCTCCCTCAAAAAAACATAGCAGCGAGCATAGAGATACCTCAACTCTCTCGCACGTAAGAGTACGACAACCTCGGCACTCTCCTAGGCTAGAGAACAGCTCTCTCGCATCGTCTTTCTCTCTCGGCACGATTTCTATGCAAGCGCGAGTAAGGTTATGGTTGCACGAGTGCATTAACCCTCGTTGCTGCTGCTGTTACTGTTGCCGCTGCTGCTGGTGCTGCCGGTGCTGCTGCTGCTGCTGCTGCTGCTGCTAGTTCGTCGGAGCGAGAGGCATACTAAGTATAGAGCCCGAGCGAGAAGTGAAGAGCGAACTTTCTCCAAAGGGGGAAGAGGGGGACAGACTCTAGCGAAAGTGAGAGGGCCGTGCGCGTTCGTTCGCGTGTACAGTGCATGGCTATACTCCGGAGCTCCCTTCTTTCTCTAAGCTCGTAGTGTTGCTTTCACCGAGCGCGCGATCCGATGCAGCTGTGGAAAGAAAAGGAAAAAAAATACTGCGAATCGGTAAAAAGTGCAACGACTTCAGCGAGCGAGATCGTTCGCCGTATAATAGCTGAGCGCGAGCGTTCTACTCAGAGAGAGAGAGAGAGAGAGAGAGAGAGAGAGAGATATCTGATCGATTGCAGTGTATATAGAGTCTGTATACTGACAAGGATTCGTTGGGAGATAAGAGAAGGTGGAGGCGTATGGACTTTTTTTCTGTGTCCGATTTGCGGAGATCGTGCAGATTTTTTCCTTCTCGACTTTCTTCGCTCGATTCGATCTGTGGTTATGGCTATATGATTCGTGCCGTCGTTCAGATTGATGTTGTAAAAAGAGCGCTCGTTTGGCGTCACAGCTACTTTCCTATTGAATCATTTGCATTCTCCACAATATTGGGATCTTCGATTATATCTTCTTTTTTGTCGATATATTCATAACGGAGGTAGTAAAAATTATGCAACGCCGTCTTTGTAGTAAACCAGATTATAAACTTCTCTGCAGTGGAATATCGATCGTTATTCATTCTCTGCAAAGTGAGCTACATACAAATATACATACATGTATAAAAAAAAGAAGAAACGTAATATTTATTTCTATAGGAAAATATCTTATAATTATTCCAAACGTTTTGTTGTTATAACAAATTAACATATTCAATCTTGTGAAACGAAAGTCAGTTGATTAATCAATTTTGGCTATTAGAGCGACTTGCTCGCCTCTCAATAAGAGCTGTGACACGTGTCTCTCCAAAGTTTCGAACTTGCCTTTCTTCTCTTTAATCACAACCCTAGGACCAGTTTCCGGGACATTAGCGCATGGCTCACCTGAGATAAAAAAATTTTCTAATAAACTTTCATTGATCCATATGTTAAGCACCAGTAGAATTAAAATTCACTACAGCAACAACGAAATCCAATTAATCAGTAAAGCTCAAGACGGAAAACGTAAAATATATATTATATTTATATATATACGTATGAAATTATCCCCGTGAAAGCTTCTATACCAGTACTTTGAAGCATCTAGATGAACGATTGAGTTATAGAGCTAAAGGTCAATGTTCTCGGTAGCGAGTGAAACTCGGCTAATGTTCTGCCGCGCGGGACAGCAAGAAAAATAGTGGTACAGGGGAGGGGAATGAACTCCTCCAAAAAAGCTCTCACTCACGGGAAAAAGCTCCGGCATCGGAAGAAGAGGGAGAGAGAGAGAGAGAGAGAGAGAGAGAGAGAAAGAGAGAAAAAGAGAGAGAAAGCAAAGAAGCACACGTGTGCGTTTCGACCGATCGATACTACTACTCAAGGTCGCTCGAAGTTATACGCCAACTTCCTCGCGGTATCAACGACCTCACATTTGCTCTATGCGTGTGGGAGATAGCCTCCCTTGAGATCGATTACGTCAGTACAAACTGCCTGTAACCTTGAGCGATACATGCGTAACCCTTCTCGAAAAAATATAAAATTCGCAAATCTGTCCTAACCGCCCTTTCACTTTCGGCGTTTCGTTTCGATCAGGACAAACGTGTTAAAAATAGTCCAAGAGAGTGTGCCGTGAAATTATTATTTTTCTGAGAATATAAAACGCACGGGTAACATTAACGCATTAATATGCGCGAGGGACCGTCTTTTGCAGTTTTGGGTCGACCGCCTGTACAGCATCAAGGCTATAGCCTTCGGGTGTATATGTGTATACTTGAGCGTGTGTGACCGCGAACGAAAGGCATTACCCTCTCATACGTTAAAAGTCGGTAGCCTGTATAATTATCTCCCGCGTTTTCGCGTTACGCACAATCGAGATCATTTCACTTTCGATAAACCTGTATATAAATGAGATTCGTATGTGTACTTTAAAATACAAAGTTGTGCGTGCGATTCGGAAACGAGAGTACAATGCTCCCTAAATTTAGCTACAGCGAGAGTCAAGATACGAATCATAGATTATAAAGCGAGATTGTAAGAAAGTATCTTCCTGTATGGATGTGTGCGTGCGTGTGTGTGTGTGTGTTTGTATATACACACACAACTAGGAAGAAATAAAAAGAGTAAATGGCTTGTTGGTAGTATAGAAAAAAGCATAGCAGTATATGTTCTTAACCGCATGCCGGTATAGAACATCGCGTGACGATATCAATTGAGCTACAGATATTAGCTCGAAAGCGTTGTAACCAAGATTTTATTAGGCATATCGGGAAAATAAATCCGTGAAAATGGATACTCTTTTGTGTGAATATATATATAAGATATCGCTGCGGGCGTGCGCCGGAAGATGAATGTCTGCATCTTCACGAGGGAGAAGAGAGAGAATGAGAGAAAGAGTGAGTGAGCTCGAAAATATTCGGAAGCACGGCCACGTGGACCTCATATCGAACGTAGCGCCACTAGGTCGCCAAGGTCGGTCCTTGCCCCCGACGTTGCCGGAGGAGGGGAGCGTTGTACTTCGCGCTCTCTCTCTCTCTCTCTCTCTCTCTCTCTCATTTCATTCGAACCCCTCGCGCTCAGCTTCGAGAGATCTTTGGCCTTTTCTCTATTTTTTAGCTGAGCGTGTAAGTACTACTACAACTCTGAACGAGCCTACTTGTCCGTATATGTATGTAATTTTGTGCGTGTGTATTTGTGTGTGTGTGTGTTTGTATGCGCGTGTGCATACAGACAGAGTATTGCTTTCCGCGGTGTGGCTTACGTAAAGGCTGTTTTCTTATTCTTCTCCCAACGCGATTTTCCCGACGACTATTAAGGTGAAAGTGCGTTTTTATCGGTGTATTTTCACCGTTTCGTCTTCTTACACTATTATGGTTTGCCGTTGCAGTACGGCTAATTGATATGCCGGCGTCGATTGCGTAACTTCAATTCGCAATTTTATTTATTTTTTTTTCTTTCTCCGCGATAAAAATATACATTGCCGGTATTTGCGTAGATGTAATTCGAAAAAGTTTGTCGCGTAGAGAGGAAAGAATTTTTCTCGGAATTAAACGTGTATATAAGTATGAAAGAGAAAACGTTTCCCTCCTGTTGGCTCGTAAAAAAAAGAAAAAAGTTTAAACTAGAACATAAAATCCCCCCAAACTTACGAGGTACAGCCCGAAGGTTGGCGACCCAGTGACATAACCTCTTTGTTTGCCCACGCGTATCGGTTTTTTATATCAAAAAATGGGCTGCGTTTTTAATCGTGTGGCAACTGAGCTCGAACGCCTTATCAACAAAAACATGACTATCGCGGCATTAAGAGGTATATCAAATCGAATGGGTGATGTATTATCATCGTCTTGCTTTATGTATATCTTTAGATTTTTGTTAATGTTTATATATCAATAAAAAAATGTATATATATATATATATATATATATATATATATATATATATATATGGATCCATTGAAAATGACTAAACGCATGCAAAACAGTGCAGTAAAATACATCACTGCAAAAAGTGCTCCATAAAGCGTCGATTGTGAATTTAATGCATTTATATACGCGCTCGTTACAAGAACGATACAAAATCGCATATCGGCGCTCGCGATATAACATATATATGTGCAGACAAAGATTCTCGTTTTTTTTTCTGTTACTCAAAAAAACAATTGCTTATCAGGACAGTGTATAATGGGAGCAGTAGCTGCTTGCAACAGCAACAGCAGCTCATACACCCAGTGTGTATCGAGAAAAACGAACGAAATGTGTATACGGCCCCGTTCCACTGGCTATAATACGACACCGTTTTCAAGTGGAGCGTATATATCGGGCATAATATATGAGTCAAGGTCGGGCCTTGTCATTTTTTAAATGCCCATCGCGTTATTTCTTCGCAACCTTTATTCTATAAGTTACACATGTTTTGGTGCTGATTTATTGGATACGATTCGCGGGTATGTATGATTAAATCTAGTTTCCTACGTGCTTTGAAGTTGAAACGATTTTTTTCGCTTTTTCTACTTTTATTGTTGGGTAGTTATCAGATTCTTATACTGCCTGTAAAAAAGGTGAAAAAAATCAGATCCTATACGCACTGTGTAGTCGGAGGGCCTTAGAAATAGAACGTTTAAGTAGTAACGTTCCGGGTATGCCAAGACACGCGCTACGTTACAAAAGGCATATAAATCTTCACTTCACGTAAATGTGGACTTTACTTTTCGACGCGTTTACTCTTTAAAGTTCTACAAGCGTTTTCGAATTGCTAGCAATAATGGTATTTATAGTAAAAAAATGTATACGTAGCAACATTTTTCAATTTAGTAACTCGTAGGTGATTTCTAAGTGTTCTTCGTACGTTCCATTCGCCGCTTAAAAATCAAGACTTTACAATAGACATATAGCTACATGTAAACTATATCCATAGTATACCCGCTGGGGTATATTTTCATCTCAAGCGAAACTCGCGACCGAATCGTCAAACAAACGCCTCGTGGTTGTTGCATATCGGTGTATATACGTATATTTAGTATGAGTCGCTGATAGCCAGAAACGCGTAGGACGAAATTCATGAGTCGGGAAATGTATTTTACGTCGCGTCAGGTATACATATACATACGCACCGAACAAGACGATCCTGTACGAGTGCGGTATAACGGTTATTATTATATGACTCTCCTCGAGCATGTTTACTGCAACGGAGCATGTTTGCCTTGTTTAAAGTTAAACTTTTTTTTCATATCTTCCGGGCTAAAAAATTCAGCGTCATAAATATCGTACTCGATCGGTTATTGCCGGTTTCGATTGCGGTTTTAACCACATCTCTCTCTCTCTCTCTATCTCTGTCTCTCTCGCTCTTTCATGCAGGCGTACAAAAAGTATGTAAAATGTTTCAGAGGAACGCTTAATCACACAGTACGAAATAGCGTCCGTAAGTAAACAGTTTTCGAGGTCACGTTGAACTTCATATACCAACTTCTGTGTGTCTGTTGTATATTACGTACATATCGACACCCACGCACAACGCTATTTTCTCTCGAATCTCTGCGAGCTTAAACGAAAAATCTATATAGAGAAACTTCTATTCATTTCGTCTAGCTTAATTCATTTTAAACTCTTAACGACTTTGTTTTAGTTTATTTATCTAAGGTCTCAATTACGATGCAACGCCGAAAGCCGAGAATAAATCATTAGTGGATTAAAATAACTCTCGTGATTTACCGGTTGAGACTGGCGCATGCGGATGTTTTCTTCGGACGTAGTCGAAATTTTTCACGAGCAGAGACAGAGAGGGGGGGAGAGAGAGAGAAGATTGAAACAATATTACATGTATATGTAATCTCACCTAGTGCCGGTGCTTTTCTCTTGACTTTTCTCGTCCAAAGCTCAAGGCAGTCTTCGAGAGCTAGGTTCCAGTGCCGGTCAAAAGCTGCCACGTACGCCTCTACGTGTCCCCTCACACCGCTCGCGCTCCTCGTGTAGATCTGTAATGTATGTACGCATGTACTTTGTATGCAAAATGAGAACAATATGAATATCGAAAGAGAGAGGGAGGGAGACTGGCTTCTACGTCATGACAACTATTTGTTCACTTTTCTCGCTCATAAAATACGGCAGTGCAAGTGACCGCGAATTTTCGCTTGCGTGGATAGAATGAAATCTTTATCCATTACGCGACAAGATCGCCCTAAATGAACGAATTGTCATTCGTGATACACGATTAAAAAATAATTTAAAAGGTATTAATGCACGGAAGGCAGAATTTTTGTCCCAGTGGAAAAGAAGCAGTTAAAAAAATGGAAAATTATATAGAATTGATAATAAATATTATCAAATAAATATGAGCTATTTTCTATCCCTTTTACACGCATAGCAAAGTAGCGATATTCATGGTCTTTAACAAACAATGCGAAAGGAGGCCGACTTCTATCTTAACAGAACCTAGTTAGAAAAATAAATTTTCCCCTTCTAGTTTCCGAATCAGTAATTTGCCTTTGTCATCGCAGGCGAGATTATTAGTATTTCTATAATGTTAAAAATTCAGTTAAAAATAATCGTAGCATCTTCCTGAGAAAATAGCGTAGAAAGCTTATACGATCTCTTTTTGCGTGAAAGGATAGACACATATCTATGAAGTTAAAATACCCAAAAAACATTAGAGAATCAACGACGGATCATTAAAGGCGAGAGACATTGAACGAGCTCTGCGTTTATTTAGTGGCAATGTTTTTCCGCACTCCCGCTCGCGCTATTGGCCTCCCGTTTCGCGCACACATTCTCATAATCAGACTTATACACAGACGTATACGCTCACGCACGAACGTCCATATGAATGCACACGTATACAAAATAACACATGAACAGGCGCAGGCACACAGTTATACGCGACTGAATCAGTCGCATTGAGAATAGTTGTTACGTATTGGCCTGACTGCACAAGATAGCAGCAGCTGCTGTTGCTGATACGCGGAAGTACAGCACGCGCAAGGCCCCCGTCAATGCCTTTTGGCGCTCGTGCGTCGTTATACACTGTCTCACTCGCACACTCTGTTTACCAGTCCAGACTGGATCTTCCTTTTTCTCTACCGCCGCTTTTTCTCGATCTCTCACTCTCTTGTCTATATAACAGAAATCTCCCAGAATATACATATATGTATACACATATATGTGTAGGAGAATATTTTTCGGCTCTGCTAATCTTTCTCTCTTCGCGCGATTGTGTGCGTAAACGCGCGCGCGCGCGTTTCGCGGCAAGTTTTCGAGCGCTAGCCTTTTTTTTTATTGCGACCTTGAGTTCGAGGCCGAAAATGAAATTGAAATACCTCGCGCGTTAAGGGCAAAAGAGCGCGGCTTTGAATTATTCGTCGTGACGCGAAGGCGATCGTGCAGTGCGCACTTCGATTCTTCATCATCCGTGTATTTCCTGTACGTCTGCGTATGCGTATGTGTGATCGAATCTTTCGACGAATCGAGATAATTAGAGGTGTATTTTTTTTTGTTTTCTATCAATCTCCATTCTCCGTTGCGATAGATCTTGCGAATTTCTTCCTTTTTTCTTCTACATCAGGTACGCGATGACGTGTCTTCGCCGTAGCCTTTCGAAAAGTTTATAGTTTTGTTTATACTAGCAGTAATAATTTATCGCTGAGACATCGCGCGAGGACGTACGTGCGCTTTTTTCTTTCGTACACACGCACTCGGAAATTGCAGGAAGTCATTCTCTACTAGATATGTCGAAGGGTTAGTCCTCGACGAAGAGCGAAGGCTGACGAATTAAAGAATCGCTTTGGCAGCATCTTCTCTTCTTTCGTATTATTACGCGGTGACGATAATGTGTGTATTCATGGCCGAATAAAGCCGTCCTCGCGGAAATTACTTTCCATCGATTTGTTACTTCGTGGACGACAATGAAAGTGCATTGTAATACGCATCCAATCTCGATAATATCCGGAAGCTTAATCAATTCAACGCAAAAAGATAAAGAAAGAAAAAAGAACGACTGCTTTCAAGGCGAAACGACACGTCGCATCTTTTGTAGTTTGCGCGTAGTCGGTGCGACGATACGGCCATTTACCGATTGAAACCGCAGCCTCGAGCTTGACACTCATTACTCCGAACTACAATGCGTGAACGTATATATATATACAATATACATGCATACAGACACGTAGTATACAGACGTGATATCTTGTATAGATTAGACGAGTTTGTCGCGAATAGTTTGGACATTGCAAATGTGAGAAAAGACGAAAATAAGAATAAGAAGCAAGGTCTGTGAACCCGGGCCAGCCAATGACCTTGTCTCCCTCAAAGACACGCGCGCACGCGAGCTTCCTTCCTCGTGAAAAAATGTTGGTCCTATTCTTTTCGATTGATGCCAAACGCTTTAAGGGGCCGTGCGAACGTCTCCATGACTACGAACGTTCACCTCGCTTCTTGGCCTTCTTCGAAGGGCGCGTAGGAGGTTTTTGCCCTCGCGCATCACCCTCAAGAGAGAAACTGTGTCAGCTCCTCGTACGCTCATACGCAGATCCATTTTAACGCACACACTTGTTTCGAATTTCCCTTATATATCGGACGGTTACAAATGTGCGTTTCCATCGTTCACGATCGCTTAAATGTACCTTTACTCTTGTTCGGCTTTCCATATAATGGTACAACACTCCCAGAGGGCCAAGTGCTTTTGGCATTCTGCTGAGGACATTCTTTTCCGCAAAGCGCTGTTGGCGATCGGTGTTGCTCGTCTTTATCGGTTCTGGAAAAGAAATATTTTTATAATTTAATTTATGCTCTTGTGAGTGCTGGCATTTTTTATGAATGTCTATTTCCATCTCGATATATGCTGTAATACGGATTGGTCAACGCAGAGATTGGGATATATACGTATTCTGTGTTACGAAAATTCCGTACATTACGCGAGTACTGCGTTCGCACGGCTGGCTATTTTTAGAATTTTGCTCAGCATTTACTCGTGAACTTTTGAATTCTGCGTGTAGCAATTTTATTTTCATCTAACGATCCCACGCTCTTTTACATAGACATCATTGCTAGCCATCATTGGAGATAGTTTCGATATGTTCAAAATTTGCACAGAAATTACTAGTTAAAACTCGGATATCACGCATTATGTATATAAACAATGAGATGAGTAGGGGAGTCGGTCAGTGATGGAGAAGGTGTGGCCGAACAAGAAAAGCTCTTTATGTCTCCTGCGTATACGTTACAGATAAAAAGAGAAAAATATCTTATATATGTACGATCTTGCTTTCACGAAACATTAATTCAGAGTTGTGTGCGTCTATATGTGTGTCGCTACTACTGGTCCATATGTGCAGTATAAGTGTGTTGAAAGACCTTTCGGGAAACCTTCGATTTATTTATAGAATGAGACGTGGTTCGCAGTAATCTTTTAATAGTCATCGCGAACACGACTAGAACAACCACCAAAAATGTGGAAAAATCAAAGTTGTCACTACATGATTTTACCGCGGAAGCTTCCGCATACGTCGATGTCGTACGTCACTATCGCGACGTGTAAGTTTCATTTGCTATGTGCAATTTCCATCACATCTATACCAACTTGATAATCTTTCTAATCATTTAACTCCGTGCACGATTTACCTAGAATTTAAAATATAAAAGTAACAAGAAAGTGTGTGTGTGTGTGTGAGAGAGAGAGAGAGAGAGAGAGAGAGAGAGAGAGAAGGATACATTAGCTCTGTCAGAATAAACAATATTATTCCAGGTAAAACCTCCACTCTCGTTAGAGTATTAAAAATAATACGGAAGTAATCAAGATTCGCTTTATTATATACCATACAAACACTGACTCATGGCCTTATTAATTATAATTAATCCCCGTATCGACGTAAAGCAGAATAATAGCCCGCGAAACCTCCCACTCGATCAATTCACAAATTAGTCTTGTCCGGCAACTTGATCGACTATTATATACATACTACGGTATAATAACGCATACTGGACATATAACGACACTAGACTCTCGAAGAGCCGCATGTCTCGACGCAGCTGCAAGGTAAATCTAGAAAAGCCACGGCGACTACTGCATAAACAAGTTTGCACGGTTCTAGCCATACCAATTGGCTTTCTCTGTTAACGCAAAACTTTCATCCGGCGCGCTCAGCGGTGGCGGCGGCGGCGGCGGCGGCGACGGCCTCTCGCGAATCCCGCTTCTTTTGCACCTTTCTTCGTTTTTCTTTTCAGAGCTCGAGCACCTCTCGGCACTTTCACTATCGTTCGATACTCCGACAGGATTATTCCGACGAGACTTGGCTGATTAAACTGCTTTGCGTTTTTTATATACAATATACATATATATACTATATCCGAGGCTCGAAGCGTCGGAGACGTGTCTAAGAAACACTCTCTAGGTTTTGCCGGCTGTCTCAACTAAATGAGATAGTAAGGATTTCAGTTCTGTTTGAATTTTTAAAAAATTCTAGTCGAGTCATTGAAAAGTGTTGAATGCATACGCAACAGGTCACGAAGAGAGGCATATGTTGCGTTCGCGTGCTATGCAGAGGTCGAGAACCGGGCCCTGTTCCTGCCACTCTTATACTGTATATAGTCGTTCTGCTATATTGTATTTTATACCGCCTACAAACGTTCGGTTTTTATGCGTACATATATTATATACGGAGGTGGATCGAGATTATTAAAAAATTAATCTCCCGCATACAGGAATTTCCTTCCACTTCGTTAGTTAGCGTAAAATTGTTCTACGCCGCAGTACCAAGTATCCCACGAAATACTGTCGAAAAGCCGGCTTCTTTCCCAAAAGTCAAGAAGAGAAAGAAGGAGAGGAAGAAAAAAAAAATTTTTCAACCCAGAGCTCACCGCAACATCCCAACAAACCATTCAGCTCTGTCTCCCTCTTTCGCAGCATCTAACGCACACAATACCCGCGGATGATCCCCAGGTTGAGAGTCGCGCTGCTGGCGCGGGTTCAACGTCCTGCCGGGCAGCGCACCCGAGTCTCGCTTGCTACTCGCTCGCGGCTCGCGAGCACCTCTCCGCACTGCACTGCACACACATCGCGGGCATAGCCTCTATACTCTCCTCTCTCTCTCTCTCTCTCTCTCTCTCTCTCTCTCTCTCTCGCTCCCTTTCTCCGAGAGCTCAACTACACTGCTTCAGCGAGAGCAGTGCACGATGCGCCAACTCTCTTTCTAGCTCTTTCTCTACTCGCGCAACTAGTCGCCAGGGTACAGTTACTCGAGCGAACGAACGAGCGAGCGCGCGCGTGCGGGGCCCTTTGGCCCTGGGAGAGAACCCCGCCCACGCGGTGCCATTGTCCTCTCTTCAGAAAATCTTTCGCGAGATATTTATTCTTTTCCCTTTTTTCCTTTCTTTCTCTTTCTCGGAAAAAATGCACGTGGAGTGTCGTGTCGGTGACGATTCCGGAATATGGTGTTCGCGCGCCCCGAATTAATGAAATTACGGCAGACCTATCATACCAACGGCTAATTGCTCATTTCGCGCGGCGGAGGAAGCAATCGACTTGAACGACTCTCTACGCTGCGCGCGAAAGAGAAATCAGCAGTGTTATTCGCGCTACTGCTTCGATGTGTATATATATATATATATATATACACGCGCATTTAAACGACGTTGCGCTATTATAGTATATATAGTTGTAGAGGAGGTTTCTTGAAAAGAAAAAAATGGTAGTAAGTACATAGTACACGAATCGAAATTAGCGGCTCCGGAAGTGAGGTCGCGGAGTCTCATTAAAGAAAGTAACCGTGGATAGAAATACAGACAAGTTCTTGATAGACGGGCTATCCGCCACCGCGTCACGTGAAAATGTGGTTATGGAAAAAAGTAGTCTTGGACACTGTCCTCTCTAAGCTCTTTAGGAATTTTCTAAATAATATGTTTGCGGAAGTGCCGTACCGATAAAAATACAAGGTGTGAGACCACTTCGGGTAGTATACGTACGTACATTACTTGCGCGTCTGAGCTACTGTACAGAGAGTATAAAGAGTATAAATATTATAATAGAGTAGAAATATGGTCGCTCGACGCATGCTGGACAGACGACTGTCGGAGAAATCTGTCTACCGGTACAAATTGGAATGTATATTTGGTTAGACATCTGCTTCGCGTCTCTTAGCAATGTTTAGGCGATTACGTGTAAAGCACATTCGTTTCTCTACGACCAAAGCGTTATTATATTTTTTTGTTCCTAAATATTATTGTTTTCTGCATAAATAAGAGCACATGCTTTGATCTTCAGAAGTTTAACGTATTATCGTAGGTAATTCATTTCATCTCGAAATAGACGAAAGTTATGAACGTTAACGTACACAGAGAAATTAATATACAGTAATAACCCATATAACAAAATGATAGACGATCCAGCGCTATTCGTTCCTTTTTAAATTCATCTTGCACCACACGCAATAAACTCAATATCCATATTAATATCTTTGCACCGAGAGTAGAACCAGTTGGTCGCGCCGAATATCACGCACACCGCCTATATACGTATATCCTCAGCCACACGCAAGCGTTGGCTCATATATACTATATTCCGAGCACGCGTGAAGCCCGCGTATATAAATATACATATATACATGCACTGCTCAACATTGCGCAAGTTGTCTCCTCTCTCGACGGCACTCTTATTTTCGTAAAATGGAATTGCAGATTCTGCTCGATTCCCGCGAAAAAATGCAATTCTCCGTTGTCGACGAGAAAAACGTCCTCGTTGCAAATGTCGCTGTGGTGATGAAGAAAACCGAGAGAGAAGAAAGAAATAAGGGGGTCGCGAATTCGGCGATGGGTCAGCGAACGAGTATTACAGCATAGGAAGAGGAGAGAGAGAGAGAGAGAGAGAGAGAGAGAGAGAGAGAGAGAGAGAGAGAGAGAGATGCAGTGGCAGAGGCCCGGCCGCAAAGCGGCGGCGGCGGCGGCGACGGCGGCAGCGGCGGCAAGGAAGACACTTGTTGCGTCCGGACGTCGACCTCGCGCGCGCAGCGTAATATACGCGCCTTGCGGCATTTCTCACTCTCTCGGATCTCTCTTTCTCTCTCTTACACCAAAGCGAGCTTTCTCGCGTTCTCGATACTCTACTCTTCGTTTGATGCACGTACGCATATATAAATACGTACGACGACTTTTTCGATAAGATTTCTCATTACAATATCGTTCGATGTAGAGAAAGAAAAAAGAAAGACGGTTGTGTATACAAAGAGAGTTAAAGATATATACGTATATGTATATAGCAGACAAACGCGGCTCGCTGCCAAGCGCAGTATAGAAGAAAGAGCGAGAAAAAGCAGCCGAGGGAAGATCGACGAGTAGGACGACTCCGGCAAATAAACAAAGCGCATTATCGAGGGGCGAAAAAAAGCGGCCTTTCTATGCGCGCGCCTGCATCACTGCCGCTCTCGCTCGTCGGCCAGTATAATACGTACGTAGACTGCAGCGCGAGGTCGACGCCCGGGCGCGCGCGGCGTGCAACAAGTGCTGCACTCCTCTCTCGTGCTATGCGCCGCCACTATATATGTACATGTGCGCGCATGTCTCTCTCTCTCTCTCTCTCTCTATGTGCACGCGTATAGTGGCCAGGCGTTGCAAGCTCTCTCTCTCTCTCTCTCTCTCTCTCTCTCTCTCTCTCTTCGAGTCGTTGTAAGCTGCGCTAGCAACGACCCCAGAGAGGTTCTAAACGTGAATATAAAAGTTCTGCTGCCGCTGCTGCCGCTGCTGCTGCTGCTGCTGCTGCACTGGGTCAGGGATCCGTGAGCGCGTGCTTTATTTACGCCCGAGAGTGTGTGCGGCTGCGAGGAGAGCTGTACTTGGCGACTGGCCAATACGAGAATGTTAGAGGCGATGGCTTATCCTTAGAGTACAGTGGGAAGTGATTTTTAGCTAGTAATTCGAGCTGTATAGGAAGCGAATAAGGAAACGGGAGAGGGTAATTAGCCAGTTATTCTTTTCTTTTTTTTTATTTCTTTCGTATTGTAGCTTGTAATCGTTCGAAGATTTGAAGCGATTTTACTTTTATAAAAAGTTTATGACAAACCAGGCTATTATTGACTTGTCACAATGTTGCGCTTGGAATACGGTATATTAATTAAGCGGCTTCCGTATGCATAGAACTCGTAGAAGAGAATATCTATCGATGCGATGACAAGCATAAATTAGCAAGACTATGAGACACTTCTATGTCGCTTCTATTTGCACGTGTATATATTTCAAGCTAATTTCTCTATGCACATATTTAAATACATGTACGTAACGCTCTCGGTCTAGAAGAAGTTATAAAATCTCGATAACAGTTACGTGAGATGCGTGGATGCAATGTGCGAGTGACCCAACCTCAGAACAGACCACATAATATAACGGTTACCAAGACGCAAAATTTTTTTTCACTAACGCTCAGTCAAAACACTTCTACGGAAATGAACCCCGCAATCGAGATCAACTTTACTGTTTTCCCTCCTAAATGTGGACAGCACCTAGCGCGCGTAATTGAACGACTAATTCTCTCCCACCATCCCGGCTTATTTACGCTTTGTACGTTTTATTAGTTTTGCAACTCTTGGCAGTATCTAATTAACTGAATCCATTCGTGACGTTAAATCGCGCCCTAAAACGAAACGATTTCGATTCGCGAACAGCCAAGTTCACATGCCAATAGTATAAACATAAATAAACGCTTATAGGTTAATAATTCGAATATGACTGATGGCGCGCAGATACTGCTGACATCTTGCGACGGTCGCGCTCGGCCGCGAGGTCGTACAAACAAACGCACGTGCGCGCAACCGACTATATAGTCGAGTATATAGATATACTCGATTGTATTCTACACTCGACGACCCCTTATAACCTCACTCTTAGACGCTTCTATCTCAAGTCAAATTTTCGCGCGTGCCTACTGATACGTTGCGTTTTACCTTGGTGCGGAAGAAACCTTCTAGTTCTCGTTTCCTTGTTCCTTCGTTTCGACTCCTTTTCGCTGGGCTGAAAGCACGGAAAACACGAATGATTGTTTGTTGATAAATCATATGCGGAGTAAGCTCGTTCGTTGGAGGTTAATGGAACGGAATGTGAAAGAACTGTATACACGCGAAATGTCGATGTGCACATAATCGACAAGTGTCACAACGGGAGATATGTATCGAAAAAAGCCGGTATATCGTACACAACCCACCTTGATAATTTGACCTTTCAGGACAATCGATTCGAATTTACTGATGTTGTCATAGATAGGTGCTTCGGGGACCGGTACGCGCACCTTCTCCGAGTACAGTGTCTTGTAAGAATCGAATTTCTCGCTATAGACGTCCGTACTACCTCCGGACGAGCTGTCTTCGTCCTCGGCCATCTTGATACTGTCGTGTATGTGCGTTTATATGTTACGCACGACACTCGCAACTTTCGAGCGGCAAAGCGCGCCAATTTTGAATCCAAAAATTACTGTGCTTCGAACATTCTTTGATTACACTTTGAATATTATAATGGGACCTCTATCTATGTATTCGTAAACGATGATACTTTAAGCGAAAAAGTATAACGATTGCATAACGCAAATACAAACAAATTTACAGTTTGTATCGCGCGTATACCTATGTGCAACTACAAATCGTCCACAAATGAGCATATCACAAAAAGTATTTTATCTATATGTATATATAAATAGAATTGCGAAGTCTACACGACTGCATACTGCACAGAGATGCAATCAAGGTAGGGGGGAAGGGGGAGCTGCAACAGCAACAACAGCAGCAACAGCAGCAACAGTAGCAGCAACAGTAGCAGCAACAGCAGTAACGAAGTAGGAGGAGGAAGAAGAGGATGTTAACCTTCCTCGGCTAGCTCGCTGCACAGTCGCTCGGCTGCAGCGAGAAAACTTTCTTTCTCGGGCGCTCTCCGCGTCCGATTACGTAAAAGCCATGCTAGAGCAGCGCCGCGGCTAGAAATGCACCGAGCGAGCGGGTTACGCGCACAGGAAGTGAAAGAAGCTACGCTAGAAAGAAAGCTTTCACTCGCGCCGGCGTCTCTTTTCACTTTCATGGAAACGTTTGAAGCTTTCCTCTATGTGTACACTATGCACGTATGATGCGTGCATTACGCACGCCAATGATCTTGTACATTATATTTGGATATGTTTATATATTTATGAGCTGAGAAGTCTATAGCATCTCTTTGTTTCGTTCGTTGCAGGATTCGGAGTTAGCGGTGTACTCGAAGGGCACGTTTTGCGAGAGGCCAGAAAGAAGAACTCGTAAAAGGGCGCAGAGAAGTAGGAGAAGAAGTAGAAGAAGAAGAGGAAGAAGTAGGAGTCAGGGGCCTGGCCTGGCTCAGAGGTGCTTTTGGATGTTAGCAGGCGCGGGGGTGGCTAGAACAGCCCCGCCGCAGGCTACGGCTCCCGATGCCGGTCCCCATATCTCAGACCCTCACGCTGACCTCCACCCTCGTACCCAAGGAGGAGTCGACCATGCCCTTCATAGACGACGAGCTGCTCTGGTGCCCCGATAACGATGGCAAAATGGTTGATCTCACCCAGTGCCTTCAGGTTTGTGTAAATCGATTGATTATCTATTATATATTATATATTCCTTCGCGATGACCTTTGTATTCGTTGCGCACTTTTATTTTATTATTTATTTGGTTTTTTTATCTTCTCCCCCGTCCCCCCTTCTCCCACTCTCTCGCTCTTTCTCTCTCTCTAACATCGTCGCTCCTAGTCTCCTTTATTCAGACAAGCCTCAAGGCTGAACTCGCGGACTTTACGACTAAACGCACTAACAGAAGAGAAGTTAATTTTATTACCTCGGTGTAGTTGCGTAAACTATTTTAATGCCGCGCGCTGCGCCAGTCGTTTATTATGACGAAAAACAATAACGCTAATCTTTCTGTACTTGACAGATCGGTTTTATAGCTGGCTATTTTTTAGCATCCTAGGTTCAGACTCTTGCCGCGACTCTGTATATCTCCAAAGACAGATAGTCCAAGGGTAATATATAAAGAAAGAACTATTGTACGCAGGTATATTTTAGACTTTCCGTCTTTACAATAGATTATATGCATAAATCCATACAGCGTCGTATCTAATCTATGATAGTCGATAATACAACAACAAAAGATATTGCGTGTCTCTATAATGATGTCGATCTACGATACGATTTTCAGGAAAATAGCACCGGACAGTCGGTCGAGTTTTCGACGATGGAGTTGAACGCGCTCGTGGGCGCCCCAGCGGCGCCGAACGCCGTCTCGGCTGATCAAAGCTCTGCTGAGTCCATGGCCGCGGCCGTTAATGCCGTCAACGGTGTCGGTAACGTCAGTGTTGGCAACGGCGCCAACGGCAACGGAAACGGTTCGGAAGAGCCATTCGACACTCTCGATACCTTTCTCAGAGAACTACAAGCCGATCTAGCCGAGGCTAGTCAGCCTACCTCCACTACTACTTCCTCGGGGAACTCGTGCAGGAGGCAAAGGTACAACATTGCCGCAGCGAATCCCCTACTGGCAGGTAAATCGTTTCTTATCGACGCTTTAATCTAACGAAGAACTATTGTTTTAAACTAGATGCTAATTTTTTTCTCCCTCTAATTCTAGAAAAATTAGCAACACCTTCGACGCAAACATCCTCGACGCCGATCTCTTACGCATCGAGGGCAGAAATCAAAACGGAGAGTATTCAGCCAGAACAGAGTAAAGGTACGTGTCTTAAAGTGTTTTTATACCGTTTAAAGAATCAACTGGTATTAGCTGTCGGTAAAAAAGATACCTTGGCTATGCTGTCATATGTCGGCAAGATGAAATACCGTCGGTAAAGCAGAAACACGAGCGAAGCTGCGGCAAAGAAGGGCTCCCGAATCTTATCGATCGTCGGTAAAGTATCCACTTTACCGATATACAAGTATCAAGTTCTCCGCTCACGTTAATAAAGAAAATAGCACGATCGACGGTTGAAAGCCCGTGCTAATTCCAGTACCATTATAGAGTAACAGTCGCGTGCGCCCATAACAAAACCGCGCGCCAACACATAGCGCAATAACGAAAGGGAAAGCGGCCAAGGCCCGTCGACTTGACCACGCTTCAACAGTCTCGGCAATCGCGAATAGACATCCGCGTTGACAGTGCAGTCGTTTGAAATTGCTGCAGACCAATCGTCGTGTCTGTTGCACTTGAAAAACACGCGCGTCAACAGTAGTAGCAACCGCACTATTCGCAGTTTAAATTTGGCTGTCCCAATTCCTCCCCTACAAGCTTCACAATACACTCGTATTCTCTCGACTTTGTGCGACTAATACTTATAGTTGCGCTAATATACGACTATACTTTACTTTTGAAAAGTCTCTCGGAGCTCGTTGAAATATAGCGGGGAGAAAGATGTTGCCCGGTGCGTGCATATACATTACTGCGATTTAGTTCGCGTACATGTGTGCGCAACTGAGATATATTCGTCATTGTATAAATGCATCGAGGCAGACTATATAATAGCAGAGAGTCGTCGTCGTCGTCGTTGTCGTCGCGTCGCGCACGGCGCGCGACGGTGCTAACGACCTTTTCTAGGCCAGCCGAGCTCGTGCGCTGCTTTTAATCTCGACCGCATTGCTAAGCGATAAGGCTTACGATGACCATCGTTACGAGAGAGCTATATAGCTCTATAGCTCATACATATACCGAGGCGGACCTTGTGTCGGCTTCTCTGCAGGAAATGCCATTGCTGTCTCGCTTTTCTGCGTGCGCGAACGTGCGGACTTTTCTTACGCAACCACTTACGTGCCACTATAGAGCTCTCGCTTGTCCCGCTTATTGCGGATCCCGATAATAATGGCGAATTAAAATATTATTGTATCCGTGCATTCTGTGGATTCGCGCGTATGCGTCTGTCGAGTCGGCGTAAACGTAATTCGATTACTCTGCGCGCATATCGCAGTATCTTCGATGAGGTGTATCTTGCTAACCGCTGATAGACTCTAAATGAAAATACATTTTTTCTTTAATTTACGATTTACAGGAAAATAATAGGTTTACCGTGAGACATTATGATATTATTATGACATTCCGTTTTTAATTAAATTTTTTTTCAAGAGTGCGGCTCAGTTTATAATTATGAGGCCCAGTGATCTAGTTAAAAAAATTCTCGTACTCCGCGTAAACGCTATATAGTGCAACACGAGCACATATTTTGCTTTCGTCGGAAACCACGTACCAATGAAGTTCGCAGTTTCGCACTGGTTTTTGCGATGAAAAAATAAACCGATCAAAAACAGCACCTACTTGAGATTATCATCTATAAACTGCGCAATTTTCGAAAACACGTCTTCTCGTCGCGCCAGTAATTGAGATAAAAAGAAGATCGCGCAGCGGATGGCGTGGTTTATTAGAGCGTAGACTTGAAGAAAAATTGCTCGAGTGAGAGAGAAAGAAGCATCGCGTGTGGCTCACTCCCGCGGAAACATAACTATAAGATGAACGCTCACTGTATATACGCTATGTATATGTATACGACGAATCACTTTCGCCGTGGCCACACCGCGGAACATCTCTTTTCTTTTCTTTCTCGCTCTTCCTTTTTCGCGCATAGACTTGCGTGTTCATCATAATCGTTCCCTCTTTCAGTCATTAAATCAATTTCCCCAAATGGTTTTCAGCAAAAGTGCTCCTTACACTTTTCACTTGCGTGTGCGCCTGGAAAATCTTCTCGTTTCTTTTCTCTTGTCTATACACTCGCATTATACACACACACATAAGCGTCGACCTGGTTTACCTCTTTTTATCGGATTCCTTTTCACTTAATTGACGTTCATTACAATACCAAACACGAATTTCCTTCGCGTAAATGTTTATTATATATATATATATATATATATATATATATCGATATGCAATTGTTGTATATTATTGTAATAATTCTAGCAACACCTTTATCTTTTATAATTTACTTGAACATTCAATTCAATTATAACATTTCTATCAGAGATATCGCACAAGCTGCGATTAATAATAATCTCCACTATATATTTAAAGATCCACAAGGATGAATAATATAGTATCCTCGTTACGTATATGTATGGTCGTTCCCCGCGAAGACTAGCACATTTCTAGAACCAAGCTATATATTTTAAATTGCTGATTTTAGAGCTCTCGCGACAACAAAAAAAGCTATAGTATCGAGGTCGGCAATCGCTATAGTTTATTGCTAACTCGATAAATTCATATTATTTCATTGAATGTAATTATACATGCAGATTGAATATAGACTTTTTCTGAAAGTACGGTAGTTTCGTCGTTTGTACAGATAGAGGGAAAAAGAGAATAAATGGAAAAAAAAAATGGAGAAAAAATGTATGCTAGTGTACAATATATGCTAACAGGAGCCATGCAGCTGTCGATGCACTTGTTCCTAGTCTGCAACTCGCTCGCGTTCCCTTGACCCTCCCCGAACGCATAAATTCCCTTGGCTCGCGAAAATAGATCGGGCGAATGCGCATTACTCGCTCTCTCTCCCCGAAAGAGAGACGGCTCTATATGAGAGCGAAGCAGCTGCGAGTAAATGCTGTAGCTGCAGATGAGCCTCTCCCCGAGGCTTTTTCGTAAGAATCTACCGCTAATTTTATGCTTGCTAAATTACGCGCTCATCTTTATTTATATAACGACTCTCGAGATGTCTTTTGTACATTCTTCTACATACCGATTCTAATGCTATATTCACGCTATATATGCATGCGCGAGCATACTGTCTTTGGATTATTAATGCCGATACGATTTCTTATTCAATTATGTATTCTTATGGATAATTGAAATTTTATATTCTCAATCAAATGTTTCTACGAATGAGTCTATGTATACATGTATATATACATGCCTTTATCTCTGACACTGGACTTGACTCGTGTGTGTGTTGGCCTTCACATATGCACGACGTTTTCTGTTATATCTTTATGTTACGGGCCTACCTCAACACCCACACTGCGTTCCGAGAGTATGCGTGTGTATAGGGGAATTTCTTCAGTTGGCGGCCAATTGCCTTCTCAATAATAGAAAGCACGGATATACGAGATCATTGTCTCTTGTTGTTCGACTCTATTTGTCTTAGAAGTACTCAAGCTTCGGAAATATCCCGTAACTGTCCAAAAGAATGTCCAGAAGAACGAATACACTTTTTCCAAAGATAAGACTTCTATCGTATTTATATGTAAAACATATAACATATAACGTAATCACGTATAGAGTCTAATAGATGTACACTCATCGACCGAAAGGTCTTCCACACGGAAAAAAGCGTTCGTCGAGCATCGCCTTATTCGGAACATGCCGTTCAATTTAGGACGCGTCGTCGACGATTTTATACCTACCGTCAAAACAAGAGGAGAGTCCTCGTGTTGCAACTCTCTCTCTCTCTCCTCCCCTCTCTCTCTCGCTCTTTGAGCGAACGATTCTAGCTTCGCCAAAACAGGCTACTGTATACAACGCAATGTCAGAGTGCAGTACATGCACGTCCCCCTTCGCGTTCCTCGGGCACCTCTATACGTGAAGGAACTCGATAACAAGAATTCGTCGTGAAAAGTCTATTGGATAGAGAGATTGCATGTCTTCTGATACGTGGGTACGTGTGCCTATATATATGTATAATTGATGGAACACACGTGAAAGAGAGAAAGAGAGAGAGAGAGAGAGAGAGAGAGAGTGAGAATTAAGGGGACCATAATATAGTGTTGACATTTTTTGCAATCGGGTCAGGGCTGATTCTGCGCTATCTGTCTCTCTTACTCTCGTTCTCCGTATATACCCACAAAGTACGCAGGTATACTTGTATTCGGTTCGACGAACATCAGTGGAACTTTCGACTGTCCGAACGAGAGTGAAAGCCTTTTAAACGCTTCTTGCTGTGCGAAGCAGTATAATATAGATATATATGTATCTATATGGATATATGTATGCGCGTGATTCACCTGCGAAACTTTAGAGTAAGTGTGTATACCTCGTAGTCAAAGGATATTTTATAACTCGTGTATTATCTTTGATTTACACTGTCGCTTATGTCGTATAATATACGAGATAGAACTGAGAAGCGTGTATAGAAAGAAATATGTGTTTCTAATGGTTACGCAAAACAAGAAGGAAAGACGCAGAGAGAACAAGCACAGCTAAATGAATAGAAAAACTGCGTCTAATAAGCTTCTCTATCTACCACTACTATTGCTACTATTACTACTACTACTACTACTACGACTACTACTACGACTACTACGACTACTACTACCACCTCTAGCACTTTATTACAATGAAGAAATAAAGGAAGAGTAGGTAAGGTGTGCAAAGCCGCCGGCTGATATGAGGCAATTATAAACGAAGGACGGTGCTCGCGAATGTGTATATATATATATAAGTGTATATATATACATATATATATATATAAACTCAATTTCTGTTTCTCTTATAATACTGTTGTGTGTTTGCCGCTATATCGTAATTCCCACGTGTGCGCCAAAGGCGCGGCGGCGAAGATCTTGCGATGTTTTTCCGTGAGAACGTTTTTCAGCGCTCTACTGACTTCTCTCCCTCTCTTTCTTTCTCTCACTCTGTTTCTATACTGTATATCCACTATTCGCGCTTTGCGCCGGAGAGAAAGGAATATCGTGGGACTTTGCGATAGATATAGTCGCGGAAAAGTCAGATTATTGTTCGTGGAAGGAAGGGAGGGTTTAACCTTTCGACGATGTTTTGGTGACCAGAGAGTCCTTCGCTTATCTTACGACTGTTTGCCTCCTTTGTTTGTTCGACTTGGTAGAACGAACCCGTGTTAAAATATACACCCGCATCGAATGAGATAAAACTTCTTCTACTCTCTTTCGAACAATGTTTATATACGTACTATATTTTCATTAATGACACACACACACACACACACACACACACACACATTTATAAACATACTTATCCGCAGTGTGCTTAATGAGCGTGTACGTATACTGTATGTATATAAAATGATATATACATAAGCGCACGGAATAAAGCAAGACGTAGATAGAAGTAGCGGCAGCTGCGTATGCATACAGTTAGCCAAGAGAGGTGAGTATTAGGCTCTTATACCGTGGTCGTGCTCGCAATCGAGAAGTTTTGCGATAGAGGACAGGGGCGGGCGGGGGACGGCGGCGGCGGAGCAGCGTCGTTACACGCTAACGCAACAGTTGAGAGCGTGCGCGCGCGCGAGTGTTACGTCAGTGAAAGTGTTATGGCAATGTGGGCCGAGGCTAACCTGTGAGTCCTGTCTCTCCAAGCACTATGTGTATATACCTGTGCTCGCGAGAGAGAGAGAGGTACTACTATATACACACACATATAAATTCACACAGACTCAGTCGTTAGCGCAAAAAGAAAGAGAGAGAACGAAATTCGGTAAAAGATTGCGCGCGTACAGGAAGTACCAGTGCAGAAATCGGCAAGCGACTCGCTCTATTAATTAGCTTTGCATGCGTGTATATTTGTGCACACGCACAAATATACACGCGTATAGCTTTGGTTATAACCTTTTTTGCTATCTCGCGTGAAGGGAGTTCGGTCAGTTGTATAAGCCAACGACGTGAGAGAGGAAAAGCAGCACGTCCAAGGTCGACTCGCGCGCTCATTATTCCTGTGGGAATGCGCACGGCCCGAGGCCATACCGATCCTCGCGCTCTTCGTGCATTTCCGCTCAAGATTGCTGCCGTTCTTTCTCTATATCTCTCTCTCTCTCTCTCTCTCTCTCTCTCTCTCTCTCCCTGTATATGTATAAACGTAAATCTACGCTGCGAATCGTGTTCCCGGAAAGCGCGTACATTCGGTTGCTTCAATTCTATACCGATCAACTCTTTTTCCTCCATAAGCGTTTGCTGTCCTGCGAGGTTATTTTTAGATACAGCCTATTGATATTTTTTTATTTTTTTAAGCGGCTATTGTATTGTTGTTAATCGAGTTATACTTCTAAAGGCAACGAATGAAAAGATCCGTTTAGTCTTTTATGGACAGACATTTTATTTAGAATTCTCTCATTTGCGTAGTAAGAGGTAAATAATGAAAAAAAGGATAGTCGATAAAGCAGGCATCGAAAGTGATATATTACGCGAATGTTTCGTAATGTCCTGCGCGTATCAGCCTTTCGATCATTTTCGCCGAATTTTCATAACCGAAGAAAGAGAAATTTTGCTTATTTACCAATCGATACCCTCCGGCAATAATGTTTAATTCACGCCTGTATGCATGTATGTATATATATATATATATATATATATATATATATATAGTGTGAGTAACTCTCGAAAGTACGCGTAGTATCTCTCTACATCACGATACTATCTTGTAGTTAAAAAGGAGTAGAAAAAAAGAGCACAGTCGGGCGCTGGCTCTGTTCGCCTGCTTAAAAGGAGAACTGCTGCTCGTCGAGCGCCAGCGTAAAATTGAATGCGCGCAGGAAGTCAGTAGCTCGTCGCTCACTTTTATTTATGTTCCGTCGTTGCTACTTTACTTGTGCTATATATTGTCTGTATGTATATGTGCTCTTGATTCCCAGGAGGACTTTTGCCCGGAAATCGGTAGTTATACCCAGAGCATGCGATGTTTATCTCTTTTTAACATCAACTTCTCTCTCTCTCTCTCTCTCTCTCTCTCCTCTTACTCTGCGTTCCTGTAATTCACCCTATGCGCGTATACGTGCGAATCCATATGAGTCTCAAGCAGGGTTGTATCAGGAACGAGAAAATGTTTTCATCATGGCACATCGGTTTTCCAGTTTCTTATACAGGAGCATAATGCGAATACTTAGTTGTTGTGGCTTTTATTTATTATAACTCATATAATACGTTAAAAAAAACACATATACTCATACATTGCTCAAATGAAAAGTCCTTTGAAAACTTAGTAATGTTTTTATGTTTATAAATTTCTTTAATAAAGAAGAAAATCTTAAATTATAACGTAACTTATGTTTTAAAATAGATCTCAGGAAGATAATTATAATGATTTGAAAAATCAAACGAGTAGTCTAAAACTTCTGTAAAACTAGAAAAATTAAAAAGGTAATTCCTGTTACCAAACGCAGATAATTTTTTACCAGTTAACCTGATATGAAGAAATTTCTTTTTAAATCGAAGATCTTTAATTGCAATGTATATCTTCTCTTCTTAAAGTTATAATTTAAGTTAAAAAATACCAAAAATCATCGTTAAGAGCTTTTATGTTATTTAGGTCTGTCTTCCGGATCTATTCGAAATACAGCTTCATTCCCAAGTTTAGACCTTAATGGACACTTTTATAATAGACATATTTTATTATAAATATTGGAGAAACTTCTAGATAACTTTATTTCTAGATAGAAATAGAGCTTGATTCCCAACTTCTAATCTTTATGGGCACTTAATTCATCGAAGGCATCTTCGTGAATTTTTTCATGTTAAAAGTCACGATCGAACCTTATGAAAACAGAATTTCAAGACTTTTGTGACTTAAGAGATTGTTATGACTTATGTTTACAGGTTTATTAGCATTTCATGTATAAAATTTGACTTATTTTATAACAAAAATGTCATTTGTGTTTTTAGTGATAAATGCTTCCCTTTCAAGTCTCTTTCAAGATTTTTTTGGAATCAGGCATTAAATGCCAAAATTGGTAAAAAAGCTAAATTTGACATACTGTAACTTTGAAAATCTTGATGGAAAAACTCTGTAAACATTCGTAAAGGTACAGTGCCAAATTATAGTTTAAAAATGTTCTAAAAAAATTTGTTTGTTCGCGGTCAATCTGTCAGTGAATGACTCACACATATATATATATATATGTGTGTGTATACCTGCATCGTCTTCTTGACGGCTCTTTGTACGCTGCAGCATAGGGTTATTACCGCTTGGCTCATTATACGACAAACGCGCGGTTGGACTATTCCGGTTAATCGACACATTAAATTGCTTTTAATAAATCTCTCGAAGAATCGTTCGGTATAGTCTAATGGCCGCGATAATTCACATCGAAGTGTATAAAAGTTTACTTAAATAATAATTCGATCCTTTTCGAAATCCCAGTAGCAGCAGTATCTAATTTTCTCGAATCATCCGAATACAGATTGACACGTTCTCCTTATAGACCCGTCATAGTGGAAGTCGATGATCAATCCAGGCCAAAAGACTAGACACGTCTCTATGTATGATTCACTAGAACGTGGGATTATTTTGTCTTTTTTCTTGTGGAATATTGATGAGCGTCAGTCGTCTAGGCGATCAATTTTTGCGCTCGAGCGAACATATTCGTGCGCACATCGTCGTAGTAACCGTTGTTGAAAATTCGGCAACGATTGTGACACTTGCGCGTAATGAATACGGTACATGTCCTAGCGTTTGGCAATCTCACACTCGCGGAAGTCTTGACGCAACGTACGGCGGACTCGATTATGCAACGTTCCGAAAGAGATTACGTTGCGGCCCACGCGCATCTCTCCACGGGAACGAAAAGGAAAGTAACCATGCGAGTCGTATCTCTATACGTGCGCGTGTGTATATACACGTATCTCTTAGAGCGCATCTTTATTTTACTAAAGTCAATGTAATTTATAGCAATGTTTCCTATACGATACTCCTATGCATTTGATATATATAAAAGTCAGAACGAGATTGCTTCATGTTTGAAGTCGAACCTGTTTAAAGACGACGGTATTCTTTCGCGCAATAATAGGAAGAGAGGAATTAGGTCGTCGCTATATTCCGCGCGTCACACAGAGATTACACGTCGATGTGCGTCTGTCTCTATATATGTATAGGAAAACTGCAGTAACTAATTCTATACCAAGTGCATATATGCTTGAACGGTTGTAACTGCAAGTGTCGAGTCTATTAGCATTAGCACGCTTGCACGCGCCGAGGGCCTTGACACAGTGCGTGTCGGGCATTGCATGCAGTCGACGAGCGATAGCGGAAAGCGCAATCTATTTATCGTGTTTTATCGTCGCGATTTCTCACCGCTAGTATATGTGTGTGTGTGTACGTATGTATATATATATTACACTCCGTGAAGAGTTTTTGCGCGGATTTAGCTTCTCTTAATTAGATATAACGTCGATCTCTTATACGGCTGAAACCGCGTACACGTTTATATATAGATATATTTAAAAACGATCGCAGAGAATGTCACCTCTAAGATGAAAGAGTCTATAGGCATTTTAAAGGAGAGAAAGAGAGAAGAAAAATCGTTTCTAGACGTTATGGGGAAATCACGATGAATTTGAATTAGTGACTGCACCTGTGCGCTCGTTGGGATCGTCGCGGCGTCTGATCATATCCGACTATTTCTACTTTGGCGCGGATTTCAGCTCCTTGGAAATTTAGTTGTGCAGTAAATGATGTACGTTTAATAATTGAGCATTGTTCGATAAAGTATTTATACGAAATAATGTCGTGTTTGCCGATTTATACCGTTGAAATACTAAATTGCAAGGATACCTGTATAATCACATACATGTATATATATATTACGAAGCTCTTACGTATATATACTTTTACTTCTCGGCACTTCTCTCTCGCGCAAGTGTTTCTTACTCTACACATGCCGTACTGCAAAGTCATTGCATCAAGGTGCGGTATATACTGGATATATGAAAGATAACCATAAACGGTGCTTCTCGCGAGGAAAATCTCTCGCTATTAATAATACACTATAGAAGCTATTTATCCGCTTGTGTACAATGTATACGAAGTTGGTTGATTTCGTTTTCATCGGTGCACTCTATTGTATAAGCGTGTACATAGAGAGGCTATTCTCATCCGTCACCGCATCTATATTTACCATTACATGTGCAATTTTTTCATCGCGCGAGAAAAAAAAGTATAAAGAAATCTTTTTCTGCGTCGAAGAGTGTACACCGCATGGACAGAGAGTCGGTATGTGCGGGTGTGATGCAACTCTCGCGTTCGCGCATGATTATGAGAGGAAAAGAGTGCTACACAGGCACATAGCATTAGCATGCATACGCGTAAGCTTAGGATTTACGAATATACGTGTACATAGACAGAGAAGAGAGGGCGGAGGGGGGGGGGGGGAAGGGAGAGACACATATATGCGTTATGTGCGCGAACGCGCACTGAAACAAACAAGCTCGAAGGCCTAAGCGAGTCGTCGAACCCGCAGCCTTAGAGACGGCGTAGCCAAGAACGTCGAGGAAAACGAGCTGCAATGTAATAACAACCGATCGACGCTGTTGCTGTGATGTCTGTCGCTTGCTGCACATGCGCTTCCAAGACCGCGACCCAAATCCCCCCTTACGCGTATACCGCATGTTATATAGTGTATATAAAGTATAGCCACAAATACGAAATTCTAACGTGTGTGCAAGCCTTGCAACTCGATAGAGTATTATTGCAATACTTTTTTACTCCTCTCTTTCTTTCGAGATATTTAAACCGGCGCCGGGCGAATTCACGCGCTTCTTATATTGCTCAATTTTTTCGGATATTCAGAGTTGAAGGTGTTTCGCGCAGTTTATGATTTTAATGCAGGAAATACATCGTTAAATTATTTTCCTTCTAGGAAATTCTGCGTAATAATTCTAACAGCAATTCCGTTAATTACGCGCTACCTTTGAAAATGACAGAAAATTAAAGCTATATACGCGCAAGTCATAGGAAAAGCTGTTGGCATCATTAGAGTTGGAAAGGCAAGATGGAAGAAGGAGACAGAGAGAATAGAGAGAAAAAATCCATAGCCACATCTGAAATTTTGCAACTTAGAGGAATGTGCGATCGTCGCGTCAACGTTCTTTTCATTCTGAACATTCTCGATTGCGCTGTAGGCGCGACACGAGGCACCTCATTCTTTTGCGCATTCGAGTTTCTATGTATTTCTCTCTCTCTCTCTCTCTCTCTCTCTCTCTCTGTTTTCATCGCGGCCATTTCAGAAAACCGTGAATTATTTTCGTTAGTGAAAGTTTGCTTATACGCTCGCGCTTATTCTCCTTAGTTTTATGCCGTACACAAGGATAAACGTTCATTTTCTATCCTCTTAACTACACTTTGCCTACGAAGTAAACGAGTTTGTTGCAAAAATTACCCATTCATATCAGGCGCAACTTTTATGCGGAATTTCACGCGCGCTGTATCGATCGTATACGTGTATCCCTAATATCACAATTAAGGCTAGGAAGGAGGAAAAAAGCAAATGTGAAAAAAAAACAAGTACGCGGGAAAAAAGTAAGTTTCGCGAATGCGGTTACCACTAATAAGCATCGTAGTTTCGAGACAACGAGTTTCCCCATGTATTCGCAATAGAAGTTCAGAATTTGAGTGTCGACTGCATCTGATCGTCTCTGTGGCTTGCAGGGATGCAACTCACTCAGACATGCTAATCGTCAAAAAACTTTGCACCCGCGTTACGGAAAGTCCGTATCATCCTCGCATACCTTATTCTCCTATAGTATACCGTTCTAGCGTGCTGTGCGTGTATATCTACATATATGCACGTATATTCGCGACGATGGCGACAACACTTTTGCACAGGGAGAAAAAGTTAGAAAATTGTCCGGGAAAAATAAGACGAAGTATAACCGCAAGAGGGGGTGCTTTACGGACGACGGCTCGATCATTATATCGTCGACACTGATGTAGCGTTCAACGACCGAAAGAACCCTTTTGGGGCACAAAAATAAAAAATTCGGCTAGACTCCGCACTGTCGGTCATGTAATGCTTAACTTTGGATTCTTGACTGTATATGCCATATTATTCTTATACAGACACACATATTTATATATAGGGAGTAGCGATTTTATACTGGGTCAGATTGAAGTCTCGCGTGAAATCTAATCAATACCAGACACTCCGGTGAGATCGTATTAGTTATTTAACTCTTGTCGTCCGCAGCTTTTATCAAAAAGTTGAGAATTATTTAACGTTTCAAATGACGATCTTAATGCGCACAGACTGAATTATAATTCTACCGGTATTTATACAGATATATATACACTTACAAATACATACACATTGCACACACACACACACACATATGTATAATTTTTTGCACAAATTCTACTCTTGAGTACGGCATAACAAAGCTATTTTCGCTACATCAAATTTAATCGCAATATCGAGCTTTGGAAATGTCATCTGCTCCGATATTTTTTTCTTATTCTCAGAACGGTTCGAAATTGTAAGACGGATCTTTCTCAGAGCCGAAGAAAGGTAAAAATGTTCGTACTATAAGTGGTGTGAGATAAGCGCGATCGTTTTGATGGAGGTGGTTTATTACGCTCTGGCTTTAGAAGGTTATGTACTCGCGACCGTTCCGTTTAGCCCCTTGCCCTTTTAAGAGGAGAATACGAATCCTCGAAGGTCGTCTGGGTCGCCGTTCTTATCGATTTACCGCTTGTGCGTTATACATTTTTTTCGTAAAGACCAACGTACAGACATTGGTGTTATGCTATGATATTCTTTGTTGAATTTTGACGCCAATGTCCAGATAAAACGTTTTTCTTGATTTCGATCAAAATTACGATGCTTCGATCGTGTTGTAACATTTATAACAACTATACTGAGTCCATCGGATTTATTCAATGCATAACGGGTATTGCGAAATTGTGTATTCGAAGAAAAAATCCAGGTTATACTTTTTTTGGATAGATAGATTATCGATTCTTTTAAAAATATAAGCTCTACTGACTGCTAGATGTCAAGAAGCGAATAAATTAGTCAGTGTCGTATGGAACTAAATGATTGTTTATCGTGATAAGTTTAACAGTATGATATAGGAATAAAAATAAATTTTACTTTTATGTTTCCAATGTGACAATGTTGTCCCTAACTGCGTCAAATACAACCAGACAATTTGATACATCATTCAGTGTCGAGATTCATGTATATTCAGTATATAATAGAATAAAACCGTCTGGATATTTTAAATTCTGTACGATCGATTCAACTGAATTTGCCAAATGAGAAAGTATGATATTTATGCTGGCTCGAGTACAGGTAGAGGAAATAATATATTTTCTAATTGGTAATCAGAGCTTTAAAATGTATATTGTTGTCTTTGGCCCTCTTGAATACTTTTTACGTTACTTCTGAATTATCGTGCATCTATCGGTATTTGGAGCAATCATAAACTTTTTCGATTGTACATCGAATTGCGCAAACTTTGGGAAATCACCGCCTTTTAGTTACTGCACTCGCGCGAGGCAGCAACGAGGAAAAGTATAGTTCAAGGGTCGTTGATCGAAAAATCGTCATATTATCTCGGGACCAGTGAGATATCGTATAGCTTGGAGATAGAATGAGCGAAGGAACGGTAACGAATTCTAGGAGCAGGTCAAAGAAATAATAAATAAGATGAAAAAATAGTTTTAACTGCTTTGGTATTTTAGAAAGACGTTAATCTACACAACGTTTTCGACTAGTATTTCATTCGTTTCGTTTATTTAAACTGTATCGTCTAGTCGTGTCATCGAATATTTTATTAAAGACAATAAAGCTATGTATTTCAATAGACAAAAATATCTTACACCAGTTTGACAAAAAAACTAAAAATTATTATATCAGGATATATAACATACTTGCTCTCAGATTCCAAGTATTTAATTATATACAATCCGTAAGCATACACTTTTTTGACAAACTGACAAAGACAGAGCACAGTGTATAATTATGAACTCGAATTTAAATCTCTGCAAAATATGTTTCCTTCTTCCATAATACCCTTCTATATATATATATATATATATATATATACTTTTAGGTCAACCGGGCGAAAGGCTAAAGTCAACGAAATCTCTCAACTTGTTTTCCCAGCGGTAAATAGAGGGTGGGAATAAGGCGGGTTAGAAAAAGATCGGACGTCGAAAGTACGAAGCGAGAAGGACGCCACCTCTATGTCTAGACTCGCCCACACAAGGGTTGCCACGCTCAAGGCACTGTGAAAGCGAGAGTATCCAGTGTCTGTGTATATATGTGTATGTACGTCGGGTGGGGGATGACGCCGCTACCGTTGAGAGAGAAAGTATACAAGTTGTAGAAGCGCGACATAGGCGGGATGGAGAGACAAAACGGCGAAAGTTCTGGCGCTCGATAACCCCCGCGGGAGTAAACGACAAGGTCACGGTCACACATATACACGCATATACACCCGAAGAGAGACGAGGGCTGATCCTTTATTTTTCCTATGTCGCGGTTCGTCATCCTGTCCCTTCCTCCCGCCCCTCTCCTCCTGCCTTAGAGAAGTATAGGGATCTCTTTTTTAGCCCCTTCAGCAAATTCGCGCTACTGGAGAGGTATTGAATTTATTTATTTTTTTTTAACCAATACAGGTCAACAGGTGAAATGCACGAAGACTCGATTTCTTTCCTAATCTATATGTGAATGATATGTCACTGACAAAATATATTTTGTCGGAGAAAATCGAAATCGCTATCTAATCTTCTGTTATAGCTCGCTGTATAACGATGATTCGTCGATGAAATCGCTTTCGTGTATAATTTTTCATGATCGATCATTGTTTTTTCAAAAACTCGTTACGGGTTCTTGCTCGACTTCCTTGCTTTTAGATATCATAAGTCGTGATTATGGTAACTGCTATCTGCTTTTTACGCTAATTATTTGAACAGCGCCAGTTGCTTATCTAATCACGAATAAATACGATTAACCGTTATATTTGTAGAATCGCGGCTTGTTATCAGGTACTGCTTTACCGTCACAGAAGACAAGACAAGTAAATTCTGATACAGCCAAGCAAACTTTGCACCATTTCTCTTCAACGTTATCGAACAATTTAAACTTCTATGTGATTGCAATTAATATAATACTTCAGAGAGTAAGATGGTGAAAGCAAAATATTTGCTGCTTTTGCAAATAATTATTTAATAATCAACCACCCCTTCGAGTGTTGAGCATATACCGAATCGAGTACATATACGAGTATCGCTACAAAAACACAAAGGTAATTCGATTCATTCCGGCTAGTTATGACCTTGTCTGGCTTTTCGACTAGCAAAGTATATTCTTTCGAGACACCAAGGCGGCGGGGGATAGGTTGTTGAGCCCGGGGTGAAGTGGCGCTTTAATAACCTTGACCGTGGCGTGGATCGATCAGTCCCAGTGATAGGCACGGCGCAGTCACCATGACTACCGCGGGATCTGTCTCCTTTCATCCCTCGTCGTGGGAAATCTCACCCCTCCGCGTACTCCGTCTTAAGGGTATATACGACTCGTTGAAATTCTCTTCCTCGACTACTTTTCACCGATACCCTCGAAGAATAGACAGTCTAAACTCATCCTTTCAGTTTTCACCGCCTCGTGTCTGCTTATTTTCGCGTATGTTTTTATGTCTACGTATATATGTTTAGTCTATCCTAATTAATTCTATTATATATATAATATCTATGGTATGCAAGCACATTTAACTGTTTGCCTTGAAGCATACAATATGTAAGCGAAAATGTAAGCTGTCGAGGATATATAATTTTATTAGAAATTGAGATCATTATCGAGAATTTACTGTTATTTATAAAATATGCCATAACACGTGTATTTAAATGAGGGCAATTTAACGCATTATATAACGCATCGGCAGTGTCAAACGTAGCGTAGATTACGAAACTGCACGAGAAGCCGATTTGTTTCATTAGAGCACAGATCATTTAAAATGAATTGATGCGACGTATTTTTGTATGATCTCGAGTGTGAAATATTGGCACAGTAAATAAAAGGATTTTCAGCAAATACCAGTTGATTTAATACGATATTCTTGAATTGAAAATATTAAACACACACACTTATATATTTATACATATATGTATATATATCGTCTTTGCGAAATCGCTATAAAGAAATATTCGCTTTTTCTTTCAGGTAAGTCGCCGGAGATGAAATACTCACTCACTCTTCCATAACAGCTAAGTACACACATACGCAACAATGATGAATGAGATGCTTCAGCTGTTAATCGAACGTCTCGACGTCCTATACAGTTATTCGCATGACCGCGCTTGCCGCTACGTTCGCGTGAAAAAAAAGTCTAAGAAAAAAAAAAGAAGAATTTATTTGCGCCTTCTGTACATTGTATGCCGATGAGAGCGCGCGAGATATAAACGTACCTATAGACAGAGTCGTGCAAAACTTTAGACAAAAACCTCTCTTGAGATATAGCACAAAGAAATACAAGGGGCTACACCGTGTAGACGGTAGGAAAAAGCGCAAGCGCGCGCTAGACGTCTGCAAGGTACGAGCGTATCGTATGTGTAACTGTATATACAGAGCTGTGGAAAAAAGTGGAGAAATTCGGCACAGGTTAGGTTCAAGGACGAGGACGAGGACAAGGACGAGCTTTGCGCTCAGAGCCACGCCCTGTCTGTGGCCCTGGCGCCCCCGGATCGCTCACCCCTGCGAGGATACCGACACCCCCGTACGCGCTCGTTTATATACATATATACGTAGTTATTTGACAGCGACGCAAATCGCGACCAACTCTTGCCACGAGAGAAAAGTTTCGAGATAGCGATTTTTAAACTGGCTACATATTAAGTGTTAGTATGGTAAGCGATGTACTATATGTAAGAAAGGTTTTTTCTTTAAACATTAGTATGATATGCAATATATATTTCTCAATATATCTATACTCAGACGAATCGGCAAAGAAACATAATGATGTTAATATACATACGCTCGTGTTCAATCCTGCATACGTATACCTACGGAACAGGTATATCTCTAATCTTTAACAAATCTGGTTTTTGCAAGCTACCTTATACAGAATTCAACCGTGTTTTACAATTAATAGGATAAGAAAGTGAATAATAAAAGTGCATATATTGTTTCACGATAGATTTCATTGAATACGAAAAAAACAGCGATCGAGTATAGTGCAATTACCGTATCAAAGCGACCGAGGCATTTATAAATTAAGAATGATATATCACTTGCGGAGAGTCAAAGGGTCAGGCGCGGTGCGCCTCTCGGCGACTTTATTCAACAGCTCGATAGCGATATACCAACTGGAACGAGCAGTATGCGTTTATATATATATATATATGTGCATCGCTTGGACGTATTAGTCACGAGGTACACAGTATATACATGCGGATATGCGATTGCGTATATCTGTTTTGCGAAAAAATGCGAGAGAAACCGAAATCTCTTGATAGACACAGTCTTATTTCCTTTTACCGCCGCTCTGCGACGCGCGTATACTTACTGACGCACTAAGGGAGAATAAAATAATTATCTCAACTGAGATTCGAAACTCGCAGCAGTCGCGGATATTTTTCTAAATTTCTTTTAGCGTCATACTATATATATATATATCTCATTTAAGCGCAAGTATAAAATGGGAAACATTGCACGGCAGGAATAGAGTTTCCGTAATGTCGTAACATCACAACTGGTATTTTTCTTCGCGTAATCTCGGCCGCTATTCAAAAGATCGGATGCATTTCTACACGCGTGTGCGAACATACATACAGAAGCACTTTAGATGCACTTCTGATGTGTTGGTTATGCTATATAGTCTATGAAACAGCTCAAGATTTTTTGCCCCATGCTCTATTGTTACGTGCAACATTGTTGTAAAAGTATCGTAGCTTTTTCCCAAAAGTATCAGTCACGTTGGCGCGCCGCGTCTCGGTTGTCTCTCTCTCTCTCTCTCTCTCTTTAATCGAAACGTCCAACTCTCCCGACATCGACCTTGAATTATATAGGGGTAGGGTGCGAAACTCACTTTGAAGGTTTACGTATACTACGATGTTTGTTGGCGGAAAAAGAGGGTTGTGGGTTGGGGTAGGCCGACAAGGTCGAGGAGAGGACGTCGGTGGTAGGAATAGGTCAGCAACGATTAATATATGGCGCGACGGCGGCGCCCCGTAAGCCTACCCTTTTGTGCGATACGTAATGTATACATTTTGGATAGACAACGAGAGATATTCACTATCAATTCATATAGATTTTTTCCACGGCGGAATTTTCCTTATGGAAAGCAAACTGCTGTATATTATCGTTATAATCCTCCAGCGAAAGCGTGTTAAAAAGGCGGAACAGGGAAGAATCGTAGTAGGATCGAAAGTCTCGATCGCTTTTTTTCTATCTCTGATGTCTTTCTTTCTCTCCATGCGCTGAAAACAAATAGCTGCACTACGGGAAAGTTTATAAGACTTCAATGTGTATACAGATTTCGTCAGAGAGAAGCAACAGGTACACTCCTTTAAGGACTGTATAGTGAGATAGAGATAGCGAGAGACTCTTTCACGCGAGCGCGAAAGTGAATAAAAAGTAGCTTTTCTAGAGCTACATCGGTGTATATATATACATATTTATAAACATGCGTGTCGAAGACACTTTTGGTGTCGCGTGATGCAGTCGGTGCAGGTGCCGCTGTTGCACTAGTGCGAGCAAGAGAGAGGCAGAGAGAGTATCTAGCCGCATAAAAGAGTAGTAGGGGCAGCAAGGGAGAGGGGGAGTAGGAAAATTCAGGTCGCGCCTTGACACACTTGCACTCTCTTGTGTACCACGTGCATCAGCAGCGACTGCAGTCAGGCGCAAGCGCAGTTCTCTGCGTGATTCGCTACTTTTCCAACGAGAGATGGAGGGAAGGTGCATTTTATTTTCCGAGCGCACCTGCTCTACGGGATCACAAAGAACATGACGCGCTTATGTGCATATGCGTACGCGTACACACACACACACACACACACACACACACGCGTATATATACATATTGCAGGGAATTTCCGAAACGATACGAGAGTAACCGAGAAATACGGAGTGATATCTATGACTTTTGCAATTTCACATTTTCACGAGGAATCTCTTACCGGCGAAATCTGCGATATAATTATCGTTTCACCTTGAAACCGTGGAAAACCGTATCGTAATTAGCGCATGTAACGCCGGAAACGCTCGTCAGTGTATAATGATAATATTTTATGTTCGCGATGATCGCGAATATACTATATATAAACTGTCTTCGCGGTAAATATTATAGGCGAATTGAGAAAAGTAGCCTCGTACCCGAGAGTGAGTGAAAAAATGCGCAGTTCAGAATTAATGGAAAGCGAAAATTTCAGTGCGTATATTTGAAGAAAGAAAAAAAGCATCCGCTCATATAGACTCGATCGTTCGATCAGCTAAAACACTATAACACCCTAAAACAAAATACACCTAAAACACCCGTGCAGACTCGATGAAAGAAAAAGAAAACTGATTCGCACGATTTTTTGCATATTGCAAAAAATGCATCATACATAAGCGAGTCGAGAAACCCATAGAGTCTCTCGTTGAGTTATTGTCAGGTGCGGTTTCTTTGGTAAAGCAATGCGAGTTCGCGCACGGAATATTTAAGGTAAAAAAGTGCTCGACGTTTTCACTGTTCCGCTGCAGTAGACTTTGCGAGGCTCGTCGTGCCACTATATACCGCAGCGAAGAACAGGTGCATCGCGCTCTACTTTGTCGCTCGAGAGCCTTTTCCTGCATCTATACATCTCGTAAATTGTCTGTAGAGTTGACTTTTTCTTCTCTTTTTCCCTCGCTCATTCCACATATACATTCCGGTATGGAAGAGACGAGCGGAGTTAAACGATTGCGGCAAGTATATGGCCGATTGCAGAAACGCGCTAAATAAAACGAAAGTGCAAGTATAGCTAGGGGATAATTGCGATCGCTCTCGCCTCGAAGTTAACCATAAAAGAGCGAAGCTTATAAACGTGCGCGTACATACACTTGGGTTCTTTGCGAGATTCTCGCGAATCCATGTGCCGAAACACACACATAGATACGCTTCTTACAGTGTATATGGATGCAGCGAACGCTGCAGCTCTAACGAGCGAAAAGCGACTAGTGCTGCGGTCGTAGAGCGTTGCGTCGTCTATTTAGGCCAGGGCTAGCCTGCACGTGTTGACGTACGTATATATCGAGCTTGACTACGTGCAACCGTCGCTCTTCTCTTGCTCTATCGTATCTCTCTCTCTCTCTCTCTCGCTCTCTCACTCTCTCTCGCTCGTCTCTTCGCGTATATTTGTGCGGAGTTGGCGTAATAACAATAAAAGAGGCTTGTTAGAAAGAGAGAACGATGCATATATATATATGCATATACATATATATATTATAGAGGAAAAATTATGGCTCGTATTATTTTCCTGTCTAAGGAAGCGCGTACTGCTCTCGTTCGCGCGATTTTTCTCTTTCACTTCCCATTTACTTTCTTTGGCTGACCTCGTTAGCCTATTGAGCGAGATCTGACACGACTACCGCTGCTCTCGATTCAAAAAAATCTGAGATTTCTATGAAGTGGCGTGCGCAATTGTCTATACATATATTATATATAGATTGGTATATATAAAAAAACTGTGTATACACATAGTTCTTTAATGAATTCGCGATTATAGCTTCGAGGACGAGCGCGCGCGAACGACCGATTTCGTCGCATCGAATCAGCATAGCTGATAAGCGAAAAATAACATCCGCGAAGGCTTACATCTGGGCTCACGTAACTCTCTCTCTTTCTTAAATATGCTTGTGTATTTTTTTCCAACTTCTCGGAGATCAGGAGATCAACATTGTGTATAGTGCAAACACGTTCGGACTTCTCATTTAGATGACTTTTTTTTTACGTTTCTATCAAGTCTGTGATAATGTAGCTTTTTGATACAAATGTCTTATCAGACTGAATATATTTATATAATAATAGTTCCTTTATGCGAATAAACGAGTCTGATTTATCGCGCGCTTGTCCCAAAATCGCTCCAAAGTAAACAAAGTCAAAAGTAAGCGTAACGATCGCATCTATTCTCTGCGGTATTATGAGCGAGAAAAGAGAAAAGTGACATATTCTCGAACTAGCTAGTATATAATATAGTGTCTATATGCTTGGATGATGAAACTGGACGAGGTGTACATGTATTTATAGCTATATCGGTAAGACAACGACTGCAGAGCGCGTCTCCGCACTTAATTCCTTCGACGACGACTGTTCCTTAGTCTCAGACTAGCGCGTCGATCTCTTGGTCGCGGCAAACGGAGAGAGAGAGAGAGAGAGAGAGAGAGAGAGAGAGAGAGAGAGAGAGAGAGAGAGAGAGAATCGCATTCTTCGCCCACTCGGCGCTCGCGCGTCAGTCTCCTTTTTCTTCTTCCCCTCGGATGCTTTTTCTGCGTGCTCGGCGCTTTAAAAATAGGTCGACGCTCCGTCCGCTGCACTACTATAAAAATATATAGATATAATACTTACGGCTCTTCTTGTGTCTCTCTATGAGTTGGCGGCGCAGTTTCCTTTTTGGCGTTAGCGTGCTTCATTTTTTTCTTCAAGCTAATGCACGATCGATCATAATCAGGGACAAAGTACACAATATCTCTGAGGAATTAGAAAGAATCGAAAGTCAAAATAAATAGACCGGAAGCTACGTTCCCGTAATATGGATTTTAAGGTGTTTTTTTTTGGAGCAATTACGGAGATATCCATTGTAATGCGTGCATCGATCATAGTTTGCGCGTTGTAGTCAGCAAAAATAACCGAAAGTCGGTTATTAATAGACCGCGGCGCCAATACTGTAAGGAGAAAAACAAGAAATTTGCTGATGAGGAAAGTATCTGGATATAACAGTGACGATTTTTCCTCCGTCGCGCATCAGTTGCCTCTTGACTCGTTCATAAATTGTCGGGAGGAAAGTCATCTCTTTTATATAAAGCGTTCCCTAAAAGAATGAAAAATGTTCTCTCTCTCTCTCTCTCTCTCTCTCTCTCTCTCTCTCTGAGTCTCTTTCAACGATATGTATATATATGTATATAATATACTCGAAACATAAAGAAATGAGCTACTCCGTCGATTCGCATCGCTATATACATTCGCACACACAGTTCTCTCTTATTTTTCAGCGTGTGGCGCAGCTATAGCCGCATCACACTTACATTATACATACAGAGAGTGAGTGAGTGAGCGAGTGAGTGAGCGAGTGAGTGAGCGAGCGAGAGAGAGAGAGAGAGAGAGAGAATCGCGTGCGTGCAGAAGTAAAGGGGGAGAGGTCAGTCGGCTGGTAGTATAGAGAAATAGGGAGGGGAGAGAGGGGGGTTTAGGCCTTGAGAGAGTTCGCTGCACCTCCCGTCGTCCGCGTCCGTCTCCTGCACCCCTCGCGGCACTCTATCCCTCTCTTCCTCCTCCTCCCGCTCCGCGCGCGCGCGAGAGAGAGAACGACTCGCTTCGACTTCCCCTTTCCAAGTCGTCGTCTTCGTTGTCGTCGCGTTGCTGCTGCTGCTGCCGCTGGTGCTGGTGGTGGTGGTTGTGGTGGTGGTGCTGCTGCTGCTGCTGCTGCACATGCAGCCGGCCGTAACTCACATAGCGGCCAGCCTTGCGTGCGCTTATTATACGCTACATCTTTCCCTCCACTACTACTACTACTACTACTACTATATATTCTCTATTATATATGTACATATACATTTCTGTTGGCGTAGAACAGACGAGATATCAATCCTCTCGGGACTTGGCGACTTTTTTCTCGTCTTCTCCTTTCGATAGGAGTCGAGGAGCTTCCGAGAGAGGGAGAGAAAAATAATCTCGCAAATTTTCCGTTTTCTGCGTTTGCGTGCGTGTTTGGACAATTGCGCGTATTGTATATAACGATGGAAAGAAAAAAGAGAGAGAGAGAGAGAAAAAGAGAAAGAACGATCCGGGACGCACGTAAATATTTATTCGCCCGGCGTAGAGTTGCACGCGCGCTGCTACGTATCGGATGCGTATAATCGCAGAACGGCTGGAAGAGGAGGAGTAGGAGAAGGAGGAGAAAAAAATGCAGATTTGAGGTTAAAGCACCTTCCTCTTCCAGGAGAACTACGAGAAACTGCAGCCGGTCGTATCTCGAGAGTTGCAAGTGTGACACGTTTTGAAAATGATATCATCCGCTGTCGCTGCTGGTATTGCATATATATATATATATATATATATATATATATGCACTCTCACAGAAAGAAGGAGAGAAAGAGACATCGTCGCGACAGTCGCAGCAGCGAATAACTTTACGTAGGACTAGGAATGCTTACGCACGTGCTCCGCCCGAGGACTACGACCTTTTGCCTCTCTCGAAGCCGACTTTGGTATTGAATGTCCCGCAGTTCTCTCTCTCTCTCTCTCTCTCTCTCTCTCTCTTTCTCTCTTTCTTTCGGTGCTTTTTTTACTGCTCGCGTCGTCGTCGTCGTCGTCGTATTCTATCCCCCTTTTCGAGCAGCAGAGCTCGAAATGACGTGCGTTGCACGCAGAACCTGTTTTTTGCTAAATCCCGCGCTCCGTTGTGTTTTGGCTGCGAGAGACTTTGCCGACGCGAAAAGAGAGAGAGGAGAGGTTTCGGAAACGTATTTCGAGTAATATACAACAAATCCGAATAGTTTGTATGGGCGTCTATAAGAAACATTCGTGTGCACATACAATGGGTTCAAAGCTCGAAAAATAGCGAGTATTACGAATTTCAAAGGCAATCAAACGTGAGGATTTGAATCGATAACGCACGTGCAGTCAAGAGTTTATATGTAATAATACGCCGAAACTTTCCATCTTCTTTGATCTTGTTTCTACGTGATTCTGTACTCGCGCGGAAGTTTGAGCTTATAATAGCGGACGAGCTTCCTGCATTTACATAAAAAACTATTTAAAAAATATAAATATCCTTGTATGGTTCGGTCGGCCTTCACCCCTATATAATGCATAAACATACGTACATGTCCAGGATGTCAGCGTGCGTATGGCATTACAGAGTCGGAGGTGTGTGTGAGAATCTCTCTTTTACGCGCGCGCTCGCGCAAACCTTGGAAGCCATACGTAGCGGATCGAGGGAATCTTTCCGGTTCTTGAGTGCGAGAGAGCGAAAGAGAGAGACTCTCCTACTCGCTCGCAAGTGCAGTAGGCGCGAGAGAACGTTCGCGTTCTTCCCCATAGGGCTTTTTTGAGCTCTTCTTCTTCTCTCGCTCACATTCGCGCGCCCGCTCGGTGCAACGCGCGTGTCCTTGGAAAGTCGCAAACGCGCGGAGTACCTACACGCTAGGCTGCCTGCAGCTCGAGAGGAGGGAGGATGTGTATTCCTACACGGCGTGTCCCACGTGAGAGAGAAAGAGAAAGAGATACTCCGCTGCTAGCTAGCGCTTTTTCTCTTCTTTTTCTTCCTTCGCCTTCTATACTCCACGAGAGAGTATAGTTGTCTTCTTCTTCTTCTTCTTCTGCTGCTGCTGCTGCTGCTGTTGCTGCTGCTATTGCTGCTGCTGCTTCTTGCTGCGATGTTACTTCTGTAGCAGAGCGCAGCCTCGTTTTCCTCGTCACGCGCGCGACGCTTAAAATTTCTGCGGGATTTTGCAAATTCCTTTGTTATTGAGGCTTTCGTGCAGCCTTGACAGTGCGCGCGTACATGCGAATTTCATTAAATATCTCAACACCGACGGAATAGCTCGGAGAAACAGAGAAAAATGTTAATGGTCCACACTACGGAAAAATATGAACACTGGCCTACATTTATATATAATACGTATACGAAATCCTTTGAATACCGTAGACTAAGAGAAGACCCAGGATGTCAATGGCTCTATATATGCTATAGTGTAAGAATCGCGACAAAGCATAATTACCGCGATTGGCGTCGGCATATCGACTGTTTTTCTTTTTTTTTTGCCGAACGAAGATGAAAGGAGAAAAAGGAAAAGCGGGCACCTAACCGCGGAGAGAAACGTGCACGAGTCCGAGGAAAAGTGTGCGCGTTAGTCTCGGCCTGAATCGCCGGCTAATGCCTCAATTGCACACTCTCTTCCTTTAATTCTTTCGAAATTCTGACGTTTACCGGGATTCTCGGAATTTCCTAATTCTTTTTTCTCCCTTCCCGTATGCCCCTTTCCTTGATCATTCGTATGAATATAATTGACTCGATTTGCTTACGTGTACATCGATGACTGATCAATCGCTAATAAGCCATTTATTGTTTTGCAAAGGCCGAGGCATTCGTTACGTTTAATATTATTCAATTCTGCACTTTCACTTAATAACAGTTGATTATCGGGAGCGAAGCATCGAATAATGCGCATACAAACTCTCTATATCGAGAGCTGTGTATGGAATTTCTCTCATCGTTCAAATAAAAACAATGTATAGGTATATATGTATATATTGCGCGTTGCGAGAAGAAAACCCCTTCGAATAGAAGTCTATTTACCGTTTTTTCTTCCGAAACTAGCGATAGAAGTGTACAAAGAAACTCGTTGTGGTAGCAAAATAAAGAGCTACATGGGCTAAAATCGGGTCATCTGCTGCACAGAAGAGTGGCGGAAGTGAACGTCGATTACAGCGCGCCAAAGATTACTCGGATTTAGAAATCGGTTGGTTGGAACAGGTCGAAGGAATAGCTGCTGCTACTGCTGCTGTTTTTTTTTCTTTTTTTGCCTCTCTTACATTTCCGACACTTTTAAATCACAGAGCACCAATAGTCAATCTAAAACACTCTCACGGATCGGCTCGACAAATTTTCTATTCGCCTTTATTGATCATTTGAAATGAGTTTATTGGAATTAGTATCGAATCCGATGAAGTTTGCACAGATGAAATCTTGCAAAAACTACGAACGACATATATATAGTTTTGTCGATTTTTGTATTAAATTAGATATACATATATAGTAGTAGAAAATAGCATAAAAAGCAGGGAACATTCGCACTCTATTACGCCGTAATAACGGAGAAGAACTAGCGCGCGCAAAAAAAGTACTGGTCGAAATGCATAATAAGCCCTCTCGACTGCCGCCTGTCGAAAAGAAGAAGACGCAAAAGAAAGCACGCTAAGAACTTCCTTCCAGAAACACATGAGCGACCGCTAAATCAAGCAGTCAAGAATATATACTCGCGAATCTCGCGACTTATCTCCTTCTTTCTCTCGCGGGTTCCTCCCGGTGTTGCGGTAGGCTCTTTACGACATACGTACAGAGTGAGAGAGAGAGAGAGAGAGAGAGAGAGAGAGAGAGAGATAGTAACATAGCACTCGTCTCGCGCAGTCGAGTATTGCCGAGTTCGACCGAAGCGCTGTGTATGTGTATACTGTATATACGTTGAGAGCGCACCGGCAGCGGTTAGAGAGAGGGAAGACAGCGCCGCGCCGTCGCTGTGCGGCGTGTCTGGAGCGAGAGAAAGACAGAAAGACTCTCGCGCGCGCGCCTGGACTAGCGGGCTAGTCCGGTTTCGAGTCAGTCAGTGTGCCACCGGCGAGCGTCGCCCGTAGGCCTTCCGCGCGCCGCTTCGCAGAAAGAGAGCCGACGCACACGCCCGCGAACTTTGAATCTCAACTATTTCGCGGGGAGCTTTGCACTCCATTTCTTTCATTACAGCTCATTCGCTTATACAGAAACGTATATTTACGACACCTAAACCGATGTCGTTTCAGTGACAGTTTACCCCGCCCTCTCAACCCCCTCAAACCGTCAAACCCTCAAACGACCCCCCCCCCCACCCAAGTGTGTTTTTCTGTGCATCGTTTACATATTTTATGTATACAAGTATACAAAGAAAAAAAGTGCCGCGAGAACAAAACAAACAGCGAGATGTGAGAGTGTGTCTTGAAGAAATAAATAAACGTAACAAGGATAACTCGCGCTCGAGATGAGGGACGGCGATTAGCACGCGTTTCGTTCTCTCCCTCTCTCTCTCTCTTTCTCTCTATCTGCTGTCTCTTTTTGACTTATCTCGAAAAGTGCGATTCCTTATTGTGGGACTGTAAGAGCCAAAGCGAAGATGCTCGAAGAACAGCCACTCGATCTTAGCGTACGGGTCGGTAGCGACTACTCGGAGCTCAGCCGGCATCACCACTATCACAAAGACGCCGACGAGGAGGAGTCGTTGGCGAATTCGAGTGAACACGAACACGGCGACGATGAACTCGATGAACTCGAGGCCACTCGTCGACGTAACGATTCCAGGCGAACCAATGCCAGTCTATCGTCGGCGGAGGAACGCGAGGTCGACGACAGGACTTGTTCCGAGGATTCCGACGACTCGAGTTGCAGCCACAGCAAACTCAAGGATGGAAAGATTCGGACTAGGCCACCGGGTACAAAACCTTACAAGAAGAACCTCATCAGACGATACCGTGAGTCGCGCTAATATACACACCGATCGGTCCTTAATTATTTTATACACATACGCATATTCTTTCTTTTTTGCAAAAGATATATGTATATGTAGGTACGCTCGTACCGAAAACCTCTCCTCATTCTTATCACACATCGAGTGTAGAGAGCAGGAGAGAGCGGTTCTGCGTGTTATATTCTCTCGGGTTATCGGTATTCTGCTGTCAATTTTGGCCGGCGGGACCCTTATCAGTCGTATTATGCGAGCCGACGCGTTTATTTGCGCTGATTCAACTGGGCCGCACGCGCATAATGCCACGTTATATGTATACTCTCTCTCTCTCTCGCGCGCGAATCTCGTCGGCTTACGTCGAAAGCGAGAGTATTCGTGTGTATCTACACAGAGAAACACATGTGTATATACACCCACCGAAGTGGTCGTTTCTATGTTAATATATGTATTTACTCGCTTTTATACCTTTTATGCATATGTGTACAATGATACTTTAGAGAATTCATTCGAATGACTTATCGCTGGTGAATCAGTTTTTATTTTTTAGATATACCGATCGTTCTACGCGTATATGTAACGCGTTCTGCTTACATGCACAGGCGCTGGGAGATTAATTAACGAGCGAGAAATCAAGCCAATATCCAAAAAGAGCTGAATAGTTCGAGTCTCGTAACGTATTTTACTTTTTTGCCCATATCCACGGTTCGCTCTCGGGGTATATTAGTAGGCTGTAGTAGGCGGCGAAGGAAGAGAAGGGGCGCGAATCGCGATAAGCCACTCTCGGATAAGATCACGTGTAAATACAGATTTGCGGACGAACGCGTCTAATCGCTGCGCGAGCCTAAAGTATCTGTGTGCATATATGTGCGATGTGCGTGCAAATTCGGGCCGATAAAAATATTACGCAAGTCGCTCTTTTGCTGCTCGAAGGTCGAGCGATGTTGACCGGTGACAGTTCTTTCTGTATATACTCCTTCGTATTCATGCGAATGTTACATATAAAATGTAACGAATACAAGAAGAAAGTTAGATGTGGAAGGAAGTGAGTGCACGCACGTCATGCTCTTGTTTACGGCGATTCGCTTCGATCGGAATCGGCGAAAAGGTCGAGAAGTGGGCATAGCGATCGACCGGCGTTACGAAAACTCATTAATATTCCTCGACGACGCGCGTACTCGCTGTATATATTTCCATGCTTCCCACTCGAATGGTATAAATAATTATTGTAAACAATAAAAAATACGCATAAGCAAGTGTTACCATCCCTTTACTTCTGCCGAAAAGACACCGCGCTGAGAAAGAGAGAAAGTAGACCCAACGCCACAGGGCCACCGCTATAGCTACCGTATAGGTATCCGCGCTACATTGACTTTTCCGCTCTCGCTTTCACTTCTCATTCTCTTCTTCCGTCTCCCGCGCGGTTTGGCCGGAGGAGACGACAGTACAACTCAGCGAGAGAGAGAGAGAGAGAGAGAGAGAGAGAGAGAAAAAAAGAGACGATTTAAAAAGTCGGTTCGTGCTTTCTTTTAAATGTCCCGTGATTTACAAGCGGGTGTGTGTATATGTATACATGCATACAAGTGTAGAGTACAAGAGACAATGCCGAAGGCGAATGCGCTGTGCTATTCCTCGAGTGTTACACCTTAACCCAGTGACCCTAATTACCAAACCCTTTTTTTCGTCGGGGTAACAGAGGGCGCGCTCTCGGTTGGAACTTTTCCGAGAAGAGAGTAGTACGTTAGGTATATGGCGGCCTCGTACCTATCTAGTATGTTACGCACATATAATTCAACGTTGAAAAAGCCACGAAGAAAAGATTCATCGATAACAGAGAGAAAAATGTTAAGCCGGTGTTTTTGCGCAGCGCACCTCGCGGTTTCACCTAGAAAAGAATTCTTACAAAAGGAGTGAAAAAATAGAAAAGATATATAGGAAAAAGTTTAGCCTTGACCCCGTAATGTGAGGAAGCGTGTCGCTACCTGCTGTTGCTGCTGCTATATGGAAGTAGTACCTTTGCAAAAGTCAGTACCGGCACTTTTCTCGAAAAATTTTTCGACCTGCTCGCAGGTATAGAAACTGTAATTGATGGGTTGCCTGGAAGTGCGCATATAAATTTATGATTGTTAGCTACTGAGCGCGCCATAACCAGTAGCTTTCTCGCTTTTACTTCCGTTCGGCTGACTTTTCGGTTTTTCTTATTGTTTTCCTGTTTACTGCTCAGCCAAACTCTCTCTCTCTCTCTCTCTCTCTCTCTCTCTCTCTCTCTTACTCAGCGTAAATTTTATTACGCTAATCATCTCAGTGCACCTGCCGGTTTATCAGTGTATTGTATTCGTTATAAATGAGGAAATGGTACAACCATATACATTTTATATTATATAGCAAACAAAGTCTGAACTATTAAAACGGTATTAATACCTATACACACCCCTAAGAATAGTTGACAGAGAGAAGCTTAGTTCACCTACTTCTTCACTCGAGATATAAACGCGGGTGGGTCGCAATACATCGCCTAGATATCTAGAGAGCTTTCACTCTCGAATGCCAACACCACCCAATGGAGAGAGAGACCCGTGTCAGGGCCAAGCATTTTTTGCGATTTCGATTTTTCAGGGCAGATTTTCTACGCGGAACTGGGCTACGGATCGCGTAATACCTTCTTTTTGCTTCACATCGCACAGTTACGTAAAATTTCAGAATCGCTAATTTGCTATCTCCGTGTATACATACGTATACATGTGTGTGTGTGTGTGTGTGTATGTAAAAGGGATCGCGTTGCAAAAAGAGAACTCGCACGTACGTGCGTGTGTATGCGAGTGTGTGTGCATGTGTGTGTATCGGTGGCGTTGATCGATGAAGGTGATAGGTGCTTGTGTGCGCGCACGGTGGCTGGTGCATATAGAGGAAGAGCAGTGCGCTCGTTGAATGCAGCAGCCCTGACCTACATAGTAAAGCGTGTTGTCGACTTGGCTAGCCGTTCGCGCTTCTACTACCACTGTACTCTACTACTACCTAGATGATTGCAAGTATATATGTATATATACGTATGTCTACGCCCTCGATGCTTCTTCAATGTGTATCTCTGCAAATATATGTATACATAAAGACATATAGAGAGTCGATTCTTCATGCTTTTTTTTCACAAGTGCGCCAAGTGAAAATTGAGATCAACAATTAAGAGAAACCGAGAGAGGAAGTGGCTCATTGATTAGGCGTCTAAGTTTCGAGACTCGGGCGGAACTTTCCTTTGGAAACTTTTCGCCGGTTTGCGTGAAAGTTATTCCGCTACAGTGGCGAACTCGATTTCGCGCTGCTTCTACTGCCGCTGCTTCTGCGCAACTTATATTTACGTGTATACATCCTTATATATATATATACGTGTGTGTGTGTGTGTGCAATCTTACACGTTCATAATGAGAGAAAGATGAAGAGTTGGCTGCAGCGCAGTTATACTCGTTCGCTCACCGTTGTCGCCGCCGCCTCTCTCAATCGCATAATCTCGTTACGTTGACGCGCTCTTCATCCTTGACACCTTTCGCGCTACTGCGCTATGCTGCTGCTGTGCTCTTCCCTCCGTGAGGCAAGTATAGCCACGTTCGCTTGCTTGAATAGTGCATAGGCCGCAGCTTAGCTATAGATCCAAGAGAGCGAGAGAGGACCTCGGCCGACAAATCCGTAAACCGGACACCGACCCCGCGGCCAACTTGCTGTCTTCTTTCATTATTCTTAACATGATTATTATTATTATTTTATGCGACGAAAACACGTTTATATATATATATATAGATTCTTTCCTAGGAAGGAAATCTAGCGAGGAAGTGAAAAGAGTCAGCTCTCTCACTGCCATAAATCGTGCAATAAAATGCCAACGTTTACCTGTATATATATATATATTTCTGTGTGTGTGTGCGTATTCGAAGCCACTTTCCGTTTTCTCGGTTTCTTTTCTAATACACTACGACACACACAAGTGCCGCGCGATGAGTCTAACTGTAACAATAGAAGCGCGTCTCTAGAGAAGCAAAGAGCGCCTTTGGCTTACTTTGGATTTGCATAAGCGAGCTGTAACGAATTCGCGCGCGGTCGCTCTCTCGTTCAGGTAAAAGTGGGAAAAACATAGAATATAATACAGCGGGAAAGAGAGAAAATGGGTCACGGGCAAATGTTACGTCGTCAATGTAGGGCTCATTTTCCCACCTCGCTTTCTTTTGCGACGTCAACGATTCATTGGGAAAAACTTTTTGTCTTAATGTTCTATACGCTATTACTCGTCTTCCTTCAACTATCTAATCTGCACTGAACGCTGGTACATATATGCAACTAGTAGGCAAAATAGCTTAATCGATCCGAGAATCAAATCCCGGCGATGCGCATAAATTGAAAACGCGTTGTAAAAGTAGGGCGGATCGATGGTTATATACACACATATACGCATGCATACCAATATAAATTTATTGATGTTTGTGTATTTATTACTGATTTTATTCGAATAAGTCTAGTGACACGTACAAAAGGAAAGTGGACCGTTCGCATGACTGGGCTTCCCTGTGCGGTACACCTATACATATATATACACGGATACATAGGTGAACTTCCGTTTCATCGAAATTTCCTGCTTTAGGAAATCGCGAAAATTTTCAGAACTGGAACTACGTCGAGTTTCATTCGTTTTCTCTTTATACACTCTCTTTCGAAAATTAACTTCCGTCTTTGTGTGTCGCTGAATATTCGGTTGCGCAAAATTATAACGGTGTCGGAAATGCGGTTGTGTAACGATATCGTTATTGTATGCATATATACAATACCCGGGGCGCGACTATTGGAAAGTTCACGAGACCGTTATTGGATTTAACATGTAATTGGGGCGCTTGGTAAGGATTAATCGAAATTTATTGAAATAACCAAGGTAATATTGCAACGCGCTAAACAAGAGGATGATATATCGTAATGGAAGCCTTGCAATTTGGTCACTTGATATATATATATATATATATATATATATACAGACACAACCTTATCAACGATACATAACAAAGTTTTGAATAGCCAAACGAGTTGACGGTCGCGACAGAATACTTAATGTGTTTATTGTATATACTCTCGGTATAATTTTGAAACAATGCCTAACGATCGTCGCCCTCTCTCATTACGCAGTCATTACAATATTATGCAAAATTGAATTTAGCTCGCGGACTCTATTTATCTATATATATGCGAGCCTAAATTTCACTTTTCTCGCGCTCGTTTTTCCTTAAGCACCGCCTAGTCGAACGGAATTTCCATCTCGGCAAATAACAAAAGTGGAACGCGCGGCAAAAATAAATCGCGAGCATGGTATAATTTCAAGGCTCGATATCCGCTCTCCGTGCACTCTATAAGCGCGTTCCACGCCTAAATCTATATAGCAATGGTACTTATAAAGTTGTAACAATACACTCGCGGAAGAACAAGAACGAGAGAAAGAAAATTCATGCTTCAGGTATACGTACATATAACAAGCGTCTACAGACAGAACAGAGAGAGAGAGAGAGAGAGAGAGAGAAAAGAGAAGTGGGAATAAGTCTCGAGAGTGATGTCACATAAAAAGAGAGAGTCGTTACCGTTACGCAATACACCGTACATCGCTGGTGGTACATACATACACACACACACATGTATATATACCGGTCGTCGGAGCTCATTGTAAAGGAAGACAGAGAGATGGAGCGAGAGAGAGAGAGAGAGAGAGAGAGAGAGGTGAAGGAGAAAGTGAGCGGTCCAGCCAAAAGCTGACCTTACTTACGTACGCAACGACGAGCTGCCTCGTAATCCTTCCTCGTAATAATGCTCGTTCGCGCCAGTTGTTGCGTGCCTTTGTGTGTACTTATATATGTATACATATACGTCTGTCGAGAATCGATGACGCCGATTTATGCGAGCTCACCAAATTCCTAATAACTCCTTCTCTCTACTTTTTCCTCATCGAGTACATAATAAATATTAGTGCACAGTTTGCTCAACGCCTATATAAATTCGAAGAATGAAGTGCAAAAAAGCAGTAGTGTCTAAGCTCTTACGTATACGCGCATACATGTGAGCATAATGTATGCTATTCGTGCATAGAAGGAAGAAGGAGCAGATAAGCGGTATTGTAATACATATACATAGGCATTTGCAAGAGATAGCTACAGGTGAAACAGGAGCTCGATTTTTCGGGACCGTTGTCTCGAGTCATCGCGGTCGATGCGGCTAGACTAGTTGATGGCTTTCCTTTTCCTCCTCTTCCTCTCCTACCTCCCTCGTAAGGATCAAGGTCAGGCAAGGTCAGAGGCGTCCATATATGCTCTAGCTTTAAATGGCTCCGCCGCATACACACGATGTACGTATATACGTACTATATGTATGTGTATAAATATATAGCGTATAGTACCATAGTCGGCCTTTTTATTCCCTTCAACTTCTTTCTTTCCGCCTCTTCGCGAGGACGCACCGTCAATGTTTTATGAGCGCGAATTCATGCGTGAAAATTGAGTTCTACTCTCTCTCTCTCTCTCTCTCTCTCTCTCTCTCTCTCTCTCTCTCTCTGCGACTTACCGTGTGCGTCACATTTGATTATTTATTAAGCAGCGGTTTGCCGGAGTTTCTGTACAGTTACATTCAAGTTATGCAACAAACATTTATTATTGGTTTACCGATAGAAAGATGCAGAGGAAAAAAATGATTAGCTAGTTATAATTACGATCGATGTTATCAACATAAATATAGATACGTATATGAAAAATTCAACGATATAGAAGGGTGAATAAGTAGTGGGAATAAAAGAAGCTTTATTCCTTTAGTACAGTTTACCCTTGAAAATAGCATTATTTCAGCAGCAGGCTTCGGACATCCGTTAGTAAGAATCGTCGAACTTGCTATTACACGCGGAAGCCGCAGCAGCTTTATTATGTAGCGCGTTGCCGGACACGTATATACTTCTTCCGGTATTATAGACCGTGGCTGCCCTTCCTCTTCATGTTTCATTCATCTACTCGGACGTCTTCCCTTTGCGATTTTCTTTAGATTCCACGTTGTTTCCGCTGCGCTGCTTCAGCTTGTTATATATCGATGTACGTATGCATACACGTGTACTTATTGATTTTCAGGGAGATACGATGTGCATTTTAAAAACTCGCAAAGTAGAGACACAAGAGACCCTTCCGCGTATGATTAATTTGTGACTTTAAAAGATTCGTTCAGATAAACGAAGCGTGTATAATTGACACGACTGAATAATCATCGTAATATCAATTTATAATCAGCATCGATGATCGATAGTATCGACACACACAAACGGACACAGAGGAAGGTTTTTCTTTTCCAGCAAAGGAGCATACGTATACGTGTGTGTATATATATATACATATATATATATATATTCTCGAGAAATTGCTTAATGAACCTGACTGCTGGTGGTGTTGCTATTGCTGCTTTAGCCAAGCGCAGAGCGCATGCTGAAAGCAGGTAAGGTAGAAACGTTGCAGTGGGTCAAGGAGAGACGCGCCGTGGCTTTCACTTCCTCTCTGTAGTACCAGCCAACGCGAATGTGTATATGCACAAATGCCACCGGATTCTTCCTTGCATTTTTATCTGCAGCTGCGTCGTTTTTTTCACGAACGCATTGTACACGTACGCTTGTATAAGTGCAGCGCTTTTTGCTCTGATGCGTGCGTATATCTTGCTTTTCTGCCAGGAGAGAAAATCCAAGGATTCGGAGATTCATTGAGGCGTGCGCGTTTCTTTCTCCAAACGCTAGCGAGATATAAGAAAATAGTGATTGCAATATAAAGGCACAGACGTTACAAATGTCAATGAAATTCCCTGAGAGAGAGAGAGAGAGAGAGAGAGAGTCTAAACAGAACGCATTTTTAAATCAGAGTAATGTTATGTGGAGTTTCCTCCGAGTTAATTCAAACGCAGAGGTTTGCGAAATAATCTTGCAACGAATGCGTGTATGTATGCGATTAAACCTAATGATTCCCGATTTCACAGGAGTAACTCAACTCGCACAGATAACTCGGTATATGTATACCGAGTTATTCACACACATACGCATATATATATACGGACCTTCATTAAAGCTATAATTTAAAATACAAATTACACACGGCAGGAAATAACCGTCGAAAAAAATTTTATGTTTGCAGTAGACGCGAGGGAGCTGGTTCAGCGAGACCCAACGGAGAAAGAGGCACTAGCGTTAGCCTCCGTCGTTAAATCGGAGCCTGGTTCGATTGCGAGCAACAGGCTACTCCACGGTATTCTTTCGCAACATCATCCACACCCTCAGCATCAACAGCAACATCATCAGCAGCAACAGCAGCATCAGCAACACCAGCAGCTGCTTCAAAATGGCTATGGACGACATCTGGTTAATCAACAGCCCTATACGACTGCCGCCATACCCACTACCAGTACGACAGGTACAGTTATTAGAATCGAGTTTGCCTACGTCTGATTATGTATACGCTTTTGATGCGAGAGAGAGGAATATTTAAAAAATCATAGCAAGTAACAGTACATGTACAAGTTGCAAATCTCAGTAGCTCCATTCATTTTTTCGTTCGAGGGTCTTTCCTCGTTGTAATATATAATTATAATTCGTTCGCGGCGACAAGATATCGGAAACTCTTTCTCTCGTGGAGGGTGAGTTTTTTTCAATTCTCTTTTATATACGATATGAGACTTTGGTATACATGAAAATCAAAGGAAGAGACTGCGCACTGCTTTCTCGTAAAGAGTCTCCTTCCTCTTCCTGCAGCTTTCTTTCTTTCATTTTTTTGTATAAGTCTTCGCGCAGAGATTCATGCAAATTAAACGACGTCGCTGCAGAGAGGCTGCTAGCTTTGCATAAGACCAAAGAAAAGAGGGAAATGGATCAAGCGCTCGAACCCTTTAACGGACTGGTTATATGTGAATCGAGACGCTGGTCATCCGGGAGTAGGGAGCTGGACCGTGGGAAGGGTGGTGGAGAGCTGCAAAGCAAGAGACTCAAAACTGCATAGCCAATGACCGAGCTCGAGGGAGTTTGCATAAAGATAGGTTTAATTGCCTATGCAACCGTGAAAACGCGTTATTCCTCTAGTTGCTTATTAACTCTTCCCCTACTCTCTCTTTCTCATCGTAGTGTATACATAGCTTGCATGTGACCTTTGTATCATGGCTAGTGTTTAAGTGTGCACGTTAAAGAATACTTGTTATATATACGTTATTCTCTCGTGTCGATTTTCGCACGAAATTTTTTTTTGCGCAACATTTAAGTCTTTATATACATGTACTGTATAGACATGTGTATGTTTATATACATTGGAAAGAACTATAAATTTGTGCTGAAAGAAAATGAATTTCTATTGGAAAATGAGAGATTCTTTAGCGTGCACGTGTAATCGTTGATGTTAACCTTTCGATTGGGGGCGATACAGGAAGCGGATCACTACCAGCAAGTCCCGCCGATAGCGGGGTCAGCGACGTCGAATCCAGTACTTCCTCTGGTGGCAACGAGGATGCGAATCTCTTACTCAAGGCGAGGCTCAATCCAAACTCCTCACTACAGTCGAGTCTCGCAGCTTCTCATCATTCTCATTTGACGGCCGGTAAGCATGAAAATAAAAAAATCGACGACAAATTTCAAGGATTGCTGAGAATTAAAATTTTACAACTAAAAAAAACAATTCAGCGTTAGGTAGGTCAGCATGCCACAGTCCAGGTATGTACGGGAGTGCAGGAGGTTTTTTGCCGCCGTCGTTCCAGCCACACCACCAACAGCCGCATCAACAACAACAGCAGCAACACCAGCAGCCACACCACCAGCAACAACAACACCCACAGCAACAACATCATCAGGCGCATCATCAGTCAGCTCATCAGGCACCGCCACCTGGGCATTATCAGGCTCATCCCCATAATCGGGGGAGTTCACCTCATCAGCAGGCCCATCCTGGTATGCCCACTTCTATGGGTCCGCCTCATCATCACCATTTACATCAGAGTCCGAATCTCCAACACCTGCATTATCGCCAGCCACCGACGCGTAAGTTTTATTTAATCTTCATTTTAATTAATCTATCCAAATGATTTGATTTTTATCATTTGGGAAACGTGATGACGTTTTCATGTTAGCTTAAACGTATAAGAGACTCTGATATTTTTTAAAGATTAGATAGCAAATTATTATTATTCGTACTGAGTTATTGTGCGTATCACTGATAAGAATGTACAAGTGGCGCCTTTTTTGCCAAATACTCTACGTTTCATACACACATATATAGGTCACGGTTTGGGAGCTTCTAATTCAATTCGAAGGTCGATTCGATTAGCAAAGTATTTTTCAATCTTGTTGCGTTTGTAATCGTCATTGTCTCTCTTCTATGCTGCACTTGAAGATGCCAAAGTGAAAGGAAGGCGTGGAGAGTCCGTACAATAAGTATGTTTTGAACGAATCGCGAAGAATAGCTAATGTACGCATCAGGTGAATGTCGTTGACCGAGATTCGTTGTTCAGTATATAATATATATACGATTTTATGAAACAGCAATGACGATTGCGGCATTTACGATAAATCTGCGATAGCGCCGAAAATATGTTTGCCATGCAAATATACTTTTCGAGGTGTATATATATGTAGCACGTAATGCGTATAGATATACGAATACATATGGCTGCGCATTTCTTATCGATTCTTATTTCGTAATGTTCTCTGCACCCGGTTGTACAGTATTGTTTTTTTTTTTCATTTTCCCTCTCGAGAAACATTCAGAAATCGCCCGTCGTGATCGAATAATTTTTCATTGGTATATATACACGCTGGAGTGAGAGATCGGTATGACAATTTATTAGCGAAGAAATCTGGTCAGGGTCACAAATTTCTCGATTATTGAAAAAAGTATATTCGCGAGTACTTTCGCTTTTTTCGCGAGATTTTTAGGTTTGCCTGTAAATTCAAGATTTATACATAACGCGTATGCTCTGAGAAGAGATTGATACAGAGGCAGTGGAAAAATTTGCCCATACTAAGAGATCGTGACTGCTGACCCGATTACCCCACCTCCCTCTCTCTCGCGCTTTCCGTTTTCGTTACTGTCAAACAACTTGGAAAGGACTTCAATTTTTTCTATATACACATATATATATATGTTTCGATATATCCTTTAATAGCTAGCATTTGAACGTTGTCAACCGAGCCACGCTCTCACTCCCAAAAAGTGCAATCGACTCTATGTATCTTGCAGGGTATATATGTATATATAACATACGAAGAAAAAGAAAAAAGTATATTACGAATTATTCAATAATGCACGCAACATTCCGAATAATTAAAGTCGCTCGCGAATCTCACTCGCGCGTCAACCTCTCACTCTCGCGAGACGATGATGAAAAAAAACCAACAAACTCAATGCACTGCACCTCGCGAGGAAAAGTCTGTTGGTTGGCAGCGGTCGGCGCGTCCTCGTTTCCAGCTCGAGCCCGCGGGCGGCGTTCTCGTATTATTAATCGCGCAACATCACAATGCCGAGAACTCGAACTCAACCAGCGAGCAGCCGTCGCCGCCACCACTGTCGAGTAAAAGTGTGCCGGATTGTATAATCGAACATGAATAAGCAAAATGTTACGCCATAGCGATTTGGTAACGGAGCAGACCCCACTCTCTCTCTCTCTCTCTCTCTCTCTCTCTCTACTTAGTGCTCGCGCTCCGTATTCCGCGCGCAGTATCTTGTGCTGGCCACACGTTGCTGCTACCTGTTACGAAGGAAATGTGTGCGTCGAATGTGTGTTCGATTTTGAAATTCGCGCTCTTTTTTGTAGGACGATGCTGGCTTGTCGAACAACTTCGACGTTATATATATAGTTTTATATATACCAAATGAATATACACAAAATGCGACTGTCGCATACTTTGCGCAATGGTCTTTATAGTATAGCTATTATAATATACAAATGTACAATTCTACGTACAAATTCTACGTACAAATTCTACGTACTTCCGGTGTTCCAATTGTAATAAAAAAATCTTGGTTCCGCAAAAAAGTGTAGATCGCGTCGCTCTTTTGAATATTTATATAATGTCAAAAATATTCTCGCGTGACGAATGATAGGAAAGATAGTGTCGAGCACTCGTTGCAAAATCCCGCAAAATAGCCACACTCGCGATTTGACTTTCCTTCAATAAGCAATTGTCGATCGGTATACAGCAAGCTGTCCGAACTTGCTCGATGTTTCTCCGATTCCCTTCGAGGTCGCGCCTCTATATTTTATTTTTCTCAGGCTCGCATTTTTTTCTTTCTCTCTCTCTCGCTCTGTCTTGTTAACAGCACCTGTTGAACATCTGAATTTCCATACGGGATTACGTTCCGAAAATTAAACGTGGCTATACACTCTACATATGTGTATACATATTTATAGATACGAGGTACCGATCGGTATAGGAGAGTGTTTTTATTTTCTGCAGAGATCCGAGTGTCGGTGCGGTTACGCAAGCGCGACTTATTTCGCGAAACAAAGAATAAAGAGTCGTTTCGCGGAAGCAGAAACGAGCGTCAGGGTCGCGCGAAGAAAAGTTGGCAGCTAAGAACTTGGAGTGTAGATGTTTTTTTTTCACGCTTTCTTCCTGTCATCGCAGTCACCGTCTTGCCCTAAATCAAGTGCGCTTAGTTCTCGTGCGGTATATTTTTAACAAAAGCTCCGGCATCGAGTTGTGACGCCTCTTACATTGGAGATTCAGACAACTTCGTGCGCTCGAGAATAGCCTTTTCTAAGAATTGTGCTCTAAACAGGAGACTGTATATACACACACGAGATATACGTGATATACAGATTTGTTAAAGAGTAAAATTTTCCTCGCCGCATCCGGTCTCTTATCCACGTCGAGAGACGGAAGGCGGGAAAAGTTGTACGGGAATGGAAAAGGAACATCGCGACATTGCTATGCTTCCACGGAGAAAGAGAGAACCGAAGGTCTTGGCTTTTTGTACACTACTGCTTCGTCCTTCCTGGGTCTCTGCCCCGGCGAAAGCGAGAGTAGTATACGTGCATGTGAGACGTTATATATACGTACAGTAGAAGAAGTGCAGCAACACATACAAGTAGTGTCTGCAGCGGCTCTCGCTCTATTGCGAATTTCCGAGAAAATACGGAGAGCAAAAGAGAGAAAGAGAGAGAGAAGGGGGTTCTCAACCAGTACATGGGCACACACACACACACACACACATATATATGTATATATATCCGGACGCTCGAGCTACTCGATACATTCTCGAGCGAGGAATAAACCCACGAGAGAAAGAGCGACTCAAGGTCTCACTCTAGAACCGCAAATACGTACACGTATACGAGCATACACATTCGCATAAACACAAATATAAACATACTTAAAGACAATCGTATACGGAATCGCCTGCATGTAATATATATATATACAGGATGAAATTTAGAAACGATAATAACGCTGAGAAAAAGTGGGCCGCTCCAGTAGTAACAGACGTTAGTTTGTTGGGCGCGGAGGGAGAAAAAAAAACAGAGAAACAGACAGGAACAAAGGAGCATATATATACCACATGGAATAATAGCGTGCTGCCGCCGTGGCATGCAAACTCATCTCCGTGTCCGTCCGTAAAACGTTCCTTGCGAAAAGAGAGAAACACGTAGAGGAAGAGCCAGCAGCAACAGCAGCAGAACAGAAGAGGAAGAGGAAGAGAAAAGAGGGGAGCGCAAAATCGGCGGATGAAAGTAGCCACATCGCTGCAGTACGCGCGGCTTGCAGCAGCAGGAGCAGCAGCAGCAGCAGCGGCAGCGGCAGCGGCAGCAGTAGTAGTAGTCGTAGTAGTAGTATAGACGGTGACCTTGTCGCCGGCAATTCACCCCGTCTGCCCCCCTCCGCGAGCAACCGCACGTCCCTCCTACTCTCACCCTCTTGCCCCTTCCTCCGTCTGCCGTTGCTGCTGCTGTTGCGCCCCTCTCCGCGCTCCGCAATTCTTCCTTTTCCTTGTTCTCGCCTCTTGCTTCCTCCGCGACTGCGCGAGCGAGCTATTATGTCGAGTGGCGAGCTGCACCAGTTAGGCCTCTTCGTATATTTTTATACGTCTACGTATACACGCACGTGTATATAGTTATATACGTACGGCGCGAAAGCTTCTTTGTGTGAGTTTGGACTTGCGACCGTAAGCTCGAGAGAGATTTATTTATCTCGCAGCATTTGCCGTTGATGCGCGTGTTGATCGTATATAATAATAAACGAGGAAATTCAATTGCGAGAGAGAAGGACAGAGAGAGAACGATAATAACGCGCTTTGCGAGAAAAAATGGTGTCACACATATAGTGAGAGATGATAACGAGCTCGAAGCAATATACAAGAGCCATCCTTCATGCATAAACATAATTCGGGCTCGACGTTGACTGCCGCCTTGAAAATTGACAATTTCAAATGATTCATTTCCGGTCGTGCAGACCGGTCGCCACTCCTATCATTTATATATATACACTCATACACGCATTCGTGCATCGAACTCTCCGATACTTGTCACACACACACACACACACACACACACACACACACACACACACACACACACATGTATAGATCACACTTTCGTTTGACAAGTTCACGTGTCCCCCCCTTCTCTCTAAATATAATTCGCAGACTACTGTACTCTTTCGCTTTAAATGCCTCCTACTCCTCTCCCCGACTTCCGTATTGAAATTCCGTCCGACTAAGCACAATCGCTTCTCCTTTGTTTCTCTTTGCCGCGCGCATTTTTGCACGCGTTTATACGTGTGTATGCAAAGAGAAAGAGAAAGAGAGAGAGAGAAAGAGGGAGCGAGAGAGACCTAGACCTAGACCCACTGCTCTGGCTTAGAATTGTAGACAGATAGAGAGAACGAGATGGAGAGGGACGGAAAGTACGGAGAAAGTGAATGAGCTCTCTCGCGAAGAGAGGGAACACACTCGCGGCGCGCCGAGAGATGGAAGAAAGTGCAGCATGTGCCACCACGCGCTATTTACAATGCGCCGCATTTTAAGCAAGAGACCGTTACTGCGGCCAGCCCTGACCTTGCGCTCAACGCACCGGCCATTATTATTCTTATTATTATTTTTTCCCTTTCTTTGACGACGGGACAAAAGACGTATTATTTTTTTTTTTTAATTTTTGTTTTCATTCGCCGTCGTCGAATACAAAAAACGAAGAGAGAGACAGCGGAAAAATATGATGATTTTTCGCGTGTGGTCTGTCATGTGTTTTTTATTTGAAACCAAGGTAATTGCATTTAATAATGTTACGTAAGGAATATCCAACTCGATATACCGTATAATCCGAATATTCACGCGACGACCGTGATTGCGATTAAAAACGAGTCAATCGCGAACTCTTTTTCAAATTGAAACATCTCGAGATTCTCTCTTGCTCGAAGGAATATTTTTGGAACGAACGCTAAGACATTATGCGCACGCGAAATAACAATGACTCTCGTGTGACATCATTGAAAATATTGACTCTGTATAATAAGCTGCGCGTCACACTTATTAAAGGCACACTTTGTACACTGACACGTTTATATACAAAAATATCTGTTGGGTTATTAATTATCCAAGTGTCGGAGAAATGCAAGAAAGAGCTTTTCAGAAATACGGAGGGAAAGAGTCGAACGAGTGACAAACAGGAAATTCTGCACACACGCGCGTGCACGCGGGGCGTAGGCTCTCGAAAAAAGTGTTGGAATATTGCGAAAAAAAAGATTTGCGCTCGCTGTGAAATAAACGAGAGAAACAAGAATACGGTCCAGCGCAGAAAGTTAGGGGAGGGAGAGAGAGAGATACACACATATTCGTTGGTGCATCGTACTAGTAGACGGGAAGAAGAAGCAGCAGCAGCAGCAGCAGCAGCAGCAGCAGAAGAGAAGTGGGAGAGGGAGGAAGAGAGACGGGGATAGAGCAGTTAAGTTAGTCTGTCGGTCAGTGACTGCCTGACTTTCCCGGCGCTGTTGAAGGTCAACTCTCCCCTTCTGCGCTGCTACTCTCGCGTCTCTTCCTCTCCCGCTTGCTCTCCTCTTGCAACAGCAGCAGCAGCTTTATCCTATACTCTATGCTATCGGCTATCGCCGCTGTTGCTGCTGTAGCTGCAGTAGCTGCTGTTGCTTCTTCTTTCCTCTCTAAACAGCCGCTTATCCATGCGATACACGCGTATAGAGCAAACGAAAGACTGATTAGAGAAGTTCTAAACCGATAGATTGGCCTACTGAAAGCTCAAAGTGCTGGCCCTTCAGACAATTACATGGATCCTTTTTCGTTCCTCGCTATATTCGCACTTCCGGCACGTACAGGCGGACTCGTACAGGCGGACTCGTACAGGCGGACTCGTACAGGCGGACTCGTACAGACACACGTGTACAGGCACAGAGGCAAAGGCACATTTATACGAGTATACTCCCCCTTTCTCGCGGCTGCAAACAAACGCTGATTCTCGCAGCGGCTATTTTTGAGCCGTCGCGCCGATGAGCTCATGCTGAAACTCTTCCTTGCACACACATACCCGGAAAAAGTCGCAAAATCCTCTCTCTTTCGACTGCTGGCTGCGTTTATAATATTGAAGTAGTCGCGCGGAGAGAAATATCTCTTTATGCATCTCTCTGTCTGCTGCTCTCCGCTTGATACATAGAGCAGCGCATTATCGGTACTCCTAGCGGTGTTTCCCGCGAGCCTCAAGAGTGGTATAGGTCAGTGAAGTAGCTCGAACCGCTACTCCCACCATGCACTCCTAGACAAGCCGCGCTCTTACGTTCACTCTTCGCGTATATGCCTATATACTGCCTCTCTCTCTCTCTCTCTCTCTCTCACTGCGGTTTATACTGACTCATCTAGTCTCGAGCTCGGCCAACGTTTTACTTTCGATTATGCTCGCCCGAGAGAATCTCGGAAAATAGGATATACCTACATAGACGATAGAGCTTTGTGTACACGTATGTCTATGTGTATTATATTTATACATATATGTAAGAGACCGAGGGAAAGGAGCAGCAGCGCACGACTTTATTATGCACTAGTAGTTCGATGGCGTCAGCGAGTGAGCGCGAGCCGCAACCTTGGCTCAGGTCAGTCCTCTATGATAGCCGCGGTGCGCTCGTACCCGAGTCGAGCCGAGCGAAGCCGACATCTCCCCTCTTTCTTTCCTCCGCTGTCTCTCTAGAGTTCGCACACTTATATTCCTCTATCCGCGGACAGCCGCGACGAATATTCGATCCTATATGTATTTGCGTGCATTCGCGCAAGCAACTCGAGCTTATATTATATATCTGGAACATTTGTTTAAGATTATTGTTCTCTGTACATACATATGATGCAGCTGTTGAGTTGGATCGAAATTCTTAATAATGAAAAAAACTTTTATTCTGTCCACAGTGTCCGAGAGCTACAGTAATTACGTGTCGTCGATGTATGGCAACGCAGTGGCAGGAGTCTCGCAGTTCGCGGCGCCTTGCACGTCTTCGCCACCACGACCTAGCGCCGGTTCCGGAGGCGTACCGACGAGCGTTATCCAAGCGGCTACGTCATCGGTTTCGGACGAGCTCTATTTATTGGAACTCGGATTCCCGCCGCGCGCCAAAAAGAGTAAGCTCAAGAAGCCGCGTCTGTCGTCCGGATCAGGCCCCGACTCCGGACCCAGTGGGCCCAATGGCCAAGGCTCACCCGTCAAACGTAAATCTCGCGAGGGCTCGACTACCTACCTCTGGGAGTTCCTGCTGAAGTTGCTCCAAGATCGCGAATATTGTCCCCGTTACATCAAGTGGACGAACCGCGAACGCGGTGTCTTTAAACTCGTCGACTCTAAAGCCGTGTCGAGGCTCTGGGGTTTACACAAGAACAAACCCGATATGAATTATGAAACGATGGGTAGAGCGTTGAGATATTATTATCAACGTGGTATTCTCGCCAAAGTCGATGGACAACGACTCGTCTATCAATTCGTCGACGTACCGAAGGACATCGTTGAGATCGATTGTACCGGGGCGTGAGACAGGGCCCGCCCGTCTAGGGCCCGTTCCTTCGCTACTGCTGCCGAACCGGTCGCCGTTCTGGTCAACAACAGAACCTGCTGGCACGTGCCCCAGCTGACCGTCCCCTAAAGACTCGACGGACCCCCGAGAGAAAAACTCTCTCTCTCTCTCTCTCTCGCTTCTTATATACATATACCTGATATGCGCCACGCGTCCACTTGTTCTCATCGCGGAGACTACGATCATGTCTTTCGACATTTTTCTTTCTTTTCTATATCGGAGCTAATCGTTTGTTTTTTTTAATTCTACAATATATATGTATATATATATATACCATTAGCAGGAGGTTCAGTATTAGAGTGGACTCTTGAGTTTTTAAATTTTACCTGTAAATACGGCGTCTCGATGAGAAATTAAAATCTGATCTGCAGTCTCCGCGTCGTGAATTCACCAATGAGACGTACACACACAGAAACACACCCATTGACGCACCGTTTCGTTCCGAACAGAATATAGAGAAAGAGAAACGTTGATGGTCAATTATCGCTTGTTATTGATGTTGTTGTTGTTGTTGTACACGATCTGCCCAAATTTGATGACGATGATGATGATCTCTCCTGTTCCCCCGGTACACGTCCCTCTCCTATTGATCTGCTCTCCGAGCGATGCGAACTGCTATATCTATACTGCCCTTTCTCAATATTTTGTACAAAATTACCTCGATTCGAGTACGCAATGACCGGTACGAGAGGGACCGAGGAGAACAGGAGGGAAAAGGCGACGTGCTCGTCGAAAAAAACAAATTTTACTTAATCGTTTTAAAATTAAGGATTACATATATATAAATATTAACGTGTATATGTAGGGAAACAAAATTTGTACATTTTTTTTAAAGAACCTGGCAAATTATTTATATTGTACATTTGTAACGGAAACGACGACGATGGTAAAGAGGGGAAAGAGGAAGAAGAAAAAAGAAATACTGTAACGCGCGTACCTAAACCCTCCCGGTAAATTTAAATTTCCATTTTTGGAGTCACCATACGTTGGCTTAATAACGCGCGGTTATAAGAATCGGACGAGCGAAGGAAGTTATATGTATGCGACGCGAATCGAGGGCTGTGAACAAAAATATGTAGAAAATAATACTAACGATGAGAACAAAAATGAGGAAAGCACGTTGAAAAGATACGAACGAGTGGGTTTAGGTCCGACGCTTTAAACTAGACGTCTAGAGCGTACGCGCTTTTTTCGATCAGGTGTTTTTGATATATAAAAACCGTACGAGTACGTGGAAATAGTTAAGAGACGACGAGAGCTCACACACTATATATTTTTTTATAAATAAGATTTGAAGTGGCAGTTGTTTTTAGTTGTGCTGAAGTGGTGTTTAAGGTGCTGGCTATTATGAAAAAGTGAAATTTACACACGTACATATAAATACACTCACATAAATACAGGAACATACACACACACACACACACACACACACACTCGACATACAGTTTATTACACACGAGGTCCAAGAATGTTATTTAGCGTCATATAGTGTTACTGATTCGTAAAAGATTATTGAGAATAATAGTATATCTTTGTACATATAAAGTATAACTTAAGTAAATATATGTATATATATATATATATATATATATATATATATATTATATATATTATATATAAATACTATTTGAATATGTATATATATATACATACACACATACATATATATATATATACACATATAAAATATATTATATATATATAAACACACATGCATATATATATATGGTACGTTATGTAGTGAAATCGCGCGAATTGTTGTGTCTCTGTGAGATTATGTGTCACATTGGAAGGGAAGGGTGCTATACAGACGAGCCGTGTGTTATATGTTTATCCTGACGTTGCCTTTTTCTAATTATCAAGACTATATAAGCTTTGTTTTTCTATATACAACCGACATTCGAGTTCTCTTTTCTACGTAAAGACCAATCATAGATTCCAATTGATTCTGCTGCATTAAATATGCGTTTGAGAGCGCGCAGCAAAACCAGCTTCCACACTGTACGTACTTTTATACTTGAAACTTAAGCGAGTTGGAGAAATCCGATGAAATTGCAAACGACGTCGACGACTAGAACGATAAGGCAAATGCGGCAGCGTCTAGCGATTATATGTAAAAAAAGAAGGAAAGGAAAAAAGAAAAGAAAATATGAAGTCGCCCTTCCCGTGCCTAGGGTGTAAAATAAATAATAGTAATAATGAGAAATCTTAATTTATTATCGCTCTGGGTCACGATGTAATAATGCTTGTGAATTTCGGATTGAAGATTCTCTTTTGTAAATATTATTGAGACGAGTAAAAAATGCGTCAAGATTCATTATTACGTTAAGTTTACGTAGATAAGGACACACAGTAATTCAACAGGGAATAATTATCGAGAACTGTGAAAATGCGCAGGCGTATAAATGCTGTAAACCGGGAATGAATGATCGTAAGAATGGAAATTTATCGTTAGACTCAGCAGTGCTCTCTGAACAATTTATAAAACTCAAATGGTAGCCTTGACATTTTTTCATACAAAAGCTAAAATCTCTATGGGAGAGTGGATAACGATGAAAAACAATACAAGGGAACTCCGTAGAAAGAAGAAAACTGAAAACTACAATAAATCACAGTAATCCAGTGCTGCCAATAATGCCTGTAACAGTTCTCGGGAGTTGATTGCGCGCGCGCGTATAACAATAGAGAAAATCTGTAAAGTTTTTTTGTACATTGTAGTCCGTGCCAAGAGATGGCCCGGGAACTGCAGACATACCGATGATACAAAACGAATTGCCTTTATGTATTAACAAAAAGTTGCCTTCTAAAAGAAAATATTTAAAAAATCAAGTGAAAATGACACGATTATAAAGACGAAGATATACCAACTTTAAGCGTCCCACTTGTTCTAATAATATTAATTTTGATCCCACTGCCCTCCCCAGCCTCTCCGCCCTCTCCGCCTTCTCCGCCTTCTCCGCCCTCTGCGCCCCCTTGCCCCCCTTGCCCCCCTTGCCCCCGGTACTTAAGGGAACAAGCAAAAATCACAGATAGAAAAAAGATTTCTCACCGTCCTTTTTCTAGGTCGATTCTCCGTACGATTTTATACGATTCAACATTGTACGCGTACGCGCACGCACACACGCAGACACAGACACATACACACGCAAGCAAGCACGCACGCACATTCATGTACGCGTATAAAGATACGCAAGCTCGCGTTCAAAAAACAGAAAAAGGCAAGATCGCACGACGCGACGAGGGCTTTTCTTTTGTTTTTCTTTTTTTCCTTTTTTCTTCTGTTCTTCTTTTCTTCTTTTCTTCTTTTCTTCTTTTCTGCTTTTCCTTTTCGTCTTTTTTTCTTTTTCTCTTTTCTTCTTTATCACAGTGATCGTTAGCGTTGGTCGCGTCGTTGCGCACTTTGGCTGTAATGTAAGAAGAAGAACGTACGAATGTGTAACGTCTTCACATCGAGATATTCGACGATATGTATATGGAGGATTGTTTAAATACTTGTACATTTGTGAATCCGCAACATAAGTACAATATCATAAGAAAAGAATGTGTAACTTGATTAATTATTATGCAGCTTCAATACACACGAAGGAAAAAATAAATCATACCGTTATGAAATATGACCGGACACACCACAGCAGAAGTCCTATTTTTAGGGGAAGTAAATTTACATATACATTCATAACATGTGACTACACTAGAAAATAATTTAAAGAGTAAGACTCTGTTATAATAGGGATAAAGTATATGATTATTTACCTGTAAAATATATGAAATGCGATGGATTGACATAAGGAACTCTAATGTAACGTTCTGTGATTCGTTGTTTGTAGGTGAAATTTAATAAAAGATAATGTATGATAAAATGTCTGTACAATCTTTCTTCTGATTATTTCTTTTAAATACCCTTCACCTCTTTCTTTCGTCATATTTTCTTGCTACTCAGTTGGAAAAAAAGTTTAACTGGGAAAAATATCATTCAAAATCAATCTACCATGTCAAATGGTTATGTCAAGATATAAATCCAAAAATTAAATTGACTATTCGTTATTAATTCCCGCGCAAATTTCAACTCAGTCGGTAATGTTACGATCATCATTACCAGCTCTGCTCACTGAATAACTGAATCGGTCAGTTAGCCAAAATGTTGGATTTTGCATTTGTAGATGGAGCCACCGCCTCGTGGTAGCTGTACAGTGTACATCATTCATAGAGACTCATTTATCGTATAGCTTCCGGACGGGGTCCGGTGTTGAGCTATGTATTCAATTTGAGGCTACGATAACAATACGTCGGTTTCTCATTGAAAATGACTACTACACCTAATGTAACTACTCCGATTTTATCGAAAGCTCAGCAAAGAAAGTCATTGTCGGCTAAAAAGGGTCCAATTAAGGGTTTGAAAAATGTCCTAGCTCAACCGAACGAAAACTATTGGTAAGTCCATGTATCGCGAATACAGGTTATATACCCTAGAGCACATTTTATAGAATCTGAGTGTTTATGTTTATGTCACCTTTAGGCCACTTTTAAAAGGTGATGAAGCAGTGTCTTTAGAAAATGACTTAAAAAGGTACGTTAACTTTAATAAACAATTTCTAAGTATGTTAAAGGCAAAGAAGTTTGAAATAAAAATAATATTTTCTAGATTGTTGCCTGTATTGAAACGGTCTGAAAATAAAGTGCCATGGGCTCAGCTACGAAAAATGAAAAAAGAAGATAGATCAGCAGCAAGGCGTAACGCTAATGTTCAATCTGATAATAATTATGATAAAAATATTGCGTAAGTTTGATAAGAGCGTTTTATATCATTTAAATTTATAGATAATATATTATGCCTATGTTTATATTTTAGGAAATCTATTGTATTTGGAGTTAATGCGTGTACAAGGCTGTTGGAGAAGAGTGAATGCTCTTGTGTTTTACTTGATGGCAATGTAGATCCACCATTACTTGTTAAACATATTGTTCTAATGGCTAAAAATAAAACTGTTCCTGTCATTTTAGTACCTTTTTTAAAAAGAGTGACTTTGCAAACAATAGGATTTGCAGCGGTGGCTATTGGATTAAAAGTACTATAATTATTTTTTTAACTTTTTAATTTATTATTTTCTATAATAACGTAAATTTAATTACAGAATGATGTAAAGAATGTACCAGATAATTATTTTTCTAAACTTTTCGAAAAATTATCAGAAATGTCTTCAAAATTATCAAGATTCAAAGCACCAGTTGCTTTATTCAGAGAAAATACAAAGTTAGACGATGATAAATGGAAAAGTAACAAATTTATCGAGCCTATGGAAATAGCAACTAAAGAAGGTGCCAAACATTATACTGTATCAACAGATGTCTATCTATACAGAATGTCAAAAAATGAGAGAGTTTTTCAACCTGACAATGCATCTAAAAATAAACCAAATATTGATAAGGAATGGAGTGATTATATTGCATTGGACAATGATGGATTTAATTTGGATCTTAAACCAACTAAAAAACCATTAAGATTCTTTGAAAGTGTTAATAAGAATGATGGCAATAATAGTAATACTAATCGAGTGTCATATACAGGTAAAAAACGATTAGGTGAGTCTGATGCTAAGGTCAGTTACAAACCATTGAAAGTGAAACGTTTAAAGGGCAATGAATCACGAACTAAAGCTACAAGACCCCCAAAAGTGAAAAAGAAATGACATGGTTGTAAATTACTTTTTATAAATAAAAGACTGTTGTATTTTTTGTACAAAAATTTTACACTATTTACAGTAATATCTTACAGTTACATTTTTTCAATTTTATAAACATCGAAAGTCTCAGAGAATAAGTATACATCAGACAGGTAGAGTGGAACTGACTGACGACTTAAACATTCTGGTAAAAAACATCAGTCCTGTCGTGCCACCAGGTATATGGCTTATCAAAAATGTCAACATTGCAATTATTTGACATACTGCACACAAGACAGTCAAAGATGTAGACTGCAAATGGAGAGCAAAGTACAGTGTACCAGTTAACGTAGCGATATAAATAATAGAAAAACACCTTCTTTCGGCAGTAAAGAGAGACTTAAGATAACTCATAGGACCCCACAGAAAACTGAAGCTGCAAATACATAAAGATCAGGATTTAGTTCGACAATTTACATTTTTAAAGATACAAAAAATTCAAAATCACAGTACCTCATTAAGAAAAACATGCTTCCTAACGAATAGAGAAGAGCAAATTTTCGAGCTTTCAATAATAATACAGGAATATAAATAGCTGAAAGACAAAAGCATATAATTCCCATAACAAAACAAAGTCCAAATGCTGTCAGTCTCTGCAATCTCGTCTAAAACATATACATATACATTATTTGAAAACATTGAATCATCCAAACGATTTTACTTTTCTATTGAAATTTCTTCGTAAATTGCTTTAAAAGTTTGATAAAAGGTTATGTTCACAAGATACCAACCATACTAGGACAACAGTCTTTTTGTGTCTCCTTGAACCATCCGGACTCCTGTTCGTTTTCTTCGGAACTTCTTCCAAGCCATTTTCCCAAATTTGGTTTAGGTATCGCTACCGAAGGCAATTGAATTTTATACTGTTTTTCATTTTTGTTACTCAGAAGATATTCGCTGAGCTCCTTGTTCAGATCAGCCATTTTGACACGTAAACCTACTTGTCAACTATGTTTACATATTCGATCGGTAAAGTAGCTCTCGTTATCTACATTCTAGTTTGTATTTATTTGAAAACTATGAATCTTATTAGTGTGCTTGAACTTAATATTGTACAGCAACAATATATATACTCAATCGACTTATACTTGTAGGAAAAAGAAGGAAAAACAACATTTCTTTATTGGAATATGATACGTAATAGAAAAATAAATAACTCTTCTTCGGATTTTCAAACTTACATTTATTTAAACAAATCAACATTGACCTCATATTATGGGTTGCATATCGTATCGTTTACATAAATTATTATGCATTGCTCTACCTCGCAGAACAAGTATTCCCTGCATCACGCCGTATCTTTCGTTTTTATTTTTTATTTTTATTTTTTTTTATTTGTTTAATTATTTTATTATAATTGTCGGTAATTCTTTGTCGGTATTGAGTGTGTACGTGTGTTGTTAGTTTATCACCAAACATTCGAGATGGGGGGGGGGGATACATCGGATATCGTGTTCCTGGCTTAACTGAATAATTTAATAATAATATCAATAATAATAATAATAATAATAATAATAATAATAATAATAATGATAATAATAATAATATCAATGGTAATGCTGGACTAGAAAAAACGTTGAGCTTCGATAGTCAAGTTTCATTCGATGACTGTATACATACTGAGTGAGCTTGCGTAATTACTACACAAAGCCAACGAGAAAAAAAGTATCAAGCTCAATTGCCATGATAAGCAATGTTTGTAACGAAAAATAGTATACAAATGAAACATTATATAGTACCCACGCAATCGATCAATCAATCAATCAATCAATCAATCAATCAATCAATCAATTAATCGTTCAATCAATAATATATAACAAAGAATCACATTTTTCTTATAATACGATCTACGATCCGTATTTACTTTACTTTTATTATTTTCATTTTTTTTTTGCTTTTTACTGCCACTTTTAGTTCCATTATCTTCTTTTCTTCGCTCGTTATTAATACTATGGCTCTATTATTTTGCGTTGATAACCTTTGTTGTTTTTTTTATCAGAGAAAGAGATAGAGAGAGAGAGATATTGTTCGCATCGGTTCGTTTCGATAATTTATACACGGACAAAAACGTTGAATTCGACGCAAAAGGGAAATTCGGACTAATAATGTATACAAATGATTATCAGACTGCAAACGAATTCGATAATAAATGGATTAATCGTATTTTTACAAATATACGTCGGCTGTGATAAGACTCTCATCGTTATCTTCTCTTCTTTCCGTTCAAACTATTTTGGCTTCCGTCTTTAATATACCTTTAATACATGTCAATCGTCACTCATTCGTCAACACATTCTCCCCTCTCTCTCTCTCTCTCTCTCTCTCTCTGTCTCTCTCTTTTTCTTACGTTAATAAATGACAATACAAATGTACTGTACTGCAGCACGTAATTACCCCCTGTCTCGCTTAAAAATTAAAGAGTAGTCAGTCGTCAAAAAGATGAAATTCTCGTTAATTTTGGAAGATGTATGTGTGAATTTTGCATATGTACGTATGTATGCACGAGAGAACCTCCGGGATTTTCGACTTGTTCGTTTATCCCGATTCGTTGCAGCTCTGGATCCGTCTGTTTTTATTTTATGCATTCAATGTCGCGTTTGTCATATAGTTTCACCGCGAGATACGTCACATCGACGCGAGCGAGTAAAATATTTTTGCTCTGGGCACTGTATATATATATATATGCTTTCGGCGTGACATCGATTTTCCTGCTTCTTTTATGTCTCGAGTACACACGCACACACATGTACCCACATGTACGTATCCTTAGATACGTAGAGAACCACGAAAATTAAACGAGAACGGATTCATCGATTTGTCAACGAATTTTGTTTTCTGATAATATCACTGTTCAATACTTTGTATACGTAATTCGAATACAGCTCGTTCTGATTTCCTGTTTACATAACATTCGGGGTAGGTTGTCGAGTGTATTTGCGTGCCTGTGTATCTATTGTTATTTATTTATTTTTATTAAATGCGAACATATGTACAATCGTCGCGGTATAAGAAGAACAATATCGTCGTTTTTGTCGTTTAACTTGAATGACTTGCAATACTGCTTAAACCCTACGCTTAAAACGTCTACTTGAGCTGTTTGGGGAAACAGCGATCATTTGCGGATACACTTCGTTCGCATATCCTATCAATAAGTAAATTAACGCGATGTAACGTTAAGAATGTAGAAAATACGAAATATTGCGCTTTAAAAAAAATAATCAAGGGGGAGGTTTGTTGTGTTCCTGTACGGGGAGTAATGTATATTACGCGCATACGCGACACGATTTAGTGTTAAGTATATATCTCCCACGCGCATTGAATAATTAATACTTTTTTACATTTAGCTAGAATTTTTTTTTCTCTATACATTTTTTTTCTTTTCTTGCTACTCGGCTAGTAGTCGAATATGCGGAGGGGCGACGCGCGATTGTACTGCATGCCAATATCAGGGTTTTAAAAGAATATCATTGGTCGCGAAATCGTCGTGTGAATTAATCGTTAATAAAAACCCGTTTGATCGATTGATTCTGTCCTTTTACTTCTCGAATAAAAAAAATATGTTAATTTTATTATTATCGCGTATATATATGAAAGGTTTTAACTATTTAATCTCGGTTTACATAGATTATATAATACTTGCTCGTCGGAATCAACTGTTTTTTTTATCAAAGTCTCGTAGTTTTCGCGGAAAATTTTAATAACGATTAATTGATTCCACTCTTTACCGTCGTAATAAATTCTTTTTTAGCACTTTTTTCTTCTTATGCTTTTCGTATTCGTCCTCTTAACCATCTTACTCTCTTTTGATAAATATACAACTTTAACGTTATGATAACTCCGTATTTTATTCGGTAGAAAATAATTGAACTTGAAACCAAAAGCGAAATTCCTATAGCGGGAGTATTGACCGGAGAAACGAGAGCAAAAATGCTAAAACGATTTCGAGCCGAGAAGCACAATATTGCATTTGTATATTATATAATAATATAATTCACAGAACTACGGAGCAAGTCAAAGTCAAATAGAGCTTCGTTAATATAATTCATTATTATTATTTTTTTAATTCTCACAATGTGTGACACGATCGCTTATGAACAGTCGATCAATTCGGCAGGAATCAAGAGAAGTTCGACGACACTTTACTTTAAGTACTTTAATCTAGGTTTCTTTTAGTTTATTTAATTAATATTATTTATTCCTTTTTTACTTCATCTTCTTTAATTCAGTTTTTTTTATATATAAACGCGTATAATCAACAAACGAGGTTCTCGTATTTGTATTTATTCAGTCTACGAAAGAAGAGAAGGGAAATGAAATACCGAGCTATCACTTATGTAGCGGCGTGGAGAGAGTGTTTCACTATTTTTTATACGTATTATAATCAAAGAGACCAACTGGAGAGATAACGCCAAGTGTATCATCATCCCGGGGTATATCAATTCAACTCCTTTCATCTTTTTTCGTTATTCGTTTCAATTTTCACAATTTTAGGTTCATCTTTCCTATTACCAAAGCTCGATTCATCCTCTCTCTCTCTCTCTCGCTTTCTCTCTCTCCTCGCTTTCAACCTCTTTTGTACACAGACGCGTTTAGATTTTCCACGAAAGAAAGTCGCGGCGTTGCGCTACTATTTTAAACTGCTTTTATGCACGCAGTTTGGCCCATTTTAACAGGGTTATATTTTTTCCCTTTTCAAATCGTTAAGAGATACTTAAGTAAGTGGTAATATTGCACACGCCGGCACTGGACCGCCGATTTCACTCGAGGCGGTCCATTTTCAAATCAATCTAGGTAATTTGTATACCTCAATTATTTGTAATCTCTCTCTTCTCGTTTCTTTTTTTCTCTATTTTTCTCCTCGTTACATGCCTAATATCGTGCGCATACAGTAGCTACGCCAGTATACCCGTACACGCAAAGATGAGCGGCAAAAAAATCAAGCTCAATTCGTTATCTCGTCTTTGTGTCGTACATCGAGTTTAATACAATTAGCTAAATTAGCTGCTCATCAAAAAATCTCTCTCGATACGTTATCAATTACAATATGTGATTTCGTAGTAGAATTTTCGGTTGTAAATTGATTATCGAGTGGAAATGAACAATTTGGCGCACCTCGTACCTTAACGTATACAGTGTCCTCGGACCGAAAAATTCGTCTGTTAAGACGATGAGGCTCGCGAAATATCGCTTTCTAATACAACTCACTCGTGCTGAACTCAGTCATCCGTCGAGATTTTCTATGGCACCTTTCGCTCTCTTTCTCTCTCTCTCTGTCTCTCTCTCTCTCTCCCTCTCTTTCTCGCACTCCCTGATGCAGACTACTTAAAATCTAAGCTCGTACTTAATTAATACTAAGTATCGTTATAATATCGCTAAACGTATCGTTGAAACGCACTAATGAACGTTACTCATATTAATTATGCTTCTTCTATCCGTTTGAACGAAATTAGCGCTGATTCCTCCGTATCCGTGTATTTATGCGCGACAGCCTGGCCCCTGGATATGCGATGCCTCTCTAGAATCGTCTGGTTTGATCGATTGTTATGATTTAACTATGAGAACGAATAGAGAAGGTCTCGTTGTCATGTTCTCAAAGCCTTGCACCTCAGTCGACGTCTATCCCAAATATTGCTGAAGAAACGACAAGACCATCTTTGGTATGGCGATTGATAGGCCAGTGTAGTCTTGCAGCAAGCGAAATCATCTAAGACTTAATGTGCAGCGCAGCAGAATTGAATTAGCTCGTGAACTTTTTTTCTTGATACGTAATAATATTACTTTTTGCCTTTTCTTTTAGGAATTCCAATGACTAGAATGCAGCCCTAATGCGCGCATGCATCTACATATCTCATTTACATATATGTATAGTATATATGTAAATGACAGGTATATAATATGTATCCGAACGATCCCCAATAGAAGAAGTAGCCCCCGTTGCAGTAGTTGTTCGTTGTTCTGCGTCGACGAATGTGAAACACGTGCGTGTAAAACGATTTAACAACAAACAGTCTATTTGTTCGCGAAGACTCGTCAGACAGTTGTGACGTACTCTCTCAGCTCCTGACGTTCTTCGTCCTCATCGTCGGCGAGCCATTTGCCGCTGTGACGTGCGGCATCCTCGCTCTTCGCTCGAAACATCACACCTCGTTTAGTTGACTCGCTACGGTTGTAGCTGCGCACCTCCTCGCTAAGCGAGCGTTTCGTAGCGTCCATTCGCGGTGGAACGTCTAGTAGGGCTTTGGACCTTTGCATCTGGAACCGGTTCCGTCTAGCTCTTCCAGGCTCTTCGCTCGCGCTTCGCATTATGGACTTGAGGGCCGGTGGCGGGGCCAGTTGGATTAGCGGGGGCGGAGGCTCTTGCTGCTGCTGATGACGTTGGCTCTCCTGGGATTTGGCGCGCAGAGCCTTCTTTTTGCTGGAGCGGACCTTGAGGGTGGAGCGTTTGGGCGGTGGTGTTGGCGGGGGCGAGGGCGACGAGCACACAGGTGGTACGAAGGAGGTCTGACGATGTAGCTGGGCCTCGCGGGGATCCTGGGGTGACCAGACAGGCGTGCCGATCTCCGGGGGTGGCGAAGGCGGCGGTGGCGACTCTTCACGCCAGGCACCTTGGTAGATCGGAAAGGCTTGCACCTGGTCGAGGATGCGCCAGCGAAAGGCCTCCTCCTCGGTCGGCGTTGGCGTGGCCTCCGGTGGAGGTAGATGCGTTGGTGTGATGTTGTGGAAGGGCGACCAGGTACGAGGGGGACCGTCATCCTCGTCCACCGGTGGAATCTGGCTGGACTTGCGTTCTGGTGCTTCCGCGTGTTTTGCCGCAGCGACAGTCTGTATAGGCGACTCGTCGTATGGCACCCACTTGATGTCGCTGATCTTTTTGGTCTCGCGCTTCTTCATGCCGACGCTCGGCAGAGGAGAGTAACCCTCGTAGGGAGCCCACTTGGCGTCCATGATGCTGATCTCGGGTGAGATGAGTTTGCGAACGATTCGGTTGTCCAAACGGAGCACTTGGCGAGGGTCGCGGTCGGGGTCAGGCGACATACTGCGGCGAACGCTGTATTTGGGCCGCTCCTTCAAGCTCTTGCTCTTGTAGTCATCGTGCGGCTTCACCACCTTCGAGGCTTTGCGCTCGGCTGGCAACGAGAAGTGTGGCTTGACTCCCCAGCGAGCTCGAAGCGCTCGTTTCTCCTCCGACGGTTGAGCCCGGCCTTTAACGCTGACACTCTTACTCATCGGCTGTTGTTGTTGCTGCTGCTGAGCTAGTTCTACCTGCGATCGAGGCTGGTCAGCGGCGGCGGGAATGGGCGAGGCTGAGCCCCGTTCCCTCGAAGAGCGAGAATCGGCACTGAGACGCTTTTGCGAGAGAGTTACAGCAGGCTGAGGTACAGGCAGCGTAGGCGTGACGGAGCGCGAGCCCAGACGAGAGCCGGCGCGCGAGCCGGAGCGCCGGTCCTCTTCGTCGGAAGGCAGGGGACTGTGACGACGAGAGCCGGGCGGCCCCTCGTCGCTGACCGACGGTGAACGCGAGAGCGCCAGCTGAGGTTTGGGACAGGTGCAGCGCTGTTTTGGATTGGCATGGACGTCGGGCACCTGGAGTGTCCAGCGGTGCTCGCGGTCCATGCGGCTGTCGTCGCTGAGGTGCTTGCGGAGGTCGTGCTCCGGCAAGTCGGGTTTCAGCGACCACTTATCCGTCTCGGCACTGTGATGCTTGCGCAGGTCGCCGCGCTCGGGGTGGCGTCGTCCCTCGCGCTGCACCTGGGGCGTCAAGTTGTGACAGCTGCACTTGGTGGCAGAACGAGAGGCCAGATCTACGTCGGTGCGCGAAGTGTGCAGTTCCCAGCGAATCTCGGCGCCCTGACTGGCGTGTTTGCGTAGGTCTCGCAGAGCATCGTCGGGCGAGAGGAAGCTCCGATACTTGCGCAACTCGGGCCGTTGCAGGGCGCCTCGGAAGTTTTGTCCAGTGTGATACTGGGACTGGTCGATGGTGTCGAGGTCTTCGATCGTGTAGGAGATTTCGAGAGGCTGCCGCTGCCCACAGCCCGTGCAGAGGTCGCCCTCGGAGTCAGCGTCGGCGTCATCGGTTTCTTCGCCGGCTACGGCGCTGTCGGGCTGCTGTTGCTGCTGGTCCGCTGACTCCTGCGTTAATAATTTAGAGGTCGAGGCTATCGCTGAGGCGGTCGCAAGGTCAAGCTGCGTGGGCCGTTTTTCCTCGACTGACGAGGCAGACGGGCGGCGGCCATCGTCAGAGGGTTGTGACGTCGCAGCGGTACCTGGTGATCCGCACCAGCAGGTGGGTGTAGCTCCGTCAAGCTGCCTTGGTTGGTACCGCGACTCCGGAGACGACGAGGCTTCGGTCGAGGCCGTTACCAGTCAAACTGCCCCTATCTGTCGCTCCGTAGGCCTGCCGACACATTACACCACTCACATTATCATAGTTACCCCTTTTTGTTTAACAATTTTTGTACACTACTTATAGATCTATGTATATAGGAGTCATCTTGAAATTTTAAACTCTACATCTTACAATCATGAAATAATACACTAACGTTCTATATCGCACAAGGTAGAACGTGAAGAAGAAAGCTCTTGCTCTTGCTTCTTTATATTGAAGTAGCACGAGTCTCAAATGGTCAGACATCGGCTCGAGCCTGCTGCTTCACATATTTTCGTGCCGACTATATTTAATACTACACTCTAATGTGATACTCGTAAAAAATTACTCTTCTACTTATACTACAATCGTATAAACTTTCCTTGCCATACTTTTTTTATCTCAGTTAGAAAACAAAGTTTGCATTTCATGCCCCCTTTGTACATAAACGGCTGTCGAGGTCTTTCTAATAGCATGCAGTCCCTTGTACAAAAGAAGAATACAACAAGTCAGACAGTTGACTCGAGTAAAAGGGAGAAAGAAAGATAGGTATCGGGGGAATAAATCATACAGAGGTTTAAGCTCTCGCGTGAGCATAATTCGAATTAGAACAACGTGCCTTCAGTTCGGAGAAAATCTCGGTGAAGTATCCAGGTTCGCTGTTGATACGTAGCATCTTTGAACTTAATCGGTTGACGATGAGTAGACATCGGTCCCAAAATTTGTCCTTGCTGTCTTCAACCAGGAATGGCTTCAATGGGTAACTAATCTCGTTACCCATGTAACTATAGGACAGGTAGAGGCAGGTCAACACCGTCGCCTGAAGTTCGCTCTCCGATGCCTCTTTTCCGTCCACTAATTCTCGTACAAGCATATATACGAATACTACGTTCGCTGGGTTGATGAATGTTACGTCCTGAAATAATACGATTATGAATTTAATGATCGAAATTGACAAATCGATAAAATCTAGTGGTAGTAGTCAAGCTTTAGTCAGACGACACATTGCGGTGTATATAATTATTCAACCTCGTTCATTTATAGATCCGAGTTGATATATGTTGAGTTAGAATTAGCGTCGAGCTAATGCGTCGAGATCTAAAAACAAGCGACTATGGCTATATATAATAACACACACGCGCGCGTGCGTTTGTATATACGTATTATATACGTCTCGCAAAGCAAGACCAATCTACGAGCCTTAGTAACATCGTCAATCGCACGTGAGGAAAGCGCGAGAGTGAACCTCCCGTCTGTCCATCCATCCAGACAACAACGTAGTGTAGCGTACGCTCTGACCTGGATAACAATGCATGCACCCACACAGATATGTGTACACAGACACACATGGAGAAAGCATCAGTAAAACAGCAGCATCTCTTCGATCGATTTATCAGGGATATGCGCTTCAGTATGTTTACCTCAGCACAATATATATATATATAAACATATGTAGTATATGCAATCTAGCCGGTACACGCGCGATGAGCTCTTTGACAATAGCCATTATTTGATTCCCTATGATATCTTGCTTGACAATATAGCTTCGAACGTCCTATATCACCACAGTCGAATATTATGCGTGTAAAGGGTGGGGATAGAGACTGGCGTTCACGCGTTCTCTTCGATCGATGTTTGTTGCCGGGCGGTTATACTCCAAGACTCGAACGACAATTTTATGGACGTTAAAGGTATATATTGTAGACTTGGCTTTTATTACGCATATAAAAATCGCGTAAATAGAAAACACAAATCGTTTGGTGGGTATCGTGAAAACAAAAACACGATATTGCAAGCGCAATAAGTTCCTTATTTTACATCATACATGGATCTATAACGAATCTATATTCGTTGAAAAAAGCTTGAAAGAGCTTTTCTCAGCTTTCGAAATGAACATCAAAGCGTCTACGGTGTATACGTATACAAGTATACATATACACGAGTACTATATCAGCTCAGTGCTAATTACTAGGGCGTACGCGCCTGAGCTTTCTCTCGGAAACGAAGCGTTAACCAAGCGGTTAGTTATTTCAGCGAATTGCAACAGCAAGTGTGTGAGGCCCCTCAGTGACCCGGCAGGATCGATGACCCCGATAGAGTCGTCGCCAACCTGCTGCAACAGCAGCACTTTCCTTTTGTTCGTATATATATATATATATATATATTATACATATATACAGCTCGCCGTACTTTACTATAGGCTTTTCATTACACGCGTCGGTTGCACGTACGAATACGTATGTGGAGACTCGTATGTACCGCCGCGCTCAAACTGCGTCGCAGTGCAGAGGGGATAGTCTTACCAAAAGCGTTGACTCCGAGACTTTTGCGCCGCGGGGAGCGTACGCGTAGTTAAGGGTAGAAGGATACTTTTTCCTCGATCTCCTATAGAATGCGGTACGTTATGTGTGTATAGGGTATGATAGGATCGAAATTTATAACCCTTTGAAGTCTGTATACCCGCAAGCACACTAGTGTATATATGAGAGTGTATATATGAGAGATCGATTATGGCCTTTGCTCAGATGCTATAACTGTACATGTATTTCTCACCTCTTTCTCTATATTTATATATACATATACGAGCGCGCCAAGAAGCGTATATACTGTGTCCGATCTGTATAGGCTGAGTTTGAATTTGCGTATCACATGCTCTCGGCTGAGAGATCGCAAAGGGCTGATGCTGCAAGCCTGTGTAACGAGTAAAATTAGCCCTTTCGAGGGCACGAGGGGATGCGGCTACTTTGTCCTATAACTGCTCGCGATAAAGAAATTAAATATAGGAGGTCGACGACAAAAATAGTCGTGAGCGAACAGAGCGGAAAAAGAAAAGATCTCTTTTATATGGCACAGCGTCTGTGTACAGAGAACAGGTATACGTTGTTCTATCGTTCCATATAGTACGTGACTATATGAGTATTGGGTCAAGTTTATCGAAAAGATCTTTACTTATTAATTTTTTCATCGAAAATTTCAATCAAAAACTTTTCTTGTTCTCTTTTTTTGCGTACTTTATTTTTTCACGTAAATCCTTACCTCGTTTATGTCCTAGAACTTATTTTCCATACCGTACAAGGCTTTAATAATCCATGTACAATATACATGCCCACTACACGAATTTCATCGAACTCTTTCTTTCTTAATGGTCGAAATACCAATTCCAAGTTTTTACAAAAGACTCAAGGCAATACCAGCGTACACACGAAGCGAATTCAGTACGTCGTCTTTACCTAAAATTTATTTCCGGTGTTAAACGAACTTTCGAAAGATAAAAAAAGGAAAGTCATTTCAACGTTCAGCCAGATTGCATATAATAGACTGTATTCAAAGTGGGTCAATCCATCGACAAGGTAGGTATATAGAATACGAAGGTGCTGCATCGAGGTTCTCTCTCGTATTTACGTAAGCTGCAAAGAGATGAGATAATTGTTAAGGGGGTGGAGATAGAAAGAGAGAGAGAGTGAGAGAGAGAGAGAGAGAGGGGAGAAAATTCTACAGCCTGGCGACGGGAAAAAGCCCCGAGAGTCCATGTAACGCGGACCTCGACCGATCGATATTTACAGGGGTGAGCGGCCTGCCCTGCCCCTGCTACTGCTCTGCGCAGAATACAGACTGTATACGCGATTCTGTGGCTAAAAAGACAGAGAGGCAGAGAGTTGCTTTTCGCTAAAATTTTGACGTAAATGCGTATTTTTATTCACATCTCTCTTTGACTTTCCTGTGTGAGAATTACGTCGAGATGGTTGAGAATTTTATTGTTCACAAAGCTTTTACACCTGCCAACCCTATCTTTCGAACATGCAGTTTTTTGACGCTAGAAATTTTGTAACGATACATTATTTTTATCGCTGTATGAACGTACACAAGTTGAAACATTATCGTCTGGTGACTCGTGGAAACTTGTCGAGCGACTGTACTGCGGAAAACTGCATGTGACATAGGCTCGTGTGACATTGTCGCGTATAGTTTTTCTCGACAACGACAACGACGACGGCGACTCTGATCGTATTATCAACGCTGTTTTGGCTTCGCTTCGCGAGCATCGCGTGCCTCCAGCACGGAAGTTGTCCGATGTCTCTACGGATTCGCGGGTAATGAGATTTCTACCGCATTATCGGACACGTTTTCTATATATATATGTACATATATACAATGAATGTTTTGAGATCGAAATTGTTGGTATACCTATAGACAAAATGGATCATCGCGATTACTCGAACGGCAACGTGTTGCGCACGCATTGTCCTAGTAACACTTAAGAAAGTACCGCAAAGCTCGAACACTGTATTCGTGAGAGAGTATTTACATTCGTACAATACGTTCGAAACAATGACGCATTGTTTAGAACTTGTCGCGTAGCCGATTCTCCTTTGCTGATATTAGACAATTTCCCTCTTCTCGACTCTTTAGTTCGCTGGTGTTGAGAATTCACGTATATTTTATACATTAATATCAGTGTATATATATGTAGATCAAGGCGAGAACTTGTGGGTAAATGCGAAATGTAGCGATCGATATTTTTTAACGATCCAAGTTTCAAGTAACTATTGTCTTAAGTTATTGTTTGCATTTCCCAGTGACGTCGATGCGTATATAAGAGTGTATTATGCGCGAACACGAGCATATAATACCAGTAGGTCAATGTGGTTAATTTTGATGATAAAACAAGTCTCTTTGTATATGTTTAAAAAAAGGACTATTACGTCAACGGTACCGTAGTGAGAAAGTATATACTCTCGAAGGACTCGATTATTGTTCAGTCGGTCAATATTTACGCAAGTTGTACAGGTCGATCACTGGTTGATGTAAAACGCGACTTCGTTCTCTGCAAATATCCCGTTTCTCTGATAAAAAACGTTACATATTCGAATCTCCTTATGCATGCCGTAAGCGAACCTTGTCGAGTTACGTACGAAAAAATTGCGTTGAGGATGAATTTCGTAATGCTCATTCTATGTCTGTAGATAATCAACAAAAATAGTTTTAAAAAACCTATGACATAAACAATACGAATTCTTATTAATCCGCTTATGGGTTTAGTTATTATACTTTAAATATTTTAGTACTCAGCATTAACGTTAAACTGGCCCTGAGCCATTCTCAATATGGGTATTTACAATATCACAACAGAGATTTTATTTTTTATAATTAAATAAAATGTATCATATATATCCTTGCAATTGATTGCGTATATGTTTGTTGCACAAGTCGCTGTTCTCGTGCGATCGTCCTCCCTCCGTCACTTTATAATAATGAATAGCGAATGATAATATGTATTATAATTAAATTTAACGAGATCGATCGGGTTAATTAAGAAACTTGGATGAAATTCTAGTCAAAGAGCAATAAATTTTGCAATTTCCATCATTACTAAAAAAATTCATTAGAGCCGAAGAAATGGAATCCTCGATCGAGAAACATCGGAACTATAACGAACTTATTTTTTTACTCCCTTATAATTGCCGACTACTTGTGTTATATATACAAAAGCACCCAGTCATGGAAGTAAGCGAAAAGGGGGAGATAAATAAAAGGTCTCGTGTCGTCCATTCTCTTGGGCGACTTTGAAAAATAATCTTTTTATATATCACTCAGAACACTGACGCTTGCAAAAAAAATAACCATTGGTTGATTGATTCAAGAGTTAGCACGCGTGTCATCGATCCGTTTCATCGCGCTCAGTAGTAACGCGCAATTGTTCGAATCTGTGGACGTGTGTCCGCGAGATTCATTAGGGTCATTAGTGTCTCGTTATTTTCACGCTTACATTAACATCGTATATACAGCGAAAAAACACTGTCTGTAATTTTAGGATCGAACGAAACATAATAGAGATATTATATTGGAGCTCCTTATCGTGCTTGTCACACGTGTTTAAATGAAGTCTATAAAGAGGTATAATAAATACGAATTCGATGCTTCGGATTTTTCGTCGTCCGTGAGACACATACGATTGTAATTATTCTCTTATCGAAGAGTATTATTTCATTAATTAGCGCAGAGTGATTAATTAATTAACGACACATTTTCTTTGCAGCAGAACGTTTCTATGCAAACAAATGTTAATGTTTGATAAATTCAATTACACGAACGTTTATAATACGACGAATCTAATATGGAGACTCGCTCGGACAAAACTTTAGAATACTAAAATTATAACAGTCTATTTCGAAAGTTTAATTACATATTATGTACATGTATTACATATTTATTGTTAGTGACTAATGCTTCCCTTTTGAGTTAAAATTTTATGAAAATTGGCTTAAAATGCCAAAATCGGTGAAAATGCCAAATTTGACAAACTGTAACTTACAAAGCCTTAATGAAAAAATCTAAAAAAATTCACGAAGATAGATACAGTGTCAAACTAAAATTTAATAGGGTTTAAAAAACCGTTCTTTGCTCGGTCAATCTGTCAGATAATGACTTATGTATATATTCTCTCGCATTTGTTTGAAATGCGGAAAATGCAACGCTTAGAAGTAGAGCGGAAACTGAATTCCCATTTGCCATTGAATGGCGTAGTAATAGCATATGCTGACGTATTCATCTCCTAGAAAATTAAAGAATTTGATGATAATACTATGATATAGGTATCAACAAAAAGGAGTATGATCCGCTTTCTCTCTTTCTGTCTCTCTATATATACGACGATTTTGTAATGCGATATAACGAAGCACACACGTGTCTGAAGCCTGTGCGGTATTATTCGTCCCTTTTTCTTTCGCTTACATGCTGTACTTCAGAATTCGTACATGTGCCTGTGTAATATTTCGATTCTCCATACGTTTCGTATTCGATTTTCCCATTTCAGCACCGTTTGGACTCTCCCCTTGCGAGGAAATAATGTACAACGAAATAGAACATTTGTTTGATGAAAAAATTCATATCGGGCAATGTTGTGTATATATATATATATATATATATATATATATATATACGTATTGGTACACTACAATATACGACATTTTTCATTGAATGGACTCGATTTAAATATTAATAAACGAGCGCACGGTTTTTATGATATGCGACTTTCCTTTATAGACCGCTGGTAATCGTTTCGCGATGCATTGCCATGTACGTTCTGGGCAGTAAATAAAAACACAATAGCTTATAGTAAAGGATAAAAAGGTAAAAATTTGAAAGAAATTTTCTACTCTGATGATTTGACGAATGGTCGAGAGACAAATATATATGTCTCTCGACCATTCGTCGTGTTCAGTTGTGTTTTACCGTGTGTAAAATAGAAAAAGGGAGTCATTTAGCTATTCGATAAGAGCATATATATAGCATCCCTTTTTCTTACAGCGGGAAGCTGGTATAGGAAATTACGTCGTCGCACGTGCTGCAAGGAAAAGTTTTCCCGAGAAAAGCTCAAGTATGAATCTTGAACTGTAGCGGCTAGAAGTGCAAATATAGTTTCTTTAAATATATATGAATATGTATAGATATAGAGAAAGAGATATGAGGGTAGGAATTTATATATTTTCAGAAGCGAAAATTGAACTTTGCGATTTAATTAAATAGCTCGGAGGGTAGTTTTTGAAATTTGTATCATACTTTTCGAACGATTTAATGCACAAGTTATCAAAGTATAATACCTACATTTATATACACACAATTATAATACATACATAGAAGATTAAATTAATGTTTGACCTTCTTCATAATACAACTCGTAATAAATCTTTATCTTCGGGTAAGAGACGCTGAGTCAATTATTCAGTGTGTCCGTAAAAAAAATCTTTGTTACTCATATTCGGCTGAAACGACAAGACGTAAAATCCTATATACGTAATATAGCTAAATAACTGCGCATACCAAATTTACTATATAAACCGCGCAGCAGACGATCCTAAATAGGGTGCGAGTCTACTACGTGTAATATCGCCGTCTTTCTGTTTTTGCACGCTGTGGACTTTAATTGGAGAACCCCGAGGCGTCGACCTGAATTATGCACACTATTCTTCTCTGTGCACAAGGGGGTCGAGAGAAATAGATCTGGAAAAATCTCTAACCAGTGGGGTGCGTCGACTTTAGTTATTGGAAGAGCCCAGGGCTAGAGTTTAGAATTGTCTGCAGGAAAAAGGCTTGCGAGGTTTATCGATTTTTACTCAACGATGAGAAGATAATGGTAAAGACAATCCGTAAACTTGATTAGTCTCGGTATATATAGGCATATTTATATGCACGTGACGCTCGCGTATATTTGAGATTCATCGTCGATGCAGAAAACAATCTAGAGTGAAATAGACACTGCTTTGAACCATATCCGACGATCCGGTTAACGAAGGAAGCTTACTAACGATATAATGTCATTAATCGCAAGAGACAAAGCAGCGCTTTTTCATGATAAATAGAGAGTGCGACAGAGACACTAGCTAATGTGTTTTTGTGAAATCCGTTTTACCGAGACAAATGGAATCCGCGCAGCGCGTTCGAATGAAAACGAGTCGTGCTGCTTCTCTGAGACAAAGTCACACTTTTACGAATGTATTGCGAGTCAAGTGCATGACTTTTTTTGACTGGTTTGGCTTTTCAGCGAGAAAGAGAGATATCTCAAATAAAAGAGCGCGTCTTTTTAACACTAATCACCTTCGAAAAAAGGTCGCAGCGTTAAATAATGCAAGTTTCGCGACCATGATAGACGGATATTTCGTAGAAGCGAGTTCAGTACATACATGCTTTGATGTTTGACGCTTGTGCAGCTCGAAGCCGATCAAGTTTACGCTCATTAGTAGACCCATACAGATACCTGTATACATGCATAATACACAATACAGAGAGTAGTCCTCGGAACGACGAATCAATCAAGCTATCCTCGCGCAACTCGGTCCCCGTGACACGTACAAGGATCATCTGCGCATCCGTTCTACTTATAAATCGATAGGTCGCGAATCACCAAAATTTTCGTACAAGTATTTTAATATAACCTATTCCTGAGATACGTGAATTAAAAAAAAGTTGTATAAATGGACATATTTATAGATGTGCATATATCCCACCTGCCAGCCCTGTAGCAAGAGATTGCGATCGACTGTCCTGAGCCACATGACGGCATCACCAGCTTGGAAGTCCCTGAGCTTGACGCACTTAGCGTGGAGATAGACGCCGAGGCACTTGAGCAATTCCGAGGTCGAGGCCTGGATCACGGTCTTCCTCGAAGCCGGTGGCTGGGGCTTCTGCACTAGCTTCTCACACTGGGGATTGTGCGAAGCGTGATTGTTGTTCGAAATGGGCGCCTTCGTCTGATACGAATAAAAGGATGTGTTCATCGGCGGACCGATCATTGATACCTGTGTTGGGAATATATACAGATTTTTGTTTTTTTTTTTTTGCCAAAAATTTCGATTATCTCCGATTATCTACATACGAGCAGCTACTATTGCCAATTCGTTTTCTTTGATCTTTTTTTCAGAGACATCTCTGAGCTGTTCGACGCTTTCAATTGTCGATATTTTCTACACAGAGCTACGCCGTTCGTTACGCCGAGAACGTAGCTCAATTAACGATGCATCATGCAGGTGGGGATATGTTGTTTGGGTTATATACAGTGTTGGAGGTAAAAGTAAACATTGCTCGATCGTACGTAAACTACGTGCTTTTTCTATCTACGTTCAACAAAAAAAATATAAATAAATAAATTAACACTCTTTCGCACTGATGTGTGTGCATGTTCCATTATTTACACGTATACTCACTTGAGGTGTCTGTATGTTCTTGTTTTTATCGGTGATAGGTATGTTGTCGAGAGGCTGTCGGAACTTGATGTTTTTGTTCTTATTATCGAGTTTCTTCTTATTATTGTTAATCGTACTGAATCTCTTCCATGACAGAGCACCAATGATGAGCGAGTTCTTCTTCAGATTTTTCTCAAGCGCGTTTTTCTCAGATATGATCCTCGCGTTGTCATTATTATTTAAATTGATATTATTATTCTGAAGTGAATTGTTATTAACGGCTGTAGGTTGCTGCTGTTGTTGCTGTTGTTGTGGTTGTTGTTGTGGCATCGAGGCGACGGCCGCGACGCCGACGACCGCCGCCTGACCCTTGCCGTTCTCTCTGTTCTTAACGTTATTTAACTGTTCATAGCTGAAGTTCTTAAGGGTTAAGTTAGCTGGTTGATGGGAGGGGCTGCTACCGGTTTGTTGCTGCCTCTCTCTTGGGCTGAACGACAAGACGGTACCCATGTTTTCGTTCTGTTCTTTACTCGACCTTCGAGATAAAGGTTGCTCGGTTGTACCGGGCTGGAGGTTCTCCCTTTGGGCTAATCGTTGCTCCGCCGCGCTACTCGCTGACTCCGAGGGAGGTCTCGGTGGACTGAGACTGGTTATCCTAGGCGGTGGGGGTTGGACTCGGGGTATCGAGGTTCGTTCCCTCGAGGGTCCCGTCCGCGGGGTTACATCCCCTGGCTCGATGGCCTCCTCCACGACGGGACCCACGACCTCGCTCAACCGTCCTCCCAGCCTGCTGCCGTCTGTATTCCTCGACCGGGTTCACCACCACCTTCTTCTTCTACACAATTACCTCTTTCTCCGGTATCCGCTTAGCTACGATTGAGCACCTCGTTTTTTACTGGATCTGCGTGATTTATCCAAACAGGAGCAGAACGTCGTCCGCGCGACGGCGTGTCTACTGCGGGCCTACGAATATGGCGGCAGGCGGCGGCGGCGGCGGCCACGTCGCAATCAATACTCCCTGGCTTGCGCTCTATCTATCTCTTTCTCTCTTCTCCACTCCCTCTTCTCGTCCTCTGCGTATCGTTTTGATACTAGATTCGCATATTGTTTTACCAAACTAGTGGAAACCACTCGGAATCGCCATCCACTACGAATGAATTCCGCACGACCGTGAAAAATATACACTGCGTTAAGGGACGCAAGTCTTCTCTTGGGAGAAGAGACTCGCGACTCCGCGCGAGATGTCGAGGAGCGAAATACTGACAAAATGGCGACGTCCGCGCCAGACGATCGATCGTCTCCGGCCACCCTCGGATGGGGGGCTACGCACACGCGCGCTGATGCACCGCCACCCACGAGGCGTCCCAACTTTCTCTCTCTCTCCCTCTATCTGTCGATCTACAACTCCGAAAAATCCAACTAATGCTCTTGTTTCGATGACTGAGAAAACTCCAACAGGCTAAAGTTTAATCGTACAGTATTCCGCACTTGGTGTTTGAAGCTTTTTTACTCTCGCTCTCTCTCTCTCTCTCTCTCTCTCTCTATACATATATATATATATATGCGTGTAAATGTGTGTCTATGTTTGTATAACCCTCGATCGCAAGCTCTAGTAGTTGACTCTTCTAGACCCGCGCTCGGGATGCTCGCGCCACGAGGGTTGTTTTGACAGTGCTGCGTTGCAGAGCGGCTGCTGTTTCTCGCGCGAGTTTTCCCTTCGTTGCGTGCGCTCGCGCGCGCGCAGAGATCTATGCACGAACGCGCGGGGGTCGAGCTGATGCAGCAGCAGCGTGTGTGTCTTGCGAGCTCTGCGCGCGCAATCGTTCGATAAACCAACTCCGGAGCTTTGCACTTGTATGTGAGTGTAGGCGGCGGTAAGCTCACCCCATCGACGAGACAGGGGAGAAGACGATTGTACGTATCGACTATAGTATTGTACTATTGCTTCTGCCCGATTATGATCCGTACTACGAAGGAATTGCTCTATACGACTGCGGATGCATGTCTCAACGCGCTCATTCAAAAACTCGAGATCGTTGTTTTACATATTTCTTTGTAACTAGAAAAAAAAGAAATATGCGAAACAATGATCTAGAGTGAAAAAAAGCCTTGTCAAAATCACACAAAGATTTAAAAATCTCGTTGTACGTTTTTTTCCTAGTTACAATGTACAACGAGATTTTTAAATCTATGTGATGTTGACGAGGCTTTTTTTTGTCGAGACGTTTTGCAGCCAGAACTTAGCGGCTATTCTTCGGACGGACACTGATGAGTACGTGCCAGTGAATCGATATAGCGCAATTTTCACCGTCTGGATAATGTACTCTGTGTAACGAGAGAATCGCGTGCTACGATGAATCACATGTATGCACACCAACGGTATACAGATTCCACGAGAGCATTGTAATTTTCGCCGAATATGGCTACTTGCTGGTTTTTTCTTTTAAATAGAAATGGTTGAGGGACGTTTTTGCGAGTTGAATAATGCTTCTATATGTACTGCTTTCTCAAGTTCTTTCTTGAGAATTGGAATACTTTAACTTCACTGCTGAGTGATAATTACGTTATTTGTATGTATAACTTAGAATGGGTTTAAAGCCCTTTTGTAAAATCTATACAAGTTTACGAAATGAGAACAATACAGTATTTTAATGCTATAGAGGAGAAGAAATTCTAAATGCCTCGGTGACCTTACTTCAAAATTCGGAGCATAGAAATTTCAGTAATAATACTCTGTGGAAGGGCGTTCTAGCGCGTTCTCACTCTCTACTGCAGGTATAGAATATAATAAAATCGAAAAGTAGACGAGACTAAATTACAATAATTAAAAGTTTTCGAGAGGCTTTATATAGCTTATAATTTATAGATCAAACTCGCTCGATCCCGTAGATTTGTTGAATAATTTATCTTTATTAAATGATTGAAGATAAATTGTGTTAAATTTAAAATATTGAAATTCGACAAAGTCTTTTGCGCTTTTGTACGTGTTGCAACGATCGAAGCAAATTCCAGTAATAACTATACGTATACATTTAATTTTAAGCTAATGTCCTTGATACGAGTCGTAATTCTCGACTGCACATGTTTGAGTGATAGCGTACGCAAAAAGATAGTTTTTCTCACGAATATTGTCGTCTCAAACGTTTATCGCTGTGTTCTTCGCCCTCGAAAGAAAAATCACAAGTGGCCAGTTGTGTGTACGATTCTACAAATGTTATAATCATTTAAAATTATATTGACATATATCAAAAGAAGCTTGTATAAAAAGACCTATTGATGGCTGAAAAGTTATAAGCATTTAAACTGAAGCGAGTGATATTTTCTTTAATCGAATCTTTTAATTTTTTTGCAAATTTAACGATAATCAAATATAAAATTTCTTTTTCATTTTCGGCTTCAAAAACCGAGTAACAGCTCCATCAATTTCTTACTGGGGAGAAATTAATGAACACGAAAATTAGGCCCAGTTAGTTGTACCTTACTGGTAAAAAGTAACAAAATGTTTTCAGTGTGACGAATTCGCTGTGACGAGAGCAAAAACCTCGGCGAGTGAATTTTATAAAACATACGATCATTAGAATTATAATCAATAAATAAAAAATGCAAGGAAAGAAAAAAAATATATATATATGCTATTACCGCAAATAAAATTATATTGCACACAACATGACATGGCTGTAAAAAATAAACGTGAAAATACAACTGAGATTTTTCGTGTGATTTATCTACATCGATACAACATATTTCATGAGAGATTCAAAAGGTCGCGCTATTCGTTCGATTTTAGTCACATCGCTTGAAAAGATGTTTTCCTCAAAAAGTACCCACGTCTTTCTCGCCGTATATAACCTCAGCTTTTCAGTCGACCATTTGGAGAAAACAGCTGCACAATATTGAAGTGACTGCGTCGAAACTTGCATGCTTCTCACGCAGAAAGAAAACTAGAGATGAGCGAACGAAAAAAGTGAATCTCAGAGATTTTCAGCGTCCGTTTGAACAAAGAGCGATTTCGTCTGTACAGTTCTAACACTTGCACATACGTCAATGAATGTGAATCTGGGTCGCGTTTGCTCGATACCTCTAACACACACACACACACACACACACACACATATATATATAAATCCTTTTTCCGCTATAGTACACTCTCTCTCTTTCTCTTGCTCTTGTATATTATACGGACCTTGAGTGCTTGGTTGCATCCCTCTGTTTCAATTGAAGAGCAGATAAAAGGGTAAGAGAGAGAGAGAGAGAGAGAGAGAGAGAGAAAAGGTAAGCTGTAGCTAAGGCCAGGGTCGATGGGCTGTCGACTATACGTCGTTGCCTCAGGACATTTATGCAGAGAAAGAACGATGAATGTTTAACAGTGTCTTGACCGCTAGGGGCCATTTTCGACTTTACGATTAAAAATGTAAAGCAATACTCCAAGGGACACTACTGTTTGCAATATCTGTTCATCTGCTCTCGCTTCATTTGCTATGCTTTGTTATATATACGATAGAATTAATTGTAAAAAGCCTCTTTGGTTTTATTTTCATCGTAAAGTATATGAAAATTTATTCGCATCGGGAGTACCTAATAAATTCCTATATAAACGTCGTTACTTAAATTCATCATCGGATTTTCTCATCGATATTATAATACGCGAATATGTATACACGCTTATTAATTATATCACGTCTGGCAGAAAAATATAAAATTTTTTTATTAGATTTCAGCCCGGCTCTACAGGATTAATATAAAATACAGAAGACAGAAATAACAGGAGCAGACTTTTCGTAAAGCACACGCAATCGATCTTGAATTTGACGAAGTGTTGCGTGATGTATACCAGTAGTAACGCTCCGAGACGATCAGACGCACGAAGCGTACTTTAGTTTTTTAATTAATTGCTCGCGCACGTGTATACGTGTATATTACGCTCGAAAAGTCTACGGTGTAATATAATACACTCGAGAAGCTACTGTACACTTATTATCCTTCTTTGTTTTTCTTCTCCGCTCGCTAATTTACGGTTGGAACTTTGCCGGTTTTTGGAGCATATTAAATCGCATTTGGAGCGAGCGAGAGAAAGAGAGAAAGATAGCAAAAAACTAGTTCATCGTCCGTTATTTATAAAAGTCGGTTGATAAAAATAACGACATAAATAAAAGGAAACGAAGGCCGCTCATCCCGATAAAAACTCCGACAGATCGAAATATATAATAATTTATCGTGAAAATCTCTCGAATGCGTATATAAATCGATATCGATGGATATGTATAAAGCAAGTGAAGAGGCGGAAATCAAATCGTGAAATTTAAATCGCTGTTAAAGTCTGTACGGTTGCACTTTATAAATACAATATTTGCGCGCTCGTATTATCGTTGTAAAATCGACTCGCTCTGCCTCTTCTCGCGGGACATTGTATCGGGCCGACCTCGATATACAAGAGAGATATAGAGTTCGTTGCTCATCGATATGGAGGCCGATATGCGATAAATGAGGGCCTATTTTACATTTTTTATGTGGTTCATACGTACGTTTTTGTACGTGCTTGTACACATATATAGAGCTAAAAGTGTAGATGTATGGAATAGAACTGACGAGACGGCCTTGCAGATAGTACATAACTATATGACTATACAGTAGGCTACCATTGGGCTCAGAGGAAATTAATTTACCCGAACGGGAAAGCCGACGGTTCCTAAGAGAGTAAAACAGAGAAGGGCTACTGTCGGTGGCCTCAATTGCCACTCGATGTCAACTATAGAACTAGCTTTCAGCTGCGATAAAATTGCCTAACGGAAAATATTTTATATTATCGTTCTTCTTCATCTGTAGATGATGAATAAATGAAATACTAAAATGTGATTATCCAGAAAAAGCAGGGATTATTGAAACTAAAAAGATTTCAATTAAATTGATTATTTTCCGCTATTTGAATAACTAAATGTCGGAACACACAGTTAAACATGAATGTCAATTTCGAGAAAAACAATTATTACATGCAAGTATACCCAGGGAGTTACTCGAGCCAATTTGTTATTCCAGTTACCAAATATAACTCACAAATACGTGTATTTCATCGTATATTTACCTATCAATAAAGCGTCGAATTCACTGTCGATTGAACTTTAGCCTGATTTCTGCAATAGCAAGTATAAAATATAAATACCTTTTTCTCTAATCCATCGAATAATCCAAATATTAAGAATTTTCTTCGATATAGAGTGAGAATAATATTTTCATTTCGTATGCAAATTTTAACGATCCCTAGCTTGTACATTTATCGATCAATAGTTCGTATACTGTACTTGAATTTTTGTCATCTTCCTTCATCGGATGAATACGTTTGCTTCTACTACAAAGCTTTCGTTTTTCAGAAAGCCATCTCTTTAAAAGCTCGATGCAACCCCCTCAGACGTATGTAGGTAAACCCCCTCGACGTAACCTTGCTTGCTAACCAGGGGCCACGTAGTATACAGCTGACGGTAATCCAACCCATACAAACAAGAAGAAGTAGAAGAAGAGGAGGAGAAGCAGGAGAAAAAAAGCCTGCAGACATCCCGTATACAACTCGAACAACCCCCTACTAAATTCATCGTCATAGCAACCCCATCCGTCGGCGCCGCCAAAAAATCAACGCTATACCCTACGACGACGCCTTCCGCCTCGATTTGCATACAATTATGTTCCTTTCGTCGCTGAATTCACACAAACTCGATAGGAATTCAAGTTCACGCTACAGATCTACGTGCAGAGAAAATTCTCCAGACGTTTTCCTCGAGTACGAGCTATTCGACGGATGTATGTGCATATATACGTATATTTTTATACATTATACATGTGCGTGTGCAGGTGAATAGCCGTAATCCGTTTAGCGGTAGTACTTTTATATTCGCCTCTGTAGGCACTGTCTCGCCACGATAGACTTTTCAAGCGAGAGTTTGTAATGTAGTAACGGGAGGGAATTCATTTCACGAGTTTTTAATTTAACAGAGTGGTGAAATCGGAGAGAAAAAGTCATCTGCTTTTGATAATCCTCTTTTCTCTCTCTTTCTCTACACTTTCGTATGTGACACACTTGTCTATACAGATTCTACCAATTTTATGCAAATAATCGAGACGGCATATATGCAGAGTCAAAAGAATGATTCAATTGTCATTCCGACCAGCGAATCGAATGATCGTCCTCATCCTCGATCCTCGACAAATTACTTAGCTGCAAGTCTCTACATAGCGGATCGTGCGGATGTTGGTTTGCTCAGTTGCAAACGATGTCGATATACAGTCGAGTCTCTTGATTTAGAATTGTGTCTAAAGTGCACAGTGCGCGATATATTAAATCTGAAAAATCGAGGTTCGGATAATTAATACGTAGAGTTCTTCAACAGAAATACGATAAGATGCTTCTACTGCTTCTTCTTCCGAATTCGATTCTGGCTGTGGTCAGTCCCACACCTTTAACTGAATCGGCAATCTTGTCTCCCACAAATCGGTCGGATAACGGGGAAATAAATGTAATGATGCAGAAACAGCAGAAGAATATAGAAGTGGATTGGTCGCCGAGTGCACCTGATCCATCTCCAACGCAGAAGCAGTACTTACGCACTGGCTATAGTTCTCCACCGATACCCATCATGCCAGCAAACTATTATCTGCCTGGTAAATTCAAGATTTTTCTTCTTCTTTTTTTCAAGTTTTATTTATATGTGATGGGAAAAGACGGCACTTCCAGAGAAATTATATGTGTATGAAAGCTGTGGTGAAATGGAATTTCTTTACTTAGATTTCAATTGGTAGAGAGGGCACCCTTACAAAATACAATATAAAAATTGGCAAATGTGGTTTATACATAAACTGAAAAGTTTTTGAAAATAAATTATAATAAATGTGACATGCGTACGATGCAAAATTGAAACAATGACATTTCACTGTAGGCAAAAATAATAGCATTCTATAAAGTCAAAATAAATGATTTTTTGTAAATGAATAAATGCTTGATTTCAATATAACTACAAACAATTACATTGAAAAAATGATTGTACTTTTGAAAAAGAAATTATTAACTAGTTGATAAGGATATTATCAGAATATAAAAAGAAAAGGCACGAGATCTTTGCCTGTAATTACTAAAAATTTTAATCAAATAGTATTGATGTATACACTGTGGTAGTTGTTCGTATTCAAAATTAGTAGTGACTATTTATACTGTTAAATCAGTTTCATCTCAAATAGATGTTAAATACAGTAATTAATCAAAATTTGCCAGATACAAAAGCAGTCACGAGTATATAACTATTAAATAGTATAACTTTCGCCAATTTATTTGAGAATACATTTGGTAAAACGAATGAATAATACACTGGTTAATTATATTAAGTAAGTACACTTACCTTCGCAATTTACATGCAATATTCCGTGTAAGTTGTGAAACTGACAAAATGACATAAGTATAAAATCTTTCATTCTCTTTCTTTTTTTCAATACAAAAAAGGAACGAAAATATCATTCCTTATTCTATACGACTAGAGAACGGAAAACATATCTTGAATTATTGCAATTTTTATATACATGCAGATTACGCAATATATTTTAATTGAAGAAAAATAAATATTTAATCGTGATTCGAAGTTTTTGAAATACTGAATTTGCTAAATGTAAATACAGTGGATTTTTACTTCTAAATAACTTGCAATTGTGCAATTACCATATATACATATATATATATATATATATATATATATATATATATATATATATATATATTATTGACGAAATGGAAACGCGACGACGGATCTCAATGCAAACGCGTACACCGATGTAAAGCAAAAGCCATATAATAGAAAAAACATAACAAACATACACAGATACTGGTCATTTAATGTTTCTAACGTAATTGTCAGGCAATAATCCTTACGGATCAGCGACCGCGCCTCCAACTGAATTACGAACGAGCGAACATTACGCCTATCCTTTTGAGCCACAAACCTACGGTTACCCGATTTCGTCGCCACCACCGATTGACTCGTCGTTGATACCCTCGGCCAAGCACTTCGTTATCGTTAGCTTCATTGGTTTATTACTGCTCTTCGCTATTATACAGAACTCTATAGCTGCAGCTAAGCGCAAGGATGCACTGGTAGAAGTCCTATCCAATAGGAAGAAGAGAGAACTCGTAGCCTTCGATGGCATGGTACGCGTGCATATTTAATTACTTCACGATACTGTGTTTGTACATTATAAATACCGGTAAGCTTTATGATTAACTCGGAAAAGTTTTCAGACGCCAGAGGTCGAATTAGCTCTGAAAGAGGACGCTCGAGTTCGTTGCATTCAACGCACGCTCTGCTACGAGAATCTCGAACTTTTCAAGGACTTAGGCATCTTTGGTAAAGTTCTTGGGAAGTATTTAACGTGAGTATCCTTTTATTTATCGTGCATTTTTTATGATTAATTATGCGGTATAGCTAAGAAATTTCATTTTATTAAATATTGCACGTCATTAAACATCCAAAATATTCAGTACACTGTAAACTGAATTATGTTTTACTGCAATGAATAGTGAAAAATTACAAAGACTACATTAAGAATCGTGAATTTTTCACTTTCGTCTTAAAAACTGTAATGAAATGTCTGCCACCTTTGTTAGTAACAATCGCGTGCAAAAGTTCAAAGTTACCGCAACTTTCGACTTTTCCTCAGTTTTCGATATTTTGCGTATAAGAACAGCGGAGGGAATTTAAAAGTTCCACGAGAGTCAACTTTTCAATGGCAAAAGCTTTAGTTGGCTGTGACTTTTTACCTCCGGAATGAGGAATATGGAAGTGTAATTTGAACTTTTGCACCGGTCCTTTCATTTAAACTCTCTATAGCTCCATATCCTCGTGTAGTTTTGTTCGCGAAATCATTTTAGCGTTTGGAGAAGGACTTTTCCGATTTCGCCTACTCCACACACTATTAGAATGAGATTTTGCGTGCTTTCAGACTCAAGAATTCAATTCCGATGCTTGTTTCTCAATTTTATGCATTGCATACAGATCTTCGTGAACGATTATATATATATATACTATGTGAAGAATAAATTAAATCGAGTCTTTTGTTGTTGGAAGAAATCGTGACGTAGTTTATGCAACATCAAACATTTGTTCTCAGACGTAGCGTGCAAAGTTCGCTGAAAGACTTATCGCCGGGATGGGATCGACTAGTCGAGGACGCAGCCAATGCCGGACTCAGAGGCGAAGATTGTAACGTTGTCTACAGAGACTGCAATTTCGTTGAAACTCCAGATGAGAAGGCGATCGATACCATGGAAGAATAGACACGACCGCGATGACTGAAGAAACAACTGGAACAACATGCAAATATAGGCTTGCGTATACGCGCGTCTTTTTGCATAAAGAGAAAATACAATCGTATATATTATATATATATGTAAATCAATGTATGTGTTGAGCAGTGAACATTTAGAGCGCGATGTTTAGAGACACGCGATTTGTAATTTGTAAATAATGGCACGATTTATCCGCTGTTCTAGATTTTGAGCTTTGAATTTGAGCTCTTTTGCGGTGAACAATCAAATGATCGTACGTTGAGCATGCTTTGGAAACACAAGAAATAAAATTCGCTTATTTTAGAGATATAATGGTTTTTTTCACAATGGAATTAAAGAACGAATCCAAATAATGGTTTCTCAATTTTTAATTACAATACGTTGTTTTGCTTCTTTTTTATCGCTACAAACATCGACATCCAGCCTGAACTATTTTAGACAGCACAGTCTTCTTTCTATGCTCACTTCGATGCTCTCTCTCTCTCTCTCTTTCATTCGTTTTCAATTACACTCGCTTTTACTCAATTTTTTATTTTTATTCAAATTCACATTCACTCATTTTTCATTCGTATACACACTCACTTGGAATCATATTACATTATATAAAAAATATCAAATCACGAACGAAAACAGAGGATAATGGAGACAATGATAAAATTGCGCTGATACTTCAATCACCTTTTATACTCCCTTTCTCTCTCACTCTCTCTCTCTCTCTCTCTCTCTCTCTCTCTCTCTCTCATCTAATTACATAACACTATCGTTATTATCGCTCATAACATTAAGGCATTACGTATTTATAAGTTCTCCATCGCTCCGTATCGTCGCGCTATACAGCAATTATATATCGCTAAGTCGCAGTTTGTTTTTATATAACTTAAATCATAGACGGTGAGATCGCTCGTTGCAATAGTCCAGGCTACTTATAAACACAAAAAAAAACATAAAATATAGTCGAACGCATATACAATCGGTGTACAAGAACGAAAATTTGGAGAGCTCTTTGATGCTCAGCCGATTTCAGTTTTTCACTACATTTAATAATGTAGTGTCAACGCGCTCAGCCCCTTTTGTAGCGTTAAGTAGTCGCGTTTTATTTTGCGCACTTCCGAGCAAGATTAAAAAAAATAATAATCCATACAGTACATAGATTGCTTGCAAGTTTTTTGCACACACGCGAGTCGAGGGAGGCACGAAAGCGCTCCAAATCTCTCTTACGGCGATGGCGCTTATATTGTTTTCTTTTTTTATTTTCACTCGTTATTAGTGGCAAAAGTTAGTTGCGCGTCGAAATGCAATTAATTATTATAAAAAAGCCGCAGTCGAAACTAATGTTTTTACATGCATAGCTAGTTTCTTCTTGCTACTTTGAACGAAATTCTTCTCAACAATGCGAAACTGAGAATCAAGAAAATTGAAAAGAATCACGTAATCACGTCAATTTGCTTCCAAGTTACAGAATAACTGTGACAAATGTTTACATAAGAAAAAAAGGAAGGTCCGAATGCGGCTGGAAAAAAGAATAGTATCTTGTCGTTAAATAAAAATACATTTAGATTGCTTTAGACGGTGTACTGACACAAATGTTGTGGACTCAAAAGGTATTTAATCTCCTTTTTTCATCTAATGAAAGCATAGCTCGTACCGAATTGTCTCTATATCTTTGAAAAGGACCGATACTCTCATTCTCACACACCCTCGCTCTCGTCGTCAATTATTCGCACATCAATATTCATCATCTTTTCTCTGCGGCGACATCGTCGCGTAACTTACTTCTTCATCCAGTAGTTATGTCATTAGATATCGTTACAAAAGTATTACTATGTACAAGCTCCAGAAACACTGGCCTCACTCGCGTTAGACTCTTGAGTCAGGTTTTCGTAAATCAATTTTTTTTTCGTGACCGATTTTTTTTATTATACGTACTTTCAAAATTTCGAATAGAGGGTATAACTACATCGATCGCCTACGTCCACAAGTGTTTTTATGGAACCTAAACTCATTGGATCCAAGCGCGAGTTGGTCACTTCGCGAGAATGGCACTGTTCCTTTCGACGAATCGAACCTCTCAAATAATTTTTTTTAGATGAAGTAGTCGAGTAATATTATCCTTTTTTTGTTAATTTTCTCGCATTTTTTCATTACTTTATTTAATTTCTCGGTTAACGCGTGGCCCTCACTTTTCGTGCTAAGACGAGTATCTCTGGCAATTGCGAAACAATTATCTAAGCAAGACCAAGATCGAGGCACCGAAGAGCTCGGAGGCCGAAATAAGGCGATGCTTTTTTCGGCTCGTCGTTAAAGAATTAACGTAGGTACGACAAAGATTTTTTACAAAAGAGAGGATTTCGCATCGAAATGAAAATGAATTAAGAGGAGACAGAAGAGAGAAAGAAAAGACAAGATTCCTCGTTGATAGAATGTAAAGCATTCGAAAGTTGAGTATTCTCTGGTATAAAAACACTTGTTTACTTTCTTAGTCATTTATTAGCTTGAAAATTGTTCATCATTACTATCTGTAATCATCAATGCGTTAAAAATGATAACAAGAGGAGTCGACTCGATTTTCAAATCTTTCTCTCGAATCTCGCTCCTCTTTTAATTTTTCACCTCTCTTTTTTGCATACGTTTTTTCATCGTTTTTTATAAGATATTTTCCTCCCTACATTGAGAAGGAAGCGTACAATTTTATGCATATTAAACAAATTTATGTGACGCTTACACAACTTTGTCCGAGCTCGAAAATGATATAGTCCTAAAAGGGTCAATCGATCGTCGAGCCTACTGTATAAAATGAATCCATATTACGTCGACTAACACGATAATCGCTTAATCAATTAAACTATCAATTGATATAATAATATTAATATTAGCAATAATAATATGTACAATGTTCTAACACTATTTGTTCTGTCCAGTATGCTCGAAACGTGACCGCGCCCGGATCTTATAAAATATTATTGATACAACGCGGTCCTTAGTATGCTTCGTACATACGTTTGCCCTTTATATTTATAATAAATTTATAATAACCTTAGCATACACGTCTCTTTCTCTCTGTTTTTTTCTCTAAAATTTATGGTACTTAAGTGCTTTCTTTTCTTAGGCTTGCAGAATCTCACCAAGTTCATCGTTACAGTCAAGAAATATTGTTCTATCGTCGACGATTATTTGAACTAAAGTTCGATTGTGCTCGTTCGTGTTCATTCATATAAAATACGACAAATTATGAGTGGTCATGCTTTTAAATCATTTTTTCATAAAGTAAGTTCGTTTCATCAGGAACACAGGGAAACTTTTTCTGTATTTCATGCAAATACCTAGCTGTGCGTTTCTGTTCTGGAAATAAATTGTGATGGTATTGAAGAAAAAAATTTTAAATCAAGCGCGTCTGTCTATAAGATCTCACTTAAACTTTTATTTGTTTTTCATCAAAATATTAAAAAAAAAAAATTATTATAATCTAAATAAATAAGTAATGGAAAACGAACTCAACAATTTGGAAGACGCGACACGTTACGAGCATTCAGTCTCGAACAACAACTACTTATAAACATGTGCGTGGATCAATTTTCGGAAGGTTTTTGCTAATAATAACTTACTTAATCGGTCACGTGAGAGAAACTGAGAACATCATAAACACGAAAAAATATAATCCGTGAAATGAGAAATTCACTTTTTCGTCTTGGCGATTTTCATTAATCAGTTCAATTTAAAGCAGAAATCGTTTGCCAAAACTATTAAAAAAAAAAAATAATAATAATAATAATAATTTTTATATTTTGTCCAGAGTTCGAGACTTTGAACAGTTGAATACTTATATAATTCTTAGTCTGCTTGATATCGTGAAGCAGCGAAAGACAAATTGTCATGCAATTATCGCTTCATCGTCGAGAAGACAAATGTTATATCGTATCTATGTACATATTACAAAGCCAATTAACGGCTTATTCTTACGCCTTACAATTTCTTTGTTTAAACCAAGCGACGAAAACAAAATAAGAATAAAGATATTAACTAGACAGACCAGTCATAAGATGTCATCCTAATAGTATAGTAGTTACACGCCCGATACAATTATTATCGACATTCATCAGTATTATCATCGCTTAATCATCATTGTACCCATGGTCACTGTTACTGTTATCATTGTCGTCCTCATGTCTTACTTCTTAATATTTATGGGAGTTTTAATTCTTGCTTGGAATTCCTCTGCCAATGCCATAATTACTCAGTCAGGCAATCCATTTTATTATTAAATTCCAAACTTTGGACGATTATTTTTCATTTTTTTTTATTTATTACGCGTTTGTAAGATTCAGTAAGACTATGAAAACGACGAGACTGATACCACAAATCCACAATTTGTTACACGTATCACGCAAAAAAACAAAAAGAAAGCATGACACACATACACTGTTTTCATGAAATTCAAAAATCTCCTCGCCAAATTCGAAAATTCGATTCGTCTACGATACACGCACACCACTATATATCTCATTAGATCTAGTATGCTTAAAAAATTAATTGATAACCAAATCTATTGGAAGGTGGCTGTTCATTCGGCTGGCTTTCGTTACTGTACACACATTTCCACTTTTTCGTGTAATTAATTAGTAATCGTTTTTTTCATTATGCAACGTAAATTTTCTTCTAGATCTGTTCGTCTCTTGACAAATGTTCTTCCATGTCGTAAGTTATTTTATTTTTAAATCCTCACCCACTCGCGATGCTGGACTAGAGCATAAGCCCTGAATTTTTAGTGAGGGAGGAAAAAAGTTATTCGTAGATCTATTTGGTCTCCAGGTTCGACTAAGTCTAACGTTTTACTGGCCAATCTTGAAGTACCGCCAAGATCGTACGAATTCTCACCGGACAACGTGTCTCCGGTATAAAATTTTCTTATAATTGCATTTTAGCGCAACAATTTAGTATTTAGATCCGCACTAAATTTTTCGCGCACACTTCCTTTGCCGCAACAAAATTCATTAGAATAAAACAAAAAAAGGAAAATGGACAATTACTGAGAATTGTCAATCATTTTAACAAGCAATAAAGATAATCGCATATGGAAAACATAAAACAACAATACTAACTAATAATTTTCTATACTCTCAACTTGCTTGAAAACTCAAATCCCGAACCGAAATACTACGAGTCAATCGTACGAAAAAAAAATCTTGACAGACTCGACTTCACTATTTCGCTTCAGCGATTGCTGACGATTAAGCGATTTATTCATCATTTGTACTTAATATTCACATTTTCCTTTTTCTATTTCTTACTCAATAAGAGAGACACGCAGCTATCGGTGGGCTTTGCTCGATGGCATACGAGGGGTTTGGCGGGTTTCCTGTGCGTTGTAGTTTATAACGGTGTCGCCTGGTTATTGTAGTCATAGTAGTCGTGATCGTAGTTAATGTGGCGTCTCAGAAAACATTAGTTTGTGGTTACCTCCTGTCTCTGTACAGGAGATAAGTCTTCATTGCTAGCGGCAGGTTCAATTCGTTAATCTTATCTTCCAGTCGTTCTTTTCCGATTCGCTGTCGGATGACTCGCCGACATAAATCCATCAGGGGTAATGGTTCAGCTGTAAAAATTTATTATTAAAATGAGCCGTTTGGTTAAAAGTTTTTTTTAAGCTTATAAAAGAATACTCACGATCAAGGCCACCAATATATTTCATGGTGATTTCACAATGACCCCAAACTGCCGAAACAATAGGATACAATTTTCTGCCTTTGAGACCTCTAAACGCTACACCCAGGTACTGGCCATCTACGACGAATGCTAGTGTACCCTCATCCATGTCGAGTACCACTGTAAATAATTATATCTTTTCCATTAGTAACAAGTCCAAACAAACAACGAGACGATTCTTAATATGGAACTTAAAATTTTACTAACCCAAAAATTTGTCAGGAACGATAAATGATTCTTCTGGTTTGAGAAGCGCAGGGTACGTAACGCCATTGTTATTTTTTGAATCGTGGTAAAGCTTGTTCCTACCAAGATCCCAACCCCAGCTGAGCTCGTTGTTACCAACGAGACTCTGGTATCCTACGCTGTGCAGTGGAGCGTCAGCTGTCGCAACACCCACTACGGCGTGCGTACCGCGTTGCCTTGTGCTCCAGTGCAGCTCCCACACATGTAAACCCTTTGTGTAACCGACTTTCCCTCGTATGCAATCTGTGCTTTGTGCGACGGGATGTCGGTGAAACGTGAGTTTGTCATCTTCCTGCAATTTATTAAAATTATTAATAAAATGCTCAATTTTCAAATTCTCAATAAATACGCCATGTTTCTTTGATAAAGTAAAACTGACAGTTGCAAATTACAAGGTAATTCTTGCAACAAAGACCAAAGTAGGATATTTAACGTAAGCTTGTGCAACCAAGATTTAAGCGGGTTGTGTACGTTAGAACCACCAAAATGTCTTTGTCGTAGTCACTAATTTGAGAACTAACTACCCGCACACTGACGTCAAATTAAACTCAACATTAAGAGAGAGAGAGAGAGAGAGAGAAGAAGTACATTTTGATATATAGAAAGCGTGCTTTTCTCTCTCTCTCTCTCTCTCTCTGCCCATTGGGCAAATGTACACAAAACAAGAATGTACACAAACCTTGACGAAAATATTCAAACTCCTGTCGTCGGCGTTCCAGCTGTGATGCACTTGCGTTTCCCGCGAAGCGGGTGGCATGTCCAGCAAAACATCTAGTCGCGCTGGTCTGGAAAAGTCCTGGGCTAGTTCGCGTGGCACAACTGGTTTGTACGCCGCGGCGCCTCCGCCGATCGCTCCTGCACCACCTCCCGCACCTGCGCCGCCTTCGCGCGATACGCTTTTCACGATACCTGAAAAATCGAATGTAATATTAATTTACGTACTTCGTACAAATTTTATACTTGTGAACTAGAACTCTTTTTATTTTTTTACTTTTACTTTGTGCCAAAATGTTCGAACCTTAAATATTAAGACAATAATACGTCGATTTTTTACATTAATGAATTAAAATATTTCTTCAAGTGAAAATGTTATATGATTAACCGTGCGCTGCTATCTTAACACATTATAAGATAAAGCACGACGTATCAATTGATAGAAATTCCAAACGACATGCAACTGATAATAATTGTTTATTGTTAAACAATCCGTTGAAACTAGAAGTCCTTACCCTTCAGAAATTGGATTTTCACGTGTTATAGAGAGAAAGCCATTTAATTCGTAGGATAGCCATGTACACGGAAACAAAACAAAATACGATTTTCAGAAAGCGATCTTTGTTTGGTTTATCAAAATTGCTGTATATACGCGTAAAGTCAACGACTCTATACAAGATCCGTACATATTGTGTCACACGCACGTAATTAAGTAAACAGCAAAAGCAATAGCAAGAGAGAGAGAGGGAGAGAGAGGGAGAGAGAGGGAGTGAGAGAGAGAGAGAGAGAGAGAGAGAGAGAGACGGAAAGAGAAAAACACACATACACGTGGTCTCAAACTGAATGGACGAGAAAATGCATTTCTGAAACGATCAGCTTGAAGAAAACAAAATGTACGCGCGCGTCGCTTTTGACGAAGCTTTTCCGGGAAGAGAAACACATCGTCGAGCAAGCTCTATAATAAACACAAGCTTATTATACAACCCGTTATATCACAAGCACAAATACACAAATCTTATGAAAAGAGAAAGATGGAGCGAGAGAAAGAGAGTGCGTGAAACATGAAAGGAGGGGGAAGAGAGAGAGAGAGAGAATATTATCGACTCTTCAATTACCTCTCAACCTAGGACTACCGGTTTGATAAACCTTTCGCTTCTTTCTCATGCTGATAACGCTAGATCGTTTGCGCTTGAAAGAGCCTTGCCTCATGCTGTCAGAGTCTCTGTATCTTTTTCCTGCCACAGCTGCTTATATATATATATATATATATATATATATATATATATAAGATTTTTGATAGTCTCACGCAAAACACACGAATAAACGTATACACTGATTAACCAAAGAGAGGAGGAGGGGGGCGACGAGGAGTATACAACTCTCTCGTCGTCAAAATATCTCGTTATGCAAATTGAACCAACTGAGCGTTGGCGACATTTGCTGCTTTACTGTAAAAGCTTCAATAACCCTCTCCGCGCGTGACGATGTCTGTATGCTGACTGACGAAACTGACGCAGCGAGAGAGAGCTAGGTTAGGCCGGTCGGTAAAATTTTCGGATAAACTAATCCAACTGGCACCAGATGGCGCTTATATCAATGCATGGACAATGCATGACGCCCTTTATAACGACGCTATATACGCCCAGCCCCAGAACTATGGCGTCTTTGGTGCAGCTGTTCTCGGTAGAAAGATTTTAGAGGAACTAAAATTCCACTGCCGAATTTCTTAATTGCTTGAATTTGTGTTGATACTGCAAGGAAGGTCCTCGGTCGATGATTTATGATTCTTAACGATTATTGCTTGTACTCTGCACTTGGCTATATTTAAACCCTTTACAGGTTGCTATTCACATGCACAAATACACTTTTCACAGCCAGGGACGTACGCAGACACGCACACACATACGCACACACATACGCATACACACGCATGCTTCCGTGAAAAAGTAAGTCACCAAGTTAATATGTATAAGATGAAAATACGACTAATCACATTTTGGTAACGCGTGTGTGTCTTTCGAAATAAAAGAGAGAGAAATGGCGACGCAACGCGCGCGACGGCGGCGAAGGCTAGACTGAGAGTTTTTTTTTTGAAGATTTCGGCGGCGAGTCTGCCGCGTACATGGGTATACCACCGCTTGGGTCTCTCTCTCTCTCTCTTTCTCTCTTTCTCTCTTTCTCTCGCTCACATACAAGCGGTCGGGGTTTATTTGCCCCAGCAGCTGTCGAGGGTTCGTTCCCAAGTTTCTTTTCCTTCGAGGGAATGTCAGGGAGAGAGAGAGAGAGAGAGAGAGAGAGGGAATCGCTACACCACTGTGCACTGTAAGCAGGCCCTTTAAGTATACCGTGTAAAAAGAAAGACAGAAAAGGGCCAGGTCTATAACACCCAGAGTCTTTTCTATAAGCAGTAGAAAGTCATAGGCCAGGCAGGAAAAGCTCCATTGCTGTTAGTCGAGGGACATAATGCAGTGCCGTAAATTTTCAGCAGCTGAGGGAGAGAGAGAGAAAGAGAGAGAGAGCACCTTGTATAGATTAATGAGAGGAGACGGTGAATCGATCTTTATCGACGAAGGCAAGAAAAAAAAGTAACCCGGAAAATCGACGAGAGAAGCTGACTAGACGCTTTATCCGATGGTTGATCTTCCGTATTCGAGGAATCGACCGCACTTTCGAAGCGCTAAAAAAATATTTAAAGAACGAACGAAGCGATGATATTTTTTTTTCCTCTCGAGTATATAAAACCATTCCCTTCGTCGAACAAGCGTATTAAATTAAGAGGAAGTAGAACTCATTTTCGAGTGCGAGAAAAACGCGGTCAAAGGCCGAAATGAGCTACTCCGCTGATGGGAATTCGCTCGGCGAATCAGCTAAGCGAAAGAACATGTATATATATACATATAGTGAAAAGCCACGATTGGCTTCCATGAGATTGGGCGCTAATAATTTTGCGCAGACCTTTTTTCCTCTACACTTTCTCGCTCGCTCTTCTTTTTCTGGTGCTCTAGGAAGTGAATCTTTTTCGGGCGCTCTGCAGATATTCAGCCTCGAGAGGCAAAGATAGTAAAAAAAAGAAACCTGTCCTACGAATATGATGGATTGTGTACTTAGCTGAGGTAACGCTTATAAACGATTGCGCAAGAGACGGATAGTCAAGAACATGGCCCTGAACCTATACAGAACGACCGTTCGCTTAGTTACAGTTTGATGTACATAAGTATACTCCAGGATACGGAATTTTCCATGAAATTCGTTTAAAAATCAATGCTGGAAAACGAGTTTCGAAAATGAAAAAAATTGAATTCAAAATCTCGCAATGGTTATCCGTCCGATATTACGGATTTAAAAAAGTATTCGGCGTGGCTCGTAATACGAAATGAAAATACCGAATGATGTCAAAACTTTCCCGCGAATACCATTCCTTATAGCAGCTATGGTATTTCAAGATTCGCGGAATGAAACTTTTCTTCAGGACGAGAATGCTCGACATTTCGCGATGCAAATCGACGGCTTCGCAATTAGTATATATGCCAAGTTTATTGCGATTCCACGAGGCTAAATTAATCGAATACCACGGATGATTGACTCGGAAGGAAAAATTTACTTTTAATTCTTTTATTCAATGCATGCCGACACCCTATTGAATTATGATAACATTAAAATCTTAGTATCTGTAACGAGAGAGATTAATCGTTTTATTGAATTTTCCAGATGATCAATAGAACTGCCCCATATATATATATATATGTGTATATACACATATATATCAACTATAAGGTACTAGATCTCGTAGAATTTACTAATTCGTAAATTAACAGCCCAGGCGGATGCTTGCAGTGAAAGGAAGAGAAGAATAAAGCCGAATTCCACGAAGCGATATACACGCGGTGATTCAGGCATCGTTCTCCTACTCTCTTGGGTGGGGACAGAATGAGCCAAAGAGAGAGAGAGAGAGAGAGAGAGAGAGAGGGAGAGAGAAGGGACGAGCCCTGTATAAAGAGAAAACCTGCTTACCTGGCTAGCAACGCCGCCGGCAGCGTCGCCTGCCAGGTATAGGCAGGTAGTTCAAAAGCGAGGGACCTTGACCCTGGCTAAGGCGAGTCAACTCGAAATTCAACGGGCCTCTCTCTTTTGCCGCTTCGAAGAGCATTGTATTATATGTCGGCTCGCCTCCACAAATTTTCTTTGTATTTTCAAACCGTGTGAGAATTTACTCGTATATGTGAATAACGCGGTAAAAATTTTGATCGAAATATATATTTAGTGAAACAGCTGATATTTAGGCGGACATAAAATATATTCAAATTTCCAAACGTTTTATGACACTTATATGCTCTGATTTAATGATACTCAAATTTTGAAAGCAGGCAAATTTTTTCCCGAGTGTGTAGGATTACAGCTTTAATTAGACCGTTAGCCCACCCACAGGGGATTTGGCACTAAATGTATTTCTTGTATTCTTTTCGACGATTATGTGTATCATAACGGTTTTCAACATTATTTTTTTGTGCTTGACTCTAAGCAGCCAAACTTATTTGTATTATGATTAGCATGCGAGTGGTATCGTATTAGACAACTTAGTTTTAGTAGTAGTACAAGCTAAGAAGAAAATACTCGATAGTCTTCGAATTTGAAAAAAAATCGGAATTAGAATGTCAAATATACTCTTTAAATTAGAAATAGTCCAAATTCAGTATTTGATAGTATACGTTCTATTTGTAAAAGTTGGAATGTACGAACTACGAATGTAAACTATGCTCTATCTTTAACAGAAATACAACTTTTTTTTTAATTTTTACAAAATAGTAAATAATATGATTGTTCACTTTTTATTAATATACATACGCCATTTAGTAGTGAATATTCGTTTAATAAATGTGCGAACTGTCATATTTGCACCAATTCACTGCATTGAATAGCGAACAAGCATTATAATTGAAAGTTAATTTTTTATCTATACTCTACTTAATAGTGAGTAGTTGACTAGATCCGAAGTGAATATTATTTGACTATTTGATGAAGAATTAGAAAAAAAGAAGGATAGAAAGGTGTATAAATATAATATATATATATACTTGATATCTTTTGACCCATGTTCATACCCCGATGACCACGGTAGTGGTGGGCTCGAATGGGATTGTGACGGTGTTTGCTGCACTGGTTGGTGATCGGCAGCTTGTTTCTCGTGTGCCTAACGTTTGTGCTTGCGCTGTACAAATGGTGATGGTGGTGGTGATGGTTGCTCGAATGGTGGAGGTGATGGTGGTGATTGTTGCCTTGTTGTTGACTGGACGCGCTATTGGTCGTAGTCGTAGTGGTCGTGTTGGTTGTACCACTGGCTTCCTGCTGTTGCTGTTGACCAGTCGAGGCGAGCCTGGGACTTCCACCCCTGGGACTACCGCTTTGAGGACTGGCTTCGTCGTTGCCTGCGGTACTGTTGTTACCGCCTCCACCCGAGCTGCCTCGGTTGCGGATCCGCAGCAACCTCGTAGCGGCTCCGGTGCCGTTGTTGCCACCGCCTCCACCTCCGCCGCCGCCGCCGCCACTGCCGCTCTTGCCGCGGCTACCGTCTCCGCTCACGCAATGTAGACTGCTAAAATACCTACAAATACGACACCTTCGAATTAAAAATTTAAGTCTATCCGCCTGTCAGCAATTTTTTATATTATTATTATATTTATATTAGTATTTTATTCTGTTATTGTTACTCTTATTGTTCTTAGCGTGTTTTCTAATGTACAAGCGTGAAGGCAGAGTATATTTATATGTCTGTATGTATAAGTATATATGTATATAGAAGTAAGCTTCTGGAGATCGTCCAACTTTGCGCGCCCGAATTGCACTTCAAAAGAACACGGCTGGGGAATCCTCAAAGAGAGAATATCCATCAGCGGTGGCGACATTGATGAAAAGAGCTATGTACATATAACTATATATACATCTAGAGATGGCTATATTTGCGACAACGAATCGGCGAGTTGTTTTTTCCTAATGCGATACTGCGGGCTCACGACCGCAGACGCGTCAATCGATCATGCGTTTCCGGGTTCCGTTTGATTCCACCCTCGAAGCCGTCTATTTATGTGTAGTTCTATCTCGGTTTATAGATATATGTATATATGTATGTATATATATTTGTGTATGCGTGTTTCGATACAGAGACAACGAGGGAAAAGCGATGCGCGCCACTGCTCGTTACTCTGTAGATGACAGTTCAATGTCGATTATACACACCAGTGGGATATTGCGTAGGAGCAACACGTATACGCGTCTGGCCTATGTTAAAAAATATATATATTTACAAAACTCTTTTATCGCATGCGCAAATGAGCGAATAAAGAATTACTCTCATTTTTCTTTAGGATACTAAACGAAGTCTCCGGTGATACGTAAATGATCACGCAAATGATTTTGACATCGTGATAATTGTGGCATCCGTTGATTGTTTTTATTTGCAATATATATTGCAAATAAAACCATGTACATAATATATCTATGTACATGCACATGTACGATCGGAAGCAAATATGATCAGTGCGATTTGTACGGGACAGATGCGATTTCTAGTATTTCTTCACGAGTTTTTTTTCTCTCTTTTCATTATTTTTTCGCGTAAATAGATTTTTTATAAAAGAACGTGAAAAATGCTTGGTTTCCATATTTACACGCGCACACGCACAAAGAAAGCGAGTCCGTCTGCGGCAGTCAGTGCGTCAATAATGGTACTATATCTTGCAAACTGAAGCCAAAAACTGGGCTCGACAATAATTGTAGAGGTGACATTTCTTCACGGAAGTTTGTTTTAAAACTAATCCTGTGCACGTGTATTTTTGCACGGTATATTTAAATAGTGCCTACGAAAATCGATATATCTCGAATTCAAGCCGATGCTGTGGTTCTACGAGGTTAAGTGCATCGTAGCAGTCGGAGTATTTCAATTAACCATGATAGCTAAACTCGCGTTATCCAACGTTCAGTTAATTACGCGAGAACTGTACTGTACTATGTAACTAGTTTCACCTAGAGTCCAAAGTTTGCACCGTTTCCGAACGTCGTCCGCTGTGACAGAGAGTGTTGTTGTTAGTAATAGTCAGTATATCTATCGCTTCGTTCAACTAATGCGAAACATGCTTTGTACACATACGTGTATATGGATCATCCTAAAGAGTACAGTATGACTAAACGTTATTACCCGCAATTCATCCTTTTGCCAAACTTACTACTCATAAAAATCTGTATATCCCCACTGGAGTTTGGAAAAAGGTATTCGTAGCCCGATGAATCCACTCGTATGCGTATATAGCTCTTGAAATATTGACACCCTTGCAAAGCCATAAATGCGGAAGCGGATCGACGCAGGCCGTTAATTTTGCACACTTGCGAGTACGAGTGCGATTCGGTCTGTCTCTCTTTCCCGCGTATTGATCCGTCTGCGGGAACGAAGCCAACCCAAATACGCCCAAGTAAAAATTTCAACTCTCTCTCTCTCTCTTTCTCTCTCTTTCTCGTTTTCTTGCTTGTAGTATACGAAAGCTTCAAAGTTTTAGACAACACGTGGTATTAATTTAGAAAAAGGATTTGTCTCGACGATCGTTTACACAATTTATAAGCTCCTGATCGTTGTGCGAGTGCATATATACTCAAGACTAATATCATACGATTAGTTACCGTGTGCTTTCACTTTCCGTGGTCTGCAATTACTTATATTGAAATATCTGTCTACTAGTCGATCGACAGTTGCTTGTGGGTTATAGAGAAAATTGTATTAGTATTATTACTAACGGAAGTCTTAAATCTTAGCATAGAATTTTTTTCAATGTGCAAACACTGGATTATTTTGCGATTAAAATATCAAATGATCATAAATTCAATTAATCTTCAAACGGTTGTCTATAAAATTCGAAGCATACACAAGCAATTAGATACGCTGAAGTGCCAAAAGTACATCAATTTCTAGCACTTTTCCATGGATCTGCATGTATACATATATACACACGTATAGCGGAAACGAGGATCGATCAAAGACTCCGATGGCTATATGGTACACATGTATATGACCGAGAGAGTGCGAAAGCTAGCTGAGCACATTATATACCGGTTTTCTTAATTACCGACCGCGTTTCCTGAGAAACGAGAGCGGCTGCTACGAATATAAGGCTCTGAATTTTCACATCAACACACACACACACGCGCGCGCGCGCGCACACACTTATAAATATATACAATATATAAATATAAATATTTATATATATATATAGTGCGTTCAATGTACGCTCTGTGTGCAAGAAACATAAAGACCAGCTTTATCTATCGGCAATATTAAGTAATAGCTGCGTTGCGGCTATTCGCGGGTGTACACACCTTCGCGACCAAATTCGGTGCAGTGATAAAAATAAACAGGAGTGTATGTATATATAGCTATCAATCTATCGGTGAATATAACAATGTACTTTCTAGCGTTGGCACGCATGTATAATCAGGAGTGTACTTATAGACTGTCTCTAAAATATTTTTTCGCAAACAGCTGATGCGATTGCTCTCCACCTGTTGACCGCAACTGCCCTCCAAGACATCGTGTATGTGATACACGATAAACGATATATATATCGAGAGATTATTCACGCATGCTTTCTTCTGTTATTCTGTGGTTTCACTCCGCTCCCTGTCACACCCTGTTACATGAATAATCGCTATTTAATTCCGATGGCGTCTCTTTCGTAAAACAATCAACCAAAAATACGCTGTCCATGTATACGCATAGGTAGATCTATGTATATATATACGTATATACATTATTCAGGAACAATACTCAGGAGCTGTCGATTGTTTTTGTGTTCGGTGTTCTTTTTCCGAGGGAATATACACTATTGAATTTTTGGACAGTCTTTTCGTCGAGAACATTATATATACCTATATCCACGAAGTGCGTAGAACCGAGTATGTAGACCGTTTGAATATGTAAATATAAATCTACTCGATATACGTTGTTTCGATATGGGGCTTCCCCTTTGGCAATTAATCAGGGGAAATTTTAAATCGTCTCGGTGAAAGGTACATCGCTTGCGACATCTTTGGATTTACCGTTGGACGATTCGCACATGTGCATATCGCACATGTGTGTACCAGCGCGTCTGTATGCATATATGTACTTTCGACGATTCGAAGTGTGTATAATACATATTATATGCATATGTAAATAAAACAAAGAATAAAACACTGCTGCTTCTGTAACGCAAGAGAGGCGTATATATTTTTGCATCGAACAATAATTTACTCGTTTTGCGAGCATTACGACAAGTTCAATAAATCAGAAGTAGCCAATGAGGTTTAATCGGAATAAGTCGAGGGACGCCTCATTGACTTTCACGCTGCAAATATACAGGCGCTCCTCATATATTCGTACATATGGAGACGCGCAGACACACACACATATATATATATATGCAGTCAACGAGGGCGAATGATAATGGTCGAATGCGCTCGCATAGGGAAAAAAGCGGTCTGCCGTGAATTACAGACCGTGCATGTAAGTATACGTGTATATTTATACATACATACGTATATACGTATACGTGCAGTGCACATCCGCGTATATGAAACAGCATGGTATAGCGCTTTCGCAATGCTCGCGGCTATGTATATCTCCTCGGATATCCTTCGGCACGTTCACCACGTGCGGAAGGCACACCGCCAACAAACGAGCCTTTTATGCCGGCGTTCGCTAGCGTAACCTCGTCGAAGGCCAGGAGCCGTTGTGTGTTGTGCTCTATGCTCTGTCGCCGTTCTCTATTAATCTGCCCGAGTAGCCGCTGCAACAGCAGAAAAACCAGGCTCTCTATACGTGTGTAATATCTAACGATGCCTGTGTGTGCTTTTCAATATAATCTTTTTTTTCTTGCTTTACACAAGCGCTCGAGGCTTGGATACTGCCTTTTCTCTCTCTCTCTCTCTCTCTCACACACACACACACTCACTATCTCGCAGCGCTTTTTAAATATAAAACAGCCGCGTCACACATTGGATTGCTCTTCAAGGTGAGACGCAGAAAAAGTTTTCTGCATAATTTTGTATCGACTAATATAAGATGAAACTTTTATAGACAAATTTACAAATGTACATTATATATGTATATAGAGGGTCTAAAAATTGTACGGAATATTTCTTTTTCCTGTAGATATATATGTATAATAATAACGCGAGTATTACAGTTGTTCCATAAGAGCGGATCTTAGCTAATATTCCCAAAAGATAAGGTGAACGCCATGCTGAATAACTGAAATTAGCTGCAGAGAACACGTCTACCGTACTTATAACAATAATTTCCTAATGGTCATGTAGTCGAACATTTAATATTTTCCTAACGACTCTGATAATCCATACGAGAATTTCGCGGAAGCCGCTTATCGAGCTAGAAATTGCGTCGCCTGTTTAGCAATCGCTGTAGAGCTTACTGCAATTTCTTTCTGAGTTTTCCACTGAGCGATTCGTGTAGAGGTGGCATAGGAGGAGGAGAAAGAAAGAGGAGGTTTGCGATCTATGCCAAGGAGGCGCCGGTTTCCTTCTCTCTCTTTCTCTCTCTCTCTCTCTCTCTCTTTCTCTCCTTGATGGAGGGAAAGAGCAAGTCGCGTTACAGCGAAATGAGAGAAGAGAGCGAGAATGGATAACTCTTTGCGTGATGACGAAATTCAGAAACGAGGCAACGAGAAGATTTTCTCAAGGACCTCATGTATAGACGTCGATGGAAAAACGAAAGGCGCATACGCGCAGATATATATCTTTTTTATAAACACAAGTTTATATTATGTATATGCACACGTTAGAAATAGCTACGATGTAGGCAGATTAGTTACTTTTTCGGGTTACGTATTATTAAAATTAAGCATACGGAGGACAATGGTTTTATGACTATACGGTAGGGTGGTTATGTAATGAGCAATTTATGGCTTCTATATTTAATTTAATCGTCTTGTAGTGCGTATATAAAGAAAGGCGCGCGCGCGCACGGCGAGAATTATCAACGCCACTTGCAAAACAATAGAGCAATCGCAAGCGCTTATCGGTGCGTAAACTCCGCGAGCGCATCCGAAGGCCGTGAGTATTATTATACTTTATGTTACACTCTCGGAGCAGAGGGCTCCCGGCAAAAATTTATCGCGTTATCGCAGACTCCCACTTATATGTACGTAAGCATATACATATATATGAATGTGATTGCACACCTCGCTCGTTTTCCCTTATTTATTCAATAGTTTCCTACATGCGCAGGTTCAACGACTCATATTTGACACGGTCTTAATTTCTAAAGAACAAGCTAAAGCTATTTCAAAGACACATCATGTCTCCGATGCTGAAATATTTTTAAGAGTCTCTCTCTTGTGGAACTCTCGTAAGCGTATAAATTATGCATGTATACACATGCGACGCAGTTCGCTTTGTGCGTTCTTTGTAAGATGCAATTTTTATATACATTCAAATAATTCCGAGCATTGTTATATATATATATATGTATATACACTCAAGGAAGTATTCTTTTTCGCTCAATTACAAATATAGTTGGGTGCCAGGGAGTCCCTACTAAAGAATCATATATAATCTATATTTAAGTTTGTTGATTACAACAAAATGTACGACGTAGTTCCTCATCGATCGAAGCTCAGGTAAAAAATTGAATTCGAATCAGTTATTCGCTGCTAACACTATACTCATATCAGGCCGGACGCAGCTCGTGTAATGGGAGAGTTTTACAAGTATATCATATGTAGATAAGCAGAGGAGTACATTGCTTTGATATAAAAGCCAAAGGAGAAGAGCGAAAGGAAGGGAAAACGTCGAAGGATGTAAGTAGTAGCAGCAGCAGCAACAGCAGCAGCAGTAGAAGGAGGTGGAGAGTCCCGGAGTGCATGTAGACAATGAACAATCGTACATTGTTGCGAGTTATAGCATTGTTACTCCATTCCATGCCCCGGCCATGTTCACATAATTAGGCTGTAAACGTTTCGCGAGAGGGAGAGAGAGAGAGAGAAAGACAATCACCATTGTTTTCCTATGTACCGAGAGGCGCCCTCACGGCTGCTTTCGTCGAGCAACTTCTCCTCTGCACGGCGATCGCCCACTTCCTACGGGATATCCTCGCGCGACTGATCCGATCTGTATATAGCTGCTACCTCCGCGAGACTTATTGTATATAAACTCAAGGTCAAGCGCGAATGAAAGCGAAAGCTACCAGTAGTCTTTTTTATGTAAATATTATGTACAAGTAAATGCTCTCTTTCCAAGAGACATGTGCAATCTATCTCTCGCTCCTCTTTTATATGCGTCATGAATTAGCGTCACCTCGATAAGGCTCGCGCGCGATCTCTGCAAGTCGAGAGATATATGTGTTATATACACTTTCAGAAGATAATCCAAAGAATAATAACGAGAAAAGATGTATCGAGTAACGTACACGTAGCTAAAGCTCGCGATGTAAAAGCACATTCCTTGCGCGCGCGGCGGATGATCGGCAAAAGTATAATATACACGAGCGCAGGCGAAACCGAAAGTAGCAACGAGAGATGATGACGTGTCCCTTTGTTTCTGCGAAGCACTACGTCATCGAACACTCTGTGTGTCTGTGTTAGTTCTATTGATGGCGAGCTGCAATTAATACTCCGCGAACCTTATGTACACAGTACAAGCCTAACCCACCGATCGTTTTAATCTAATTAAAGAGCCGTATACAGAAGGTGTTACAGCAATAGAGCAAATATACTCCGCTTCTTATAGACATTCGACATCGTTTTATTTTTTTCCAATTATACATTTTTTAAGTACTAGCTAGTTATCTCTCTCTCTCTCTCACACACTCTATCTACCTATCTCTCTGTGCACACGAGAAGCGGCAGCAGTAGTTGTAAAACTTTATAGCTATATTCTCGTTATATAAAGAAGAAAAAAGAAAGAAAAAAACGAGTCGTTGCCAAGGATTCCGAGGACACGCGTGAGTTAGATCAATTCTAGCTTGGTTTTCTAGGTGTTTAATTTATACATACTGTATATATAGTAGGGTCATGTCGTTGATGTATATCTTTCGCGTTGGGGCGGACTGCTAATTTCTTCTACAAATCCAGATAGGTAATCTTGTTAAGGCTGACAACTTTACTTGAAAATTTTCAAACTCTTTGGATTATTCGTAAACAAATATCCTCTCTCTCTCTCTCTCTCTTCTCTCTCTCTCTCTCTCTCTCTCTCTCTTTTTGTCAATTTTTTTTTCAAGTCAAGTGTATTATCTTACGCCAAGTGCATGAATCCTCAAGATGGCGGCCGCGAAGCGCGCGTGCACACACTATAACGATCCAACTGCAGCAGCCTGCACACTGCACACGCTCGTTCCCTTCCACGTCTCGCGGCTAACCATGACCTTGTCTGGCTCTACGGTCTCTCCTCTCTTTCTTTGGTTCTGCAGCAACAGCCACAGCAGCAGCAGCAGCAGCAGCAGCAGCAGCAACAGCAACAGCAGTAGTAGTAGAGCTCACGCCTCCTCTCTCTCCTCTCTGTCTCTGTCTCGCATGCAAAACCAGTAGCTCTCGTGCAGAGAGAGAGCGTTATCCTTCGAAGCTCGCCCCACTGACACTCGAACTATAGGTACATATATGTATAAATATACCGAATATACACACATGTAGACTTGCGATGATGGAGAAGAGGAATAGTGGGGAGCAGATGGCGGAGAACTGCTGGTCTCGAGCTGCTTCTATTGCCGTCGCGCGCGAGCTCGCGCTGTTACTGACTACTAGGCCGTCGTGGAGAGGGAGATACGACGTCGTCGCGAGTGAAAGGAAGAGAGAGATGGATGCATGATTTTTCAAGAGGAGAGGGGATGAGTCGAGGACGTCGTTCATGTTGAAGACGAGGCGTACAAAAATACATAAGGGCAAGGGAAGCTGCTGCTCCGTGTTGTGCAATATTTTTGCCTTTTTCGATTAATAGAAATGGATAGGTCTCTATATATATTCGTGTGTATATATGAGTGCGAATTGATTTCGATCCAACCAATACAGCTCGAGTGTGCGGCAGCGTCACGGTCAAAAGCTTTTTGAATTTCGGAGTCAAACGCATCCATTGCACAACGCAGATTCTCTCCTTTCGCAAAAGCTGGAATTGCAAAATAACGTATGTATGTATATATAGAAGTTCAATCAACACGAAGCGATAGACGACTGACAAAATTCAGCGAACGTAACCGGGGAATGTTGCAACTCGAAAGTCACGTTCGTCTAATCGTTCTCGCATGTGCATGTGTGTACAAACGTCAAATTGATCCGCTTATATTACGTTCTCTCACAGTACAAGCACGCGTACCTGTGCGCGTTGAACCTTTTTTTTCATTCTTCTCCTCGTATTTGCGAAGAATATTACACGTACAGAAAGAGAAAGAGTGAGAAACGAAGAGAATAAGGCACGTTCTGTTTGGAATAATTCGTATACGCGAGTGATCGCTAGTTTCTCGGAACAAGCTTCTTTTAGGTCAATTTTCACTGAAATAGAACGCTCTCGCGAGTTAGAAATTAACAACGGTATTTGACTCTACATACTCGACCTTTTTTTAATTTCATCGAGAACAGTCATTGCAAAAGTCGATTCTCTCAGCTTTGACGGAAAGAAGCAGAAGAAGCTCGTTGCAAGGTGCTTCGAGGATCTGCACTTACACACACACACACACACACACACACACACACACACACATATATATATATATATATATAATAAAGAACCACTCTCGAATGTATATACAGCATTGTTCTTAAAAGTACGCACGTACGTCTTCCGGCGGATGTTCTGAGCGCGTGTCGACGACATCCAATATCTATGCTCGCCGCGCGCACTTTCCGTGTCGGCCGCCGTATGTGTTGTACCTTTCACGCTTCGTCTCACGAATACGAGGGAACTTTACTTCGTTAGAATCCTAGACTTCTGTATGTATGTATCTGTTAAGGAATGAAACGATCCAGTATATATAGACTTTTAAAACGAGCGCATCGATCGCGAACTCGTTATATACCAACCGAGAAGATTGAGATTCACATCAGGACCAGGTTATGAAGTAGCAATGCAGGTCAACGCTTGAGAGTATAAAAATAAAATGTATCTGCATATGTATGCATGTATACATAGACATACACGATGCATTAGAAGAGAATGGAGGTCATGATCAGATCGATGCTTGCGAGCGCGCGAGGCGCGGTCTCGTCGCGCCTATATCTTCCGCGCTCTCTTTCTCGTGTGTACATGGGTCGACGACCGTTTCGATCGAATAACGCGAGAAGGTATTCGCGAGGCGAGGCTCGTTTCCTCTCTTATATACCACTGCTGCAACTGGGAGAGATGTTGCTCGGCTGGCATATTATTAGCATCGTGTAACGCGTCCGTTGGCCGTGAAACCAGTGAAAGTATATATACTCCCTTCCGTCTGTATAGTTCTTAATTTTTTTTCTTCTTATTCCTCTTCTTCTTCTTTTGCACACCGTGAGAGAAGTGGGGAGGGGAAAAAATTATGCTCGCGACCCCTATGTGCGCTTCATCCAGACCTTGCATCTTGCAAAAGAGTCGCTTCACAACACTCGTAATGAGGCGAAAAGAACGTTTACCCATAAGCATAACAATAAAGCCAGAGACTCGGTACTGGCTTTATTTTTTTCTTCTTCTCCTTTTTGTTGTTATCTCTAATTGCTTTTGGCAACAACATCGATAACTACACACGCACATATTGCACATATACGTATATGTTTGTAAAGAAATACGCGAAAGAACGAAATGTGCGAAAACGCTGAGAACTTCGCGTTCTCCAGCTGTGTGTGTTGTATTTCTCGAGGCTTTGTCCGTTCCTTTGTCCTAACGAGTAGAAGAGTCGAGCATTTGTAGACCCTTCGCCGAGCTGCTGTAGAATAATCGATTACAAAAGCATAACGCCCGGTATTGTCCCCCTTCGTTTACTTGATACGATTATGTCACTGTTATTTTTTTTCTTTTTTTATATATCACAGTTCGTCGATTTGTCGACGGTACGTATTGGCGGAACGGAACGAATGAAAAATTGTTGAGCAACAAATATTCTGGAACGTAAACTCGACTTATTACTCAAAATCATGAGAACTTATGTTAATTCGATTGTGAGAAGTTATTCTGCAACGAGTGACGATTATTTCTCACTGTTGCTGTATGCATTATACTTGAGCATTGAGAAATTGCTCCTTCGCTTGATGAATTCTTTTCGCGAAATCACGCGCGCGACACATATGTGTCTTTTACTGTCCAATTCTTATATATATATATATATATATAATAGATATATACATTAGGATCCCGAAAAGAGAAAACCTTTTCTCGATTTAATTATTGTATACATAAGAGTTATACGTTTTATGCTAATGACTCTTAGAGCTCGTAAACGGAGTGTATATACATTATCAACGAGAACCTCTTATTTTCATATTTCCACATTTATAGAGTTACTGCATCAGAGAGGGAAAGAGAGAGACATAAAGCGAAATTCTTCTGGTGATAATTAATTATATTCATTTCTGCTGATTAATTCATGCGCACGAGTGCATTTATAATTGTGCCCGAAGGCTATGCGACAACGACAAAGTGCGCGCGAGGCTTTCATTCATTCCAGCGCGTTGAGCTTCATTCAAGGCTACGTCCGTTTGAAGAAACGTTTTTTATATTTCTTCTTTCTTTCTTGCTTCCTGTTCTTTCCCACTTGGTAACAAAAAAAATTCAAAGAAAATTTTAATTTCTTATCGAGAAACGTTTCTCACTAAGCACAATGATATCGCTAGCGAGTGCGAAACGAGAGCCCAATAAAACCTTCGCAATTCACGCGATATAAAACTCTCGCGTTATGTAGAAAGCCATCAGAGAAGGTGGTAGCGCATCATTGTTGTAAAATCCGAATGCAGAGTTACAAAATGTATACGAGTGTGTGTGTGTGTGTGTGTGTATGGGTGTGTGTTAAATATATAAATATAATACCTAGCGATGAAAAGCAGCAGTATATATATATAAGACAGGCCGACGTAATCAATAAAAGAAGCGACCACTTCTTTTATATTCAACGCAACGGAGTTGGTTTCCCAACGCGATTCTTCCGCCGAAGGAAACGAGCTACGATTGACACCAAGTGGTTCTCGGTGTACATGTTACGTCACTTGCTACAATTTGAATCCACGCGTTGTGTATCATCTTTTTTTCTTCTCTTCTTGTATGAGAATGTAGTTCTTCTCCCGCTGTGTGGCCCCATATTACACGCGCGCGTTTTGGACATCTTTTCTTTATATAGCGATTGTACGGACTTTCACGCAGAAAACGAGGTACGTGATGAATCGCAACAAGGAGGAATAAGCGTCGGATTATAATAATTAAAGATTTGTGATTTCGGCTCTGCAGGTATAATCCGATACACATCTGCCGATGAAATATCTTTCATACAAGCAGGCGAGGGAAAGTTTATTCATCCTCAAGGCTGATGAGCGTTTATACATATATATAAGCGATCGACTTGATAACGCTCGATCAATTTTGCGTATATATGGCCTAGAGTTGTACATTTTAAATGGTCTGTCTTTTTTTCTCCTCTTTCGAGAATGTGTACGTGCGCACGCGCTTAAAAAAATACAATTGATCAGTTGTCGTGTACATTTACTATCGTGCTTCTCCTCGCATATGTGGTGTCGCAATCGTTTGCGTTCTCATCGTAAATCGTCATTGGACATGCGTCGCGTCGTCGCAATAAACCCACTTTTAAATCTCATCGCGCGTCGCCCCTTTATCTTTACGATACACAAGTGTCAACGCGGCGAGTGTTAATAGTAAGCGGCTCTTAATGCGTCGCACGACAAGCCAGCTTCGTGTTTTGTAAGACACAAAAGGTTTCGAAAAAAAAGAAAAAAAGAAAAAGAGAAACAAAGAAACAGAAATGAACGACGTTTTCGTTGCAGTTAAAAAATTACAAAGAATAAACGAATGTATATATAAATACATTAAACATGAAGTTTTGTTCACGGAACGTTTTCTTATACGTATATATAAACATTTGAAATCTAGTATCTTGGTGGCCGATGTCTATATCTATCACAATTTAACTCTTGCGCGTATTAGCATCGAACGACCTTTCAGTTTCTCGCGCGGTTATTTCGCAGTAACACGGCCATTGCGGTTTGAGCGTTGCTCTGTGCAGCGTCGTATACACACCCGGAATTACGAAAAGGCAGAGCGTTGTTCAATTTCACCGTTTACTTGCGGTAGCGGTCGCGCTTAAATGAAAAAAAGCAGCCATATAGTATAGCGCCTTTTTCGGCTCAAAGCAGTTACGCAGCGCGCTCTCTCGGTTCTCTGCAAGTACATAAGCCAAGCGCAAAACGAGTGCGGCATTTAAGAGAACGTAGAAAAAAAAATTTATATATACATAATTTAGTATATGACGGAAAAAGAGAGAGCGACAGTAGAAAAATCATTCAGAGAATAATTCTTCTTCCATTTTTTTGAGAACGAGCGACGTAATAAAATAATAATCGAGCGAGAGATTTCGTGCCCGCATATGCCGAGCCCTTAAGCGGGCACATTGTGGCAGAAGAATATACGTGCAGAGACGAGACCGGAGATGAAAAGGTGGACGAGAAGAATGAAAGAAAATACGAAACGGCATTTGTAAAGGTTCCGAGGAAACGACAAACGCCTCTCAATATTTTGTCCCTCAAAAAAAAATATATATATGTATTCAGTCATGATCATTGCATATATATATACCTGCTTTTTTTCTCTGCGCTTGCCGTATCTTGTAGCAACAACTGATTACCGCGAAGTAGTTGCGATAAAAAGCCTCTGTACACGAGGTAGTGCAATCGTCTAAGCTGATAAGCGGCCCCCGTTCACGCAGATAAGATGATTTAAGAAAAAGTATGTACATGCGCATACAAGTGTTGTAGGTATATGTATCGCTAGTGCTATATAGGTATGCGAGAAAGCGAAACAGAGAGAGAGAGAGAGAGAGAGAGAACGAAGAAAGAGAGTGGGACTTGAAGGTAAAATAAATATAAGACCGTTTGCGAGGAAAAGAAAACTTTGAGTTTCATTAATGCAACGCTTAATCAAATAAAGAGCTAGCAGTGCTGGAGCGAGCCAGGCTGCGATAACACGTCGACGACCGGCTTTTTTTTCTTCCAAAGTCCATACAAGCTTTTTTGATTTCTCAAACATAGCTGCTGTTCCAGCCATAATAATTTTTTTGGTGGATTTGTTCGACGGAAAATTTAAGAATACGCACATAAGTACCGAGTACCAATACTTAATTTTTCGATAATGAGTTTTTCATCACTTTTAAATTTGCAAAATTTCCAAAACAAAGTAGTAAGCTTAAGATTTTCGGTAATATTCACTTTACGTATCGTGATCAGAGATATGCTTTAATGTCTCCTTTGCGTATATACCGAAACCATTTATATACGACTATAACTTAAACACACTTTGAACATCATTAGCAGTTTTAAGCACGTATCTTTCTCTCGGGAGGTGGCACATGTGCGTAGTATATTTTTTCTCACGTTCTCTCTCTCTTTCTCGTTCATTTCACATGTGCAGTGTTCCTCTCGAATTTCGCTGCTGCATTTGCTCGCCATACGGGTCGGAGATGGTATATATACGGTGCTATATGATGAAACAAGATAACGCGTAGACTAAATTTGTCTCTCAGCTGATATACGTGATGTCTCCGGCGCTTCCCTTCAACTTCTTATTTCTTTTTTCGTCGAGCTTGATCGCGCGCTCGCCCTATACACGCTTTTGCCTTGGAGACGACTTTAATGTATTTTTGCTTGCCGTATTATAATCTCAATATTTTTAGCTTGGAAGCTTCCACGTGTAACTGGCGAGCTGATCGCCCAGTGAAAATAAAATTTCCAACTGCCAGCCAAGCGTAAAAACGCCCTCGAGTTTGCGTTCTTTAGACCAATTAGAACTTCTTTCGTTTCAACATTCTTCCTGCAAGACATAGAGGAAAAGAACTCAGAGAGAGTTTTTTTTTTAAGATCAGTCGTAAGTATATACATTGCACTCAATGAAGTTTTGAATGAATTAAAGTGTTGCGTTGATGAACCGCGGGCGATTTTTCGAAAGCAAGAGAAAAAAAAGGAAAAATGTGTTATCCCCAGGTGGTCATGGAGAGAAAGAGAGTGAGAGAGAGAAATGATGATAAAAGGAACTTTAGTGCGTTGGTCCCGGCTTTACGTACACAGGCGGCATATGCGAGCCCGCGCTCTCAGACTGGAATATATCCGTCTCTTGTGCGTATGTACGCATGTGCACGTAGGCATATAGAGACGGCCATAAACGAAGTCTTTCACTCTTTGCTTCTTCTTTTCCAGATGGTACGTCCTCGAGTTCTCATCGACTTTTTCGAAGAGTGCAAAATATCGATTTCCTTTCGTTTGCCATTGAAATAAAAAAAAATTTGAACCTTTGTTTTTGGACTATGTGGAGGGTCGAACACAGTGTTGAAAAAAAAATTCCGGACGAATAGATAGAGCTTGTGTATACATTGCTAGTGCGTATACGCATTTTATGCGTATGCACAGTGCACACGAATGCATGAGCCCTTCGCTCAGTCTATATCAGCCGCGCCGAAAACATTGGCTCTTCGCCAGAGCCATCAAATCTCAGACAAAGGAAGCGTATATGTATACCGAGCCGGTACTTCTGTTTTCCGTACAAAAGGGAGGAGATCTCTCCTCTCGCAGAGGCGCTCGACGAGAAAAACCTTACTTTTTGTGCGACTGTACATATGTGCGCGTGTGTGTATGTGTCTGCGTGTGTGTCGGTGTATCTTCGGATGCGGATTTTCTTTTATTTCGCATTGGTATGCTTTTTACGGGATTTCTCTCTTTTGCGTACATGGCCGACGCACTATATACAAAGAAATATGGCAATAGATTGGGCAACGTGGATTCTTCCTCTTTTGTACAACTTTCTCTTTACTTTTTGACGCGATTCAAGGGCGTGCTCGGGAATTTATGAGGCCGCGCCGACACCTCACACGAACATACAGTACAGAAGTAAAAAAAGAAGATTTCGGAACGAGAAACGGAACGTCGAAATTTATGTATGTATAATGTTTGTACATATATACTTCATAATGTGGTTAAAGGAAAGACATCGAACGACGTCGGCTCCCTGAGTCAAGTCGAGAGCCTGGAGATAAACCATCCAGCTGCGAAAGGTCTCTGACCGATATGTCTTATATTATATGTTTATATATAGATAGAGCAACGCATTGTACGTACAGAATTTTCTTTATATTAATAGAGCACGCCTCGATTCACCGGGGAAAGAAACGCGTACACTCGAAGCAAGCGCGGACTACAAAGAGCGAAAATAAAAGCGCTACAGCAACGCAACCGCGTTTTAATCCATATACGGCTCACGAGTTTCATAAAGACCTCGCGCGCTGCTGCCTGCTTTTATTTTGTTCTAAGCGTTAAAAGTTGCGGAGCCGTGAAAGAGACAAAAGTACGCACGTTTTACACTCGACTTACGTTCGTACTCACGCACAGTCTGCAGAAGACGAAATCGGCGAGGATACGCTTCGCGAAGGCGAATATTTTTCCAAAGAGAGAGAGAGAAAGAGAGATACTGTGTTCTGTAGCAGCAGCCCCCCAAGTATTTCGCCCCTCGATCGTTAAGCTGTTACGACTTGGCTTTTACGACGGCGCCCTTCGCTGCTGCTGCTGCTGCAGCTTCTTCTTCCACTCTATGTCATGGGAACTGGTAGGAGCAGAGGCTATGCTGCTTTCGCGGAATCGGAGAAAGAGCTTATCTCGCGCGAGCCTCAATTTCGATGCGAGAAATGAGGAAGTCAAAAGGCAACGGCAGCAGCTGTAACTTTTTAAGGCCGCTTGGCTCTCACGTAATCTTCCACGTGACTGCCTGTATATCGCTGATACTCGAAGGATCTATAGCTTTTGTAATTTTACGAGAGTGGAAAAATGACGATTTGCAAAAGACTATTTGAAACTTGCTTGCTTACAGCGTTCCTAACATTATACTCACTGAGATTCTCGTGTGAATTTTCATGCTCTTATTATCTGCATTCGGACAACTCTATCGTATATCTATGCTGTTTTATTTTTTTAAGTTCCGCTAGCTGCGGGTAGATAGAATAAAACTTTGTGTTTATATAACTTCGCATATATATGCAGAGAATAAATTTACCTCATTTAACAATCGCGTTAGCTACGAATGTGTCATCGTCGTGAAGTGCAGCTGTTTTATAACGAAAGAATTTTCACTTTTTACACAAGTGCTGTGCAATATAACTAATACACATTATCAAAACAATAGTTTAGTTGAATCTGTTAATAAGTTGCATTAACAAGCTAACTGTATAGTAATAAAGTTTGTCTCGTCAAAAGTTCCGAAGAGGCATTGTCAAAGAAATAGCTGTGATGGATCTTCTAGTAAACGATTTACCATGTATAGAGCAAAATTGCTGCTCTTTTGCTATAAGAAAGAATCATTTCGAAAAATGGAAAGTCGTTTAGAAGACTAGTCTTTGTTGAAGGTTCTAAATGAACTCTCTGACATTCCACGAATACGTTGTCAGTTGCGTCAAGAAACTTCTTTCCCGTTCAAAGTCAAGAAAGTTAGGATTTAGTATTGTAACGAAGTAAGAAATGATAATGAATTTAGAATGGATATTTTATTACCCATTGGATTATGAACGATTGAAGATTTTCAACTGTGAAGAAAAGACTATTAAACTGACATGCGCGATTGTTTCGCTAGCTTCAGCAACATGACTTTTGATAAATCTTTGACTATCAGAGCCAACCGAATCGAACGTTTTCCACTTCATGCTAGGATAAAATATGATAGTTTATCGCATTCAGGCGCCTCAGAAAATAAACCGAAGAATCTAAATTTATTCCTGTAGAATAGAAGTCTTTCCTCAAACAGCAAACAATTTCTACTACTTTCTATCAACTTCCTCGATACAACAATTACAATTTATACTATCTGGTATTTATATGGTTTTTCTTTAAAAATTAGAAAATTTTTAAAATTTTAAAATATGTATTTCATATTCGAAAAACGCAACGTTGATATAGATCACTGACATATTTCATTATCAGATTCAGTACACGCAGGAGACATGGGAGATAACCGAATTGAACGTCGATTCTACACATCTTCTCTTAGGTGAAAAGACGGAGCTATAGTTACCTCGTAATACTATAAACTTTCCGCTACGAAGTTTACGATACTCGCACGTATTCGTATGCCTTTATAGATATAAATCGATCGTTGTAATTGTCGAACCTCCAAAAATATCAGAATCTTGAACAATGAAATTGAAGGATTCGTCCTCGAAACCTCTGATTTTATAAACGCGACACAGTGTACGAGTTCCTACCGGCTGCCGCGTAATTTGTGTAAACCGAGTTTCGTAACAATCGCGCGCGCGCGGACACACATACACACATATATAGTGTGGCAACTGTGCGCCGGCTGCGGTTCGAGTTTGTCCGCGTGACTATACGAGTTTCACAAATGGGTCAACGGGCTGCAGAACGCGCTGTGTGTATACGCGCTTTCGGTACACGTATATCTACACATATACACAGTGTACATATCGCGCGCGCTTGCGAAAAGAAAAAAGCGCAAGTAGCTGACGTCAGGAACGCTCGTGCGCCTTTTATTTCGTCTTGTTCGTCTCTTTGTTGTCGACGTCGTATCTTTTTGCGCTCTGCTGCCTCAGTTTTTTTTTTTGAAAGAGCTCGCCGGGCTATTAAGCACCGAGGCACGCGATATATATACATATACCTTGGCTACCACCCAATAAGCTTTGCAAACGAGGAAGTGAACCTGGATGAGACTGAAAAATTATCCGCAGGGGCTGAAAAATTGTCTCTTTCCGAATTTTTGTATACGTACATATACGTGCTGAAGCACAACAAGGTCTCGATTGGAAGAATGGGACATGGATTTTTTTGTCTATTTTTCGACCGAAAATCTTTTATAATGTGGACCATTAATTCGTCGCGAACGCAACTGATGAATTCATCAAGCTCCGGTTGCTTTTCCCGACCAATTTTGTCACGGGTATGCGGGGACTTTTTTCATCTTCAAAAGCATTCAATTGAAGTAACTTAATTAAAAAGAACGGCTGGGGCTGTGTATTTTCTTTTTCTTTTTCATAAGCAGAAGAGATAGAAAGGGAGAGAGAGAGAGGGAGAGAGGGGGAAGGGAGAAAGCCGCGCGTTTCCGCGAGAAACGTACTGGAATTGGAGCAGATTCGTATCTGCTTCTGTGGTTATGCCTCGATTACAATAAAGTCGAGATTTATTTTTTCTCGCTCGTAATACTTCTTTTCTACAATCGGCGATTGTATTTAAATTACCAACCAAATTACTTGGCGAAATCGTTGAAACAAACGCGTTTACATTCTGCAATACTGAATTTTCGAAAATTCTCAATTATAAATATATATATGTGTGTTTATCTGATTATGTATCGCAGTAGAAAATATTTTGTGGTAATTCTTTTGCTCTTTATCCAGATGAATAAACTCGGTTAGTTTTTCGCTTTGAAATGTAGCCAATTATAAGCACTTAGGGAATAAAGTCTGCCTCGAGAGATTCTCATAGCTACTGACCTTGAACAGCAAGTAGCGTATGACTACATAGCAAGATCGAAAGAGAAAGATAAGAGAGGAAGTATAAGAAAAACTGGCCCTCGCATTGGCTCTGTGGATAATTAAGCAAGTGAGTCGACCAAAAGAGAATTGATAGTCAATGAGCCGCGACAGAGAGATGCAATAAAAGTGAAAATCGTGGCCGATTCGCCACGCGGCACTGTAATTTCGCTCCTGTCGCGTACTTTTTCTTTGCTATACGGCCGATGTGTCACAACAATCAAGGCTTGCGCTGCTGTTTTTTACTGCACTCTCAGGTTCCTTTGAGTGTCCACACGACTTAGCGTGAGCGGCAAAAGGTTATATATACGGCGAGAGTTTCTCAAGTAGCGAAATACGAGTTGTGCCCAATTTTTCGCGGTTAAAACAGAGTTTTGAGTTCGAGGAAGGTGCGTCTTTAAAGAAGCAGATGTCGCAAGAAGTGAAAGAGAAAGAAAAAAGTTTTAAAAAGAAGCTGCTACACACGTGAACCTTGAGACTTATAGAAGTTTATCAGCGTAGCAATGGAATGAGATATCTTATCCATAGAAAAAAGCCTTCGTAGTTCTATATAGCAATGTCGCCTGTTTATTATCGCGTATTGTCCGAAAAAGATAAACGAGGGTGTGAAAAAGACCTCTCAAAGACTCGATATCTCAGAAGGTCCCACGGTTTAAATGACGAGCTATCGCATCAGGCAGATTCATCTAACTTCTAATCAATATCACTCCAGTACCGTTTAGAGACAACAACGTTGACTCTTGAATAGAAAGAGAGTGTGTGTGTGAGAGAGAGAGAGAGAGAGACAGAAAGAGAGCGAGCTCATAAACGTGTAATTCCGCTACGCTCGGTGACATCGCTTGATTGTGTGGTTTGTCCGAATGATAAACGAAACTATGAACACATATAATATACGCCAATGAAAATAATGGCATTTTTCTGCATATAAGCATATTTTACCAACTATATATCAGTTATTACGGGACATGTGCCGCATATCCAATATCAGACCGCGCAGAATGGCGGAAAAAGATTTCGCGAAAACGCACACAGCTGTGCCCGCGGTATAATGTATTATACCGGTCGCGCAACAATGGGTTCTCAGTTTATGCGGATTCAGTGTCATTTAATCGTCGGAGCGTTTTTCGTTTCATTTCTATACCGTTTTCCGAGTTATAAAAACTAAAATGTATATACACAATTTTATCACCCCTACTCCAATTCGCTATCCAGAAAATGAGATTTATTACAGCTGTGTAATTATTTTTCTTCAGTTTACACCAGGATTTCGCTCGCTAACGTTGCAAAAGAACATTCGCTTTCGTATATTGTAGAGGATATTTTGCCTCCTGAGCGAATTCACGAATTTCATATACGAACGTATTGTGGCTATAAAGTAAATCCAGTGACACGTAAACTTAACTATTGCAAACGCGCGATTTAATCAAACAAGCGACTTTGTAATACCGGCCTGTGAACACAACAACACAAGATCGAAAAATTGTATACGCGTCTAGAGTCGGTTATGAAAGTATACATATCTTCGAATGTTGAAATAGATATTTTGTTAACCCTTTGACATTGGTATCAAACACACTGTGTACATATACATGAACTGATACATATGCGTTTATAACATACATATACTATTCGTTGATATAACAATAACGAGCTCATATGTTTCTAATAAAAGAGTTAGCGGACGAGGCTATTTCAACGATATATTTCTTCATTATTTTTGTATCCCGAAGCGAGAAAATTTACAGGGCATTACTTAAATATCGCAAAACGAGATAGGATCTCATCGTTGCGTGTACGCGTAATAAAAACATTAACCCGATTAAAAAAGTCGACTGTGGGTGCTTTTTTACAAACGAGATTTGTTGCGATCGCTATCTGTTCGTTCGCGCGCGTGCGCGCGTGTAAGATAAACTAAATGTATAAGGAGAATCGACGGCTTGTGGAGCAGTATATAGATGCAGAGAACGAGCGATAGAATCGGTGTTCTGCAGCATGAACGCGTGGAAACGGCAAGTTCGATCAACTAGATTAGTTACATCACTGCTTACATTTTCGATGTAATTCAGATCTTGGCGCGATGACTCTCCTTACTCTCCTGCAGTAAGAAAGCCTCTTTAGATACTCTCTCATTTCTATATCCATGTATTACTGTATATATTACTGTATATATTACTGTATATATGTACATACATTAATACTCGTGATGTCTGACGCATCTATCAAGATCAATTGACCTATGACTACGCGCATCGTAAATAAACAGGTTGTTTCCACGATTAACGGCGTATATATACGTAGACCTAGTTTGCACAATTTTCGCGCGTAGTTGCGAAATCGCCACCTTTCGTTTTTCCGTACATCGTGCGCGCACCGAGTAGCTTGCATTTAAAAGATATCCACATCAACGATGTACATCAACGATGTCGAATAATTGCGAATGGGACTCCATTCGGCGCTACTATACGTTCCAAACAATCAAAAGTTATTCCGAGAACCACTTGGCGTAAAAAAATGGTTGGACGCTGAACTTTTCAGATATAATGAAGATGTTGAATATATACGTACACATAAATATATATATTGAAAGAGCCATGTGTCATCGGCTGCGGGCGGACACAAACTGTATACAGCGCAATTAAAGTGACGGCACGTGAAGGAAGTCTCTAACTATGAGAGAGAGAGAGAGAGAGAGAGAGAGAGAAAGAGAAAAGGCCAATGAATGAAAACAGCTGCTGCTTCTGCTGCTGCTAGCAATGACGACTCGCCGCAGGCTATTTTCATGTGCAAATAAACAGCCAACACCCACGAGAAAGAATGCTGTGTAGCGCCTTTTTTCGATAGTTCCTTCGTTTTCTTCGAAAGAGATTTGAAGTTTTCAAGATAATTAATATGCTGTTAAGGACTAAACGAGAAATTAAATTTAATCATTTAGTAGAGTTAACAGTCTTCGAACTATCCCAAAGTGGGAACTATTTCTGGAAGCATTTGAGATTAGTTCGATATAGCATAGATTTGCAAACGTTCACCGTGCTTTAGCTGGCAGAGAGCGAAAGAAGAGAAACACGCCAAGCAGCATAAAATCTAGTCGAGCGCGAATCGCTCTCTCAAATGTGCACTCAAGGAAAAAAAAGCTATACGGACTTAAAACGAATTCATAAAAGTTGACGGATTTTCTTTGCTTTTTTATTGCGTAGAAGACAATCGAAGATCAGTTAACTACATTTAACACGATGAATAATTACCGGTAATGAGATTTCGACGCTCGTGTAATAAACATATATACACTATCATAGTGTGTAGAGCCGTACGCGCGCAACTCGCTTGAGAGTCGTGAAGTAGGTCATTAGTCTTAATGATTTTAGCCCAAGGTTTGTGAAAGGTAAACTTTGATTGCATCTGTACACGCGTATACGCAAATTTCCGTCGTTCAAATTTAAATGCTTCACTGTATATATATACGTATATAATTGTTATATAGTTATATAAACTAGCTATGTGTGCACTGAACGTTAGAACTGTTATACTAATGCGGCATCCACATACACATGCACATCTCAATGTCCTTGATTTATTTTTCGGTGATTCGAACGATAGAAAGAGAGACCGAAGAGAAATAATCCAAATCTACGATACGAAATGATTATTTTATGCATACATAATATCAGTAGAAAAAGAGCGTAAAATGAGTTGCGGTGAGAGAATGCATCTCTCTTTCTCACTCGGATTTGTATTTCGAGAGGTCGATGCGGTGTATTCGCGTGGTCTCTTCCCTCGCGTGCAAGAGAAGATGCGTGCGCTCGTCGAAGAAATGAAAAATCGCGTTCTACGCACTGGCGTGCGGAGAGTAAAAAAGAAGCAGTACTTCAGCACACGCTGAGAGAGAAGGGAAAACAAGGAAAGCAAGAAGACGATGAAGTGAGAGATAGGGGGAAAAGAGTATACGAGAGAGAGAGAGAGAGAGAGAGAGAGAGAGAGAGAGAGAGAGAGAAAGGAGACGCGAGCAGAGGAGAAGCAGCCAACATCCTGCCCGATACTTTGTCTGGAATTTCGAAGCGAACGGCCCTCGAGAAAACCAGTTGTGCACCGGGCAGCAGCACAAGAGAGGCTCGCTCTCGACGGTTTCGTCCACTACTACTACTACTCTATACCCGACAAAGGCTTTAAACCTCGCCAAGGGTCACTTGCTTCTCTCTCTCTCTCTCTCTCCCTACTTCTCGTTCGTTGAGTTCGCGACGGCCCCCTGGGAAAAGCACGATCGGTACGGTCCTGGACACACACCGCGCGTTACGAGTTTCATAAAAGCTCCCTCGCTCTCCCGTATTATTTTCGTTATTCTCACGTCCACGCTAATGCGTAGGAATGAGAGCGACTGGTTTGAGACTGACCTGTCGTCTCTCTTTCTCTTCCTCTGGCTCTAACGCTCCCTCTTTTGCAAGCAAATTTCGAATGCATATGCGCGCAGATCATCCGAGGGAGAAAGGAGACTCTTGGGAAATTTCGAAGACGATAATAGTAAGCCCTATTGCAATTTTCAAAGGGAAAACTACGAAATACTTTTTTCTAAATTTGTATTTCTATATTTTTTACGCACCTACGCGTATTATCTATATTTGACTAATATTAATCTACGAAGCATTTCGACATTTTTTAAAATAACGTATATCTAATTATACAGTCTTAAAAATGTCTCTCTTGATCGACTGTTCACGAATGATCCTTTAACTACAGATATATTTGTGTAGCTCTTGACGCGGGGCTACTTGCTCACATCGACACGCCACTGAACGCGCAAAGTACTTAAACCTAGGTTGAGGTCGTTACACCCTGATGCGAGGAAGAGAAAGAGAAGCAGCCACTCAATCGTTACAGTCTACTCCTGATGCTCGATGTGCATATATACTTTTTTTCATTTAATTGAAGACGTTCGTTTCATGCCAGTTCCTGGTTGTGTATTCCAACATAATATTGATAACTCAATCTTTTCGCTTTATAAATCTCATATAAATCTCTGGATCTATCGACTATTTTCCTTCGACCATCAACGATGATGAATTTCACCGAGGTTTTTAATTATTCATTAGATTTCTGAATAATAGTGAAGAAAACAGAAGTTTAAGTCACCCTGTGAAATACGTCGGGGGAAAAGGATGAATTCGTTTTGAGTTAAAAAAATACTACGATGATGATCCGCTCGATAGTGCTGTGCAGATACACGATGAAAGACTGGAATATGACAGATAGGGGAATAATTCGATTTTATCGCTCTGACGGGTTTGTTCTGAGAGTTAAAGAAATCAATAACTCGAACGACAAAATTTTACGGGCGTTTATGCATTCGTAATTCGGGCTCATATTGTTTATCACTCACTGTTTAATAAACTTTTTCCAACGTTTATGTATATAATTTCGCGGTATGTTTATCTTCAAAGGGGAAAACAATGCGGGTTTAGTTGTCGTTTCCGGATAGCGCACGTGCTCCTCGCGATAATGAGTACTACCAAAAGTTAAAAAAATTATATATACACGTTCAGTAGATTGTCTGTATACGTATAGCGTTTATTAATATATACGTTCGTAGCTATTAGAAAGGCAAAAGGCGCGCAGCTGTCACACACACTCAAGCTTTTTACGGCAGTAGTCTGAGCGCGACGACAGATGTTCACCAACACTCAAACAATGGAGCGTTCAGTCGCTCTTCTAACTCATTTTAATAGAATCAAGGTTCTACACATGAGTGTGTTTGTATTGATGTATGTATGTGTGTGTGTATATATGTTAACCAGACAGCGCATGAAAGAAAAAAATTCTCCCGAACATTGAAATGTACGTTCGTAGGTATAAATGGACATGTTGCAAAGGCTTTTTTTCTTTGGGCAGTGACAAAAGTCGCGAGAAACGTGGAAAAAATACTGCGATTCGTACATTCGCTCATAATATTTTTTTAACAGTCATGAAGCGAACCGTTACCATGCGAAAAACTTAAGCGAATTACTTAAGCGTTCACGTTCGTATCGTATATCTGAGTGTATACGTATGTGTATGTGAAATGTGTATGTATGTACCTGTACACGTACAGACAAGTGGTAGTTTAGTGCGACGGTAATTACTCGCGGCACTCGCCAAAGAAAGATTAATCGAACGGATCGATCGGTTTGGCATCGAGGCTCGGCGTCGACGTTTCATTGATCAAGACAAGTGTGTTTCTTCTCGCTGTATGTGTATTATTTACACACATACACATACACATAACATACACATATTTCACTTCCCTGACCTAACCGAAAATTCGCGGTATAATTACGCTTCCGTTTGAATTTACCTATAGTAATATTGTATATGGCGAGGAGAAGTGTGCGTAGAACTAGGGGAGAGATTTTTTTCAACACGTGTGTGTATGCACGCGCATATGTTATTCGAAGCAGGAGAGCAATGGGCCTCTTTCACTCTAATAGGTCCATTCACGAGCGTCTTTTCTGCGGTGACTCCTGCAGCGGCAGCTGCGCGTGAATTTCCCACGAGACACGCTCGGCGATAAGTGCAGTAGTGTAGCGCCGCCGAATGAGATCGATACGAGTCCTCACGTTTTTCCCTTTAATTCCGAAGGCTCGTTTGGCACTACGAGGTACAAGCCGTTAATTTTGTATTTCAAAGGGGGCCGACGTACGTTGAATTAATCTTTCCTCTCATCGATCATCGTTGAATATCTATATATATTATATTATTTTAAATCCTTTGCATGGGCTTTTAATTCACTGTTACACTCAAATACACCATACACTCGCACGATACACAAAGTCACTGATAAAACTTTTACGGGTGTGTAAGTCTTGCTATGCGTACATTTATACAGGAATGTATAACTGCGGAAATAAGCGTTCGAAGCATCCGTTTCAGAAAGTGATCTGCCTCGATGATGCAGTGTACAAGTTGAGTAGAAAGAGGGAGAGAAATAAGAGAGCGAAAGAGAGTATACAGACTCTCCTCACGAGCAGTGTAAGCCGCATGCGAGCCACATGTTCCCTCCTACTCGTCTTTTTTCCGCCGACACTGCTGTTGATCTCCCCCTGAGCAGCGTTAATCTATACCTATACTATACCTATAAGCTGTGTCTGTACGTCCGTCTTCGCGAGACTTAAATTAAGCTAATATATACTCCGAAGCAAGAGGAGATCTTCGATAAAGAATGCGCCGGTGCACGAGGATGCCGAGATAGAGACAGAAATTTTGGAACTGCTTCCTCCATAACAAGAGAAGTGTACATAAGGGAGAAATTCCATGTAATCGTAGAAACAAAGAGTAACAAAGATTCAAGCTTAGCACACGTGAGAGATTAAAATTGAATGTACAAAAAGAGAGCAAGAGATTAAACCAGAGAGAATTTTGCTTGTATGATGATGTTTACCTCTTGCGAATGCGTAAGCTATCCTTGTGTCCGACTGTCAAGCTGAACCCGTCGGATTGATACCCCGAGTTGGAGATCTCGCGATCGTAAAAACCGTCGTTGGTAGGCTCGGCGCATTTTTTCCTGCGAAAAACAGTACAGTAGGGTTATTCGTTTCCCACCGTTTCTCTCTACACACTCTTTTTTCTCTCTGTCTTTCAAATTTTTTTTCTTCCACGGATTCGAATATGCGACCCTCGAATGAACAAAGGAAATAGTGCAGTCGAAATTCGCGGCGACTATCTTTTAATAGATTCGTACACTCGTCTGTATATACGCATGCAAACGCGTGTCTTTCAGTGTACGTGTACGTGTGTATATATGGGTGTGTTTGTATGTAGAGATAAAGTTTATATACACGGTGGGATGCAGGAAAGCACGCGCGCGCGCGGACTGAAAACTCGGGCCGTGCGCATGCAGTTACATAAGCTGCATCGTGCGCGGAGGAGGACCGCGAAGAGAGAGAGAGAGACATAACTCTCTCGCGTGCTTAGCTAGGTTCATGGGTGGGGGAGTCGCGACGATAAGAGCGAGAAGTATTCGGGGGGTTGGTGGGGGCGTCTGTATACTGCTGTCTCTCTCTCTCTCTCTCTCTCTCTCTCTCTCTCACGTGTGTAGCCTCGGACGTTCAAAAGATACGCGTAATGTACGTGAAATATAAATATATATTACATAAAAGTAGTCATGGTATATACCCTAGAGAGTGTGCGTGAGCGTGTAATTGTCAGAGGCAAGCTGTAAGTACCTAGGCATAATTGATGATAGAGAACTTACGCTCGGCGCGCCTTGACCGACCAATCCATATCGCGTACGACGTATCCAACTAACGCACAATTTTTCTTCAACTTATTCGCGGGCAATTTCTTCCTCCTTAGAATATTGCACTTGCGCACACAACACTGGCGTTTTCCCGTAATTTTGTTGACGTTAGCGGCGGCCGCCTCTTCGCCGGCAGCTGCACCAGTCACTACGACCGATGGTGACGAAGTTTTTAATCGCTTATCGATAGAGCTGCAGCCAGTACTGCAGCCACTACGTCGTCGGCGATTAGCGGTATTGGTGCTATTACTGCTACTACTAGCAACAGCAGTAGCCGTAGTAGTAGTCGTCGTCGTCACCGCCGCCGTCGATGTAGCGTCGGAGACAACCGACGCCCCTGAAGCTGCTGCTGCTTCCACCGCTGGCTGCTGCTGCGCCCCTGTACGGGCGCTACGTCTTACTCGGCCCGCGAGGTCCGTCGTGGATGAGATCCGTCAAACACGTATATATATACTTTTCAATATATATATCCTATCTTTCTCTTCTCTACGAATTCCTCGCGCACCGCGACATTCGCAACACTGGCAACACTTTTTATCTTTATTTAATAAAATTATTTTACTAACTATTTTTATTATTATACAACGCGTACTGGATTTATTTTTTTATTATACTATCTAGTATCACTGTAATGCTGCAGCTTGCTATATATAGCGGGCGAACGGCTAGTCCAGAGTTGATGTTCGAGCGAGCAGCGACGCCGCCCCACCGACGGCCGAGCAGAGACTGAGGCTTGCCAGGCGCATCGACAGATCGACGCGCGCGCAGAACCTCGCCGAGCTGGCTTATGGCAATGGTGGGGGTTCTGGCAACGCAACGCTCCGTACCTACACACCGCCAGGGCCGTAGTCTCTAACCAGTCGGTCCCGCGAATCGAATTGTGAACCCCTGTACTTTTTTCCCCATAGCATCCCCCATTTTACTGTTGTTGTTGCGGGGAACGAATGAGAGGAGGGATGTGGACGGCTGAAACGGGCAGAATTTTCTCATTTCAGTATCCCTCTAAACGGATTAAGCCGAGTCAATTTTTGTCCGCCAGTATTTTCCTCTCTCGTTCTGCTGGGAGTCGCAGCTTTTGTTATTTTATTTCTCGATGATTTTTCGGCGTATATCGACTCTCATAGCGAAATTTGATTTTCATTTCAATGTTATCCTCCGCGTAGTAAATAACATCGTTTGCATAGACACATGATATCGAATCATTCGAGACAATAATTTCGGAGCATAGGGCGACCTCGAGCGAACAGGGGCATCGAATGGATGGGAATACGTCACTGGGTGCTATCTTCCCTATCGTCCATGGCTGCACAGAGCGCAGAGCAGACAGAGACGGACAGACAGGCATCGAGCGAGACTTATACTACTGTGCGTGGCTGTCTGTGTGTGCGTGTGGTTCACAGCGGGGTAGAGCACCGCCGCCATGTTTTGTGCTACTCTCACTAACACACATACAGAGGAAAGGGGCGCAACGTGTCGAGCGCGCACAGAAATCTTCTTTTCGAATTCACTCTCGTTGTTGCCACATCTACCATACGCGGCTCGCGTTGCTTTTAACTCGATTTCTATACATATATTTGATACTTTTTCAATTGCATTGCGTTCATTCAATTACGAAAATAAGCGCGTGTTTCCAAATATCCCAGTAGTCGACTCGTATATAGGTATATAACGTGTACGTTCATGGAAAGTCAACGACCGATATTGTTTAAACTTGTCGATTTCTCTTTTTCTCTATCACAGTTTTCTATGTAGATATATAACACTATATACATGTAGAGAGTCATATTGGTTTGCTGGGGAAAAAGCCCCTCTCCGATCCTGGTGCATTTTTTTCGTGCGCCCGCGCGACGCGTCATACAGCCATTGGCGCTCGTTCAACGTTCAGCCTCGTCGTCGTGCTGCTATACAGCACTCTGCAACTCTCTGCGAGCTAGAGCGAGACAGGACAATTAAATGGCAGAACAGGGCAGTAGCAGTGCCGATGGGGAGGCTGTAGGAGCTGTAGGAGCAATAGCAGAGAGTGTATATTATATCTACAGTAGCAAAAGCCGGGACGGATTGGGGAGGATGAGACAACTACCCTCGGGTTTTGATGGACCCCCTATACTCGTCTGACTGTCTCTCTCGTACATCTCTCCCTCTCTATGGTCCAGCCGATATCGCTTCGACGTCGAATTAATCCCAGAAAAGTGTACGAGTGATGACGTGACAGACGCCGAGACTCGATACGCGCGAGAGCTAGGGATTTAATATCGCCACGTGCCGTTCGCTATTGCAGATTCTCTATTCTTTCCGATTTATTTTTCAATCGCTACGTGCAAACTTCGCATATTTCAAAAGATTCCACGAAGAACGGGAAAAAAAGAAAATTCAGTTGATGCTGCACCTTCTATTCTGTAAAACGTGATTTTTGCGCTTTGTGACCTTTTCGTTTTAATAACAGTCCAAAGAATTATGAAATCGAAATGCGCTCCTTTTCCTTTTCTTTTCGTAGACCCTCTCGAGCACGAGGTTCCTCTCTGTATATTTATTTTACAAGGGACCTTCAAAGTTCTGTCTTATTTTACGCTGTAGGATAGCTATAAGTGTGAGTGAGAGAGAGAGAGAGAGAGTGAATACAACGAAGAGCATAGTCGCGTAATATTATTGCAGTACAAGACGAATATTACATAAAAAAACTGTCGCAACGTTATATTTCCCAGAAAAATACATAGCATTTCCTTGCTGCTAGTATATGACGAAAGAGAGAGAAAACAAGAAATATCTCATAGTCCCTTTCTCGTATCATAGTATAAACCTTCGTTGCGAGCTCAACTCAGCGGTTTCAAGGCCAATAGCTGCGCGGCTTACGCTTCGCCAGACGGAATCGTAAGAGGCCCTTTTAGGACCGGGTCCGAGCCTTCAGGTATAAGGACGTCGATGACGACGGCGGCGGCGGTGGCGGCGGTGAGCCCGCGAGCTTGGGACTAAATGGAATGACAAATGCGCGGACGGTGAAGGGAAAAGGTGAAAGGACCGAGAACCAGCCAACTCTCTGTGTGCTAACGCGGCGTGGCTATAGCTGTTGCCGCTGTTGCCGTTGCCGAGCTGCTACTTCGAAAGCCCTGTCGCCACGACCAGCGGAATTCAGAAGTACGCTACGTAGGATCCGGATATTTTCTGTCTTATAACATCTAAAACCATCACAAGATATATCCTGTATATTTTTTTATACATTTCTTCATTTTTTATCGAGATTTTTATAAAAATGTCGTTGGTGAAAGATTGCGAGCTTTCAGCCAATATACAGAAGGAGAAATTTTGACTACATAGCGGAGTTATAAAAAAGTAAATGACTGTCTAATTAGCGACCGGCCAATTAAGTGTAAAATTAGAAATCTCGTAAGCTATAGAGATGTGGTAGATCGTGGCGTTGAGCCACGATTAAAGACATCTCAGGTTGGTGCTCAAGTTCTTTGAGGACTCGCTTTTTATGAGCGAAAATTCATAATTCGATGCGGATGGTGATTCTGTCGTCAAGTGATAGTTAAATGAATTTTGATAAAGTATTATATCCCCGTCTATTGTATTCTCAATTTTTTTTATTCTATAGTAAAATTTGATTAAAACTGGGATGCATTTGAAGCTCTGTAGTCTTAGTTTCATTTAATTTTTCGTCGATGTGCACGTTTTTAATTAATATTACCTTATCCGGAAAAATGTGCCTGGCATCATGTCTTTTTATTAGGTCAGTTTCTTACCTGAAACAAAAATAGAAAAGGAAACTTCAATGTGACAAATTCAATAAAATGAAACTATAATGAAAAATAAAAAATATGAGCAGTAGGCATTCGTAAACTGAAAATAAAGTTTTACTACTCTAAAGTCCTGATGTTGTCAGGAATTTAATAAAATGGTAAAAATAGCTCGACCCATTCGTAGTTCTAAAAATATTTTTTACCACGTTTCTCTTATTCTCTCTAATACTCGAAAGAGAGAGAGAGAGAGAGAGAGAGAGATAAAAGTGGCTCATCAACAGCGCTAAACAAAAAGGAGAAAAGAAACGAGGAAGGGAAAATAAATCGTAAAAAATTTTCCATCGCAGTTCCGAAACCCACTGTATATAGGTAGACCAACAGAAACCCAGTATAGTTGGTAGGTAGGAAGAGACGATGATCCTATAGGTATATACCAACCCACTATACGACACACAGTCATGCACTAAGGCAAGTTTCGTGAGATGTTAGCTTGGGAATCCAGGCGGGTTCCGGGCGGATCGCTGCTGCAGAGCCCCAAGGCTTATTGCAAGGGACTGGAACGAGAGAAGGAAAGAGCCAGGCATCTGAATCCACGACTCAGGAGAGAGAGAGAGGGAGAGAGAGAGAGAGAGAGAAAGAAAGAGATAGAAAGAAGCAACTCCTAAATGCTTACCTGGCGATGCACCGTCTCGCTACTAGAAGCGCTGAAAATAATGAACACCGGGACGAAGAGCAATGCCGTGGGCCCCGAACAGATATATAGAGACAACCAAGAGGGAAGGGAAGGAGAGATTGATCGTAAGCCCTTATGTGTGTGTGCGCGCGCGGATGTGATGGAGCGTGGAAGGCCTCGAAATTCGTCCCCGCGAGTAGAGTTCGTTGCTTACTTCGATCATCTTCTCTCTTATATCCTATCTTTCTATATATCCTTCGCTTCGAAATATTTCTACCTTCACTGGTGAATCGAACGCGCAGCTGATGCAGCACTGCAGGGGCAGGTATTTTCTATCGCGAGAGTCTTCTTCAACGGAACCTTGTGTCGTATATTCGATACGTTTATTTTGGGGCTACGATTTGCTGTTTTTTTTTAAAAAGGAGTAACGTTTGATTCTGTCTCTTCTATATCTTATTTATCCATCAATCATATATCTCTTCCAACGTATTTTTCCACAAGATTAAAATAGTATCATTCAAAAACAACTTCATCCTGCATTTTCATTGCGAGAAAATTTTGGCGAAAAGATGAATGTGCTCGATCAGCTATTAGAATATACACGATTGTGCATTATAAATAGTGGTAGTTTAAAAGAGGAGACTAAACATATAGGAGACATCATTTACTCTATTCTCTTGTATTGTATGAAAATAGAGAAACTTGGCTATGTAGTGGACAAATGTTCGCCGTAAAGAACTATATTTATTTAATATGATTGAAAGGTGCGAATGCACGCGTTATCGTGTACAAATAATTCGAATCGTGAGAATCGAATCGGTATAAAATAGAATTTGGTTTTGAAATATATACGCTTAATCCCACGATACAAGAGCGTCGATTAAAACCCTTCAAAATAATAATTAATAAAAAAGGAAGAAACGCTCGTGCAACAAAAAGTCTGCGGTTCTAATTGGGATTTTCGATTGTACTACACGTGGACATGGGATTTAATTATTTTGGGCTTCCTGCAGTACATGGGACACTGTCATCTTGGACGATATTACAGCGTAATCGCTTCGTCGCTGCATGCGCTCGGTCAGATTAATTCCGCGACTTCGTATATACAGCGGATTACGAATTTCTATATGCATTTCAGTGAACAGTAGAGTAGATGTAACATTCGGATTTTTTTTATTTCTTCTGATGGAACGCCACATTTCTTTTTTTGAGGATTCGTCAAAGCTTCGGCTTTATCTTTCATATCTACAGAGGGATTGCGGCGCTTCAATTTCATTTAATTATGGTCTAATGCGCGCATACACGTGATAAAATCCACAACAAATTTGTAGGAAAAATTTAAATGCGGTTTGTACTGAAGTAATGACTTTCTATTTCATTGGATATAGAAGAGCCGAACCGAGATGATGCAGAGTATAATGTATATTTTGATCTTGACCTTCGAATCTTATAGAGAGTGTTATAGAGCGCGTTGGCCTTCAATGTTTTCCCACATGAATATAGAGTGGAAAGATTCTTCTCTATTTCTTCTTCGATGAGATGAATAAGAGAGAACACGGTAAAAAAATGTGCCACCGCAAGGTCGGATCGCGCAGAAACATAGAGCCGAAAAAACTCGACGCGACGAAAGATAATGTCAGTCGTTCTCGTGCGTCTGCGCCTCGAGAAAATAGCTTTCGCTATGAGAAAATAAAGAGCCTCCACATAAGAACGGTACAGGTATATGAGTAGAGCATATAGATATGTATATCTATACACATGCGCTTATTGTTAGAGTAGTGTAGGTCCCTAAAACACTCGCAAAAAAGGGACTTCCTCGATTTTCGCCATATGCAAAGGTGGTGTAGCGAGAAACGGAGCCGCATAATGATTGCGCCTCTCTTGTATTGTACCTTTAGCAAATCTTTTAGAGCCCCGCAGAAGGACGTCGGAACAAGAAAAGAAGCTTAGGTATCTCTTTAGAGAAATAGAGAAAGAGAGAGGAGGCGCTTTACCGGCAGGTAAAACGTCATTAGGCAACCTGTATACCTGGATGCTTTTACAACGCGGCTACTAACAGTGCCATGGTAGTTTCAAGATGGAAATTATACTACCGATTTTAGTGTATACCTGTGTGTGTGAGAGAGAGAGAAAGAGAGAGAGAGAGAGAGAGAGAGAGAGAGAGAGAGAGAAAGAGAGGGAGAGAGAGAAAGAGGGAGAGACTAGGAGGAAAAAATGAGTACTTGGCGCACAACCATAAGCTGCCAACTGTCGTGTCCAACAGCACCTGCTTGATTCTGGTTCTGTGGCTAGAGCTCGTAGTAACTCATTAATCCTTAAGATAACGATATACCACGATGTTTTTCAAAATCACGCTCACGGTTACGGAGTCACGGCTGCACCTGAGAGCTGGTGAATTTTCGTAATAGTTGGATTTCGTAAAAATTGTTTGTAACCTTTTCGAGAACAATACAAAAACGATGCCCAGCTTTTTTGGTTTAAATATAATGAAATGATGTGACGCCCCCTAGCGTCCAAAGAAGTATTAATTTATTGGGAATAAGAATTTATTGAATTCGTTGAATTGGTCTCGTAATTTTAGTTTCCTCTCATTGATTTCATTGCGAGCACGTGTTCTTTGTAAACTTGTTCCGTTACGTATTCAGTGATCGAATTTTCGGAGGACTCAGTTGGATTTAAGAAATGACGGTCTCGTGCTATAAAACTCAAGTAGCTGAAATTTTGGTCAGAAAAAAGGTAACTTCAATTCCTCTATTATAGTGTGCACATGCATGCAATTCTCAGTCCTTTCATCGGTGTTAAAAGTATGTATCTCGTGAACTCCACCATGAATCGCGAGTTGCTGCAAAGACTGGTTAACAGACCAAGAAGCGGCATCACCGTTTTACTGACGAGAAAATGCAAAAGAAGAAGAAGGAGAAGAAGATGAAGAAGAAGAGAATCTTCGAGAGATGAAGCAGCGTTGCAGAAGGACAAGCTAGTCTCAGTGTGGAATGACGGCTCTTTGTGCTCTCTCGCATCTCTCTCTTTCTCTGGCGTTGTTGGGTCCAGTTGGCCAGCAGCGCGCGACGCTAGGATCAAGACTTGGTCTGCAGAAAACGATAGATATAGACCTAGGTCTTGATGGAGTAAGAGGGAGAGAGAAAGAGAGAGAGTTAAGTGTGGATATATCTACCTACATATGTATACTAGAGGATATAGGAGGGGACGCGATGGGGCGGGGGAAAGGGGAGGCGAAGAAAGAGAAAGAGAAAGGTTCGAACGGAGAACTCGCGCGCGAACGCGGAGTGAATGTCAGCTTCGAAGGTCGGCTTTTGTCAAGTTCAGAGTCTATTTTGCTTCTCTCTTTCTCTCTCACTTGCTTCTCCCTTTTCTTCTTCTTCTCCTTCTTCCTCTTAGTCCTCTTCTTCTTCTTCTTCTTCTTCTTCTTCTTCTTGGCGTTGCTGCAGAGAAGACTTTTTCGATTGCGAGAGATCTCTCTTTCAATATCGATGCTTTTTGCGCTTATACCTATATAATATACGGCGCCGATCGTTTCCCAATGATTCCCTGAAGTTAACTCGTTTTGCTTGTTTAATGAAAGGATCGCCAGAGTATATTTTTGGAACGTGAGTCGTTTTCAAGCCGAAAAATGTAAGGCAAAGCCCACTCAGGCGACTTTAATAATCTTATCCATTTGCAAGATTCTTTTGATCACCGTGAGGGTATTAATAAATTCATCTAAATCGATTTCATCACACGTAACAAAGTTAAACCACAAACTAGATGCGAGGACTAAATTGAACTAAATGAAAGCTCGTTTCTTGGAAGAATCCTCTCTCTTTCTCGTCCGTCCATTGTTCTTCTTTCGAATCTCCCTTTGTCCGTTCCTTATTCGTTCGGCCCTGATCATTACTCTCTCTCTCTCTCTCTCTCTCTCTCTCTCCAGCTCCGTTTTTCTTTACTCTTTCCACATATACGTACTCACAGAGTATACGCACCGCCCTTTTCTTTCGCTCTCTCGCGCGTGTGTGTTATCCCGAAGTAGAGCCAGGGCAGCGACGAGGACGGCGATATTTGAGAACAGCTGCAGTCTTGCAGAGATAGATAGTCGGCGGTGGCGATGGGACAATGACCAGCGCACGACGACGACATTGACCGCTCGAGCCGTTCACGTCCTGTGGTGAGCCGCCGCGGCAGAAGAAACTGCCTAGTCCACGCCCGACGCGACTGCTGAGAGAGAGAGAGAGAGAGAGAGAGAGAGAGAGAGAGAGAGAGAGAGAGAGAGCGCGCCAGTACTCGCAAGTGCAATTATGTATACACGCGTATACGTATATCTATATATACACACGGTTGCTGCTGCAGCTCTGCGTATTTGTACTCGTGCAAAGTGCAGCTGGCTCGCTGGATATGCGCTGAGACTGCCAACGAGAATTTTCCACCGTGTGGTGTTTGAAAATTATTCAAGCTATTTTTCAGCAGATTTCGTTAAAATTAAAAAAATAACGCGTTATATGTTTGCTTGACAAAAATATATAATGAAGATATATTCGGAAACTCGCGTCTTCGCGGTAAAGGAAGTATGACACTCTTCGCAGAGCAATATTGCGCTATAGCATTCTGGACAAAAGTTCATAAATTGCAGTAATACCTTATCAAGCGTTACATGATCTCTAAAAATATGAGCGACAGTAACCGGTTTGCTACTCTCGTGGCCAAATTATTCTCCCGAAATTGACGGTCCGGCGCATCTACTTGCCTCCCCCTTCACCATATATACACACGCGCGCACATATAGTCTACTATGCGTATTAATTATATCGTCGCTTCGGTTCGCCGGAGGCTGCAGTGCACATAATGCACGCAGCCCTCGCCGTTACTATAGAGAGATAGATAGAGAGAGAGCGAGAGAGAGAGAGAGAGAGAGAGAGAGAGAGAGAGAGAGAGAGAGCAAAGCCCGTTATATGCCGAGCGACGATTGTGCTGCTAGCTGTATACTATGCATGTTCACATGGGGTTCTTGAAGCTATGGGCCAGGTTATCGGCTTATGTCACGTGTGCGAGCGGGGGAGATATAGAGCCGCAATAGTGCTATAGTGCGCAGACTACTATTTCTACGCAGGCGACGGAGTTATAAATTTACTAGTTGGTTGGGGTAGTCTGTGTTCTGCTGAAGAGCGGAATTGCCTCCTTATGGCTTTGTGTGTATAAATATGCATATTGAGTATTGCGCAGTGCATATACGAAATAGTAGTTCAAAAATCTTTTTCTTTTTGGAGCTTGCAAAAGCTGTCGAGCGAGGCTATACGCGAAGCTGTTAACTTTTCCAACTTCTGGTTCGTTAAGATACGCGGAAAGACTGCGCGCCAGCGCGCGCGGTGTGCCGGTAATTGTAAAACGCCAATCACCGCTCTCGCGCCATATACGACTCTCTGAAATAGCATGTAGATGGAAAATTTACAAAACGCCAGTGTCATTCTCTCCAGGAGCTAGTATATATACTCGATTGCTGTACACACACAATATACCTAAGAAGAGAGAGTTTATTTCAGCAGTACGAGCACAGGCGACACAAGGCCTTTAATTTTCATAATTGGATATAGGCTTTCTTGCGCGTCGATGCAGTATCTCTCTTATATAATATATATAGGCACTGGTTCAAAGAACATAGAGAATTCTACGAGTCTCTGTCTGCGATGCGAAAGAACACGCGTGTTTACGCCTGACAGTAGCACAGTTGCACCTGCCCTTTGTACTTTTACCCTATACAGTATATTTACATGCATTTATACGTGCATGTATCATTCACACACACGCACACACACAAAAGTGTATTCGCTCGGCTGATCGTTTCACATGCAAGCTGCTATATGGCATACCTTCGTCTACGTCCTGCCAAGCCTTCCATACACGTCCCGTATACGCGTAGTGCACAAGGTGCACCGACCTTCGCACGAAGTCTCGTATGTGCGTTAGCTGCGCGGCAGCTCTTTTTAACATTCTCGCGACGAAGACCAAGACGACGACATTATCGAGCGCCGATTTTCCCCGATATTGACTGCTGCTGCTGCTGCTCTGCTGATGCTGTTGTAGCCAGTATAGTAGTCTATAAATAGCCGTAAGTGGACAGCCATTAAATAAATTTTTGAGATCTCAGTATGGTTGTTGCAGCTTACTTCTCGCGATATTGGTTACAACCGGTATTCGACGCCCTTGTGCTTGTTGTAATATCGTTGTGTCATTTTTATCCTCGTTCTCGCAGTCTCTCACCAACGAACGTACTTTCCCTCCTTTCGCTCATATATATATATATATATACGTGTACTTATGCGCAGGGCTCTGACCCTATACTACGTAAAACGTTAATGTAGATAGTGGATGTCATGTACATGACATCCTATATATATATATATATATATATATATATATATATATGTATTTGTGTACAATACATTGTTTTTTAATAGCACACGTATCATTCATTAGATACTAATAGAGGGCGATTACGTTATGTACAAGAAAAGTTTCAATCAACATCTGCGATTCCATAACGCTTTTCTTTACAGGTAGAGAAGAAGATGATTCTTTTCGTCTAGCACCAGCTGATTTTTGCTATATACGTACATAGATACCTAGGTAGAACGTGTGAGCACGCGTCAGCTGGTATTGTATAAGCCATACGCGTAGAAATGGAATTTCCATGCGACGAGCACGTATATTAGGGACGATGACGACGACGACGACGACGATGCAATCGAGTGTTATCGATGCGAGTAGAAAGCTCTCCGAGTGGAAGGAATAAGCGGAAAAAAAGGCGCGTGTTTCCGTGGCGATGAGGGAAAAAGCAGGCGGATGCGTTACTGCTGGTGCGTATGCGGTTAGCTCAATGGACGGGGAAGCGCAACGCGCCGCAAAGCTTAGGGTGCGTTCACAAAGCTATATTTTTATTTGCCAAGTGGATTGTAATTTTTCTCAATAAATTTGTTGGGCATAAATATTTCTTTGAATTTTCGATCCAAGAAAAATTACTGTGATGTTGGTTTATTAAAGTACTATCCATGTGAAATAAGCTTAAGGTGCTTCGATTCCCTTTACACGGGATGTAATCAATATTTTTCTCAGTGGTAGCACCACGATCGTGGTTCTACGCAGAGGAAAGACAGTATCGAATCCCCTTTTGACTTTCTTTCATATCTTTTTCCGTTTCCTCTCTTTCTCTTTACTGTCGTTGTATAATATCGACAGCTCGCACGCTTGATCTATGTGTGTAACGACCGCGTGAGAAAAATATGTTTTTCTTAGTAAATAAATTGACTCGCATTCTCCGCAGTGCATATATTTATATCCGCTAAATATTAAATTGGAGAAACTTAGAGATTATATAGATTGGTACATTAACGAGTACGTATACATATAGAGCTGTAGAGTCTGTACAATGTACATATATACAATACATATGCACGTTAGGTCAAACGGTCGTCATATGTATATAACATGACGAGTCGTTCACGTCATACATTATGTATATATCTTTTCATGCACTCTGAAAGCTATGTCTGCACACTATATAGCGCGTCGTAAAAAGGTACATCCATTAACATCAGCAATTATTACATACAAATCGATCCGCGAGCATATTCACCCCCTCCATTTTTTACGTCAATTTCTATTAGAAGGAAAAATATTCCAATTTGTACTATATATATATGCGTATATATATTATAATCGTTGCACAAGGATATAGGAAAGTAGAAAATATTTGAATAATAAGAGGTTATTGGCAAGTACGACGTCCCGCGTTTAACGTGACTCAGCTGCCGAGAGAAAGAGATTGCCCGCGCAAGCGGCTTTCAAATGTACTTTTCCATTGCATTGATTCGATGAATAGAAGAAGAGATCATTCTTGTCTATATATCCCTTCATCTTAGCTACGCATATATGGACTTATATACACGAAAAAATTGCATCGAAATCTGTATAGTCCTTTTCACTGAGAGTCGTGATATTCTAACAATTGCAAAGTGTTTTCTTTGATTCACTTTAATCAAAGGATTATACGATCAACATCGGGATAACGATCGACACACTTTCTTGTTCGGGTAAACTTGACGTTTGTCACATCTATTTATATTGGCTTTTCGCTTACATCTTGTTTTACATTTCAATACCCTATTTATTACAAAGTTTCGTGCTAATGATGTGCTTATATATCTCATCAATGTGATTTTCGTCGAGCGCTTGAACGTACATAGCCTAAGAGCTCTGCGGTTCGTTAATCCTAATTATGCGTTATTGGCCAAGGAATAACGTGAACGAGTTCTTCTCAATTTCGAAGAGAGAACTTGATTTGCTTTATATGTATTCGGCCATTGTCCATTCTCTGCTAAAAACTAATATATTTCAATTAAATAGTCTGTTGTGCGTTTGTAATAAATATGTTCCTGTTAAAGCCGTCGATACATTATTTGAAGAATATACATATGGATCATTCTCTGACGGATTAATCAGTCAACAAATTTTTTTTCGTAAAATATTTGTCAATTCTTCTTTGGCACTATTAGTGCAGTGATTGATAAATTTGGTTAATCGTCACCTTGGACTAACTTATAAGAGTCTTAGTAGTTCGTTTAGAGCAGTTTAAGTCATGACGTATGAGGTGAACAAATATGTTATTATAAGTATTAGAGAAATTGCTAGATAAATTTATTTCTAGCTAGAAATAGAGCTTGATTTTCAACTTCTGACCTCCATAGATATTTATATTTCTATTCACCGAAAACAACTTGAATTTTTTCATTTTGAGACTCATTATCGAACCTATTCAAAACTGAATTCGAAGACTTTAATGACTTGTAAAATATAACTTATTTTACAAGAAAAGTGTCTTTTACGTGCTACTGAGAAATGCTTCCTGGAGAAGTAAGAAATTTAGTAAAAGGTTAACTTTGAAATATTGTAACTTAAAAAATGTTAAAGAAGTGCCAAACATACGTTTACAAATATTTAGGAAGGACAACAAATGTTCGTCTGTACAAACTGTGAAAGAATGACCATACATACGTACGCAGCAAATGAAATCTCTGAAACCGCGTGCTCGACATTTTTTGTACACCGTATAATTCAATAATCTCCGTAAACGTCCATACGATTTCACTCAATGCAAATCTCCGTATATACATTTTTAAAACGAAAAATTGCCTGGAAAAGATAAAATATTAACGCACGTGTTAACTACGCTATCGTCCAATTAATTAGTATAACAAGCTCTTAGAAAAATAGAATAAACAACCGCGAGTTGATTTTATAGGAACATGTGGCTCTCGGTACAGTAGTAGGTATAATGCAATAATACGAAGGCATAAGAGAGTGCGCGAAGCACCACAATATACCTCGAGAACGTTGACTGTACTAGACTCGTCAATCAACTTCTTTGGCTTCCCGGAATGCGCGGGGTTCCTCGTACCCTCTCAAGGACTAGATTTTCTTGCGTGTGCACTTGCGGCTCTCCTGTTCTCTCTTTCTCTCTCTCCATATGCCACTATATTTCTCTCTCGCTCTCTCTTACTCCTGGAAAATGGTATACACCAGTCTGCACTGCACATAGCAGAGAATATGACGAGCTGTGAGGATGTGGCTGCACAGGAAATGCCGAGCAGTATAAGGACGCAGCTGAGCGAAGAAGAGCCAGCTGTTGTGCAGCGTGTCTGGTGGTTCGCTTTACGTTGAACTGACTAAGTTTTCAGTGAGAGGAGGTATACAGCATCGAAAAATGTTTCACCGCCGTTCCGAAGGTTCTCGTGAGAAAAGCAGTGCACGAGAGACTTGTGGAGAAATGGAAAGAAGAGAGGCGGAATATTTAAGTGATTCGTTCTATTTGATTTTCTTCGTTTTTGTATCAGAATCTTACATACCTATATGTGTATATAGGTATAATATGTATAATATGTAGGCATAAGCATACATAAGGAAGAGAGTAAAAAACTCGAGAAGTATCAAAGTTGACGCTTTGATTTTTAAAACTCTCTATCCCTCTCTGTTTCCGAAGTCGACCACATGTATACTTTGAGCTCTTCTCATAAAATATACCGGACTTATTGTTGAAACTAGAGACGTCGCGAAGTTCTTTGTTGGTCGTTCCACTGTTTTCTACGACTTCTTTTTTTCTTTTATTTAAAAGAGAAAGAGTTAAAAGATTCTTTTATCCTTTATCTGCTCTTCTCTTGTCGTCTTTAGCGCAGATTTCTTTCGAATGTACTTTTATTAACAACAGTATTGCAAAACGGCGAAGCGAGTACTTTTGTATCTCAGCATACATGTATATGAAAAAGAAAAGATATTTTCGAGATGGGAATGCATATACACCGTGTATATATAGATATATCTACAACGAGGAATATTCTATCAAATAAACGATGCACTCTATATGGTGACATTTACTTATGCAAATGCAAGCTCTCTCTCTCTCTCTCTCTCTCTCTTTCTCTGCAGTTCTTTCTTTGACATCCTCTGCTTGATATTTTACTTTTAGAGAAAGAGAAAGAGAAAGAAAGAGATGTATCTCTCAAATTCTGTAAAAAAGCAACTTCAGAAAAGTCGAGCACTTGCGCAGGAACGGATAAACGCCGGCGTTTCTTTTGCTCATTCTTATACATACGAATCGCCAGAGAGAAAAAGATTTTTGCCAGGCTCTTGTGCACCGTCTGTATATGCATGCATGCTAGCTCCACGGACACCTGTTGGATGACCGCGCGCGTGTATATAGGTATTCAAGTAAGGCAGATGCAAGATGCTTGTAAGAAGCTTGGCATGCTTGTCTCTCTTTCTCTCGAGCTGAAATGCTAATGCGTCCCTACGCGAGGACGACTTGGAATAATCTATACACCGTTGCGTTATATATATACGTACGGAAAATATGTGATCAATTTGCTATCTATATGCCAGTTTTTTAAAATTATTTTCAAAATCAGCTGATGAGTCGTAACGAGTATTTAGGTTTTTATTATATATTTCACCGTAATCGTTTCCTTTCGAAGTTATTATCAGAGCTGAGCAAACTTTTTAAGGTCCTTAATACAAGACTAGAGAAAGAGAGAGAAAGACGGGTTAGATAAGAGAAAGACTTTTAAGGAGAATAGAAGAAGAAACGACATGTCCGAATCTAATGGAAAATCGTCTCGAAAAGATTCTTTTCTCGTTGAAGAAAATATCTTTCTACAATAAATGCTTGACTCTTCGTCCATCTTGCGTAGCAGAGCTTCTTTGTCGATGGCGTGTTCTTTCTCGCTTCCTTTCAGATACGAGTTCGCTGCAGGTAGGTACGCACGTTCACACAAACAGGCACACGCATACATGTAGGTATACAACAATGGTGGACTATTGGAAGCAGCTGTCGCTCATCAGAATTACTCTCCTCTCTCTTTTACCTCCTTAGGTATAAAAAAAGAAGGAAAAATAAGATGCACACAATGAGGACACACCCGCACTTTCGACTTCAGCTGCCGTTACATCCTTTTGCACCTTGCTTGCATAAATGCTTTATTTGAATTTTTACTCGTCTGCGGTACTGAGGTCTTAAATTTTTCTTCTACGAGGTTGTAGTACACGACACCTTTATGACTCTCGCCAATTGGAGTAAACAATTTTGAAATCGGTAGACGCGTACGATATAATTGAGAGAGAGAGAAATAGAAGAAGAAAGAGTACAAGACATTATTTATTACCCTCTCCCCTTTTGTATTGCGAGCTTTGATTTCTGCGGATTTAATTACGCGCCCGTAAAATTTGTAGGATTGGAAATTTATGGGCGTTGCCTTTAAAAATGCGCTCCTTGTTGCCCGTGTCACCGAAGGGTTTATGTCGATGTGCGATACGCTTGTCGGCTTTAATCCATTTCGTTCGTACTACAAATCTATAAACTTGAACATATATATATGTATATATATATATATATATATATATATTTCTCTACAAAATGATGAAAGGATACGATTTATTTATTTATATTAAAAAGTTAATATGCGTTTTATACAATGGACCTGGTTTCGCAAATCACCGAAAAAGACTAAATCAAGGAAACTGTAACGGCTCGTGTCTAGTGGAAAAATATGCACAGAAGCAGCAATGGGAAGAGCCAGGAAGAACCGTGGGAAATTATCGCGTTCGCCCCTAATCCTGCTGAATCGCACGTAGAGTACGGGCATTAGCGGCGGATCCGACGCCGTAACGCGATACGTCCGCCCACAGCAGCCGGTAGTAGCACAGCAGCACCCGTATAGGCTAACACACATATACATAGGCAGTACACTATACCGATAATGCTCCAAACGACTCTCGTTGTAGAACGAGTGAGTGAGAGAGAGAGAGAGAGAGAGAGAGAGAGAGAACGAGCTTTTCGAGGACGTTTCTCTCTTCTGCGCAGCAGTAGCAGAGCAGACGACGGCGGCCTCGGCGCGTTCGGCGAACGTTCGTTGAACTTGGCTCGCGAATCCGAAAGTGTCAGGAGAGCCGCCGCCGCCGTCTGCTGTCTTTTACCCTGGTTCAAGGCGATCGCCTTCTTTTCTCTTTCTCTCACTCGTTGCAGCCGGCTTCTTGCGCGGCTCGCGCGCGCGCGGATAATCGTAAAGCTCGCCTCTTTTCGCTCTGGGATTGTAAATCCTTTCTTTTGCTCGTTGCGCTCTGCTTTATTTTACTTTCTTTTTCCCCCGCGAGTTCTGATCCGGTTCTCTCTCTCTCTTTCTCTCTCTTTCTCACTTCGTCGCGATGTTTATGTTCGGCTTCTCTCAGTGCAATTTTTTGTGGACCCCGAGGTTCATTGTTGAGAATTTTCGAAGACTGCAATGGTTCGGCTGTTTTTTTATTTTTAAAATGAGTGAGCGTTCAAATTTTTCAAAGTGAATGGCATAAGAAGCGTCAGCGGTGAATCATTATATCGCTCGAGAGCATTGCAATTTTTTTCCAACTCGTTTTTCCACGCATGTTTGGCGTACTTTAAAACAAACATTTAATTCGCGTAAATGGATTTGAAAAGAACCTTTCCTCTTACGTAACGGGATTTGGTAAAAAAGTGACGCAATCATGGTCAAATTTACACAAGTCTCTGTGTAAAGCACCTTTCATTTTTCAAGTTGGCCAGAATCTGCTTGTGTGCATGTACGCATGTACATATTTATATTTCTTATCCCGAAAGGATACCGGTTGTAATTGCGACGTTTTCTTCCCTCTCTCTCTCTCTCTCTCTCTCTCTCTCTCTATCTCTCTCGATGCATACCCGCGCGATTCTCGAGGTTATTAACTAAATACAAAAACTTTGGGGCACTCCTTGTTCTCTTACCTATTAGGCATATTTTTCAAACGCTCAATGCGCTATACGACCTCTTTATTCATCAAGACAACGCCATGGGTATACGAATGCCTCTATTGTACACGAAAATCGTTATCTCGAATTTTCGATCGATCAGCTTGCAAACCGGTATTGTGTCTGTTGCAGAAATATTCTGGCTTCTGTACTCTGGCGTTCCATAGCGACCGGTCAAAGATTGACGATGTGAACCATGAACGCCAACTGGGAAGTGCAGCGTGCATACTTTAATATAGTTGCAACGAACTAACGCATTACACACACGTACAGACATACACGAGCACATATTATAGTGTATAGATACGCACTCTCCAGCGCGAAATTTCTATGGCCTTTCTAAACGCGCTTATATGCGCCCACTATTTTCAGTGTGAGATAACTGACATTTCAATCCGGTAGAAGTGAACGTAAGTTCTTAGAATGTACGAAAGTCGATCGGTGCTGTAGCTCTACACGTTCGCCGCTGTTGCTGTTCGCGTGAAAGTTCGTCGAACCTCTGTGCACAAGAGACAGTGTGTGTTATACTTCGATCTCCAAAAAACACGATGAGTATACAAAGCTCGGTACCTTTTTTGGATAGTAGGTTGTAACCGCGCTCTTATGCTGTATGACGATGATGAATAATATACGATTATTGTACATGAAAAATCTATTAGTTGAAGAACCATTGAATTTCCAATGAATAAAGTCACTTGATTTACGACGATCGTGAAAATGTCGTGCGATTATCTTAGAAAGAGAAAGAGAAGGTAAGATGACTACTACTATCCTCTGCGCAACAGCAGCAGCAGCAGCAGCAGCAGCTTTAAGGCGTTTTGTGCAATTGTTACCTTTCTAGATAGTTAGATGCTCGTAAATCACAGGTGCATGCGCGTGCAACGCTGCAATAAAATGCACACGAGACTGAGAGCCGCATCGCATTCACCGTCGAAAGACCGATCATCGGCTTTTAATTTACACTGTGCCCGTGCAACTATGGCATATATATATATTTATATATATATCTATGAAAAACAATACAACCTATCCTTGAAGACATGTGTAAAATAAGGAATCGCTGGTAGCTAATTTAAATTAAAGTCTCTGCATAATATTTGAATAATTGTGTAGAAAACTGTATCATCAGCGATATTTATTATTGTGTTGCCACTAGCTATAAAAGGAGGTCTCATCTCAAACTGAGGAGGTGAGTATCGACGATTCAGCATTTTAATGAAATTGTAAGATCGGTGGGTTGTGCGCTCATTAAGTTATAAGAAGAGGAAAAAAGAGCATGTTCACGCAAGCGGTATGTAAAAAAGTAAAGTGCAAGAACCAGCATTAACGTTCAGAATTTGGCGAAGTTACAGCGGAACGGAAAGTCGGGGGCAGAGAAAGAGCTTAGTGAACGGACGGATCTCTTCCGTGTTTACGCGGTCATTAAAGATCCCCCTCCTCTTTCTTTCGTTCCACCTTCTAGCGTACAGTCGCGTATTCCGGCACGAATCGATCTACTTCTTCATATCATCTTCGTGTGTGTATGCGCCGATAAAGAAAATACTTATTTAAGAAGAGCCATAAATCATACTATCGACATATTTCATACGCAGCGTCATAAATTCGTAATCTTTTCATTTGCGAAAATGTAGCCCGAAGCGTTTACCGCGAATACACTCTTGTCTCCTCAAGCCGGTATAGATGTATATGCATTATACACATACGAGGGAGAGAATATAATTATACATGCACACAAGCGTCTTTTTTACACAATCGTGCGAGTATCGCTCTTAAATCAGCCGCTCGTGCATTTTCACATTTACGTCCTCGTAAATTGGGAATCTTTTCATTCACAAAGCTGCCCTCGAGCCGTTTTTTCGGCGGTTTTGGACATACCGTACACAGTATCCAGGTGTATATAACCTGTACACAATCGAAAAGTGAAAGGTTTTGACTGGCCGTATAGTGAAACAGGCGACACACCGTACGGCGATTTTCTTAATTTATCGTGCTGACTTTAACGGTTCGGTAATTAAATCTCGTATATACCTGTAGCAGCGACGTTTTTCATTTTACTCTGAAAACTTTATTGCGCCGAATTCTCCAATAATTGCTCGTGATGCGTGTACGTACTACATTTATAAAGTCGTCGGAGGAGGTGTATACATGAGAAAAAAATCGAATTTTAGATTTAATATTACGAGTAGTATACTGTACATACATGTTAGTTTTTGGATACTACGGGAGCAGTTAAAATTTTCGGGTCTACATTTGTATATAGACAGGGTAAATCACGTCAATTTATTTATTCAATGGAGATTATATACAATCAAGTGTGCGGTGACAAATAACATTTTTCAGCAGTTCATTCTCGCGCTATAGAAATGGCTTTGTTCTCACAACAGTGCACGTATTCAATCGTTTGTTGCAAACATTTTCTTCATAGTCATTCTTGGTCGGTTTTCTTTTCTCTTTTTCTATTTTCTCTCTTTAACTATGTACATTTATTTTTCTCTATGGGCTCACCCTGGGTAGTTTTTTTCTCAAGAATGTCAAACGAAAGTCATCCGACCTTATTCACATTGAGAGAGAGAGAGAGAGAGAGAGAGAGAGAGAAAGAGAGAGAGAGAGAGAGAAAGAAAGAGACTTTAAAGGCTTCAACGAGACGACAAAATTGAAGTGCTGCAGCTATACGCGTTCACTTTGTTATACGAGCCTACGAAGAGGAATAGCGAAGAGCGAACGAGATCGTATTCAAAAGAGAGCTGAAACGGTGCTGAGCATGGGAATTGAAATTTAATTGAGGCACCACATGTAATTGCGCAATAAAGTAAATCGACGTCGAGTAGGAGAGTTTATAAATTATTGTTGTTATTAAAGAATATTTTTTCGTTTTATTTTCCAGAGAGGAGAGATTAAAAAAACAGAAATGAAAAAAGGAGAACATGCGTGAATATCTCAACTGTAAATGCTTCCTTATATATATAAAAAAATAAAATCGGAGAAATATTGAGTTTCGAAAAAGCGACTTTCACGCGTGTAAAGTATTGAAATGACAGCTGTAATGAAAAAGAAAGAGTCGCTTATTAAAAGAAGTAAAATAACTGTATACACATAATAATCGGCACGTGCGCCGTTAAAAATAATGCGAAGAGAGAATACAATTCGAAAAACTCGAGACTTGAAGTCGTAACTCAGTCGGGTCGAAGAGCAGTGCGCAAATTGTTAAGCATTACAAATCGACCGTACATTATATACGTACACATATCTGAACAGTGAGTTGAGAATAGAACCGGATTGCAAAAGGATGATGCGCAGACAAGTCGGTGCTTATATAGGTGTAGCGAACGGAGGAAGACAGACGCGACGAAACTGCAGTAGTAGCTCAAAAGGGAGGGATAAATTTGGAATTAGTCAGCGAGAGAAAGATAGAGCAAGTTGCAGTTCAGCAAGGGACGACGAGTTTACTTCAAAAGGTCATTGACCTGCATTTCTGAACATTCTGAATCTCGCACGGCACGCGACGTTTCTATCTGTGTGTAATGTACTGATGTCGATAATTTCTCCCCATATAGTTTAAATCTATATCTGATAATCCTCCTGCCCCCCTCCTCTAACCTCGGTTCTTCACAATGTGAAATATTTTCGAATCGCCACCGATCGATAGCCCAGACTATGGAGTTCGTTTAACTCCAATGCTATATAAGCTAATATAAAACCGCTTTAAATTTCGAAATTCGTCTCTATTGAATAAGGCAGCGATTCGTAAATTTGTCGCAAACGTATATATGTATGGAATAGCTTGAAAAATTAATGATTTCAAGATATAGTTCATCTGTCTCTCTCTCTCTTTCTCTCTCTTTCTCTCTCTTTTTCTTTTCTTTCAATTTCTTGATTAAATTCGAATAATTGCCAGGAGAGACAAAATCCAATCCTTCTTGTCTTGCAGTTGATCGTTCATTAATTTTACATCGTACGCACAAGACTGTATATATATATAGGCACTTAATCGCGATACATTGCGTCATTCGAGTCATTGAAATTCTCAGCGATTACAAGGTAGATATGCAGTAAAAAATAGTAATAATGATAGAAGTGACGAATATTTCTATGATTGCGATGGTATGTATTGTATATAAGCCATACACGAATAGACTAAATTTGAGATTAAGAGAGAAAGAGAGCTTAAAGCACAAGTAACAACACAGCAGTAAAAGCAGCTGTGGGCGTCTCTCGCGACTGCACGGAGATCGGTTGCACTTGCAGGACCTTGAGATGGCATCGCAGCATACTCTCACTCCCTCCGCTACTTCCTCTCTCGCGAGAGAGAGAGAGAGAGAGAGAGTGCGCGCGACTTTTGTCCTCGGGGCAGCAGCGTGTCCATTGTTCGTAAAAGAGCGAGAGAAAGACGAGTGCAGAATCGTGCACCGATGGCAGTACGGATAATCGTGAGAGTCGCACGCGAAATTCGGACCAATCGGCATTGTCCTCTGCTGTCCCGTACACTCGAACTTATCTCGCTGTTGATAGCGCTTTCTCACGATTGATCGTAGATTTAACAGCGAGGAATCGATGCGGTTATATTTGTGTATAATAGCAGTATATACAGCTCGCGGTTAGAGAAACTCATGAATATTTCATTTCAGCATTGTACTGCGTATTGTGTAGTCTTTCGCTCGAGGCAATATATATAGGTATACATATGCATGTGCGTTGTACATTATATTCTCTTGGATAATATGTAAGAAATTAATGGGACGAGAGAGCTGGTGTATGTGACATTTTCTTTCGTCACGTATTTGCAATAAAGCTCTCATTCGAGGACTTTTACATCCAAAAGAATCATTCACGCGTACGCTTTGAACGACCTACGTCGCGCGCGCGTTGACGTCGTCTCGTATACACAAGCCGCAATAGTAGATTTTCTCCTTTTCCTATTTATACGCTCATATACGCTTGTGAGCATTTTCCACGTTACAGCTTTTACGCTAAATAAATTATCCGAGCCGGTTGATAAATAACTTGTCGGGGCTCGCCCTAAAATGTCGTGCCAGCAACTGATCAAAGCGGAATTAGTATTACGACTCCACTTGGACATACAATCCTTGAGCGTAAGAGGAAGGGGGAGATCGGTATCGATTGCCGTTTTCAGGGAGAAAGGACAGCGTGCCGTTGTCGTTTAGGCGAGAATATTATAGAAACTTTACCTTATACCTGGAGAGAGAGAGAGAGAGAGAGAGAGAGAGATTGGGGGGGGGGGCTGTATTTTCACTTGGTGATTTGTCTCGCAAGAGCTATTATATTGGCAACAATATTAGTTCGCTTTCAATTTAACCGCGATCTTACCGTCCAATCGGTATATACTTCTTGTAGAGTCGTCGCAAGTTAATATCGCCCCGGCTATAGCGCACCGATTGCATGCGTCGGGTTCGAATCGCATGACTCAAACCGAGCATTCCCCTCATTGCAACGCGCGGCGTAAATGACGCTGTCAACGCGCGATAGCTGCAACGATCAACGGCTATACATGAATATATAAAGAGAAAGATCGGTATATATATAGAATCATATATGGCCACACCGCGCGATACACATTTTTTCACAGTGTACTGCAATATATAATTATTTATATGTTTATTATATTTATACTTGATATATGGTGATAGGCACATTAGAGTTTTAGCATAGGTAGCAGATCTCTCTTGCAGGGGTCGAGTATAATTTCAGTGCGAAGTCGAGGTAAAAGCGGGCCAAGTATCAGTTGGAATTTCGCGGATGTTGGTGGTTGGCGACACGAAGGGCTTCTTCTGTAAGACGGTGTCAAGAGGTCTTGTACAAGTGTACCCTTGTCTTTCTTCATTTCCCCACGCTTTCCTTTGCAGGCGCACGAGCTCGAGCAAGAGCTCGTTATACGCGACGCAGCCTCGAGTGCTGTACACACGACTGGAGAACGGAAACGAGAGCGAGTTGATTTATTCTCTTCAACTTTTTTCTACTCTCCTTGTCTTCGTCATCATCCACCTTTGCTGACCAACCGAAGTATCATTAAATAATTTTCATCTTGATTCTAGGAATAATTAAGGGCGATTTATCGCATGATAACGTATACTCTCTTGTCTCTAGTAAAAATGGATTAACGATCTGATACTAGATCAGTAGTAATAGAAATTTTTCTGCAGTACTTTGATGAACTCTGATCCAGCATTCAAACTATAATATTGGAGCGATAAGTATACGATAAACTATAAAATCTGGAGTATTCAAATACATGAACGCAGCACAGTCGGTACTGTGCTGCTACCGATATATTAGTATATTTTGTACATCTGAAATACTGAAAATTCATTATCTGGAAGTAATGTACATTCATAAATTTTTATCAAAACGGATCAACTTACACTCAGTAAGAATAATTGGCTTTATGCCATACAATGATTGCTTTATATTTAAGCATTAATAACGGTTTGAAAGATTTTGCATACTTCATTATATTATAGAAATTTTGTACTGAATTATCTATAATACTGCACCTTATTTAATAGTGAATATTATTTATATTGTAAAATTATATAGTTAACAAGCCAGTACTGTACTAATTTTGTTACTCTAAAATTCTAATTAGTTTTAAATAAATTACATGTATTTACTTGTCAGATTTATGTAAAAGTATCGTAAATTAGAGTTTAAATGGTGGATATTTTTAAACGAATGGGAGTTGTGTACGGTAAATTAAATTGACTCAGTATTGTCATACATTATTCTGGTACAACCTAATTCTATGTTAATTAAAATCTGGCATATCATTATTGGACCAGTGCATATCCTAATTCTGAGCCATTCTTATAATTTTATTATTGGATAAAGATCTTTACTAATCGCGGCAAACAGCGCACTGTTTAACAGTAATGTACATTCAGTAATGGCTATTAAAGATTGACCAGAGATCTTAATTATTATGTTTTCTTATGATACCTTGATAAGGCGAACAAGGATGCTTGTTGCATAATAAAATATATATTCGGTTATAGCGCGTGTAACTTTGCGCTTTGCACAATGAGATACGCGTGGAAAAACAGTGGGAGGTAAAAATGAGCAACGAGGAAGAAACGTGTGCACTTATGAACATATGAAGACGTGCATACACAGCTCGCAATGTCATAGTCGAGCCTCGGCACGTACGGTATTTTTGAAATTAATTCCCAATCATTTGTTTCCCTCATTCGCGCAAGATCCACGTACTCGAACGTCGCTTATGCACATACATACACGTATATACTCTATACCGATACTTTCTTCCAATAAGTCCTTTCTCTTCTGATTGGAAACTTTCAATTAAGAGAATGTCGTCGATTGAATTCTCTTCTCGTCGCGAGTATATAACGGGTAAAACAAAGCGGGCGAAAGCACACACGCGAATTTAAGCACCAGCCTATGCGCGGAAGGAGTAAAAAAATTTTGCACAAAGGCGTCGCGCGGTAGATAATGCACGTGTACGTGCACTCGTTCCTATGTATGCGTACACTGAAAGTTATGAATACACTGAGCTATTCAAAAAAGACGATGCCTTGCGAAAACCCCCGCGAGAAAAGTGCGTTTGCAAGAAAAAATGAGGCGCCGACGGTTTTATGTAACTCGGGCGTGAGTATTATAAGATAGCGAGAAAAAATGTTTCTTTGTGCTCACGCACACGTATGTGTGCGTATGTAAGTCTATACAGTAATGTAACCCACCCGCGCGCCGATCCAGAAAAATGATGAAAGTATTGAGAAAAATTTGCATTGTGTACAATGTCAGGCTTTGTAAATTTGTTCGAAAGATCTAATTGATTCTTTCGTAAAAAGCTGTCTACCTAACAAATATAATGATACAGGTAAGACAGGTATTTTTCGAAGAATATCTTCAAGGTCGACTATAGACTTAGACTATACACTTTTCAATTCAAAAGGACAAAGAGGTGGTTTTTGTAGACATACCGACACGTACAATAGTAGAAATAAAAAATTTGTATAGATTTATCAAATACTAGCGGCGGATGTATATATGTATATATATTAATAATACATACATTCTATCAATTTATCAAAATAAAATTTAGAACTTGTCGGTCTAACATTTATAAAACCTTTGAACGTAACAAATAGTCGAGTTTAATCGTTGTACGGTCGGAGCAGCTTTGCGCGAAATCAATCCGAATAAGGTGTTCAAAGATTGCTGTAGATGAATAAAAAGTTGCGAAAATAGAGAAAGGTCTTCTTATAATCATCGTATTGAACGAAGAAAAATATGATAAATAAAAAACAGCTTGTTTCCATCTGCCCGGAAATTGAAGCAACATAATTCTACCTTCTTCTTTTTCTCTTCTCGATCCGAATCCCGGAGTGCCTCATAACAACGAAAAAAAATTATTTTTAGAGTGCTTGTTGCCTTAGTCACTACGGAATGATGATTTGATAATAGACACAACACCGGCGAACGTTGTAATCGCATGGGTCAACGTTGTGCTAATAAATATAGTGTTTATATACGCGCATGTGCACCTTATTTCGATATAGGTCGTCGGTGAGAGGTTTGCCGCAGCAGCAGCGACTTGATCGGCTTAATTTGTCGTGCGCGAGAAAAGAGAATGGCGGCGGTCGCGGCGCGTGCGGAGCTCGGAATTGCGATTTATATACCGCGGCCTTGCCTCGCGCTCCGCTGTTCGAGACTCATTGTTGTCGCGCGCAAGAGATATCCTCTCTCGTTTTATGCGTAAATACATATATATATATATATATATATATATATATATGCATTTACTTGAATATATATATATATATACACACACACAAGTAAATGCACAGAGAGATGGACCAACGCCGTGACATTGTTGTATAGTTTTTTTAAGGCGCCGCGCAATTTTCTCTCTTTCCCTTCTCCCCCTCTCTCACTCTCCCTCTGTACCTCTCACCGTTACGCGCGCGCGCTACTTTTTTTTTCATTGTATTTCTATCGACGAGCGGAAAAAAGGCAATTAAGATCGAACGGCGTTCTCTCGTTGCAATATCGTTAGTTTATGTAAGATTTTTTTCATTCTCATCGCGAAATGTTCGTCTATTTATAAATGGAATTTTTCGAAATCGCATTCGCTCGTGTATGTCAATGAAAGTATTATTGTATATACGATATATTCCGCACACCTGTCTATATATATACGACAATCGCCTACCGGCGCGCGTGAATGGAGGAATTTTTAATTATGTAATCGTAATTTTATGCGCGTAGTTGCGCGTTCTCGCGAGACTATACACGGCAGCGGCAGCTCGCAGTGGGTCGCGCGCGAGAGAAGTTGCGTATAGACTGTACTCTGTGACTGCACACACACGCGAGCTGAGTGCTACATTGACGTAGTAGCGAGCGACCAAGGGCGGCCCTCGATATGCCGCATAGGTAAAAGCTCTATGCTTACAGGCTCTGTACACCGGTATATATATATGTATGGTTAAAAGAAGCGTATTTACGGTGCGATAGTTATTTGTGTCTCTCCTATATATTAACGCTTTTTTATCGTAAAAATATCATCGATACGTTACATGAGCTTTGATCGTTTGCCTTTGCGTATAAAAGGACAAATTGTAGTTAACTTGAATATGCTAAGTAATTTTTAATCCGATGCATATATAAATCCGAGGTTTGTAACCAGCGATTACAAGAAAAAGATAATTCGACCATTTGAAACGAGCGTTTTATTATCGGCTTGTCGTCGTTTTGCACAACGCGATCGCATGTGTTCAGCAATAAAAGTATGTTACAGGTGAGGAAAAAAAGTTGGCGAAATAGATGATATTTCACGATATAGCCGGGTACTAATATCGTAACAACGTAATAAGCTGCGGAGAAATATGAGACATCGATCTCGATTTGACATTTTTCACTAGCTCAGACTCTCTCACACACACACGCTCTCTCTTTCGCCTATACATAAAACACACGTGAGTATATTAAGCATGTACAGCTAGGGTAGAGATACCTATTATATATATATATATATATATATATATAATATATATATGTAATATATATATAGTTGAGCGGACTTTCTCGGTTGAGAATTCTGCAATAGGCCACTATGCTGTAGCGCAGTATGTATTGACTGCAGTGAGCGGCGACGGCATTTTTCGTCATTCGCGACCAGAGCTGGAAGGCATGCAAGCAAGAAATGTTACATACATTGTATGAAGTTGCGATTTCTAGAAAAATCATACACGACGGGACATATTTTCAACGCTATCATGAATTTTATCGCGCGATCATATAAAACATTAATCTCTATAACGGATCGACTTGAGCAAAGGCACGCACTTCCCCCTTGTAACATATAAATAATCGCTCAGACTATGTGAGTCTATGTATACTCGTGTACAGTGATCGGCTCGAAATTAAAAGCTCGCGCATATGGCGTAGTAGTCCTGAGGATGACGTGCCCATCATCCCCCGATTCGAATATGCAGAACGTAGGGAGTTGAAAGAAAGAATCTATACAATACACTCTATGATGTATAGAGAGACAACAGTGTAAGCGTGCCGTGGGACAGATCTCGGATAAAAATGCAGCATCGATAGTGTAGTAGCTTTATACTGTGCGTAGGATATAGTACTAGACCCTCTCCTGCATGGAATATCGGGAGAGAGAGAGAGAGAGAGAGAGAGAGAGAGAGAGAGAGAGACACACACACAGTTGTAGCCGCACTGCACAATGCTTTTGCTTTTGGGATTTGCCATTTTTTTTCTCTGGCCAAGCTCTTCTTTTATTTTGTTAGTTGCAGCGCTGAAGAGGCCGTTTTCGCTTCAATTTTTAGCTTTAATCGAGGGCATTTTTTAGCGGGGGCGGATGGGCTAGACACATGCTATTGGGTTTTGTTAGCCAGTATAGTCGGCTAGTGCTTTTTCCGAATGAAAAGGTTCGACAGTAATTTCAAACGCCCGGAGTTGGTGTTTTTTTTGTGCTACCCCTGAACGGGCATGAGTGTTTTATTGTTGTACGGATAGAGTTTTTAGCTTTTGAGAGAGGAGATTTATTGTTAACTTTGCTCTTTTATTCGATAGAATATTTGAAACTTTGAAGAGAATACCATATACTGAACTGAATACGGTTCGCGTCGGGTTATCGCATACCCCGATCACTAATTATACACCTCGAATTCGATCACACGATTAACTAATTCATGCAAATTCAATGAGTATTTAGGCCAATTAAAGGAGATTGAAATTTTGCTCCGTATAATTTTAGAAAGAGGAGCGCGCGCTATCTCGCGTATTACCATATCTCCACTTTTCTATTTCCGATGACATATTGAAATCGATGTTTAAACTTCTCGCTCTTGTGACCTCATCGTTCCCTTTTCCCGCTCACGTGCTAAATAGTTGTCAAGGATGCCTCCTGTTATTGCTGCAAAAATGCTTACTGCACAACTCATACACGTTCGCTCTCTCTCTCTCCCTCTCTCTCTCTTCTATGTATTTCTCAAGATCCTGAGGTAACACAGACAGAGAGAGAGAGAGAGAGAGAGAGAGAGAGAATAAGAGAGAGAGAGAGAGAAAATAGTATAGCAGAGTGTAGGTATATTACGCGCCCACAAGACAGCTGCGACTCTCGCGCGGGTTCTCTCTTATCTCCGTTGACATGGTTGGCGGTTTGGTATTTAGGAAAGGCCAAGCGCGCGACCAATGTTACAACCTGTTTGAAAGGCGCTAGATTATCGCGCAAATGCGGGAGAAACGATGCGTTGTTTATACATAGACATATATAGATAGCTACTTTATATACACGCCCAAGAGCGTATAACCGCAAACCACGAGTGAGAAAGAGAGACCGGACTATACCTATATGTTTGATCTATATTTATTGTATATTTATATAAGCGCGTTAACCTTTGTTTACGTGATTCAGTCAAATTGGATCGTTGACACATTATAACGAACGCGCTGTCCTGTGAAAGTTTCGTTGCATTTATCGTCGTAATCCGCATACAGTGTTGAAAAATTGTCTTACTTCTCAATGACGTAGGAAGACTTTGAAAGGGTGTAAAAAATGTAAAAAAAAGTTAAAATATATACAATTCCAAGTATCTTTACTTACATAGGCTATAAAAGCTTGGTTCGTCATTAAAATGTATTAGTCGCGATTTGCGACAGGTTGCAATATTCCTTTTTTTACCGCAAACATTTGAATTTATGAGCAATTCGCGAACGCATTAACTTATGGGCATATCAGCCGCTTGGTATCGAGCCAAGGATTTATTGCGCGCACCTCCATATAATAATACTCTCTCCGTGCGCGTGTATTATACCTTGCAGTCTTGGTTTATAAATATATGTATATGTGTATACCTATATTACTTGAGACCTCAGGTATCTCGCAATCTTTTCAAGGTACAAAGGCACTAGGACTGCACTAAAATCCAGGCTCAACAGATTGTCTCCACCATCGAGTTTATATTGGGCTCCTATTGGTGGCAATAAAGCCTCGTCGTCCTTCGGCCTTGAATAAGTCCACGTATATATATGCATATACATATATGCATACATTATATGTGCATAGAGTCAGAGAGGGAGTGCCAACTTGACCTCGTACAATCGTCGGGAAAACGCGCTGTAGTTTAGACTTCTTGTGACACACAGAGACATGGGAAAAAGGAGAGCTTTCGATCGAGACACACCACTATGCATGCTCGTGCGACTCTATAATATGTACCCATATATACGCATTATCGTCGTCGTTACGAGTCTAGCGTTGCGTTCACCGTTTTGTTTACACAATGGACAAAGGGAAACGAGGCGGTGGAGCACAGTTAACCGCATTTCTCATAAGCAATCTCCGGAACTACCCTTTCAAAATTCTGGCTCTTGTAAAAAATGGAATCAGGGGCGAGAGAGGGAAAGAGTGAGAAAGGCGTTTGGAATTTTCGCATGGAACCGGTCCAACCGGTTCCGATGCATCCTCTTTCGTATATATAAGTAATTCTCGCAAGAGAGAATGAAAAGTATTAGGGACGTGCACAGGTAGTCCGTTATGTAGGGACTTGAATGTGTGTATGTACGTGACCGGTATATATACAAACTTCTAATTCACCATTGGTAATTAATAGCTTACTCGTGACGACGACTACTTAATCGTAGTTCAACTTTTATCTAACTTCGTGTGAATCGAGATCTGTATATGTATATAATTATATAAGGGAGGAACCCGTCCTCGACATATTTTGCCAATTTGTTCGTGTACATCTCTGTTTCAACATATATAAACAGTAACATACATCGAGTTAAACACTTGTAATATATTAAACTCGAATTTTATAATTTCGTTCCTGGTAATTCGCTGTAGCGTTTGATTTCAGTAGCTAGTTTCAAGCGTAAAAGGTGAGCTACTCTCGTGATTAAAAATATCGATTGAGGCGAATATCTCCTTTTCAACCATCAAGAGGGAAAATCATCAAAGAAACGCGTCCCATATCAGCGGAATAAACATTTCCATATAATCCATAATTTATCATAATCAGACGATTAAGTTTATAGCGCGTGAGAGATATGAAAGTGTACGAGTCCATATACATAGGTATATATACACACAGCTTATTACTGTCAAGTGTCGCGTGGTCGTTTCGCACAAGGACTACCGTCCTACGTTTCTACTATTGCGCTGTAACGCGACGTTTTTCCAGAGTCGTATAGGCGACGACAGCCGTAGTGGAAAACTTGACCCAGTATCTCGCGCTCTTTCTCCGATCAACGCGTCGATATATCTCATTAGACGGCTGCGTGTACGACAGCAAAAAGCGCTAGGAGAGCGCTAGGAGAGCGCTAGGAGAGCGCTAGGTTTTACGGAATGAGTCAAGGCTGGCTCGATTTGGCATAGGGATTTTCAGAGCAGGTAGAGAGGTTAAGACAGAGTTATATTATATCGTGTCCGCTGTGTATTATGGACTCTTTGTACGAGAAAGGCTCTTTTGCCAAATGGACGATGCGGTATAAACGCGCGCGCCCGGTCTATATATTATACCCTTTTCCGACCTTTTCGGTTTAATGGCACAGAGTAATCTGCCTGCAGCCTTCCAATGGCGGCAAGACTTGCGCGTCTCGTTTCGATTTTCGTTCCCTTCTGAAAATGTTTTTTTCTAGTCGTATTTTTGCTGCACCTTTTCTCAAGGCTCGGTTATATTGCAGTACGAATGTATGTATGCATCAAACATATAGGTATAGGTATTTTCTTCGAGGTACGCAAACTTTCCTTGATCGTTTGTCACCCGTGGTAGTACAGTTAGCTCTGTGTTTATAATTCATAAAAGTGCTTGTCACGCATTTGGAATTTTTCATCGAGAGAGTCACGTGAATGGCTTAGAGCGACGAACGATGATTTATGTTTATACCTCGTCAGCTTGTTTCATATTGCTACTCAATGCCAACCTCGAGGGTTAGACTCTGATCGAGCGTTAAATTTTCGCACCAAAAGGGATGCTAGCAGATAATGACAAATGAACTTTTCCTTCTGATGACTATTGGGCTCAAAAGTTAACCTTATTTTCGCCGTAAGTTAACCGGAAAAGCAATCGCAACTATAGGAGAGTGAAAATAATGAAAATTGACGCGCTAATTAAAAGCCCTCTCTCTACCTCATTTCTACCTCTTAATTCCCGCATTTCATCCGCTCCACTCTCGCGCTTTATAATTCGAGAGATAGCGGGCTTCTGTAGCGTATACGTTACTCTGTTGTGAGTAGAAGTGGTAGCGGGGAAAAGTATTTCCGGCACCCACGCGCTCACCGCTACATTCTCTTTCTAATCCCGGTGCCAAGTTAGATAATAGTCATTTACCCGGTCATTCTCGCGCTTACGACATTTCACATACGTGTATATGTACTCGCGTGTATATATATTACACACTCACACACACACTCACACACACATTACACACGCTCACAAATACAATTACCAGCGAAGAAAGAAAAAAGATCATACCGCAGGCCCTGTATAATACACTCACGGCCGTAATCCAAGTTTGGATTTTTCTCAATTGCAAGATAAAGCCATCGCGCGCGCGCGCGCGATTGGAGAGTGAAAAATAAACGGGGTTTCGCCTTCCGTAAAAAGAGCCTAACGTTCAAGGCTCGAATATATGTATAAGCTGTGTAAATACTCGCAGCGCTAGAGCGAATCGCCAAGAAAGTCCGAGTGTTGTCACAAGGTCAGAGTTGTGCGTTGCTCAATTTTTGTGACGGGAACGGCGAAGCGGAAAAAAAACTGATTCTGGTATTTTAAATTAACCGCGACTACTTCGAAGAAATAAATACGCTCATCTATAAACATGCGTACGCGTGTGTTTATATGTGTTTGAAAGAGTAGCACATTCTACGAGTTAAACGCGATCAAAATCGAACGGAACCTATAGAAGAAATTCAAGTTGTGTAGTAGAGAAAATGCTGTATATTAACTTTGTATTAAATTCAAATGAAGCATCTGTTTTCGTGGTAGTCGATAATTTATGCACGACGCATTCAAAATTCTATATTAGACCGAGATACGTGAAATCTCAAATGGCTAGTGTGTTCTATTCTGCAAATTTACAGTTGGGCTTTGACTCACTTTCTCTAAGGCGCGAGTATATGCATGTACGTATTCTCGTATATATATACATATATACGTAGCACTACTCCACGCACGCACGTGAGGGAGGAGTGAAAGATCGATGAAATTCCGTGTGACCTACATCAACTCTTCCGCCCCGAACTTATACTCTCCATCTGCTCGTTCGTTATACACCCGTATAGTAGTAAGTTTCTTGAGTGTTAAAAGCGATTCATCTTCGCTTCTTATAAGTAGGTACTATACTCGTAAACGTATACATATATATGTAATATACGTAATATATATAATACACATGTATATTTATATATATACACCCGAGCAAATGGAAAGTTCTTCTCCGCAGCGACAGAGAGAAAGAGAGACGCGCCCGGTTGTGTATTTCTTATGTAAATATGGAACGTGTTGCAAACTTTGCAAAGTTTCTCAACGGCGTTTCTGCATAACTCTCTCTCTCTCTCTCTCTCTCTCTTTCTCACTTGGCATTTTTTTCCAGCTCGTGCTTAATATGCACGAGAAAACTGTTTTAAAATATAAACATGCGCTGGAAATGAGTCATTGTTTGATGTTCTCGTAAGCTCGCTACAAGCTACAAGAAAGCGCTATACAGAAAGAGTAATATGAAGAATATAGGTGTACTTGCCCGAAGCTTGGCCAGTTTCCTCTTTAATCACACTAGCTTACCTAAAACAGAAAATTAAAAGAGCTTTGTTAGCACATACTAGTTATCATTATCATATAGTAACTGAAATATATACATACTACATACAGAGAAAATCAACGATTAATCTTGACGTTCATACTGATCCTTTCGCCAGTACATACATACATACACACGTGAAATGATGCATTGCAGACACAGTGAGCAAACGGAGAGGTTATTATATGCATTAATAAACATCGAATGAAATCGTAGGCTCATAAAGAAAGATCGGTTAGTTAATATAAGTTGAGTGTAAGAGAGGCGGAAAAAACGCTCGAAATCACAATGATTCGCAGCTCGTAAACATTGGCAGTAATCAGGAGCAAAAGTAGCAGCGGTACGAGTGCTTTATATATGTAGTGGTCCAAAACTTTCTCCTTCAAAGTCTTAACAGTGCGCTGGTGCAGTATAAGAATATCATCGCACATCTTGTATGTGTGTGTGTGTGTAAGTGTACACGCGCACGAGGCCATCGTAACGCCCCCTGTAATTACTCAACGCGCAGCTCACCACCAAGCGAGTAAGCATAGTAATCTCGAAATTGTTATTTTCGTAATTAACAGTCGCAATGGTTTATTTGACAACAAATCGTTGCTGTAGTCCAGGGTCGCGATTTTCTCGATTTTCCAAATATTTTCGATTCATTAATTAATGCAAAAACTGTACATAGATATACTGTGATAACATACAGAGAGTTTATTTTATATATCGGGATAATTTTCTCGATTCGATGATAATGGCAGAGCACTTTGAATGAAAAGCTGGTAATTATCGACTATTTTGTACCCGATTGTTTGAGTATTTTCAAACGGACTATTCATTATATTTTACCCGCCGAAAAGCTCGCGAATTATGGAGTATTTTAGCAGCACTCCAGTATATGCTTTCAATAAAGTAAACTCATTCATAGCTTATTTAGCATACACACACCTATTCCACACACATAGAAATGCATAAATATGTAAGTATATTTATACACACGTTGCATCCATTATATTTATTCAAACTCTTAAAATTGCTTATGGGAATATTACATTGAATTCGCGGTATGTAAAAAGCGAGCATACTTCACTATCTACCGTAAGCCACGTATCATGTAATGTAATTTGAAATCAGGAAAGGAGAAAGGAACAAATTTCCATTTACACATATATAAGAAGGTGTAGTTTTGCAGATATATGTCTATGAGAGCGTTATGTGCGAAGGGAAAAAGACAACTACAACGACAACACGTCGCGTAGGTGCTGTAATCAAAGAACGATGCGCAATCACGATCGACGACTAATCTCAAGCTGCCAACGAAGAGAGGGAAACCTTGTGAAAGTTACATCACACCAAGGCTACGCTGACTCGCGCGTTGATCGTTACATTACGCGCACGTTGTGAACGCTGTTCAACAACTCGTTGGTAGATTCGTCCTCATACACACTGCAGTGTATTATGCCTAGGAACTACGCTCGGTGCGCTGCAACCGGCTATTATCGATGTCAGTATATACATATAATAGGGAACGTGGTGCACCGAGGCACGAGTTTGTCACTGCGGGAACGAGTTGTTTTTTTTTGTTGACACAGTTTCAGCGATGGACTTGGTAGTTTGATAAAACCACATGAGATAGAGAGAGAGAGAGAGAGAGAGAGAGAGAGAGAGAGAGATTCTATGCGGTATACGTCCTGCGTGTGCATATAATTGTAGCTCCCATGAATATGACGTATATATGTAGATATTGTAACGAGGTATCACTTTCGATTCTGTGCTCTGCTATACTGCCCTTGACATTACGTAAAATCTTTAATGACTATAGCTCGGCAAGTTGTATACGCTTGGGAAAAGTAGTCGCGCTAAAAGTCTGACCTCATGATATGCTGCAGTGGAAATATAGCGGAGACCGTTGCGCGCACCGAGATTAATGTACAGCTAGTTTGCGCGAGATTTCAAATGAAAGAGTCGCAATCTCCTTGACAGGGAAGCTAACTGGTTTTTACTCGCTGTTCTAATAATAAAGAACAGTAGAGTGACGGGAGTGCAGTATTGATCTATATAAATGTATATTTATATGACTATGAATAAAAAAATTTTTGTGCAGTTAGATGGAAAGAAGAATGGACAGAAATTCAAACGAACTTGTACGATGTACTCTACACACAAGGTGCACGTAGCGAAAGGCTTGCGAGTGCGCGCGCTTGCAACGTTCCTCACGTATCCGGAAAGTTTGCTATGCCTGTTGCTCGCAACGGTTATACTAAATGTACTATATACAGTATACACGTACCGCTTCGCGAAGCGGAGCTATTAGTCTGCTCGTGTTACGCTATCGGTGTAAATTATTTAGTGATACATGCGCATATGTATACATACGTGCATATTATATACATGTATGTGCGTAAAGAGTGAGAGAGAGAGAGAGAGAGAGAGAGAGAGAGAGTTTAAAAGATAGCCATCGCAATGCAAGTCACGCAGCTGTCCTCATAGTCCTCCGAAAATATGTGTATATGTATGGAAGGGCGTAAAGTGTCGCTGTATATTGCTTCTTGCAGCCGTTCACCTCTACTTGCGCTTGAAGCTGTTGAGGTTCTACAGCTTTACGGTTTACTGTCTGTTGGGATACGTTTTTTTCTCTTTCTTTTACCCAAAGGGTGTAGAGGCGATGCTTTTGGATTTTAATGAGCCTCGTAAAGTTATCCAATACGATATAGACCGGACTTGCGTGGCGTGAAGTATGAATTTCATTACTCTCTTTACACTACTTTAGTGTGACTGTTTTGACGTGATCACTTATGACGCAGGAATGACTTTCATATTCACCAACTAATCAGTATTCAGTGCACGTACAGCGACGAGACTTACATCACTCTGTCAACGGGAAAAGCCAGCAGAGTTAAAATCGAATCTGCATTAGAGACACTTACGATCTGAAAGATTTACTCTTCGGATGAAGAAGAAAAAACCAAATTTGAAAAAGGTCAAGTACAGAGAGAAAGAGAGAAAGAGAGAGAGAGAGCGAAAGAATTATCACAATTCTCGTTTAATTAGGTAATGTCAATTGTTTCTTCTTCAGGATATTAGGAGGATTTCACCGGGAATCGATGAAGAGATATACAGAGAGATGTATTGGGTGCTACAGTGAGGAATTTCCAGAGAGGAAAAGATAAATGTGATATCTAATGGAATCGGTACAGAGAAGTGCACCAACAGCCAGTATAATACTATCCAGCAGCAGCAGCTCACTTACTCTTTCTCTCTCATTCTCTCTTTTTATATGCCAGTGCACGTAGCGCATTTATCGCATGCTCGTGCTGCGGACCAATCGTTGACTCGATTCTCAGAGGTGTGTATACAGTGGTATATATCTGTATAGTTTATACCCGGCAGCGACCGATCGCTGGCACGATCGATCGCCCATCCGTTCGTCTCTCTCTTTCTCTTTTTCTCGCTCTCTCTCTCTCTCTCTCTCTCGCACACACACATAGGTATATATAATATATATATTTATATTTGCGTGTGTGTTCGCAGAGAGAGGTATATACTTATACATATATATAGCAGAGTCTCTTCGTAGCAGCTTCGTACACTCGTTTTCACGATCAAGCTCAAGGATAGGCAACGGCTCAGCCGACATTTACCGTGATATGTTTTCCGTTAACTCCTTTCTTTTCTTTACTGAAGTCAGTATATCAGATCCAAAATTGCGAAAGGTCACCAACTGCACAGCATATATTTTTATTTATATACTTGTATTTTATTCTTGAATTTGTACTAAGCGATGTAGATGAATATGAATACACATTGTTCCTGTTATTCTAATTAAGAGGTATATTATGAATTAATCGTTGTAAGTCACCTTTTTCGGAGCGACAACTGTCATCGAGTTTCAAGAAAATCACACTCTTGTATACGCGTCTGTTGACTGAGAAACGACTTATAGACTGAGTTGAACACTTCGCTAATAAACACGATTATATTTATCCGAGTTGAGTTTGCAACTCGTATGTTTCTTTCTTCCTCTGGGCATATTTTTGTTTTGCGTTACCGTATTATTGTTTACGTTTGGATGCAGTCTGTGACGCATAAAGGGTACAAGACAATTTCTATTGTGGCCTATCGGTTTTTTATTTATGTTATATAGTGGTCGGTCAGTGGTGAGTCTGGAAATTCTCAACATGTCAATAAGATTCTAATTTAAGATCATTTTTTGCTTTATTATGATTCGTATTCCAAAACTTGATTTTTAATGATTTTTCAACTGAAAGAAATAAATAACCATTTGTATATCCATGTTACTATTGGAGTGAATAGCGATCGTTTCATTTACATGTAGAATATGCATCATGATTATTTACTTTTTATTGGATATATCCAAAGGTGTTAATAAATCAGGCACTGATATACTTATATAGATCATTGTGTATATATATGCACCATCGATTTTCCTTTCTATATTTTTGTGGGGATTATGTAAAAAGCATTCAAACATTCTTCCAAAAATACGGATGGAGTAAGTCATTGATGTTACAAAGTCGTACAAACCGTTTGATATAGAGAAGGCAATCATCCAGAGATTTTTATATGCACAGTCTATTATATTGTAGGTCCAGCAACGGCAATGAACTATCAACTTGAAGGTTTATCGTTGCGCGTTAATACCTGCGTCGCTCGAATACGAGAGTAGAAATAAAAATAATAAGAATTGTTCTCACGTGAAAATATACAGCGTATACAGAGTCCGCCACTATTAAGGGTAGGCGACAGTTCTTCCAAGATCACATTCAACGATGCCGAGTGGAAGAGATAAAGAGATGACTATACCTATACAGAACCGAGAAAGAGAAGTAGAGGATGAAGAGAGAGAGAGAGAGAGAGAGAGAGAGAGAGGGAGAGAGAGAAAGTTATGAGGACGACCGAACGTCTTATGCATAATTCATGTTATACGTGCCTTCTTCGTATTTTCGTCTTTAAATATTTGAATACCTCGTTGCCTGCAATACACCATGAGTAGGAAGGAAAGAGTTTAGGAAAAATATTCTATCGCTTATTCAGCTGCAGGGACAACGCTTGGAGTTTTGAAAGAAAAAGAAGGGGGTTAAGGGAAAGTGATTTGCCGCTTAGGATTTTCAAAACTCTATACGAGAATAGGTATAAGTCGTATACCTAAGGACAAATTTTGACAAAACTCACCGTAAAGATATATATAATCTTGATTCAACCTCCAATTAGAAATGATTTCCGCGAGGAACAAGAAAAGGTCTTTGCCTCATTTTCATCTTCTTTATCTATTGCATCTTTATCGACCTTTTTTTCTAGAACGATTTGTCGAAAATTACTCGTTTGCTCGAGCGATTCAAGTGATTAAATGCTTCGGCACCTGTAACAGCGCCCGACATTTTTGGACGAGCGTAAGAAGGAGAACCGGGTACGTAAGAAAATTATAGACTTGCACGTGCATACATGGTCCTCGAATTCGAATAAAAATAAAAAAGGATCGAGAGAAAGAAAGAAGTCGTGGCCTCGAGAAACCTGAGCGAATTTCGAAGAGGCGGCAAAGTGAGAAAATGAACGGTCCATGCCGGTGGCCCTCGTGTGTGCTAATAGCGGGAACACGAGCGGCTTGATGCATGAGCCTCGGCAGCATCTCTCTTGCATCGACAAATCGAGCGAAATTGGCCGACCGCAGCAATGTGTGCAACCCGTTTGCACGCGTACATTTCCATTCTCGTATGGCGCGTCTCGTATAGTTTAAAAAATTATGATGAGTCGAGAGAGAAGAACATAACATGATTATTGAGATGGAATTCCATTTCTGAATTCGCTTGGTTGCGCAAGTGCGTACAATTGTTCTTATATGTACAATCTCTACTCTCTAAGTGTAAAATAGAAATAGTAAAGATTTGCTATTATTTAATTTAAAACTAGTAACTAAAAGATGTGATACACGTTCAAAAATAATATGATTATTATTTTACTTTCGCTTTTTTAGATCACTCGCATTCGAATAATTATTTATTAAACATCGAATTTGACTCGACGAACTTTAAAGTTATAATGTAGATAATTTTTCATCAAAGCATATTAATTTACAGTCGGAATAATAATAATTTATTCAATAACATATTGTAATACTGTTTTATGTTTAAGAGATGTTTAAACTCTGATTTGACAATTAATTACATGTATACATAAAAATGTAAAAATAATAATCAGTGCATTTTGGAAAATTAATTTGTTTATTCTGCTTAAAATATTAAGAATCGAACATTCAGAAGTAAAAATGACTTGACTGAAGATAAAAAATTAAAGATGCTTATCATTACTTGATACATTTTTTGTTATCATTATTTTGAAAAAATACATGATATTTTTCTCGTTCAAAAATAGTGCGATAATGTCGAGTCTCATCCGCAATCTTCATAAATGTCTAATTTTCTAATCTCCATTCTCAGTGCAATTCTTGCGTAAAGCTCTCCTCCCGCGCTAAAGTTATGTATACGTAATAATACACAACTGTCTCGAAACATGTCGGCTAATTGCCCCGAGTTCTCTCGACCCTTTTTTCATTCTCCTATTCTCTTTGTGGAAATGAAAGAGAGAGAGAGAGAGAGAGAGAGAGAATAAAAGGGGGGTAAGGCCACAGTGTCGCTGCGAGCGCAGTAGAGCAACATTAGCTTCCAATGCAGCACACGGAACTTATATTCACAAAAGAATATAAACTAAAGTTCGAATCGTTCCCTCTTTCCGATTAATATTGCTACTGCTACCGGGATAAATTATCGAAATAAAATGAAGGTGCTATTTGTCGTTCAGATCGTGTTTAATTGAGAGTGTCGATACACGATGTAGCTTATATATCAAAGATTGCAGATCTTAGCACTCTTTTTATCTCGTATTCTTTAATGAACTTTCCTTGTGCAACACCCCGCTCATTCATTATTTCTTCGTACCTTATGTGTATACGAAGTGTATTTCTCTCTCTTTCCCTCTGGGCGATTATTGAGTCGCGCGATTCTTTATTACAAACGAGAACATTAGTGTTGATTAAAGTTGAGATCGAAAGGATCTTTCGTTCATTGAAGCCTCGTTTTGAATGACCTAAGCACGTGAATGGGCAGTGTTATAAACATCGACTGAAAAGGAGCTTTGGTTAAGTGAGTTTTTTGAAACCTATAACGAATAGTCGGTTCGTAGAATGAAGTCAAGAAAGAAATGCACCCCGAGTTACTTGTGTGTATAACATACGTATATTCGCACTCACGGAGAAGAAACAGTGCAGCTGCTCCGTTTCTATGTCAATTCTTGGTATAGAATGGATTTAGTACGCGGTTTCCGGAATCGAATATCGATGCGTCAGTGCAGAGATATATTTTATTTTTTCGAAAAATTGAGAAAGGAGTTTTGACAAAAAAGTATCAAAATTTGCAGCCAAATCGTTTTGCAAGCGGTGGGGGAATAAATTTGAATTGTATTCGACAGTCGCTATGCAGACATAGGGGTTGCAGCCTCGGGGATTCAATGTGTGATTTTCTATACTGTACGAGTTGATGTATACGGGGGACCGTGAACACGTGTGCGTTCTGCACGTTTCAGTGTCTGCGTATGGTATATATATACAGATATATATGTATACATGTACATTGTGGTATATCTATATACATATTTCTACACGAACGGTATAACCAACGCGCTAGAGAGTCGACATGGAAAAGTTCATTGACATCGACGAGTTGCCGGGGGTGAATCCAGCCTCATCGCTTAATCCCTCTCTTTTATTTTCCATTTTTACGCACAACACTCTCTTATTTACCCGCGTTATGCCGCACCCTCATTTTTTTCGTGTTCAATGCTTGCGTTGCGTGGTTACGAGGGGGGTAGAGAACGCATTGCAACGCAAGAATAACGAGAGACTCATCTGTCACTTGGTTTGAAATTTTGTGAGCTACGGTGGATGCTATACTGCAATTTCGCATAAACAAATGACGGCATGCTTGGTGTATATAGGAAAGAAACTTTTTGAGGAATTCCCAGATGCCGTTACACAGATATACGGTAGAGAGGAGCAGGAGACAGTTTGAAAGAGAAGCAGTAGCAACCCGAAAGTTGGTTGGGAAAACTTTTTTGATTACTCTCTTTCTTGTTTAGTATAATTTTTGAAGAGCCGCTTGAAAAACTCGTAGTAAGAAAGAGAAAGAAATAGGTAAGATAGAAAGACTAAGAGAATCGTAAAAGCTACTTCAATTACTTGGGCGACGGCAAAGAAACTAAGGCAAAGAGGACGTAGAAGAAATCATGTAAAGGCGCTCTGGAACGTTGTATGCGTACATGTATACCTATATGTATATATTGTATATATAAGTATATAGGTATACCTATCTATATATACAACATATATATACACCACCCTGAGCGAGTTTCGTTTGACTTTTTCTGCAACTCTCGGGCAACTAGTTTTTCGCTCAGAGGGCACGCTAGCAGTACCGCTGCACCTACTACCCCCCGAAAGCTCGAGGGATCAATTCTAGCTATCTTTCCGCGGGTTCTCTATCTCTCCAGCGGCCTACGCCCTGACTCAGCCCATATCAATTGAGTTTGCTGCTGCTACTGCTGCGGATAGCCTTTATGCGCAACTCTCTCTCGATCTCTCTCGCTCTCTTTGGTTGTTAAATAACACTGCTCTCTGCAGGCTGTGCTCGTTATTTTCCGAGCTCGCTGCCTTCCTTTCAGATTCTCTCCGTTTTACTCCCTTTACGAGTGCAGAGCGAGAGAGAGAAAGAGAGAGAGAGAGAGAGAGAGAGAGAGAGACTTGCAGCACCCTCGCCAAGGATCAATACCAAGCGGGGCTTATCGTGCCATGCCGCACTTCGTGTTTACGCACGGGCTTGCCAACGCGCATACACACGAGGGGAGAGAATGAGAGAGAGAGAGAGAGAGAGAAAGCTTCCCAGCGTCCGATTTGATTATTCGCCAGAGTATATGTTTTATTTTATTGTCAAAAGGTACACACGGAAAAATCGAGAGATCATAATAACATTTGCAAAAGCGAGGCGATGCATCTTCGTGACCGTTGCTGCATCATGCACTCGTATGCAGTCGTTGCTGGCCAACAGTGAGTAAGAGAGAGAGAGAGAGAGTGGTTAGAAGGGGCTGTGCTCGAACAATACCGCGGCGAACGACCGATAAAGCAATAAAGTATGCAACCGGCCTATTTATAGAGGATTCGTTCGTTTACGAGCCGGGCTTTCTCTATTGAAGGGGATGTCGTGTAGGCGCTTTTCAATGGTCGCCAGGATTATAGTCCAACGTGTATATAAGCCAGGCGTAGATATTCCGTCTGATGTTAGGTATATATATTTCAGAGCATGCTTCGTCGATGTTGCTATAATGTTGTTGCCGAAGGTTTACGATGCCCTGGAATTACGTAAGATAAAAGTCGATGTCCTCTGCGCACTGCGCCCGAGTGTTAGGATCGTATTTCATGTGCCTTTTGCGACGATTATTATTGACCAGCCGAGAAAGCTAAATTGCTGTATCGTAAAATTACGTTGGCGTGATTTTGAAGAAATTTTATCGCTTTATAGCGCGCTAGCCAAAGCATATATACATATATATATTCCTTATATATCCAAAGCGCTTGTACAAATTCAAACTTTGGTCACGAGCCCGCGAGACTCATTAACAATTCTGAAAAGCTACTTATATACAACGGACGGTCCGTGTATATTATATTACATATATGCTCTACTTTCTCGATCTTTTTCACTGTTTAAGTCAAGAAAGAAATCATTTCTCTCTTTTGGCTAGCATATACTTAATTTTTAATTAAGTAATCCGTTCTCGCCGTTTTCTCGCATTCGTTCTCTCTCATCTGTTTGCTACGCTATAGGTATACGTATATCCCTCAGCTCTATTTGGCAAGCGGCACGTTCCTGCGACGTGCACGTGTGCTACATCTGCTCTCCGGAAGGTGGAAGAGGAGAGGGCGAAAATTCCGTGGAAGCCCTCTAATGAGAGGGACGCGTTTGGAATTTCCATTTCTCTCTCGACACCGAAAACCTGCTACTACTGCTGTTACTGTTGTAGAACACTTCATCAGAGAGTTTGTTGACGACGACAACGACGACAATGACGACGTTGCTGTTGTTGTTAAAAGAAAAATCATCGCTTGTCGTAAATACTTTGTTCTTCGCATAGGATATCGTTAGCTTTTACTCTTTGTCTTTTGATAAATATATAGCTCGATTACTTTTTCGACACTCAAGAATGTCTTGAGTCAGTTTAGCTAGCGAAAACTACTCTAGGTTTAAAATAAATCCTCTCTTGGGAGTACGGAAATACAACTTGCGAGTTTATATATGTTGTCTCTGGGGAGGAGAGGGGGCGGGGGGTCGAATTCCATATCCCTGAGTAGAGTCGCGTGTAGGCAAGTTTTCCTAAAAACTTTTTCATTGTGCGGAAACTGCCAACGACGTAATCTAGAGGATTAAACTCTTTATCGGTACATACTTGCCAAAGTCTTCAAATAATTTTCCCAATAGGTAATCCCAAACCCAAGGTCATTACTACGTATATAAATGTGTATACATCTATACTGGTATATTATCTGTAGAGATTACATAAATACTTCAAACTAAATAGTGAACATTAGGCTTTCTGATGCATCTCATTGTTGTGGATTCAAAGTTCGTATTACCATAATACTTCGATTTTCATGAAAATGTATCATCCGATTTATACCAAAGCTGCGTATATGCATACATACCACGTATATAGGTGCGCTTGGATATCTTTCCACTAATGCAGTGCATAGATCCTATATATTTATGTATATATATATGTATATATATATGTTCGATGCACACGCGACAGGCATCGGAGATCTCTACGGGGTTAAATACACTTACGGTGATTGGATATGCGGGGCCGATCACGTCGAGTCACGCAATTAATCAGACGGAATGTGCAGCAGCGGCGTCGCCGTCGGCTGTATACATGGGAAATTCGGCGAGATCGTTGCCATGGCTGCTGCTCTCCCACGTCGATGTGCACAATCCACCGGACAATCAATAACGAAAATGTTTATACAATGAAACTCACTCATTAGTGTGTGACGCATGCTCGTGAATCTCGGTCCAATAGAATAGGTTATTAAGATCGCGTACGCACATATACACGTATACTCCATATACCTCCATATAGGTATACGTAATTTACTCGCCACGCCGGTGAATATATTTCAAAGTCTTTATTCTATACAAGTTATTTATTTTAAAGACGCAGATGAATGAGTATTGTGTGTATTGGTTGACATTATCGGATTTATTTCGTTATATAGTGAAATAAACAGTTACAATTTCATCTAATTGTAAATGAATTGTAAATTAAAATAGTATATATTGTACTCTATAAATTTGAAATATTGAAAAATTCAGTATTCTTGGTAGAGAAATTGAAATTGAAGGGAAAATTCATTATTTAATAATTTATATTCTAACGCGTATAATTAATTGTACAAAAGATTTCAAATCAAAATTGAGTTTCAAATATTCCACGATTATTAATTATTGTAAATTTTAAAACAAATTATTATTTTTTTAATAATTTGGGTATTTAAGGTTGTACCTCCTTTCGATATTAGCGGCATTAAATTATTATTACTGCTACCAATTGATTTGCTTCGATAACTGTAAATATTCACTCTTTTTATAGTTGCACTATTCAAACTTGCATAAATCGTGAATATACATCACTACTTGGTGAATATTCACTACTTCAGATTTATAGATTATTGTATACGCAGAGCTTAATTTTCTGACTATCGATTTTAAAGCGTTTCTTATTTATAAGTTGGAGGAACGATAATAATTGTGCGCATACGAAAGAGTTTTTATTCTCTACTTCGGAGACTTCTTTTAGCTCTGTATTCGCTAAACAATCTTCTGAATAACAAGTATGCTCTGACGAGGAAGAAGAAGAGGCTGCTGTGCGAACGCGATTGAAATCGACTTTCGCAAAAGAAAACTGAAACTTCCGAAAAAGGAAAGCCAGCGAGAGTGGGAAAGATCAACAAATTAATTAGCGAATACTCATACACGAGCAAGTCGATTATGTTAATTGAAAAAAAATGTACTTTGCTCATTGTGTATACGAAGCATTCGTTCGACTTTCTGTCATCTTTCTTTTACTGTGGATGCATACTTGACTCCTACAAGGAAATAAAAAAGGAATTTCGCGTTTGTAACCTGCAGTCATTGGTATGAATGCGGAGAAAGAAAGAGAGATGGAATGAATCTCCGTAAAAATCGGCCTGCTCCATTTATTGACATTCCGCGAACCGGTTTCAATGTACGTAGTTTTGCTTTTTTCGTCCTTTTTACATACACGCACTCCAATGGCCATACTCTACTGTTTTGCGGTTATTGTTTATTGCCTTGATAACTGTTTGGTCGCGAGTCATCGCAAACATTACATCGTGTTTATTTTTTCGTACGGCGGTATAAACACTTTAATGAGGTCTGTTGCGCGTCCGTTATTGCGCCAAGAGTGAAACCATAATTTTGGGGAACGATGAACGCCACGGAAGATTCTTCATCGTATAGCAGTAAAAGCTGGACTTTAGCGGGGCCTCGCGAAATCAATAATCGCCAGCTGCTATATACGCCATCCATGTATAGCTACATCATCATCGTCATCATCATTACCTTCTACTCTGCGCAGATTGTTCACCGCTATTTATCCCAATAATGCGCGCGAGTATCTATATATCTGTGTATGTGCAAGTATGCATGTATGCATATACTGGATCCATGCATATGCAATATATAAAACGGAGAATTCAGTAGAGGGAGACAGAGGCAAGAGCTAATATAACAGAAGCTTCCCTCAGCCTGTACCTCTGTCGTGCGATTCCGTTTATATACGGACCAATGGCGAATAGTTGAACTGGGGAGGAATCCAATTTATACGCGACCGGCCGCAGCCATCAGTGACAATGTGCCAATCGCCACTGAAACTCTCGCTCTCTGACTACCTAAGCCGTAACATCGACATGTAGGCTATATATATATATATATATATATGTATACATTTATACCATACACACATATATATATATATATATATATATACAAACAGGCCCGTCTACGGTCAGACGAAATATGCGTTCGGCACAAACTGCATATATAACTCGAGTGGATAAGATCGTTAGGTGGTACATAATTTAGCCAATAGTGCTGCCTTGAAAACGTTGAACTTTCGCAATACTCTACACCTATCACCAAAATATTAATCTTGTTTAACGGCCGGATCCTATATCCATCCGTAAAATCGTTACGAGCTCGTGAACCTCGTCTGTTGCACTCGCTAATCGGCAGCGTCAACGCGAGTCAGATCGTAAATATATAGGTATATATATAAATATACGTATATGTACGTATATATATGTATTACATACGAACGATTTTATTAGTATAAACTTCGGCATCGAGAATCGTGTGAAAAAATGTACATAAAAATATCTATTGATTTTCCACTTTTACCGGAGACTGTCGTCCGGGTGTTGGTGCGCCACGAAGGCCGGATCACGTAGCCAGTACGTGTGCGTTACTGCGACGAGGGGGTCGATACCCTCGTACACACATATCTGCTCGACGGTTTACCGCGCGCGCTCGTACAGTGCAACGCAGCGTATACTGCACGTATACGTGAGCGCGCGAGCGCGTTGTGCTCAAAGAGCGGTGACGATGACGAGGCGACGCGGCGGAGCCTCGTATAACGAACCGGAAAATGAACCTTAAGCTAGACCGGTAACCGTCGTCGACGTCGTCGTGGTCGTCGGCGTCGGCGTCGTAGAGAGACTCTACTATTATAGATGTATTTTCTATATACCTATATATACCCATGTCTTGCACATACGCATATACATACCTATGAATATTTTCTGACGCTCCAGTCTTCAGCTGCAGATTTACGAAAGTTCTATACACATAGCTTGTTACGCATTATACGGAAAAAGCCGACACTCATCGCGTTTGAATATTTTTTTATATGTATTCACATGCGTGTGTGCAAATGCGTAAGTTATTAAAAAACAATTGTGCAGTAGGCGTGTACGCGCATGGATATATTGCCAGACGTGCGTTCATTAATTACAAGACCGTAATAGAAAATTATTTACGCTTCCTTAATTGTAATCTAACTGTGATTCCATGTGCCACGGTTATTGCATCTATTCCCTTCGTTGGGTCTATCGTATTGCCCTCCTGTTATATCAAAGAACACAGTGCTCGAATATTTATATATTTGTGTGTGCTTGAGAAATTGTCTACAGAGACACAAGAAACGGACCTTAGGAATGGAAAAGCTTGCGGGTGTATGGGGAACTACGCATTGAACATAATAATTCTGCGGTATATTTGCGACGATAAAAATAAAAATATTGACGGAATTTATAACGGTCGATGTATTATTATATTCGCGTAAAATGCGAACGAGTGCACACAATGTTGGCTAGTATACGATAGATCTAGCCAGTAAGAGAGAGCTTGATAGAGAGAGAAAGAGAGAGAGAGAGAGAGGAACTTATAAATAATGGCCAGTATCGTAACTGTTGTAACAATTTAACGACTGACCGAGCAGAGCGTAAGCGCGGAAGTCATGGCTTCGATTCAGCGATTTAAATCCCCTCGTGTGCGCTGTATACGTCCACTCGAGCGCTTGAGCTACTGTGATATATACGTAGAAATACCATATATACCTGTGAAAAATCATTATGAATATATTGGAGATTTTTTCTAAAATGTTATAACTGATAATGAGGGTCGAGACCTAAGGAAGAAATCAAATTCCTTATCAATATAAAAAATATGTTACCAATATATTATAAAAGTCGTTGAAAATCGGATGAAAATTCTACAACATAATTATAAGAATGTTAAAAAATTTTAAGTCAATTTTATCCGATTTTTCTCATTCTAACTTTGTTATAATCGGTATTTTCTATAGATAATAACGGTGTAATCAAATATAAATTTTGCTATGTTTTTAATAACATTTGACTGATATTAAATTTTTGCTCCAGCAGGGGGTCTAAATATTGTCATTACGAGTCATAGAATGTTAGTAAACGCCTTCAATTTTTTCATAGTGATTTTCCACAGACTATATTTTTTTACCGTACTAGTCGTACCGAGTGTTTCGCCGTAGACACACGGTATACCTACTATTCACACTGCTGCTGTAGTTCCTGCTACATTATGACTGTTGGCGTTTATTGTATGATATGTCTTTACGAGTAAACCGTTCCATCAATATACCTGATTATTGTTTAAAGAACCAAAAATTGTTGTACTTTTCTGGAACTGTAAAGTTCTCTCTCTATTTCTCTCTGTCTCTCTGTTTCTCACTCTTTCTCTATATGCATTGTTTGTCGAAGACGAAGAGAAGCGAACCAGGAGACATGGATAAACGACAGAAATATTTAGCGGATAAATTTACGGACTCGATTATACTCGCCCTCGGCTGGCAGTTATCTCGCAAGAATATTTATGTAAATATAGATATATACGTATATGTGAGAGTGCAACTCGTTGTAATTAATCGTCATTGACGGTGAAGTGGCGTGTGTGTGTGCGCGCGCTTTAAAACGAAAACGGGGAGAGTCGCGGTTAATTATTTATATCGCGTTACGTAATACTCCTGCACTTTCCTCTCTCGATAAACAAATTACGCGATATTTTTCAAAGAAAAAATCAGGCTAGTCGCGTTATTAAATTATACTCGGGTGCATGCGTATGTGTGTCTACTATGTTATTAAAACGACATTCGTAAGAACGTCAACAAATCAGAACACGAATCGAAATAAACAAAATTGACTACGGTAGAATGAAATAATAGCTTTAGCACGAGATAATTCGCTTGGCGGAACAAGTTCCACAGAGTCGAAAGAGCAAAATCAATAAGCGTACGTAGCAGTAGTATGCGATATATGCATTTATCACAGCTGGGCCAGACTCCGCATAATTTAGCCGCGACTGTAAGCGCAGATGTTGGAAACAGCTGTTATAGCTGCTACTACTACTACACCACAACTTATAAACGTATAAAAACGTTCACATATATATGATTACGCAGCACACACCTATGCGTGACGTCAGAAAAGTGGGATAGTGATGGCAGGATAAGAACTGTTAGTCGCGTGTTTTTTTTCCTGGGATTAAGGCTCTGCGACTTCGTTATCGTTTATTCTTTCGACTTCCTGCTAGCAATGTTTATTTTCATTTATATAATTTTTCTTTGTTTTAAGCCAAGTACAATTTTCATCTACCTTCCGTGAGGGAAACTGGCATATGCATATATAACAATCATACCACAGACTGAAAATTGATATACCGTAGGTATAGATGCCTATGGCTGCAAGGAGAAAAATGTGTCGTAGTGCGAAAAATGAAATGGAAAAGGGACGGGTATATACATAAATGCACACGCATACATACATAGTGAGAGAGACTTCGTAAGAGATAGCGATGCGAGTGCGTTCGGCAAAAAGGCTGGGAATCGCCGAACGAGTCATAAATTTACTTGGCAACCCGCCACCTTGTTTTCGATATATACATTTCGACCCTCTTCTACTATAGCTAAACCTTCTTGATGATGGCATTGCTAGGGGGGCCCGTGTAGACATCTTTTTGTATTGCAGTAAAGACTCACCAAGAGAGGGTAGTCAAGAGCGACTATACAGAGCGTTGACTTGATATTTTATCCGATTTATACAACGACGCTCACAATTCTCTCGCTTTTGCTATCTTTTCTTTATACTTTTTATTATATAGGCTGATGATCAATTGGTTTACCTCACGCGTAGACATTCAATTATGTTGTCTCCAAACAATATACTATTCAATTTCATGTATCTGACTTTGCGAATTTCCCACAAACGATAATCTTTACAAAAAGGTGTATCTTACACGTTTCAAAAGAAGAATTTACCGGCGAAAATATCAAACACGTATAAGTGCTATATGTATTATATTTATTGATAGTCGGAATTGCAGCCGTATAGTGCACGATACAATACACCTCTTGCTTCTGTACAACCACTTTTCTAAGGCACATCGTTGAATACATATTGAGAATATAAGAGAAATAAATAAAGAAATAAATAAAAAACATCATAGACGAAAAGTATAGCTTTTACCACAATTTTTCTCTCTTATTATCTATACACACACATACACATATATTCAAAATATGCATATTATATATGTATACTCATAAGGATAAAACTCAGCGACCCGGAAAGAGATTTTAACACGTTCGTATGTCAGAGAGCTACTACCTCTAAACGGAAAAATCTACAAGCTACAGTCGCTAGAGAAATATCGAAAATTTTACTACTGCTTTACTTGCCATCGAATATATCGACCGCGCAAATGGCTTTCAAGGTATGGTACCATGGAAACTCTATAAATGTTAGCTTCCATCTTTCTTGTGGGATATTTGGAAGTCTCGAGGTGTGTAAGCTCACACGCGCAATTATAGTGCGGCTACGTTATATATATACTGTGTAGGTCAGAAATTGAAGGTAGTATATATAAATAGAATAGCCGCACGGCAAAGAAACAGAGCGTGTGATACGAGACGCAATCGTCATGCGGCTACTGGCATTGCGACATTTTATCTTCGATATTTGACATTTGGAGTTATTCCCTTTGACAGGCTCGAACGTACTGGAAGAGATTTCAAGACGCAAAGAAACTTTGCGTTACATTTTCTGGAAGTTTCCGGAGAATATTACATTTGCAGGAAATTTTAATTTCTTGATAAATTGTAAACAAGTCGAGCAAAAACTCAAACGTATTAATATATACAAACAGTCGTAGAAAATAGTAATAATTTAATCGAGAATGAAAAAAAAATGACAAATCCTTCAACGCTCGACCCTGCATCAACTTTTTTTCCTCAACAAAACACACGGACGCTTCGTGAAAGGCACATTTCGACATATCACACTCTCTGTAGATTAGCAACAAAAAGTAGCTGGCAGTAACCAAGGATGTGTCGACAAGAAATGCTCTAAGCGCTCGCTAATTACACAAGCTTACGCAGTGTAATTCTAGAATCATATATATACACTATATTATCTCCGAATGGAAACAATGCAGTCGTAATATTTTCGTACTAAAGATTTCACGCGAGCGCGTATACCTGTGCCATCTCGTCAACATTTTCTCTAATGCTCTCACCTATTGCTTTGACAGATGTATATTTCCTACTGTCGCGGTAATTAATTAGCGAAGAAACGACTGTACGCACTTTCGACGCTAATACGTCCGTTTGGGAAGTTGATGCAGTAGTTACAGTAATTCTATGCAAAGCGACTTGCACTATTGCGTAAACTCCGGAGTGTCATCTTCTTTACTGACTATCTCATTGCTATTATATGCGATTGATATTAATTATTCCTTTTGTAAATTCTGCGGTTATATAGAAGTTTATAGATGGCTCATTTTTATACCTCCTCTAGAGACCCGGACTTCTGAATATTAAACAATATGCATTATACATATCTACGAAGTGGACGAGTAGATAACGCAAATTCGATTAGCTCGTCGCGTTAATTCACGGTCGAAAACGGATGCTCGCGAGAAGAAAATAGCTCGTCTGTGCGAAAGGCGCAGCAAGTGCGGTACAAGGACACGCGTGCGAGCATATAATTTCTCTGGCGACAAATCTACGCGCGTACATATTGGAGATGTTGCAGAAGAAGAAGAAGAGGAGGAGGAAGAGAGAGAGAGAGAGAGAGAGAGAGAGAGAGAGAGAGAGAGAGAGAGAGAGAGAGAGAAAGAGAGAAAGAGGGAAAGAGAGAGAGGAGAACCGGTTTCACGCGAGACTCGCATTGAATTAACATATTAAATGGTCTACGCGTTTGCGGTCATTGGGTTGAGGGACAGATATTTCCATAAGCGTGTTTCCAACTATATAGATATATACTTCGTATACAGTAAGTATGCATACACTGCGTAAATTCAGTTGCTCGAGATTCTCGCTGAGACCCTGCTTTTTCTGGAACTCGAATCTCGCACAGTTTAAAAATAGATTTCGTTGTTCCGGATAATTAGAAATGCACGCGTACGTTGTATCTCTGAACAAAAATCTACGAAACGAAATAACTTTTCGGCTTGTTTATATACATGAATTAACTTCATCGTCGCGACACTATACGGAAATTATTACAAACCTCGTAAATTTTTTTAAATCTATGAAGAGAATGCGTCTGTAGAAAATGAAAATGAAGAGAAGTCTTTTTCTAAATACGAAAGCGCTTAGACCGTGTAGATAATCGAACTTTCTCGATTACTTCAGAGACTGTGAATAGAAGAGTTATTGGATTTCGACGACTTTCAAAATCGTTAAACTTCATAAAGCAATCGTTATCCAGCCGTGAGAACTTGACTTACGCATGAAGTATCGATTAATCGCTCTCTTACAAACCAAATACACAAACTGTTAAGAACAAATTATCCCCTAGAGTACGGTTGCAGTGTATTGCAATGTAACATGTACATATATACATCTCTTCGTATAAACACATCTCGCATAGGCTAATAACATAACTCTGCACCGGTAGAAGGTACAATCGCTCGTAGATCAACGTGTAATTCGCAAAATAGATTCTATGGCGAATCAATGGTCTGTAAAGAAGAAGACAGCATCATCGAAGTATGTATATAGACAATCGATAAAGAAAATCTCGAGTGTGTGTATAGTGTATACGTATCTAGATAGATACGCATAGATATTGTATCCGATTAGTATCTCTAATTGATTTATTCCACATGCCTATAGCAGAGTCACGTGCGCGTTGCTCCTGGTGGCGCGAGCCGAGCGCTGCACACGTGCCTGCGGGAAAGCGAGCTCTACGGCGCGTATACCGATCGCAAGGGAAAACTTCGAACGCGCGATTATATTTACGAGGCAGAAGCTCACTCTGCGGTATGCTTCTCTGCTTTATGATGCATTGTTGTCCGTTTGATTTATGGAAAAAGGGAGGGATGATTTTTTTATTTTGACTTTTCATATAACTTTATTAAAATGAACGTATATGCGTACCGAGAGCTTCGAAATTTTCTGGCTGTCAAAATGCCCGTGCAAATAAAGCACGCGGTAAGCGCAACGCGAGGAAATCTATATGCATGTCTGTGTGGAGAGAAAAAAAACAACAACAACGACAACGAAAATCAGACGGTATAGAAATGAAAAGGGGTATTATATGCGCCGTTTGATTCATCGAACCCATTTGATCTCGATTGCGATCGCGCGCTCGCGCTCGCGTTCGTATACATACAATACATACGCACTTTTGATTGATTTATGAGTGTCGAACGCTGACGTCCACCGCGTAGAGCATCGGTCAGATTAATCTTCATTACGCGACGCGTCGAGGTTGCAATATCATCCGCAATGCAAGGGGTCGAAATTAGCATATCTGATCTCGCGCGAACGCAAGGAGCTGAGTACTGCACCGAGCGTACATACACCGATCAATATAGATTATATATACACAATATATATACATAGTCGCGTTTTTTCGCTGCATGTGCATAACGGAACAGCAGCCGACATATATCAAGGTTTAATCGTGAAATGTTACGATAAAAAGCTCTCAAGCTCAAGTGAGCGCGAAGAAGAAGTGAGATTTTATCAGAAAATATTGCAAACTATCCGTTATATACGCAGGGATTATAAGAAAGAAAGAAGAGATCGCATATTATATACATACATGTGTGTCGAACTTTACATAACAAGGTCAGCTGCACGTGCTCCATACTATAGGTATATATATATATATATATATATATATATTGGTGTATATACCTATATACCTATATGCTTACACATACATATATAGGTGTAAATGTGTATATGGATAAAGCGAGCGCATACTTTCATCCGTCGATGCTTTATAACGTAGAAAGTCCGGAAGACCTTCGCACCTTAAACGGTAACGAGATCCGTTGGAGATGAAGCGCAGAGATGATTATTATAATTTGTGTTTATAACTTTCGCGTTGGACATGCCTTATAGCAATCGAACGATCGATAACGTTTAAAACAAAAAGAAACGCGCTTCTTTGCTTTGAAAAATCACCGTCTAATCATAAATTCCAAGTCTTAGCCTGAAAGGGCTTTTAATTAATTTCTCCAACTCTCCATTTCTATCTTCATCTCTCTGCGGCTTGCAGAAACTTTGTGCCCAAGAATCGCTCGGATAGAGAACTTTCCACGAATTTCAGTTTATTGGAACTGGCCAAGAAAGAGACCTCGAATTAAAAAGTTTTTGTGCGGATCGACCACCGTCGTCGTCTAGTGGAATAACTGAATAACAATTGATTTTTATTAATGTCATATTACTTTTGTGAAACTAGTTTTACAAAGGCCCTGCTTTCTACAGACATTCAACACTAATGTTTATTTCTCTACTTATATACGTTTCGACGCAATGGGGAGCCACGACTTATATGCATAAAACTACTTATCTTTTACATCATATTTAAAAGCTAAAAATATATATGCGATTCTGCATATATTGGCATACTGTCAATTGACAATTTTGACCGAATTACGTGTGTACTACATAATAATACTTGATTTAAAAGATAAATTTAATTAAATTACTATTTGAATTGGAATTCTTTTCTTTTCTTTTATCTACACTTTCTAAATTTCAACATTATCGTATCAACTAGAATGTAAAATTCGTTCTTTGAGACACTTCTATCTAAGCAAGAGTCATTCTTCTAGTTTCCATTTCCATCTAGATCGATCTAATCGGCTCGATTATAATTTTCTTGCGATCGCACGTAACCTCGTGTTCTCGTTTTCTACCGTTTGTTCTCTCGCAAAATATTTACTTATTTTATGTCTCTATTTTCTTTCTCTTTATCGTTCCATGGCCGCAATTGAGCCGCCCCCGCACATCGAACACTGTCCCTTTTTCTTGGATTTCTCCTGATGTTCTTGTCTTAATAGAAAGTAAAATGAAGAGTATAAAAGGAGAAGAGGGAGATAGACAGCAGCAGACAGTATAAGCGGTGTAGTGACGCCAAGAGAGAAAGAGAGAGAGAGAGAGAGAGATTGAAAGAAGAACGACGACTACGATGAGGGCTGCTCTGGTGAAAGGGGCGATAACAGGCACGGAGAGTAGTGCAAGCGAGTCGGCAACGCTGCTCGGTCGATAGACGGCGAACACAACCGAGTTGTATGGCAACGCCGCGGCGAGGCGTCTGCTTAAAGCAGCGTCTCTCAAACCAGGGCTCCAAAGTTTTCGCTTTGCAATAATAGGGCCGGGGGAGGCCCTTTTCATGTACCGAACCCTTATCGACTCTATACGCGTTGCTGTCGATCCGATGCCTCATTGTTGCAACACCCGGCATCTAAGTGAAAAACTAGTCTTACGCTGTATCGCTCCTGTTTGTTACTCTCGCGATAACTGGATACATCATACATCACATACACGAGATCCGAGTACACTAGATCCACTATCAAAAGCGATGAGTTAGTTGATAGTTGCTTTCGGAGCAATTAATTTTTGTCATTTGCTTTTTCACTCGCAATTCCTGACGCCAGCCAGCTTTAACGGGATTTTAATGAATATTTTACTTTCCACACGTATTAAAAGGGGTTGGGCTTTCTCTCTCTCTCTCTCTCTCTCTCTCTCTCTCTCTCTCTCTCTCTCTCTCTCTCTCTCTGTCTTTCTCTTTCTCGACTCTCTCACCGAAGTAGACGAGGGCGTTATATTTCAGATCTTTATTAAAACTAAGTCGCGGAAAGTAGTAGTTTCTGCACCTGTGCGTTCTGCACTCTGCACTTTTAACACTAGAACGCTCGACCGCTTGAAATTTCATATTTTATTGAATTAATAGGGGGGGGGGGGGTAAAGAAGCTCAAGTACAGCGCACGAAGTTGTCTCAGCTGCAAGACTCTGCTAACATCAATTAGGTTGAAAATTTGAAAATTCTTTTTGAAAATAGTTTCGAAAATTCAAGCCAAGACTGATATACAAAAAATAATGTGGTATTTGTAAAGTTAGGATGAGTTAAGTTAAGTACACACTTAAACGATGATAAATATTCGTTGACAAGTACGTAATTGCCATGCAAATAGATTAAATATACAATGCACGTCTGCAGAGTGTGAGAACTTGTCAGTTATACGTGTATTATCATAGCTTTGCGTTACGCGAAAATAATAAGAGAATTACAGTAATTAAAACGATTTTGTACGCCCGCACGACGCCACTGCGTTATTGAAATATGCTGACAACTCGAAAAGAAGAAAAATAAAAGAAATAAGCGAACGGGTTCTCGTCACGGCAGGGGATATTTAATAAAATAATTATGTCTCCAAAATGCATTAACGGCTGAGAGGTGATATCAAAGACTCTCTCGCGTGGAGAGACTACCTTGGGCCGCGTCGAAAAATTGATTAAACCTCGCTCCCGCAAGCGCAGCCGTAAAAAAGCTACCTCAATGTATCAAGTCGAAAACTGCTTATTTTTTTAACCGAAAGTAAGGGAGGTGGGGAAAGAAATAAGCAGGAGAAAAAGTAAATCCACCGTAAGCCGTAATTTAGTCGACGGCGTAACTCATCTTGTAATGGTTATGCGAGTTTTTACGGCGAAATCGCGTAATTGCAGCGCTGAATCTGCACACTCGGTGTGCGCGAGATCCTTTTCTCCAGCTTTCATGCAGAAAAGGCGTTTTCGCGGCGCGATATTACGAGAGAGATTCTTATATTCTTACGGATAATAAATAATTTATATATCCGTAAGTACAAGCTTGGCAGTCGTAGCAAATCACTCGCTAAGTCGCTCAAGTAATTGTAAAATATTATACATTATGGCTATTTTGTTGCGATACGATATCCAAAAATATAACTGGCATGTGCACTCGTCGTTGTAGCATATAACTTTAATAATAGCTTATGAATCAATGTGATAAATATGATTTGGAAAATTTAAGCAAACGTTTTACACATATTTAGCAGTGGTTAATAGTAACAACAAACTAGACCTCGGCATCATCAAAGATTAAATGACATACATTATTATTTAGGAAGGTCGTCTCGTAAAATTCTCAAATGTAAATTTAATTCTGTATACACGTATATGCGCGCGTAAAAGTCTATTGACCCTTCCTATCCGCTATTAGAGGAGTTAACGCTGCTGTTGAAAGAAGAGAGTCAAGCGAATATATCAGACCTCACGAATGGACAATACTTAATTTTTAATAATTAAAGCGGAAGCGGATCGTCGGGGATCTTTTACTACGATCGGACACTGGCATGAATATTATTATGATGTATAGTATATATACTAACATCCTCGTCTATATATGTATACAAGCAAAAGATGAAGACGTAAAGAATCGCAATAATAATGCAACTCAATCAGTACAGCAGTACTTCCAGTCGATTTCGAAAAGAAGAGCCAACCCAACACTTTCTAAAGCTCTCAAAAAGCTAATAAAAATAAATTCCAGGGAACGTAACGAATCGTCTTCGTAATGTACTGCAGATAGGTGTATCGTCGTAAAGCGGTATATTTAAAGTCTCTCTCTTTCTCTCTCTCTCTCTCTCTTTCTTACTCGCTTCGCGGCAATTGGCCTCGCTCGGGTGGCTATTTTAAAAATGTCCTACACGTGCAAACTTTAAATTCGGATTAAATTATCTCTCGCGTAATTACGCTCGCGTGGATATTACGACGGTGGAGAAAGAGAAAAAGAGACAGAGAATGAGCAGAAACGCTGCTTATAATGGCAAGACGAGAAAGAAGCTTTCCATTTCGCATTGGGTTTGTATTTTAAATGACGATGATTCCTGTATATATTTATATGTACAACGCATTTGCTACAACCCCTCGAGATTATATTGTTCGAGAGGAATTATGAATGTGCGCAAGAGTGCGGTTGTGAAATTAAGCGAATATCATACGTTCATTTCGTTAGTATTTTACGTTTGTTTCAACGATGCGATGTATTAGTAGACGAAAATCTTATTTTTTACCGTCAGGATTTCGCTAGTGTAGATACGGGTATATTATATGATGTTTGCATTATTCGTAGAACTCACCTGAAATCAGAGAAAATATAATTATGTAACTGTACCCAGATGTAATTCTGTGTATGAGTGTAATATCAGTTTATGCAACTTTGACGTTCAGCAATTCCATCATTCGTACAATCTCATCACGAGCGGTAAATAATCATTATTTATTTTTTCTTAAATCTAGTTTTATCGTAATCACTATATTGTTAGTACTTACAAAACCCGTGTTAGTTTACAGATATTTTTCTAACCTATAGAGACCATTCATCAAAATTACGATGAAAAATAAAAACTCTCTTTTTGCGATATTGTGGAATCGAAAGTGAAATGCGAAAAAAATTCGACAGTGTCCAATCAAACCACAAGAGTTTTCCAAATGGTTACTAGTAAAAATTCATATAAAGCTGTGCGCCATTATATGTAACAACATCGATGAGTCAAATATCTTTAGGACATGCAGGCCATCAGCATATATACAAGAAAAAAACGTGTCGCGCGCTAATTTCTAATTTCGTTCCCAAGTTTAGCACGGTTATGTGGCCAAAGGCCAACAACATGACTCTCTGCCAAAAATGGCTCAAATCGCTCTCTCTCTTTCTCTCTCTTGAAAGCTCACTCGCAAGATCGAGCTTGCTCGGTTCATCGGCCACGGCCGAAGCTCAAAGTGCGGAAGCTCTGCTCTCGACCGATTGCGCGACGAATTAATCACATCAGGACGAGCATAGAACTCGAATTTTTTCATGCGTGAGATACTTCCTCGGGTGGACGTTCTTTTTTCCTCTTTTAACCGTACGCGGAGCGTTAATAATTATTTTACAGCACCGCCACGATACTGAGCAGACAAAGCTTAATTGAGCGTGAGTGGGGAAATATCGATTTTTTACAATTACTTCGCTTTCGGCGCTCTGAAATAATTTACTTATAGCGACAATAGAAAACTTCGAAACCGCTAATTATATAAAACGATGGCGCTCTCTCTTTCTCTCACTGTTTAGTAATTACAGCACCGTGCGTATTTCATATATATGTAAAATATACGCCGCGAGCTTTGGTCTTTTACTCTCTGCTGTACAGCAGCGATAAAGTAACGAAGTAAAAGAAGCACAGCGTGTAGAACTTCCCGAGTATGCTGTTGCACGAGACACGCGTCCTTTTTCTCCCCCTCTTTTCCAGACCATGAAGAAGCCTTCAAAGCGAAAGTCGCACGAGACTACTTATACGCTTTCATTTCATTGCATCAAGTATATGCGTCGTAGTCTCGTTGAGAAACAGCGGGAGGCGCTTGTATACGAGCTGCTGCAATCTGCAATCGAGAAAGACGCTGAGCTCGCAGCACGCGTCAACCTCTTTTCGACTCTCACACACACACATACATATACACAGATATCATGCGCTCATACTCTCTGGAATCTCAGCAGGAGACCAGGGAGGATAGCGTATTAATAGCTGCAGCTGCAATATCACAAGTGCTTCTCTTTTCTCTTTCGTACTATTTGGGACTTTTCGACTCAATGAAGTGATAATATATTTAATAAACACTCTATTGTCACTTTTCCAAGGAAAACTTCAAACTTTCGATGAATCTTATCGCTGGGTTGGAGAAAGGAAAATAATGAGATTTAAGCTTCAATCGATGGGAAAACGATAGGATGATTAAATATCATCCGTATGCAAGATCGTACATGGTTGACGGGTACGTGCACGTATTGAAAAATTCGAACTGCGTATAAACAGACAGTAGACCATCGTGAGCTGCAACTCAATCACTCGGTTTGAATGTTTCGACTGTATATTGTTAAACAGCATATATACCGCAAATGATTCAGTCGAATGATCACAGAAGCGTAATGCTTAATTATATACATGTTTATATGTATTATATATACACATATACGTATACAAAAAAGAAAGAGCGATGAAATGAGAATGACGAAAGAAAGATGCGTGCGATTAAACGAAGGACGTGAGCCGGATAAGCGCTGCCGGCGTCGATGGCCTTCGGAGGGTCATAGGCATGGTCTTTCTTTCGATGGAGAGGGGGAGGGGCACAGGAGAAGGTTAATAACGAGGGATATCGTCGTCGTCGCATACTGCACAACGAGAGGAATAATTTTTAAGAACGTCCGTTACTGTATGTACACTGCAATTTCGCCTTCACCCAGCTGTCTAGGCAATCAGCAATGGCCTTCTGCGTAAGGCAAGAAAGAGAGACAGTCGAACGCGTATTGATCTCTTCTTTCTTTGACTTGACACTTCTGATCTCTGCCCTTGATGGTTATGTGGAATTCAGCTCTTTCACATTTACGTATTTTATTGCTGAAGCGAACGAAGCGAATATTATTACGTACACATTATTTGGAATAAAATAGAGAAAAAAGCTCATCATAATACAAAATAAGCTTCTTAACGATGAGATCTGAAATTAAGTTCCTCTCGCATCTTCAAATAAGTTCTTTACGACTTGAAACGAATCCGGTTTCTCTCTCTCTCTCTTTTGCTCGGTATTATCAATAAGCAGATATTACTTTACCGGTCTTATAAAGCAGAGTACATAACGAGCGCGCGCCCACCTCCCTTTCGAATCGGCAAAATATTCAATAACGCACCGAGAGAGAGAGAGAGAGAGAGAGAGAGAGAGAGAGAGGAGATCTCGGATGGAATCGGGGTCGATCCCCATTGTGTTATCTGTTGCAGTTATATACAATAAATGCACGTATATATAACTGAATCAAAAGAACGTGTATGTACGCGTGCGAAATGACGAGTCATTTTTTATAGCGCGGATTTACGCGTCGGTTGTCCCTACGGTCATTGGGCACACACGTGTGCGCACGTCGCTTGGCGAAGGTTAAATGCGCACTCTCTCATATCCGCGCGGAGCGAATGAATAATTTTGAAGAGAGGGCCGCTCCTCTTTTTTCGTCAAAATCACGTAACTCCTATATATACATATGTATACCCGCTACGTTGCGGGCCCTTTCATACATTATCATTGTGTGTCCGACTGTCTCTGAATTGAATTAGAAAAAGGCGCCTCACCTCGTTTTCATGCTGCGAGCTTGCGGCGACGAGCGCAGAAACTGATGTCTTGAATTCGGAAAAATCTCTGATCTCGAGTCGTGTTGATGATGCTCGAATCCTCTCAAGGGCGGAGGCGGGAAGCGACGTCGCCGCGGGAGAGGAGGAGCCGGCGGCTGAGGTCGGTCCACGGTGCCGTCGCGATGTTCGTAATAGTAGTGATGATGATGATGATGATGATGGTGGTGATGGTGGTGGTGGTGGTGATGTTGTTGCTGGATGCGTTGATGATATTGATGTTGTTGAGATCGCAACCAAAGGACATATGGTAATGCGAGCTGCAACTGTGGGGGATGATGCTGCAGGTGCAACTCGATTCTGCAGTCGCGCCAGAGTAAATCTCGGGCGAACATGTCACGACGACGAGGCCGTCATGGCTGTGGATCGATGCTGTTGCTACACGCGGTACGGCATCAGCGATGCCGTTAGACACTACTTCTTTTCTGACGTATGTCGTAGAACATTTGCTCCTATACAATTTAATGCGGTATCTTTACACTTTTCTTCAAAATTGAGAATCAAATGTCTTATCAGTCGAAGTACACCACGTATTTTAGTACAAATAATTAACGACCCAGCAACATTCGACAGATACTCTGTAACGAATTGTCTGCTACCTACGAAATTGGCTAACAAAAAGAACGGCACTACCAGTAATAATAGCACTGAACAAATTGTCGTTGGATGAACAACAAAAACGTGGTCTATGAGAAAAAGGCTGTGTGGCAAGCGAAATTATAACAACGCGGCGACCGGTGCGCGGCGGCTTCTCTCTATCCCTCAGCGTCGGCATCGACTTCCACGCCCGAAGCTGCGCGGGGTACGCTCTCTTCAGTTGCGCCGCGGCTGTAGGCCGCGTGCGCGAGAGAAATTCAAACCGGCTAACGCGCGCGCAATGCAGGGACGTCGTCGACACCTGTCGAGCCATGTGCGCTCTGTTGTCATTGCTATTACGCGTATGACAATATTTTCTACATACGCGTATCGCTTTTTCTTTCTAAACTGATCAACCTACCTGTCCATATTTGTAACATTTTTACTGTATAATTTGTCCTTCAAAAACGATGACAGAATACTGGAATCCCGATAAAGATGTTATATTGTTGGTTATCATATTGATTGATGACAGATAAAAAAATGAAAATGTCTCATTTAACCGGTGTTGAATTGAGTAATAATTTTATGTTCGAATATAGTTCATCTTCTAAGCATATGTATATATATATTCGAGATTTCCTAACCCCAAGATGAAAAACATTTTCTTATATTTCGAGCATACTTATACATATTTTTCATGAAAGAATTTATATCGAGTAAGGATGATAAAAGACACCATTAATTATAAAGTATTTGTCAAAATTTCAAAACGAACTTTTTAGTGATTAATTATTTACTAAATTGTTAATTGCTGATCACGTAAGGGTTATTTTGCTAGTACGTAATATGTAATATATAAACTGACTATGGGTATTAAATATTTATGCAACAAAACGAATGAGATGAGAATTATTAAAAATCAATTGATACATCTGTAACGGGTTCACGAAATTAATCAAGTCTTTTGTTTCATTCAATAGTTTGGGATAGACGAGCCTATTATGTAAACTAGTACAGCTGCAGCAAATCACTTTCTAGCGCTGAATAACACGAACATCTAGCCTATGCTATACGATAATGCGATTTATAATTCCTATAATTTCCCAAGTAATCGGATGAGTTAAACGAATGCAAGAGTGCGAGTAATTTCGTTACGTCAATAATTAAAAGGATATATACGTGCGCGTTATGTACTATGTGTTTTGTAACGCAATGAAAGCTTGGCGAAAAAACTTGATACCGAGTATAACGAAGATCAGGAACGGCAAATGAAAGAGGGAGAGACAGTAAACAATTGGCAATTGTCCGATACATCTATATAGGTATCTCTTACATATATCTCTTGCTTCGTCAATCGACGCTACGCAGTAAAATAGTTGCATCATCCCTTGATCCTTGAACGCTGCAGATGTATCTATCTCAACGTAGAACAAAATAATAAGAATAATACGGCACTTTCACTCGGGAAAATGTAGCTTTTACGGTGGATTCCACCATCGTGTGTGCCACGTCTCGACAATTATAACACAGACGTCCTCGAGCGGCCGAGCCTCTCTCGTGTTGTCCTCGAGTCATCTAGACGGACGCGAAAGGCAATTATTCAGCTGCTGCACTTAGAGTACGCAAGTGCTTTCTGCTTATCAGATAGCGGGAGCCCCCTTCTGTATGGATGTAGCTTGCATCAGGTGGCCTTTACTACTGAGGCAATTCTAGACTTTTACTTTTCTTAGGAAAATCTTATTATGTATATTAGGAATATCTACAGTATATAGTATAGGTATACCATATAGTACATAGGTATACCTATACTACCCGACTGTGCGCTGTGACTCGTCGTATTTATGTTCCGATTTAGCGCCCATTATATTCTTCGACGAACGTTATGGGACGCCGCGCATTATAAACGGACGAGGGTAAACCGGAAAAATCAATGAGTGATTAGTCGTGTTTACGCAAGGAGCGCGCGGTTGAGTAACGATTTGTGTATACATGCGTATACGTGCCGTGAATATAAATAAATTGTGCATCGTTACATTAATATCATTAGATCATTGATTAGCTATTATCTATTTAATTTGCGTTGCGAAAGAACGCGAATAATTATTTACAAAAGCATGTGTTTCGAAATATAACGTTGTATACGCACTTAATATATTAGTACATGTACGTATTCATAAGGCACACACACGCTACAGTGTTTGTTTGTGATGAGAACAGGTGAGCTGCGTGCGGAAGTACATTCGAAAACTCGTTGACCTTCGTGTCCGATCTTCAAAGTGCATCATCCTTGAACGCTGTAGCAGTCTTTCTCTCTCTTTCTCTCGTGTACTCTCGAATACTCTTGCATCGTTTACATCTTCGACGATATGTATCCCGAGTAAATCATGCATTCACAACAGCTCTCCCTCGCGTAATTATCAGTTGACATGGCTAATTGCTGCGTAGATCGTGCGATCGATACGGTGGTGTGCGCACACGAAAATTCTGCTGCGGCAATGATCTGTATCTTAAGATTCGTCTTTCTTTCTCTTTCTGAATCTCTTCGACACTGTGGGGCCATTCTCAATGCAACGATAAAATATGCTACAACGATAAGGTCTTTTGTACTTATTCAAGATACATCATTCTTCAGAAATTAACGTTATGTTACACGAGAGAGTGGCTAACGTAACATTATGTATTATACTTTATATCGATGCCAAATTTTTCAAGTCCTCAAGAGTATATATGCCTGAAGCAAAAGAGCTTGGATAAACGAGGTTGAGCGTTCTAGAAAGTCTGTATAAAGGTCAGATACGCGAAAGAGTTCGGAAATGTTGACGAGGGATGTAATGATGATAATTTACTTTGGAATAGCCGACTGACGCCTGTTAGAGGAAAAGAGAGTTAGATCTGGTTCAAAAGCGCATAATTATCCGGCATTCGGCGGGTTAATTGGCATGACGTGCAGATCGTGGGCGATATAGAGCTAATACTTTTACCTCGACTGTAATCTTCTTCGAAGGAGATTTTAGTTTCTATTTCGTTTAATTTTACATAGGCAAGATTGAAGATAATCAATTAATGACAGTTGGTATGTATAAATATACGGGATAAATAATTGTCGTTGTATGTTTATTCAGTCTTATTCGTTCTTGAGTATGTTGCAGAGAGTATCATGAATTCCCTCGCGGAATCTAGAGCGAAAAGAGCGTACTAAGATTAATTAACTGGAAGTCGAGTGTCCAGACTGTTTATAAAAACAGTTTTTGGTTCGAACGCTGCAGCAGATAGCGGGACTTTTATTTTGTCTCAGGCTGATTTATTAGCTGCGGCTCCAGAGACTCATCTTTCATCCAAGCCGCGGTGTGTGTCCGAAAATAATTTTATCCAAAGTTTTTGTCAGTAGCCGCGATCGTCCTGTACCCGCGCAGATTCAATCCGCGGTCATGATTTCAGAGGCATACATGTATAATGTATATATATATATATATAAGGAGAAAGAAACAGAGATTCGAATCTGCTTGGAGCTCCGTGTCGCGCACATCGTCCTTTAATTACTTCTCTCTTTTTCTTCGATCATCACTCCAATGTCTCTCGAGGTTCACTTATATAAAAGATTTACCTTTCACTCGCAACGTTGTCAAAATTAATCTAGAGCTCGCAATATACGCGTCAGGTCGCGCGTAACGATCACGGATGAAAGACACGCATGCGTATTTATGTATATATACTTAAACATGCACTGCACAATGCGTCGCGTCGAGATTTAGCAACAGTTGCAGCTTGTCAAGCGAAAGAGAGAGAGAGAGATACAGAGGGGCTTTATCAAGTCAAGTGTCATTTCGAAATATTTAAATGGCTTATTTGTTCGACTCGCGACTGAATGTTTGCCAGATGCAACCGAGTGATACCAAGAGAGCGCTCGAACTGTCTATATATACGTAAATTTCAACGGGTTGGATAACTGAGATATCATCTAATTCTACACAGTTATGCTGTAGAGCAATGGCATTGTCATAGAGGTATCCGCGTTTGTGTGTGTGTAGACACACACACACAAACACGGATATATATATATGAAGGGAGGCGTACATGGACATGCTATGTACTCAGGCTTCCTGGTATGTCTATATTTGTTTATAAACTTGGATGTCAAAATTATATGAGACGTAACGAGATTCGAATTTCAAATATACTCTATTAGAACGTACGTAATAGTCTATACAATATAATATAGACTCTAAACGGCAAGAACGTAGTTTCTCTTTTGTCGTTGAATTTACCTTAGCTTTCGATATTAAATTCCTTCTTTCGAGTAAAGTTTCTTTAAATCGAAAGGCTGATAAAAGTTCATTGCAAGTTTTATTCTGTAAAGATACTAGGCCCCCGTAAAGCTTTCTACAGCCCTGTTGTCGGAATTATTCTCGTCGGCATTTTCGCAAACTCCATGCGCGGCGCACCCTGCGCGATTCGGCATTGGTCGTGGAAATTCGCACGCTCTCGCGCAGAAGCTCATCTATTGATCCGTTCGCGTATATAGCGTCGGCGGCGGTGCGTGAGAGCGATTTGCGAACGCGATATTATGGACATGGAAGAAGGCCGGGGGGGGGGGGGGGGTCGAGCATTGCTTGACGAATACGAGATTTATGAGGAACAACGATGGACTATATATATATACATTTTCGTATACATGTGCGAATAAACGTAAGCCTTTCCGAAGCGAAGGACAGGTAATCGAACGTACAGGCTCGAAATGATTGCTTTCTCGAAGAATAAGGGAAATCTCGGAGAAAATAGGTGCGGGAAATGCAATGAACGATTTTCAGTAGTGAAGGTAACTTTTTCGCACAACGCGTACCTTATATAGGTATATTCCCAGTGGAATTGAGCTTCTTCATCCATGCTCAGATAAACAAGGGAACTAGGGATTGAGCGCGCATTATATGAAATAAATAGACTATCGCTCGATTCTCTTTCTCTGTCTGTATTTCATTTGAATGTTCGCAGTTTCGCTTATGAACATAATATTAATTAAATGAGGTTATTTTTACTTAAAATCTATGATTATACATTGAAGTTAAATTTACATTTATGACTATGCAAATTATGTAAATTCATTTATCCAATGTAATAAGCATTCCTTGAATTTATGGTTATTGTATTTTTGTAAGTAATAACTGAATTAACGTAGTGTGCAAAGGCTTATAACTTTGCAAATTCAATGCGGATAACCGCAGTGGCAAATATTTCTATTGGGTTCGCGGACTGCGAAATTTTTTTTTCAACTCACCACACGTGTGTGCGCAGTATTATAACTGCAAAGCTGTCAAGTTGGATTTTTGCATGTATTAACTTGTATATTGTATATAGAATTTCCGCACGACTGGTTGCTATATCGAAGTACAATAAATTTTCTAACAGGAGCGTAATTTCATTTGAAATATCCATCAAGATTCCGAGACGACGATCGTAATCATCGAGTTTGTCTTATATGTATAATTTTCTTATAGACCCTCGTAACTTTGTTAATATATGAGTGTAGTCATTGAGAAGAGAAACACGCGCCGGGTAATGTAGAAAAATAGATTCGTATGCCCGAAGCAAAAAAAGATGCAGCAACAGCAGTGGCAACTCTCGCTGCAATCTGAACGATTCGATCATTTGTCGGCGCAAATAACCTCGTATTACGCTTTTACATTTTGAACGTGCACATAGCTAATAATCCTAAATATGAGAGAAAATGAGCGATGTATCGGTGCTAGACTCGTTAAATAATGATAAAAGTAGGAAGCTGACAGGTACAGATTAGCAGAGTTCTCGACTGCCAACAAACTCCGAAGAACTTGTATACGAATGGGTATATAATCGCGATATTATAAATGTGCAAAGGTGTAGAGAGCAGCAGCAGCAGCTGCGATGCATGTACATACTAATTTCTACCGAGCGATGCAGCGATAATTGTCGAGTGAGCGTACATTGATTAATTCGATCGATCAATGAATATATTCGTTGCTATCTCATTTGTTGCTCCTTACACTCGGGAGAAATAGATGAAAGAGAAATCCATCGAAATTGGATTTGATTCAATTTCATAAATAAAATAACCATCATAGTTGTAATGATAATATTGATGATATTTAGGGATCGAGAAAATCTATAGGAAGTAGAAAAGTAGATTTCAAGGCTTTTGAAATTAACACTGTCTGTCATATAGAATTCAGCAAAGAAATCGATATTGATTACGATTATAATTCAGTCAGCTGATAATTTTGCAGTGGTATGCGTATGTATGTATATTGTATACCTACTCGTACGAAGTCAGACTGCACTCGTTTGCACAAAGTTAATCTGATAATCCATAATTAAATTCCGCGTGTACATTCGGCGAGCGCATTTAGCCGTAACGAGTCGGTAATTGGATAATTTGAATTTTCGGCCGCGTATTTACATATCATTCACGTTCTATCTCTGTATAAACCATGATAACTGACATCCAATGTTCTACGGTAGATCGAGATGAGCAGCTTGGTTGATAACGTTGTAACAGTCGGTATACCTGCCAGTGCAGATTCAATGTCAATGTTTTCTCGTTTCATCCCGTGCTTGATCTCCCCTATATTCGTCAACTCTTTGCTATAATAACCGTGTACGCTTAATATCACGCCTTTGTTAATTAGTCGACGCGGTTTTTCCACAGGATTGAGTTTTCCGTCATAATATTTTCCTTCCGGACTATCACAGTTCAACGACCAGTCGCCAGATGGCGGTAGCTATCATGCCGAAGCGAGAGGATAATCCTGTTTGTAGATTCCTACCTTATTTTGAAGAGGGCAACTGGGCTCTGAAAAAGACTCGATGGTAAAACTTAATTTCCGATCAATTACCTCAGATACCATTACGGTTAGTGGCCTGAGAATTATTATTCATTCGAATTGGACGACTAGAAAAGATGCTTCCTTTAATCTTTCGTGAACCAATTAATTTATTAATTAAATTAACTGGACGGAGATGCTGCAATCTACGACTTTCTTATGATGAGTGCATTGCAAATATTCGAATGATAGATTAATTTTCTGTTTCAATATACTATTAAAAGCGTAGCAGCACTCGGCAGCTTCAGGGCATCTTTAGATCGACTTGATGTATATCATTCGTTTCATGGAATTTTATAGTTTTATAAAGAGGAAGAAATATGGTGATTGAGCTTTGCGTATATCAATCATTTATTAAATTGTACAAAATTCTTTTTTTCGTTATTTTTCTAATAAGGTTTTATAATTTAGTTAATTGGGCTCAATTAACTAATGCTTTTAGATTCAGTAGACATTAGTAACTCGTTTTTACAGTTTTGAACTGGAAATAAATTTTTACATTTCGAGTTGAAATAAATATAAGTGATTCAGGACGGTTAAAGTCAGAATAAATTTTCTAGATTTCGAAATGAAAAATATCGATCGTTCAAACGAAAAAATCAAAAGGGACAAAAGGTACGCAAATTTTTCACTTGATTTATATAACTGCGAGAGAAAAAAAGAGGAGTTTTTCGTAACAGCTTGCTCAGAAACCTTATATGTATAGCTATGCACCTTCATCCAAATGAAAATTCAAGACACGAAGCCCACTTGGTTTCGTTTATCGGCGTCGACGGGGCCACTCGCGCTCGACTCTCCTCGGTGCGCAGAAATTTTTAATCGACCACGACCACTTAACCGTCTTCTTTCTCTCTCAGAGGCAAAATTTAACGTGTCCCTAAAAAGCAGCGACGTTTACAGCGCGCGTCTATAGTTCACACGCTTATCGCGCACAGGTTCGTAACCTCAATTTCATCCAGATTAATTAATACGAATTTCAAAGTTTAAACACTCTTGCGGCTGAAGCAGTAGTTCGTTATACACAGCTGGAGCGCGCGATGGTACAGACCGCAATTTTAATTTTAAAACTCTCGTCATATTCAATCTTGGGATTACGATCTCGCGCGAAGCACCAAGCCGCCGCCGCCGCCACCGCCGCCGTCGTCGTCGATTGTGAGAAAAAATAAAACTGCGTAGCTGACTGCACTTTTTTTCTCTCCAATTCGTGAACTTTCGTTCTTGTCGTCTGCAAGGACGTTTCGCGATATCGACGAAGGAGTCGAGACAAGGAGCTTTGTAGGACTTTAAAGAGATTACAAAAGGAGCTAGCGGCGCTAGAAAGGAGTGTCGACAGCATGTTAAAGGAATTTTCGTTCGACATAAATCCGTCTCCCCTTAACGGCAAACGAGTACGACTAATGTTTTTCCACGTGCTCTACTCTCTCTTTCTGTTTCAAAGAACGAGCAGTTGCTTGTATAGATATACACACATAGAAAATTTTCGCCAACATATAAGTGAGTTGGTGGTAAAAAGTTGGCAATCAGTCTTTAAAAATTCAAAACATGGAGCTACTCATCGTTAAACTTGCGACACCCCACACATTTGGAGAATCAAAAAGTTTAGGATGGGAATTACTTGAAGCTCAAAGGGAACAAATACTCAGAGAGGGTGAGTGAGAGAGGTGAGGGGGAGTTTGCCGAGCTCAAAGCATTAAAGGATATAAGTAAGGTAAAAGAGCAGCAGAGAACGCGAAAGAAAATCGCGGTAAGTGCTCGCTCGAATAAGAAGTCGTCGAGAAAAAAAAGAGTGTGAGAGAAAGAGCAGAAAAGTTGGCGTGTCCGTGACGTAGTCTGAGCAGCAGCTAGAACGACAGAAAGACTCGGTGGCGGCGCGTGAGCAAACGACGAGGAAAATGAAAGGTAATGACGATATCCAAATTGGGCCGGTTCTCGATCGAGTATTCGAGACTCGAGCGAGAATCTCTTTCCAATTGAATGCACCCTCCCTTGCCTGCCTCTATTTCCTCCATCTCTTCTTTACTTTCTTCTTTTATCTATATCTCTGCGCTTCATTCTCTCTCTTACTCGTACAAGCTCCTCGGGGAGCCACTGCCGTCGCTACCCCAACTTGGAGACCGTAAAGTTCACTGAGATCGGAACACCTCCGCGTCACTCTGTTCCGTTTCTCTCTCTGTCCGTCTCTCTCTCTCTCTATTCCTCTTTCTCTCTCCGTTCGTTCCGTTGGCAAATGAAATCACAATTTCCTGGCTAGCCTTTCATTTTCTATCGCTCAGCCTGTCCGTCGCTTTTCCAGTTATTCATTGCCTGCCAGCTTGTCGCTCCAAGCTTTTTCGCCTATTTAACCATAGTCCCAACTCCCTCTCTCTCTCTCTCTCTTCGTTGCTTTGGCTTCTGCCCCCCCCCCCTCGAGCGTTGTTCTTACCAATACTATATGTATCTAGCACTTCTCTTTGTCCCTGGCTCACCCTTGAAATGATCTCCCTCTCGCTCTCGTACTTTTCTTTCTTTTTAACCAGTAGACTACTGCGATACTTTATTAAATTCGCACGTGCAAACGAGCTGTTGCAATTTCGAATTCTGCGCGCGTGGAGCATTTCGACGACGGCGCTGGAAATAAGAAGAAGATTTTTACGCATGAATTGGCCATCTCCGCTTCTACTGCCAGCCAGTGTGTATTTTTCCATCGTTTTTTTTCATCGAGACTCAAAGACGATGTTATCAATTATCGGAGTCGACGTTAATGTTCGTAACGTGAGTTTTTCGCTTCAATGGTATATACCATTCTCCGGGGTTGAATGCGCCGAGTAATTCATCGTGATTTTTACTTCGTAGTGTGACGATGAAAAGACGCGAAACTCCGAGCGAAAAAGTAGGGAGAAAGAGAGATGACAGAGGGAGAGTGAGAGAGAGAAATCGCGCCTCACAAACGCAACTTTGTTGTTGAAGCATTGTTCTTGGAGAAGGGTTAACGAGCTCCTGCTGATGCGAAAATTGAAAAGTTTAAATACTGCGATGTTTGTATTTGTGTTGGGGATTCGGAAAGGCGCAAAAAAGGTTAATTAATGCATTTTTCTTAATATTTCATATTAAGTCATGTCATTCTCGTTAATGTCAATGTAAACAAGTTTATGTGATTGCGTATATTATGTAACAACTAAAATCGTGCTAATTTTGATACTAAACGGCAGCAATGAAATTCTTACGTCGTCGTTGATGCAAGATTTATGAAGAGCTTGAAGCTTGGATGTATAAGCTTGGATAAACAATGCAGCTTGAGTCGAATCGGATTCTACGGCGTCCCATCGTCGTCACTAGCTTCGTACCCCCCTTATAGGAATTAACCAATGGCCCAGTACCGGGCCAGTACTGATCGCCGTTCAACAGTACTGCAAGTCAGTACTGGCTCAGTATTATAGCAGTACTAGAGTGATAAGATCGGAACACACTTGAAACCCAGTATTGTGCTAGTATATGGCCAGCATTATGTCAGTATTGTGCCAGCATTGTATAAATATATAATATTATTTTGAAAGAATTGTTAGATTGAAATTGTTTGAAATCATCCACAGATGAAAATGATAATCCCTTCCAAGTGTTAAATTAAAAAGTCTCCTCTTCATTCGTTGATAAGATATTACTAAATCGACAGGTACCTAAGATGGGCTTGAAATTATTTAAAAGTTACACTCTCGTTCGAATGTCATGTCCCAGAAATCCCGATACTGAACTAATACTGCCCCGATGTTCCAGTACCGGTAATTCCAACCAGGGTCGTTCACTCTCGTCCTTTTTTTCTCTTCGTTTAATATTCCTCTCGTATTTTGTACTACACAGGACGAAAAGCTCTATAGTATTTTTTTCTCTTAAAAAGATTATAAACACCATAGCGAGTGCTCGAGTTAATAAATCCGTTGGCTCGTCCTACAACTACCTGCGCTCGCGCGTACCTCGCAATTTTTCAAACGTCCCGCGATTAAACTTTATATCTCCGGGACACTTTATGCTCGCGTAATTTCTTCAATTTTTTCGCCACTTAGGCACACAGCACTCGCTTCTCTCGGCTTTATCGGGCCCCTTCTCTCATTCCCTCGCGAGACGCCGGAAACCCAGTGGCACAGTATCATCTACTATACGCGTAGTAGAATTCTCTCGAGGAAGTATGAGAGAGGGATAGAATCAGTCGGAAGTTTGCGCCAAATCGTGCTCCATCAAATTAAGCGGATTTATCTCGCAAGAGAGAGGGAGGGAAGGAGAATTTTTGCGCTGAGGAGTGTACTATGCTAGAAGGAAGAAAGTGTCTCTCTCTCTCTCTCTTGAGCGCGCGCGAGTTTCACGCTCACGGAGCAGATACCATCCGAGAGAGTAGAGGGCCGCGGCTCCTCTAATTTACTCCGAGAGGCGTCCGGTAGGTTACTCATCTTTATCGTACGATCTGCATCAGCTCGCTTAATTCTACGTGTACATAAGCGATGTAAAGGCGGGAGAGCAGCTGAAATCAAAGAAGCTGTCTCTGTGGTTCATCTGCATATTTCATGCCCTGGAGAAAAGAGAGTTAGCGGTAAAGAGTGAGCCGTCGGAAAAGGCCAGATAAGTCGTGAGAAACGAGAGTATGCCGCACGTGCGCCCAAGATGGAAAAGCTCGAGCAGTGTATGTATGTATATATAATACGACGATGAGGAGGAAGAGAAGGTAAAAGGAAAGAGAAGCCCGTCTGCAGATTGAATATTTAAGAGCCTCTCGCGCGCACGCGGAAAATCGAACGCTGTTCCTCCATTAGCAACGAAGGTCCTCTCCTTCTCTCTCTCTCTCTCTCTCTTTTTAGGCAAAAAAACGTGTATAAATACCTCGTTTAGACCGAGGGCGTAAGCGATATATCGGCAAGCGCGCATCGATCGAAGCTGCTGCTGCCGCGACGTCGACGAGGACTATTACTGGCTGGCTGAATTCCCGGTGGCAGTAGAGCTCGCAGCTCGATTTATTGATTTCTTTGTGCGGACCACCGCGACTTTGTCGACGCGGCGAGACGTGTACACTCGCGAAAAGTGCCGCCGTCGGGCGATTTCTGAATTCTTAACGCGTCGCTGCCTTGTCCATCCGTCCGGCTCGTTTTTCCTCTTTCTCTCATTCGCTCTCTTTCTCATTCATAAAGCATCATCTTATCCAGCCCTTCGAGTATCGACAATGGTCGGAACTCCATTTTTCTCTTCGAAAGCAAAATCTTCAGAAATTCAAAAAGCCAACGCAGTCAAAGAGAAAGAAAGCGAAAAAGAAAGGGAGATCTACTTTATTTTACTGTCACCCGGAAACGAAAATTATCGAGCTTTCGCTACGATGACGACAGCGGTAAAGCGGCAATGAAGCGAAGTCTCCGCAGTGTATCGCACAAAGGAAGAGAGACTGCGAGGTTAAGACTCGAGATCGTTAGCAGAGCTTGGGCCTTCGAACAATGGCCGCTTGAAAAATTGATGACAACTTTGTTCATTACCTGCATTAGGCAGAGAGAAGTACAGCAGTCATAGTAATCAAGACCTGGATAAGACACTTATATATATATAAGTTAGAGTCTATAAGTAAAAGGTAAGAGAACAGAAGCTGAAGAGGATAAAGAGAAGTCAGTCGCTTGCGAATGTTTAATTTCGTAGATCTGATAGATAGGCTCGCTTGGCTATGCAGCAAGAGTCGAAAGATAAAGAGCTGTACCGAGTTATCGAGAAGTTGAAAAGAGTGGTATGCGCTCACTACATAGGCGCGTTCTTTCATCGAAAGGGTTTTCTCTGTCTGTGCGTCAGATAAAGTGCTGCCGTGCCCTATGCATATTTCCATAGCCGGTGTCTTGATATACAATTCTTTTTCTTCCAACACGAGAAAGAGAAATAGAAAGGAGAGAAAGATATGTGATTTTTCAGTGGTATAACGAACGACGCGAAAAACGAGAGAGAACACAAACAGCAGCGAGAAAAGCAGTAGCGGTGGCGCCGGCCCCGCTCATATATTTACGGCGATGAATGCTCGCTGAGCAAAGAGACCTCTCTCGCGGTCCGGATAAATCATACGAAAATCCACAAATATAACGTTTCTCACGAATCTGCCAAAGTTGGCTCCCTCTATAATATCATACCAAGAGAAAAAGAACGAAGGCGGACAACGAATGAGGGATAGATACCAAGAGAGAGAGAGAGAGAGAGAGAGAGAGAGAGAGAGAGAGAGAGAGAGAAGCCGAATGAAGCTAACGGGCTTTGTTTCAATATTTGCCAATTTCAAACCGAGTGTGCGCAGTCGTAGCTGACAGTTCTCGCGCGCATCGCTGAAGGGCATTAGGCAGCCCTGTCCCTTCATTCTTACTATACTATAAAATCCTGTGTGGAAAAGATACCCGCCTCTTCGTGAACGCACTTCAGTGTAACGGAGAACGGGCGGAAAAAAATTTCTGCCAAGAATCGCGCTCTGTGTACTTCATACTCGTCATCTTTGCATAACGAGAAACCCGAATGCAAAGAGAGGGATTTCCATTATCTCCGCCACTTGAGATTAAAAATTATGAACCTCCTGTTCGTATGTATATAAGTAATAATTGAAATGGAATCGACATACAACGCATATTATATATTCTTTAATCTATTTACATATAGTATAATGATATGCTTTAGCGCGAAAAAAAATTATCTGGTTAACTTGTACCTGGTTAACTGTTAATTCTTTAAATTTCAGATACTGTAAAATATATTAAATTCGATAGTATTTTATTTTTACTCCTGAATTATTCAACTATTTAATATCAAATAAGATTATAAAAATTAATTTTAATTCAATGTACACTTACACGTATAATTAATCATCAAGGTCTGTTAAATCAGGATCGATCCTGGGACATGACACAATATTTCCGCAACTTAGAATTAATACTCACTTACCGACAGTTTGCTTTTATTGGTTTGCTTCAATAAACATGTATTTACATTTTATATGCGAATGAAAATATTTATATTTCTTATTTATAATTCAAGAAATCTTATTGGGAAACTACGAAAAGTTTCAATTCAAAAATCACATATTAATGAACTGCATTTTCGATGTATAATATTTTAACTATTCTTGGTAGTGAATATGCATTTTATCATTTAGTAAATTTCGCAACATTTCTAAATAACGAATTATCACTATTTCCGATTTTAGAGAATATATTATACACGGTCTACAAGTCACGTGTGAATAATTTGAAATGTTTTTTCCGGAAAATCGGTCAAATTAGTTTTTATTTCAACGAACTCGATAAAATGATTTCACGATAAAATGAATCTTTATAGTATAGACTGCGATTATGACTGACAATTTTTTAGGATAACTAATGATAATTCGTCTAAAAAGCATCATCCCGAATAGGCAGCGATCTCACGAAAGTTAAGGAACGTTGAGCGAGCAGGAGGGAAAAAAATCTAGCCTCGTCCCGTTTGTCACACTAACGCGGTCATAATACACACGAGAATCGGCCGCTAAATGAGGGCATAAAATTCGAGTGACTTGCTTCGTGAAATAGTGCTATGTGAGAGAATGAAGTGTACGATATTTGGCAAACTTGATTTCTTCTGCGTCGAGATGACTGAGCATAAACAAGCTATTACCACGAAGTATAGCTCATCTTTCTTTCGTACTTTAATATATTTCCTTTTCTATATATATATTTATATGAAACATTTATATGAGAAGGTTCTGCTTCGTACTTCATGTCTGCGCATGCACGCTTGGAAAAAATACTGTTGTTTTTTTAACTCCCTTTAGCTTTTTTCGCGTTGTTTGCTCCGTTTGTTCCTTTGGATTATATCCGCGCATTGTATCCATTGATTGCGTATCGCGGCGCGTGCATGCGTTGATAATGCGCTGCCGTTGCAGTTACTGCGAAGTATACCTCTGCATTGAAATGAAACGTTTGAACGAGTGACTGCGTTTTTTTATGGAGAGAGAGAGAGAGAGAGAGAGAGAGAGGAATACAGCTACTTTCTACTACTACTACCTCCCATTAATACCGACTGTTTAGTTTTTTTCTGCGTGGCAACTCTAGCAGGACTATGTTTGTTGTTGGTTTTTTACGATTCGTGCGCTTGCATATTTATTTATGTTTTGAAAAAATCTTGAAAACGTTAATCCTAACGTGAAACAAATCGGAACGTCCGTTAGTGGATATATAAATGAAAAATAAACTTTCAATAACATGTACATTCTCAATGAATAGTTACATATTCAAATGCTGTAATAATTTATAATATGTACATAGTTCCAATTGCAATTATTCATGAATATTGAACATTTATTGAGAAACAATTTTACTTGGATACATGATGGAATTTTAACCTGATTAATATAACATGCGATATCGTTGATTGTAGTAATATTATATTCATAGACGTTATAGCTTTGCTAGATTTTAAAAGGAGCATTTTATTCGCTAACATATATGTATGTTCCATAGCGATGATTATAAGCCATAGGCGTATATGATGAGCTAATTAATCATACCGGGTAAACATAATAGTTACATTTTTTTTCTGCCGTTCGATTAACGAGTTGAAATTTATCAATCAATGTTTGCTTATACTCGGTTTCATTGATCGTCTATCGACATTTCGCAGAATACACCATATATACAGTTAAATATGCATATTGTTCTTATAACATTGTCGTAAGCTAATAATTTTTCAGTCAGGAAGTGAAGGTTAATATTTAAAAAATATAAATTTAACCACATCCGTTCAAGCGCTGTATGCATACTTACAAATAAATACCGAAACAGTATCATGCATCGTTATTAACGTCAGTCCAGGTAAATACCATAGCGATTTTAATTTCTGCCCGCATTGTCCCTTGATGATTAAAATTCTGAATAAATATACAAACACATAACAATATAACTTTAACCCACTTTTATCAATTAATATCGATTTCATTGTAATCAAGTAGATTTAAATATTTCGAAAAATTATCGTCGATAATTTGTCGATATTACGTCATCATAACATATTGTTTGTTAAAATGAAAAAGATACTTTCGCTTTAAATCTTTAAAGCTGGACTGTAATGTTAGCTGTTGTATAAATAAAAAATAACACATGAGTCGTTGAATTTATTTTATTGTTTCGAGCATGATTTTTGGATTAATTAAATTTTCACCGGTCGCTTTTGGATAATTTTTAAAATCTCTGAGGAGACTGCTTTAAATGCTATGAATATAATTTGAAGTCCGATAAACCTGTTATGGTTTTCAATAAATTCTATTGTAAGGTTTAATTATCATTTTCTAAAGCCACAAATGACACGAGATTGAGAGAGAGAAAGAGCTTACGTATTATCAACGAGCGCAATACTCGCAGCGATAATCTGATGATTAAAGCACTGTACTCTTTCTGTCGACGAGCCAGAAAATCCCAGAGAGGAAAGAGAGAAATAAGACAAGTAGTAACGGGACTACCGCGGTACGTCTCACTCGGAAAAAATGATATACGATCAAAGTTTCGTAATAGAGCAAAGGATAAATGGACAAGCGAAAAGAAGAAGAATAAAGGACGTTATATTCGCAGAGGATCTAGACAGAGAGTAAGAGAGAAGGAAGGAGGATAGGAGGCAAAGGGGAGTGATGAGGTAGAGGGGCGTTGAACGCGACAAATCGGGTGTGTTCCTGAACTGTCATCGACAAACTCGTCCCGGGGAAGATGACAAACGATCCTCGGCGTGACCGCGGATAGGTCGTACGTGTCGCTAATCGAATAACAACATAACGCCGGGGGAGAAGAGGAGGATGAGGAGGATGAGGAGGATGAGGAGGATGAGGAGGACGCGAGTTTGGGTGCGTGTGCGCGTCTGAAATTCCGAGGCCAGCCATATGTCGCCCTATAACTATCTATTGGGGACGCGTAGCAAGCAGCGGCACAAACGTCGATCGGTTGCTGACCACGCGATCGAAGTAATTAACGCGCCTGTCTGCGGCGGACGTACAGTCCTCGCCACCAAAATTGGCCCGCAGCGTCGCATATAATTCCGTGGCTTTAACCCTGCGCGTACGTATACGCGCAAATAGTATTTACCGCTTGCTCTCTGCGGTTCATAGTTATGCGTAGAGAAAGAGAGAAACATGGAGATAGAGAGAGAGAGAGAGAGAGAGAGAGAGAGAAGAGAGAGAGAAAGAGAGCTTTCGATTGACGTCGCTCCCGTTGCGAAAGTTTAATTGCGATAATCCAGCTTGAAAGTTAGAGATGAATCGTCCTACTCCTCCTACTCTACGCCGTGACTCGGTATTTCAGAGCTAACCCGAAAAACTCTTCGGCCTAGTCTCTCTTTTTTTCTACTGATGCTGAGGTCGCCTGCTACTGTTGTTCGAGTGAATGGATAAAAGAAGTATGTATAGTACAGAGGAAAGGGGACCGAGTGGAAGTATATAGAGGAAACTTATTGTCGATCGACCCTTTACCGCGAGTGAAAACTTCTTCTGATATTTTTATCGAGGCCGCAAGTAGAGGGAATAGAGAAAATGCGCAGGATAAAAAGCGAGTGGAGTCGTCAGCGTCGTCGTTGTTATCAATATACGATTAATTATTAATTACAAATGATTGTATGTGATGCCATTTGGTTATGTATGCATAACATATGAGCAATTGAGCATAGAGTGTGATCGTAGAAATAACGAACATTATAGTTGTTGGATAAATAATTCATGAATATTTTCCTTTTGGGATACTCGGCAAAAGGGTTACAATGAACTTATGTGATTTGATTGAAGCGTCGTGACGGGGCTGGGTATATATTAGCAGCGTTAACGCGAATATGTGTTCACTGTAAGGTCTTAGGATTGTTGAGGCAGATACGCAGATAAGAGAAAAGCGAGAATAAGCGAGAAGAAGTGAGAAGAAGTGAATTTATGAGAGTTAGAGAAGGAATGCATCTTGCTTGGCAAGCTCGCGCAAGCGCGGGGGTACGGGTAAGTTTTCCTTTCGGAAAAAATAAGTGAGAAAAATAGAGAATCGTGCGCGCGCCAGAGTCAGCTTTCTTGTCTCTTTTTCTCACTTTAATTGACATGTACCTGAAAGTTTTCTGCTCCTCTTCCTTCTCCTTGCCCCTCTTTTTGCTCTTCTGCGCAAAACTTTTTTGCGTTCAATGCGCCTCTTCTAAGTCTTGCTGCAGCTGCAGCGTATATTGCAGTCTACTGCGATGCCTCGCCGGCGACTATACGTTTTAGTTCCGTCCGGGCGCTTAATTGACATTTTTTCCTCCCGCACTTTTTTCAGTCAAAGAGAACAACTTTGCGCCTTGGTAAGTGCGGCACAGGTCGAAGAAGCTAATCCGGCGTAATGAGGTAAGAATAAAACAGGAGGATAGGGAGCCGCCAACGCTCGCGCGTGCACACTGCACGCCAGCCTTCCACCGTCCCCTCTTTACCCACTCCCCCGCCCCTCTTGCCGCGCGCGGCAGTAGAAGAAGACGAAGACTACGACGACGAGAGGAGACGTAAAGAGATTTCCTATCTTCGTGGAAGGAACTTTCCGAGAGATTTCTTATCAAAATGCAAATCCACCGACGGATCTGCTTATCTGCAGCCTCCGCTGTCTCTCCTCCTCGACCTTTCTCTTGCCGCCTGCGTCTCGTAAGTTTGGCCGTTTCTCTCTTTCCGCGCTTGGCTTTCTGCACTCGATGCAGCACCTTTTGGGCCCCTGAGAAAGAGAAGAGAAAGAGAAGGCGAAAGAGAGAGAGACAGAGCAAAGTTTAAGCTCCTTCTGATCTCACTTCGGTCGGTTCATCCGATTTTCCGGCGACGCTGCCTCCTCAAAGCCCCTCGATCGACGATTTTCACGTTCGAGATAAATCGTCTCTCTTTCTCTTCTCTCTCTCTCTCATTCTAGAGATAGCCCAGTCAAAGACTCTGTAGATGACATTACACACCCTCTTGCGATAACGCCCTTTCTTATGTTATGTAGATTTCATCCAATTATAGGAAAGATAACCGTATTTTTTTGTATAGCATTAAGTGCATATATATATAAATGCGTGTGAAAAAGAAAATAAACTCACTGTGTGGCGCGGGACTAATTGAATCACGAGCTAAAATATTAAAGGGCTTTTTAAACGGTCTCCGTACTGCAACATCCGGGAAAGCTCTAGGGCGAGCTAATGAATAAAACGGCGGACTACTCGGCCGACACAGCCTCTGATTTTTATTACTCCGCGGAATACGCGCCTGTGTGCCGCTTTTAGTAAAGGCGTTATGCCCCACGCGACTATACGACGACTTTTGAGCATTTGAGCTGAACAACGCGTTTAATCTCGGATAATTTTTTAATTAAATCACCGTTAATTCGTTAAATTAGCAAATTAATTAATTTTTCGAGCTTTGTGAAAGGGAGGAAAGAATACTTTGCGAACTCTCCTTGAATTTTTCAATTGCAAGAACAATGCGAGGAAGCGCAAAGATGATCTTTGCTAGACTAATTATAACAAAAGAAAAAAAATAGAAGCGATAAAGGCTGTAGCGCATCGAATAAATTTTTGTCGTTTCGATTTTGTAGCGAACAGTCGTCGCTGATTGGTACGCAATAGATAGTCATAGCATGAAATTGAAGGGAAACAGAAGCAAACGTAAAAACCGGCATTTATATGCCGGAATATTGATGAGTTTTGATTGCCGTTTGATTTCTAGGATCAGCGTCCTGTGAGAGATAAGAAATAATGGCTTTCTTTCACCCGACTGAGCTCGAGCTCTCGTTTATTTTTTCACACTGTAGTGAGAAACGCTGCAAAAAACGTCAAACGGCTGTCCATCTTATTCATTAAAATGGCGCCGAGAGAATAACTCAATGAAAATGCTGAATCAACTATGAAAATGCCTGGGCTGAATGAAAATAAGCCCTCCATCAAAACAGCCGGGTCCCATTAATATTCAGCGAGAAGAACGAGGGCGCGTTCGAGCGCGAATAAAAATTAGCGATGGTAATTGCGAAGAAAATAATATGAAGAAAAAATCTCAAAAGGTCTGATGGAGGTCAGGCAACAGTACAGCCAATTCTCTTTCTCACTCTCCCTACTTCTACTTTCTTTTTCCCACTCTCTATATCTTTCTCGTGTTTTAGATTTTCGAGCATAAACGCGAGTCTAGGCACATACATATCTCTCGCAGAGCTCGACGACTGACCATCGTAATAGCTGCTGGCACGCGAATGGCTCGATGTGCACACGTATACATATATAGCGAGAAGGGGATATAGTGGCACCAATACACAGTACCCACGCGACCCGAAGTCCATTTATGCCAACAGCAGAATACACTGCCACGAAGCGTAAAACGTGTCGGCGGCAGGTCGCCTGTCAAAAAGAACATCGGGCCGGAAGTGGAAACGAACCACCACCGCCACAGCTACAGTATTATATATATATGCTGTGTGGGTGGGTGAGGGCTGTGCCGTAATCTCGATACGAGATCGATTCGCGTGCGTCGGCTTTCCTGAATTTTAATGCAATGTATGCATTGGCCAGACTGGCTTGGGATCGACGAAAATCCAGCTGGGCGAGAGGGAGAGAGAGAGCGAAACGATTCCACACGCGAGTCCGTCTCTCTAACTTTTCTATGCATACATACGATCTCGCGCATACTACTGCACATAACTCTCACTCTATACAGGATTTATGTCCTTGTATATACATATATGTACGTGGATGTGCATACTTTTTTTTAGTGGTGAAGAAAATGCCGCCGATTTTCATTCCATTTCCGTAGCCAAAAATATCCGTTTGTACTTTTCGTCGGAGGCCGATAATGTCATGGTGCAACAGACATATGCATAGATGTGGGGAAGTGAGGAGAGAGGCTCATGGAATATTCATTGATCGAAGAGAGATAGTACGATCGATACATTACCCTCGGAGTTTAACCTGAACATAGCCGATGCACAGTATTTTACTCTATCAACTTTCCATCCAACGGCATTAAATGAAGCATTATATACATGGATATAGGAACGAAAACTGCGAAAATCGGAATAAACTTTTGAATGAGTATAGGATCATCTCTCTATAACTCCATCTGCCTCCTCATCCCTCGGTACTGAAAAGTCAATTATAACCGAACGAGGAAATAAACGTCTGTTTCGCACCAAACCTTCTATTAAACATTCATACCCTGGGCAACGGGACTACGAAGAGGACATATATATTTTTTTTAAATCAACTCTAGATTTTTTTGGCAATCGCCCCGAAAAACAACGTCCGCTACGACCAACGGTGTTGATATGCAGAAAATTCAAAGTTTCGTATATTTTTTGCGATCTTTTACACTGGTACACGGATTGCGGTAGAGGAGGTGGAAATGCAAAAAAATTATAGCCGAAAACTAGAACAAAACGGAATTTCATTAACAAAGTTTTCAAGCTCTTTTCTTGAGTCGTGAGATTCTCGTTGTGAATAATTTTGTCGCGCGATTGCGTTTAATTAAATTATATTTACATCAGTCGTTACGTACAAAAAAAGAAGTACCTCGTAAGACTGTGGAGGTTAAAGTAATGTTCGCTAAACTATCGACCGTTTGTTTACGAAAATTCGTTGAACTGCGCCCATTTGAAATGTAGATGAAAATGTAGAAGGTCCCCTCTTTTGTTCGTTTCACCCTTCGTTTCCAGTTGAGTAACGAGCAAAAGTAGTGCTGGCGCTTGGACATATATAGTTGAAAAGAAAAAGATTGTAGCGGGAGAACCCCGGTGCTTATCTGGACCCTCTGTCAGTATATATAGAGTGCAGCGGCGATACTTAATGTCGCAAAGACGTCAGCTGGAGTATTTTTTCATTTTGGTGGATTCAACGATTCCAACGATGTGGAACTTTATACCATATAATCAAGTTTTAGCAAAGACAATAATATACGCACGAGACTCTCGCATTATTTTGTGATTCGACGCCAGATCTATATTTCCATAATATAGTCTTGTATATAATTCTATATGAAAATTGAAGGAGTATTGTATAGGCAATATGACTGCTACACTTCATACATGCACCGCGGGAAGCTGATTGTCATGCTGATGACGATATACCCATGTGCCTATCTTTCTATATAATGTTCAATCTTATATTTATATGTATATGTATAAAATGACTGTACTCACTCGCGCTATTTTAGTCTGTTGGTTATCAGTACTCGTGTGTGTAAAAGATATATATATATATATAGAGAGAGAGAGAGAGAGAGAGAGTCGATTTTGCAAGTTAAATTCATGCTCGTGGATTTGCGATGGTTGGATTAATGTTTCCTGTGCAGAAACAAGTCGCAAATTAAGTTGGGTACCTATAGACAATTAGACATATATAGAGAAGCATAAGCTGCACACGAATACTCGCGATTTTTTCCCAGTTCATCTATTATAATCGCGATTTTCCACTTTAATAAGCAATTTCTTACCTTGGAACTCAACGTTCTGTGCATCTATTTTGCACTCGACATGCTGCTGTGGCCCAGTTGGACGTGAGAACAAGCGTGAGAGCAAACGCATACAATTAGAAGGTGCATTAGCGGTTGACATCCAAAAACAAAGTTTACCACCCTCCACCAAATTTGCATCGCGTAAGCTTTCTCTCTCGTTCTCGCTTGTTCTCTTTCTCTTTCTCTTGGTTTTGCGCACTGTTAAGTGGGATGAAATTTTCATAGACAGAGAGAGAAGGCAGAGTGAAACTTCCCATCTTATAATTACATTCGCCTCGCAGACGCTACACTCTGCACTGTCTCACCTTTGGCAAGAGTATATATATATATATATATGATATGGTCAAAGTCAAAGTTTCTAGATAGGTTCTTAATACTTCATAGTGACTGAGTTGATTCCAGGAATTGCTTCTTAGAACGTTGATTGAAATGAAAATTAAATTTCGACAAATGGAGAGCATTGATTAACATTGTCCTCTAATTTGGCTTTTGAATCACTCATGGATAGCAAATTTAATTCTCGTTACGTATAGTTTATAGCAACAAAATAATTCGCATTGTGCATTGAAAATACTCTATGACAATTTTCAAAAACTTATAAATATATTTGTTAGGTACATATATGTGTATAGTTTCATAGCTACGCTGTTAGATACAAATATGGGTATAGCTATACAGCTATACAGGTTTACACATATATTTTCCTTGAGTAGCGCTTCTCTTCGTAAAGTTGCTTTTTCAAAGCAAGGTTAACTTTATTGGATGGAAATGACGTAGCGAAGCTATCTGTTGTTTCCACCGAAGGGAAATAGTTTGCCAGGCTCAAAATTGAAAATCGACCATGTATTGGAACAATATTGACCTTTCTGGTACGTGATTGCGGATAAAAATGATAGAATCTATATCGATCGTTTCTCTCTCTCTCTCTCTCTCTCTCTCTTTCTTTCTGTATCTCGTATGTGGTTTTTTGGCTGCTATAAGAACATTGAACTATGATAAGAAATAACTGAGCGCTGATATTCATGGAATTTACATTATCTACACGATGTAGAATTTGTAATTTTTTGTTATCGCAACGTCGGATCTAATGTAAAATATATTACGAATTCTTAGATAAAACTCACATATACGTGCCCTAGAAAGAAAAATTCTGTTCATAGTGGCATTATTAAAGTAGTCTTTACTATACACACAACTAAAAAAAATTAATAGAATATACCATTAGATAACCACACAAGACATTTTCAAAGTAACTATAAAAAAATGTCCCTGGTACTGAATTAATTAAAAAAATTTCCGCTACGCAATCCTAAATTAATATAATCAACGGCAAAAAGCTCACTCTCTCTCTCTCACTCTCTTTTTGAAAATGACTAAAGCCACTTTTTAACGAGCACGCTTCCGGTCTAACGAGTTGCGTCTACAGTAACAACACACGTCTGCGGGCAAAATAAACAAACTGAGAGCAATTCATTTTCCTCGCTGAAATCGCAGCACTCCCGTCATCTCAGTACAACATAACCGAGCTCTCCCCTCACGTATGATTGTAAGTGTACACATATATATATATATATATATATATATATATATATATATATATAGAGAGAGAGAGAGAGAGAGAGAGAGATACACACATCTAATATATCACCAAGCATATAAAGGAAAAGAAGAAAGACCGGACAACACGAGAGCATCTCTCTATTTACGCGTCTACGTGTTTGTCGATACAGGGCGTGCGTGCCGCAGGGGTTGTGTCCCATCGTGACGCGTGCGTGGAATATCGCGAATTAGCGCGCAAGAAGAGGAGCCGTGCCCGCAAAATCACCTTCACAATATATATTGCTATGTATGTAAGTGTGTAGTGTATGGTTGTACATACAGCATCTTATACCGCTTTTATTGAACGGCACTTGAGGCCATTCAGGAATTTATTCGTCATCACTCACGACCTTCTCTCTTTTTCTCTTAATGGACGCAAAATTTACAGCTTCTAAATTTATAATATTAGCATCAGTATCGCAGTAATGAAAAGAAAATGCTGAATTTCTTTTTGCGTATATACTGCAGGAAGTAGTCTTGGAAAAATAGAATAAAGTGCCGCTTGTTTGCATAGTCGCGCGTAATTTTATCGAAACTCGGTAAAAGCGTAGTATAAGCTAAAAAGCTCGCTAGCGCTGCAAGCTCTCCCTATACCCTCCGAGTAAATCCGCTTAGGAAAAATAGCGGATGACACAGCTTTAAGGATCGTGCGCGACACAGCCGTATCTCGTTTATTTTTTGAGAGAAGCTCTCTCTCTCTCTCTCTCTCTTTCACTATCTCTCTTGCATGAAAGAGCGAGAGACAGAGACAGAAAGAGAGAGAGAGAGAGAGAGAGAGAGCGACAAGCTTTCGGTATTTCATTTCCTTATTTCCATACGTCCCAAAGTCTTATCTTTGTATATACTATACACGCGACTTTTGGCGATAATGCAGCCAAAAAGTACGGCCCTCGTATAGAAGTAAACATATTATGCCTTGCGTTTGCGTGTTGCGGAATACCTACAGACGCACATGCAGGGGTGCAGCTATTCGTTGTTAGGGTGGTGCACTCATGCCCGTCTTATCGCTGTAATAACGGATAGTCCGGGCTTGTGCGCGCGTGAATCGCTCCCAGCGAGACTACTATGTGTTCTATCTATTCCATGGGATGCTCGCACATGCACTAAGCAAATATATATATATATATATATATGTGTATACGTGTGTGTATATATACGTATGTTTGTGAATGCACATATATGCTTGTAGAGGTATATATATATATATATATATATATATGTAATAAATAGAATAAGTGGAATCACTCGTCACAAATTAATAATGCATGCGGTATGCAAGCGGTCCTCTATTCTTATGGTTAGAAATAACTTGATGGACTATACTATATTGATAAATGGCTGCGAGTTTCAATCATCGTGGGACGACTCCGATGTATACTCCGATGTCGTTCGCAAGTTCGTTAATATGCGAATTTTGACCCACTTGAACTATGCGAATATTTGGGTATACGGAATAAATGAACTTTATGATCTTTCAACTTGAAAAATTTGTCGAATGAAGTCGGGAAAGAAGATACAACATGTATTTAATAGGCCACGTTCTGTACATATATGTTTATATTTTTTATTAGTTTTTAATATGCATTACTTTTGTTCATTTTTTATTTTTAAATTTATCGCATTTAATTGAACGATATAGATTGACGTAGAATTTAATGATCAATATAATTTACAGATTTAAATTAAAGCGATCTATGTTTTTCGATCAATTATTAAATACCGCTGTTACTCGTCGTATTCATATTTGCGTATATTACGAAATATTTTACAAAACTTTGATGCGTTTATTTACTCTGCACAAATGCGACACTGGTATGAATACCAATGTAATGTATAGATTTTATACGTAAATGTTATGTGAAATTAATCGGCACTAGATGTGTATTGAAGGGTATATGAATACTATATAGTCAATAATAATTTATCAATATAGAATAATCGAGTTTATATATTCGAAAGAATAACACGAGATTACTTTTTAATGATTGGCAAACAAGTCGCAAAAGACTGAGGAAAACTTTATAATAAATTCAATGTATCTGTTTGAATGTTCATCTAACTTTAATATTTTGTGAGAAATCCATGTATATTAGAGATTTCGGCGAAAAACACGCAGATAAGCCGACTCTCTTAGGAAACTATAAAGCGCAATTTGTTCGAACGAGCATTATTTGTTTTTCTGCTTAAGAGGAAAACAATGTTTCATATATAATAAATTTGTAAAAGGTTCGAAGGAATTATTTCCGCGGAAATATCGGTTTGCAATGCAGTAAATTTTTTCAAATGCTTGCTCGCATCCTCGGGAAAAATCCGATTTACGAGAGATAGAAACACGGGAAAGGATAGGAAGACAGAGCGCGAGCGCTTTTGAATTTATATTTACTTGAAACAAACAGAAGCGAAAAGCTCACTCTCCCCTCTCTTCAGTAAAATATAATCCTTTCGCGAACTTATTTAAAAGTTAAACGAACGATAGATTCTCTGCTAGCAATTTCCTGCCGATTGATATAAAGCTTTCTTCAAATTAATTTAGTATGCTTGTTTAATTTATTGCTAATCGGATTAAAAATAAATAAAGTAACTGAAACAATAAATAATACATGTTCCGAATATAAATATATGAAAATATAACCTAATTAAATAATTGTACATCGATAAAAAATGTATAGTTCGAAAGTTTTGTTGTCTGGTTAAAATGTCACATCTATCATCGTAATTCCTACTTAATGCGTATGATTATGCTGAATTTAAACCTTTGCTTGAAATACAATAACAATTTTATCATAATTTGATTACATTTATTTGAGTATAAAATTTAGTTATTAAGTTTTCTTGTGTTACTTATTTTTTATAACAACCTAGGGACCGATAACACCTGTATCTATTAAAAAACTTGTACATACTCGGGTTTTCAAGCTATTTCCAGCGAATTATTAATATACTAGTACTCATCACATTTACTAATAACACACGATGAATTTGACTAAATTTGATAAAGTAGTCTGAGGGATAAGCAAAAAAAATGAAAGGAATTCGCGAAGAAGCTGGCGTATGTCAGTAGCCAAAGCAACAAAACAAGCCGGCGTATATCCGCGTCAGCCAACCGGTAACTTCCTTAGATTTTGTTTTCCAGAAGCGCGGCTAAGGTAAAGGTAAATTCGCTTCGTAAACTCGAGACTTTCAGTTCATCGCCGTTGCACAGCTACTACCTTGCTTCGTGCTCATGTTAGCGAGAACAACTTGGATTCGTTGCTCTCTCACTCTCTTTCTCGAAATCGTCGTCGCAAAGAAGAAAATCTTGAAAATTACCCACAAACCGGCTATGCTTTACCCATCCATGCGATTCATCAGTTGTGAAATTTAATCACGCGATTCGAAGGAGCAAACTCGCCACCTAATAATCCACTCCTACTCAAGCCCACCCTTTCTCTCTCTCTCTCTCTCTCTCTCTCTCTCTCTCTTCCTGACTCGTAGTCGTCGGCTCAGGGCCGAGCTAATTGAATTAACGCCTTAGCGAATTGAATCAGAAAATTCAACTAGCAGAGCAGCCCCCTGCACTTGATTGAATTACCCGCTAAGTCTGAGTAATTCTCCGCATTACGGAGATGATGCGAGATCGCGCAAGCTCCAGCTATATAGTGCGCTACGAGAAAGAGCGAGGGAGAGAGAGAGAACGAGCACAGGCAAGTTTCCCGCCGCACTTGAATATGATAATCCGACGACACGATCAATTTTAAAACTCTCGGTCGCGTCAAATGAAGAATAATACCGAGCGGCTCGTATGATTATCGGAACCGATAAATCAATACACAAGTTTTACATTAAGATTTACCGGCGAATATTCTTCAATATATGTAGAAGCATATATGCTTATTTACATCTGATTATCGCATCCTGTTGTACATCTGCCAATTATATCTATATTCGTAGTACTGTATGTTTTTATATAGTTAATTGATTACCAAAGTAAAACAATAGGCACTGATTTCCATTCGATGTTAGATTTATATAATTAACCTGGGATTAGAGAGCATATTCACAATCACGTAATGAGGGCATCGCAATTGAATTTTTATTACATAGCAGTCCAAAAACTTTTTGAAAGCAAGGGCAAAAGTAATTTTATGGAGCACTCTAGGAGAATGAAATAATTCAAATCCAGTACTTATATAGACTTGAAAAACTAACAAAGAAGCAGTTGAGAAGAAAATCGCGCGGTGGGTCACAATTACCTTTAAGCCGAGTGAATGTACCCTGTGAGAAATGGTCACGGCATCATCGTCGTCGATAAATCCGGATCACACACAGTAGAGTAAGAGGAGAACCAACAGTGGTCAGGATCAAAGTATACAAAGCCACAGAGAGGGGTGAAGAAGAGAAAGAGAAAGAGGACGAAAGAGAGAGAGAGAGAGAGAGAGAGAGAGAAAGCGTGTGTTAGCATCGCAATCGGGTATTGCTTTTGTAAATCACAACTCAAGGTTTATGAACTAATGTTTCTCTCTCTCTCTCTCTTCTGTGCGAAGTCGACAGAGTCGTCTCGTTTGTTGTCGAGACTGGAGCTTGATCAATGCTCCCGAATAGTCGTTTAGGTAGCTACGCATACATAAGGCAAGCCGGCCAGTCAACGGCAGTACTCTGAGTATGGATGCTATTATCGCTGGAGATATCACGGCTGCTGGAAACATGTGACTGTTCTGGTCCTGTTTTCCAAGAGTCTGTTGCACACACTGCTATGAGGGAGAGAGAGAGGGAGGTCATCCACTATTTCTCTGTAACTCTCTCAACACGGTATGTACACTTCAAAGATAGTTTGTACATACATATATATATATGCATGTATCGGTTAAATGATAATTTTCTCGCGTGCTATATACGGAACGTGGGTTTCTGCGAGCTATTGCGGAGATGCGATGGAGCTTTATGCGAATAGCTTGATTTTTAGGATTATCCAGGAAATTAATGGTGAGCTATTGTCTCGCTTCAAAAATCAGCGCTTTTCAATTGCTTTCTCTTTCCCTTTCACCCTCACTGTGGTCATGTCACAGCTCGTTTATCGACTGCTCAGTAATTTTCCAACCACGCGTCGCACTGCACCGTTAACAATGGCTAATTGTTGCGGCCCGCTCGTGGAATTTTGCATTATGGAGCAGCTGTCTGGCCTCGGAAATTCGTGCCTTTTGTCGCTGATAAATGCGTAGGGAGTAGGGTTGGTTGCAGCAGAAAATTTTTCAATCGGGCTCTTAACGCTTTCGAGAAATAGGTTTGATCCCGTCTCATCGACGATCCAAGTGGTTGGATTCAATACCGCCGGGAGAGATTCGCTGGTCGACTTATACCTCAACCGACTAGAGTGGAACCCGTGTAAAGCAGAAAAGCACCTGACTCTCGATCCTTGCGGGCTTTGCCTCTTACTCTCCCTTTTCCTCTCTTCTCTGTCTCCCTACCCTCTCTCTTACTGATTTATTGCAATAATTCGTCACGTGGGCCGAAGCGAATCGACCCGACTTCCCAGCCCTCCTATATATTATATTATATCGAAGAAGCTCTTTCTTCTTTAGCCTAGAGCGATTTTATCCCTTTTTGTGGCGCAGTTTTGTAGCTTGTGGCTAAAATATGCTGGCTATATGCTTTCGATCGGAAATACATTTACCTTGATTCATCCGCAAAATCTTAGCCCTGTACCTTTAACTGTTTACTGCAACGATTGCAGATAAATAATATGCGATTTTACATTAACAAAATTACCGATTGCTTATTAAGTTTTACATAACTATAACTGATATATCTGGATGCATACTTATATCTGGATTCAGAGGTTACATTGATATGCTGTAAATTCAATATCGTTGCAACTTTGCTAGTAATTCGCCAACGGTTTCTGAGAGAGGCATTTACTATTAATGGGAATTAAATCGCCTTGCGCGCCTCCTCTTCGCTTTCAACGAATTTATATACGTGTATACATATAGCTGTGCAGATATATCCTCTTCGAACAAGGCCTGATTAACTCAAGAGGAGGATCCCGATGAGATTCCATGTTTGCGAAATGCTAAGATCTTGCCTTTGCTCTCTAACCTCTCTTGCGAAATGGTTGTTCACCGGTTGGGACAAAAAGCCGCGAGAGAGTTAGAGTGAGAGAGAGGGAGAGAGAAGAGGCAAATCGTCACCTCCGCCCAAATCCTCGAGAAAACGGGATTTCATCCCGTATATACATTCGAAATCAAGTTCCGTTATATATATATATATATATTATATACAATTCATTGGTAGACAAAAGTGGAAAGTTGTCGGGCGCTTTTCGATCAGTATTCATAAAGTTGTTAGAGAGCCTAAGCCGATTTCTCGCAAGTATGCGAGGTTTTTTTTCGCTCGATAGGAAATTTCAAAAAGTTGGAGCTTATGACGGTGGGAAAGTGGCTGTTTGGAGCACAAGGATTTTGTTTTGATAAAGTTTCTATGCGTGAAAGATATATCTCACTCTATAGAGTTTGCGCGGATAATTCTTCTTCTTCTTTCACTTCGAGTATATGTGTATGTGTCAAAAAAAATACTTTGCTATGTGACTCAAGTTTAATTTAGAAACTGATCAAATTATTTCTTCTTAAAATACACACTTTACAGATAATGATGTATTATGATATATTAACAATGTGTTAACTTTATATTTCACGGAGCGTCATTTATTTTTGTAAAGCGCGTATCGATAGATGTATGATTATAACTTGACCGCAGATTAGTGCTTTTCATTAATTTTTTGTTTAAATAATTTTGAGAACAATCTGGCTCTTTAATCGACATCTGAACAGTTTAGTTATTTCAATTTTTTTTTAATTATCTAGTTCTTAACGATTTAATTTGAATTAATTGCTTCTTCAAATTATTGCATTGTTTCACGAATTTACGTTTCGTAATAATACAGAGTAATCGTCTTTTTTGAAACTTTGTATGACTGGAAAAAGCCTAACGCAACTGCTAGTAGGAATTGTCAATTGGCCCAGTATACAATATTATAATAAAATTAAAATATATAATATTTTTTATATATATTGTTACGGAAATCAAATTGAACAGTCAGAGTCGCGAGAAAAGGTCTAGACGGCGAGACTCGAACCCGGGACGTTCTGAATCAAAGGCTAGTGCTCTAACCACGGAACTTACATCTACGCTGCATTTAGTTGCAATGTAATACGGCTCAGCAGCCCTTTTATCGTTGACTCTGCACGAGCGTTGTGGACGAATACGTCCGTAACAATATATATATATATATATATATATATATATATTATATAATGTTATAATAACATTATATAATAGTATATATTATATCATACAATATTATTTTTGAAAGAATCATCAAATTGTTTGAAATCATCCAAAGATAAAAATGGTATACCCTTCCAAGTGTTAAATTAAAGAGACTTCTCTTTATTCGTTGATGAGATATTACTAAATCAACAGCTACCTAAGATGGACTTGAAGTTAATTGAAAGTTAAACTCTCGTTCGAGTGTCATGCCAACATTTCGCCAGTCTGATGCCCGTCTGGTGTCAGCATTGGGCCAGTATTGGTGTACAGTATTGAACCATTACAAAGTTTTAATGCTGGCACGCTAGTATTGGCCCAGTACAGTATTACAACTCTGACCCGTTGTTCCAGGACCGGCAATTCCTACTAGGAACGCCTATCCCACACTTCTTTAGACCAGAAGTAATTCAAGAACTTATCGATTAAATCGAATAATTTATTCGTGAAGCTTAGTGTGCGTCTCGAGAGCCACGAAGAATTCCAACTTCAAGCATTTTTTAACAATTACAGCACAGTCTACGGCGAGAGATATTAAGCTCTCGTGAAATGTGGATTATGTGATGGGGACAGCGTAGGTATCAAAATCTATAATACCCAGTTAATTTACATTGCTATTCTTGCAATGAAGTGGTTATAATTAATTTCATTGATTAATTGTGCCTACTCAATCAGATGAGAACAATCATATCGAAACCATTAACGTCCACAGTCTGCAACCAGCAAGCCAGCGTTAATTTTGTACGTCCCGCGAAATTGATGAGAAAATACGCTCTCACCCTCTCTTCCTCTCACACGCAGCGTATCAGAGCAACGTTACGCATATACGTCAAGAATAGAGATATCAATTTCACTACGGTGCGAAATCATGTATAACTCTGAAATATTATTACACAGATATCAGTGAATATAACAGATAGAAAGAGCGGATGCTATGTAATCTACATAAATAGTAGAGCATCGATACAAAGCGAAAATTAATTTTTTTTTCGCTTTCGCGATGTCATTAAGTCAGGGTGAACGATCTTCATTTTCTGTCTACGAAGATTTCGAGATGAAAGTTTGCAAGCTCGGAATTACCGGGAGCTAAATAGTAAAACTGGGGTACGCACGCCTATATGAAGAATCTGAAGGTGGAGAAAACGGATGGAGAAGAGTATGAAAAATTAAAGAAGCCAGATGGAAGCATGTCGTAAGAGTGTAAAAAAGCTAAAGAAACGAGAAAGAAAGAGAGGTTGGCACGCGAGAAAAACTCGTAAAGGTATCCTATACCTTACGCGCGCGGTTTGTAATGGCCGCACACGGAAACACGCACGCACGCACGTGCGAGCATACTCGAGGAAAAATAATACGAGAGATGAAAACGCGGCGGTGCGATGCGCGAAATAATATTATGCGCTAGAATAACCTACACATAGCGAGCATCGCGTAAAAAGCAAATGTCAAGCCTGGATGTGTTTATCGCCGGACTGCTAGAAATTGTGTTTTCCTTGACGCGCTTTTTTTCTCCTTTTCGACGCCTTACCTTCGCAAAAGTGAGAGAGAGAGAGAGATAGGAAGAAAGAGGAAGAGAACCTCTCGCAGAACAACGGCGTGAGCTTTTTCCGCGAGATTTACCCGTACTGAGTGGGGGGTAGAGGAAGAAGAAAAAGAGCGAGCCCAAGGAATAGCGAGGCAAACAAACGATTTACGTGCAAATCTTATTTACGCCTCTTCCCTTACCCAGACACGCTGTTGCTGATGTCGAGACTGCTTTCTCGCGGAAAACCAGTCACGATTGCGCGCCTTCTTCGTTTCACCGGAGCGGACACTTAAGTCAGCCAATGGAGGAATGGATAGTACTGCTACTGCTGTGTGCTAGATTTTTTCGTTTCTGCTTGTGTTTCTCTCTCTCTCTCTCTCTCTCTCTCTCGGCACTTGAAACTCACTCGTTCGTGTTTTTCGTTGCTGTTGCCGGCCTCTTTCAATTTCGGCTGTACGTCTGTCGAATCAAAGTCAGCGGAATCTCCGACTCTGAAGCGTATATTCAAGCGCTATACCTTTCAAAGGTAAAAAAAGCTTCGCGTGGAATTCTATGCGCGAACGAAACCGCGTAAAAAATATGTTTGAATGTTAAAACCTCGATATATTGATGACTTCAAGTGCGGTGTGCATCCGAATATAATATACTCCCGGTGCATTTGAAGCATTGACGGAATTCGAAATGTTGCCAATTAATTTCGAAGCCATTATTCCGCGGTCACCATTGTAGTTGCGAAGGCTTTATTTTGTGATTCGTTACTCTTTTATGAGCATCAGTAATCCAAGAGTGAAACGTGAAATTTAATTGTGGCTGGCTTCGAAAGCGACAAATGCAGAAGGAGAGAGAGAGACAAAAACCTTTATTACAAACGGACAGCTGAACGCGTTTTCGAAATCAGTGGTCTGTATAAATTCAATTAACATGAATATATATATACACCACTCTCCGTATGTATCTGATAATTTACATGTTATAATTTTTTCTTGCGTGCATGTTAAAAATAGAAATAAAAAAAATCAAACCGTCACCGCGTTTTACTTTTTGACGGTGAATATAATTTTTTTCAAAAATTTCAGTTCATACGTCGACTCAACATAAATATAAAAATTACAAATAAATAATCAAAACATAAAGTCGTCGCCAAATTTGTTGGCTTATATCATGAAATTATATTACTGCCAGAGTAATAACCGACTTTAATTAAGTGTTCATGAATATGCATTAATTCGATCGGCTTCGAAACCACAATTTTAAATTAAATATATATAATTTGTGAGACGAAAATTCATTTGCGCACACGCTTCAGAGAGGAATTAAAAAGTAAAGCTCTTTCTCTCTCGAGTATTTCAAAGACTGATATTATCGATGATTTTTTTTGCAAAAGAAAGAGAGATAACTGCATGTATCCCCTTTATAAATACGCGTAATCACAATGAGAATCAACATAAACCAAGTGAGAGATACGTTGGCGTCGTCGCGGGCAAAAAGTTTGGAAATTAGACACGCTCGAGCGCGTTCATTGGCTGGGCGCCTCTTGGCGCGTGGATGGCTCACGAGAGACGTGTATAGCTTTTGGTGCTGCCAGTGGAAAAAAACACTTAACGACGAAGAGAAAAGTTCGCAGCACTGACCAGAGCCAAGGAGAAAGAGAAAGATAGGGAAAGAGAGAGAGAGAGAGAGAGAGAGAGAGAGATCGGCATTGCAGAGAGGCTCGACCAGTCTCTTTTTCTTCGTTCGTCCGTTCGTACGTTCCTTTATCTCGACCGTTTCTTCTGCTCGACAGAGTATATCGTTCGGACGAACACCGATCGGCGGAAAATTTTATTGTTCCCCGCCGCCGGCTAATCTCCGCGTATCGCTTTGACAATGGACTTCCTCTTGTGCGGGAGTATACAGTGATTTCCTTCCATATACCTTTTTCTCGCAGGGGGTGAAATTCTCGGCAAAACACGTTGTTTACGCTGGATTGAACAACTGGATCAAGCACTGGCTAGATTATATTTTTTACGACACGAGAAAGAAAAACAGTTTCGAAATGTGTAACTATATGTAACATATATTATTCCCGTTGTTACTTATATATATATAGAATATATGTAAAGCCACTAGAACACGAGCCGCTAAACGTAATTCCTGTACATAGGTCGCGATTAATGTGTATACAACGAGGAGAAAGCTCAGCCAGCTAGCCAACAGTGGGAAGAGAGAGAAGGAGTAGTGGTTTCAGCGGAAAATCCGCGGAAAAGCAAGAGAGTACGCAAGAGAGTTAAATGTTTACAGCGAGCGCACCGACTCGGCTTTTACGCTTTCAATACGCGCTCGTGCTGGTAGACGCAGTTGAAGTCGAAGGAGCGAATTCTCTCGAGTAGAAGCTAGGACTAGACTGCCCCTTCTCCTCCTTTGAGATGTGTGTTATGTAAAGCTAGAGAGACTATTGTACAATTGTAATGTTGAAAATATATCCATACCTTAATATATTTTCGCCCGATTTACATAATATTTTTAATTATTCTATTTACTTCCTCCGTTCTTATTGATTGAGCCATACAAATATTCTAATTATATTCTTGTTTCTTGTTTTTAGACAAATAACCTTTTTATTCTAATTTAAAAAGCGAAAATTATCTGGTCACGGATGGGGTGATGGGGTTCTGTAGTCGTACCGCGGTTAATTTGTAGATAAGAATTGCTTTTGGGCGTAACTAGATTTTTATTAAGACTCGCCGTATGAACACTTCATATCTACTGACTTCGCTTTACGCATCGCACTCTCATGGAAGTCGATTTTTGTAAAGAAGCGTTCCTAGAATCATTGAATCGGGTGTTGACTTCGTCGGCACGGCGGAGACAAACTTATCCATGACAATCTACTATAATACAATATTATGTAAATTCCTATACATAATATTTAAACCGCTAAATATTTAAATTATTGTAACAATTATTGTACTTACTCTGAAATGACTGTAAGGATCGTGAGTTCGGAGTCATTATAATAAATCTCTATCTATAATAGACTGAAAGCTCATTACCATTATGTTACGATATGAAATTGACGCCATTACCTTTCTGGGTTTTATATTATTATAACAAACATTACTGTAATAATATTTCACGAAAGTGTAGCAATGTATACGAAAGTGATTTTTGACAGAAGATCGACAACTAGCACTCTCGAGATTCGTCTTCGCGTGCTGGAAAGCGAAACGGATAACCTCCAAAACGATGAGTACACGAGTATATATTAAAGTGTGCCTTAAGATTTTGCGAAGCGAAGTAGAACCTATCCATACATAGATCTTACTCGGAAAGCGAGAATGTCGAGAGAATGAAAGAAGAGAAAAGGTGGTGTCGTTGCCGTTGTCAGTCGACTATACGTTGCACCAGGCGACCTCTAAAAGTTCCAAGAGTTTTTTGTAGAAGCAGCAACGAAACACACACACGCACTCTTTCTCTCTCTCTCTCTCTTTCTGTCAAAGATTGAGCCCGAAGCGTCAGCTTCGTCGGTATGCCTCTCATCCTTTCGAAAAATGCTGGCAGTAGTGGAGCCTGTTCACGACAATGGAAAAGTGAAAAGACTTATCGGTGAAGCTTATCTATCTATGTGTACGGAGTGGTCGCATCGGCCTTTGCGGTAGCTGCTGGAGAGAGAGGGATCTTTGCCGAGAGAGGACAGGAGAGCAAGCTGGAGCTGATAAGAGCTGCGCGATAAGCGTCGAGCTGACCGAGTACGAAGCTATTTCTGCGCCGTCCTGCTGCTGCTACTGCTGGCTACGGGCATCCCGATGAGCTTCAACTATAAATTAAGTTAATGCTCTCTCTATCTCTTTCGTGCGCGGGCCCTCACCCTCTGTCTCTCTCTCTCGTTCTCCCCCTCTCTTCGTCTTATGGATTTGTGGCTGATGCGTCTTTTTACGTTTACTTTCCTTTCCGTGTGTAATATCATTTCGGGACTACCTTTTTGGGATCGACGGTAAAAAGTGCTGTGAACGGAGTTTTGCCTTCGCAAAAGGAACCCAATGCTGCAGCGCCAAGCAGAAAACTTACCGAGAAAATCAAAGTTCGCGACAGTTTCCATCGAGCTCCGATCGTCTGAAGAAATGCATAATATCGCTATCTGCGTTTTTTTATTAACGAAACGTTATTTCACAAGATAATGTTTAAACAAGGGTATTTTTAAAAAAGCTCCAAATTAAACTTTTAGGCTGCTTACTGAAGAGTGACCGCTGCAATTTGAATTTTATATTCGTCCATGAATTCGCACGATCGCTCGCTGGTTGAATTATAAAAATGGAGAGTATACGTGTATACTATATGTTCATAAATTATACTAGCCCAAACACAAATATACCCATCTGAAAAGGCTAATTGACTAGCTGATTCACTTCCCCTCTTGAGCTATTCAATATTCTATAGCGAAACCAAGATCATACGGTATATCATTGTGGCTCATAAAAAATGCAAGTTGAGTAGTAGGAAAAGATCGCGAAAAAAACTATTTCACGCTGTGCGACTACGCCATATTTACGAAGGGCAGTGACGCCAACATTGTATATATATAGAGAAGGTATATACATAGAATTAATACCGAGGGTAAAACTACCTTGGCGATAAATTCGATTTCTCAAATGAATTCAGTATCGACTTTTCCGGAAGCTAATACGATTCAGTGCGTTGTCTCTCACCAAAATAATTCGAGGACGAAAGAGAGAGAAAAGTTAGCTAATTGAGCGCTAGGTTTTAGAGAGGATGAATCCTTTCGACAAAGAGGATCGCCAGCGGCAAACAAACGAGAAAGTACAAGCGCGAGAGAACAAATCATCAACGTGTTAACTTTCAAGCCAAACGTGATTGTCAAGCTGGACGACAAACTCAGAATATAGTACATGCGTTAGCTTCGTTTCCACGAGGAAAAAGGGACTTGGCGCGTACGTAACCGGCGAAAAAGGAAGCTGTTCTGACATGGGTCTACCTGTGCGTCCTCAGAAATTTTCGGGAGTTGCCTCTGAATCTGCATACGAGAAAGTGGAAGAGAGAACTTCAATTAAGCTGTGACCCCACATTACGAAAATGAGAACGTTAACCACTACTGTAGTCCACTGCCTTCTTGATCTCATTCTCTCTCTCTCTCTCTCTCTCTATCTTTGTCTCTCTCTTTCTGTTGCTTTTGCTTCATTTTTTTTCAAGTACGCTATCTTTCTCGCTCAGGATGCGTAAAATTTCATTTAGAAAGTCGCCAACGGGGTCTTTTCTCCCTTTTGGTATAAGATGGGTGATGTGGTTTCTACGTGCGGTATTCCTCATTGACTGGCTCTTCTTTAAAATTCTCCTCCCATCCACTTACATAAACATTTCTCTCCAACTTAATTATCGGAAATTCTAAAGTGCAAGTAATGAAGTTCACCTTATTCTTTTTCTCTCTTTCATTCTGAACATAAGGAAAGAGAGAGTTTCCTTTCCCCCTGGACGACGATGGGATTAAGACGTTATTACGCGATAAAATAATGTCGACGCCCGATGCTCCTGCGTACTGCACGGTATAAAGAATTAGTTTTCTAAAAAAAAAGAACCGCAGCGACGACAAAGACCTCTCTGCGTTCTAGAGTCTGCGACGGGTTTTTAATTAAATGTGAGACCACTGAGCGCGTGTAGCTGAATTTTTTCATTTTGGCCATTAAAATTCTACAGCACTAGAAGAAGAGTGAGAGAGAGATGGAGAGAAAGAAATGGAGATAGCACGTAAAAGATGAGACAAGGCCTTTCGGCTTTTGTGACTCCCGGCTCGCGCTTAACGAGTTAAATGAAGCGAAGGAAGCTACAGTTTTATCACCGATAGAGAAGAAGAGGCGTAAGAAACTCATTCGATACAGATTTCTTTAGAATGAGTATAAGAGAGATGCAGAGAGTGAGAGAGAGAGAGACAGAGAGAGACAGAGAGAGATACGTATCGATAGCAAAAAGTTTTCGATGTGAAGAATACAAATGTTGTCATCAGCATACGTGCAAGAGAAAGAAATGCCGCACAGTCAGTTCAGCCTGAGTGAAAGAGAACAAAGAGAACAGAAGTACATTATCTCTCTCTCTCTCTCTCTCTCTCTCTTTGATACGATTTCTTCTATTCTTTTTCTCTTTTCCTATCTGCAAAATATCTTTCTTGCGGTTGAGAGATATCAGTCAGTGCAGCTGCCATGGCTAGAAACATTGCTTTCATTTTTCTTTAAACGACGCGAGCACACTGGCAGGATATGTCATTATACGTCTCTCCGGAGAAGCACTTCTGCTACTGCTGCTGCTGCTGCTGCTGCTGCTGCTGCTGCTGCTGCACGCGAGTAAAACTGCCTGCGCAGGGGCTATTTTTATTACCTAATAATATCTCGCTCGCGTGCGCGCATCATCGAAGCGAGAGCGAAAAATTTGCAGCGTGTAATCTTTCTCTTTTTCTCTCCCTCTATCTTCCCTGCTCCTGCCCAACATGATTTCTTTACATCGCGCACGATCGGAAGTGCCCACGGCCTAGATTTTTATAGGAAACGCGAAAGAAAAGATACAGAAAGGAATAGAGCAGGAGAGGAAGTGAAAGAGAGAAAGGACACGTTAGAAGCGAGCACGCCTGCGAATATATTGGTAATAAACCCGAGAGAGCTGCGCGTGCTTGCTACATCCATCTTTCTTTTTAATATGGTGACTTCAATATTTTTTTACGAGCACGCGAAATTCGCTTTGCCAGCCAACTTCGTGTGCAAGTTGGCTCGCAAAGCGAGTCAAGCGTGTCTCGACGGAAAAAATATATATGTTCCCAATGCGTGTGTATTTTGCCTTTTCGCATGACAAAATTTCTCTCTCGCTCTCTCACTCGAAACCGCCACACGGACTTTCCCAGATTCGTTCGTTCTCTCTCGCTTGCCTGACCTTCTTCTTTTATTATTCTATGGAAATATGATTTTTACGATGTTTATTCTTTTTCTTCGCATTTTTTACGGGCCTCGCGTGTTTACTACCCACCCCCTGCTCTTGGGAAGCCTGGTCTCTTTTTCACCCTATAGAGCTGCGGGCGATACGTGTGTTCACCTCCTGCTCGAGTTTCATTTTTTTTTAAATTGAAAAAGCACGCGATCGAAAAGGTTTTTTTTGAAAAGCGTGAGCTCTGATGAAAAATCACGCAACGTCTTTATTTTTCTGCGAATCCCATATATATGTGGAGAGTAAATAGACGATACGTGAAATGATAGATATTTTTTGCCGCTATTTTATTTGAAGGCTTGGTTTTGAAAGCCTGTCGCATTATAAACAAAACGATTTTGTTATACACTTCCAGTTTTAATCGTATAAATATGATATAACAAATAATCTAACATATATGGTTACATAACGAATATTGTCGTGAATATTCTAAAAAGTCGCTTTTGTCTTCATTTCCTATCCTGTAGACCGAAAGGTGGTTTTCCAATTCTCCGATTATTAATAAAATTAAGTTCTTGTTTAAACCACAACACAATTTCGAATGAAATGAAAATATAAATGTTTAACAGTCATTCTCAACGTACTCTATATAATAGAATAAAAATTATTAAATAGCAATTAAACAATAATGATGTTAATACATAATGTACACTATAAATGGAAAATGTTGACATATTAAAATTATTAATTTTAAAATTAATTTTGGGCTTACTATCACAGATACTTTCAATTTTCATCAAACGATATACTTTGATGGATTCGACAATTTTCGACGAAAATACAATTGTTTTCTCTTTTGTTAAATATGACATTTGAATCAGAAGTTTAACGCGTCGCATCCTTTATCCATCATGCAAAGGTTTTTTCAGAGCAATCTTACGTTAACGATTACACTTCGCTAGATCCATAATATATTTATCTCAATTTGCATCCAATTTTATTTCTCAGATATACATTTATCCTCAAATATTCTTGTTCGCATGTATAATTTATTCGTATCGTGAGCGAATAGCAAATTTTCTTATATTTTTTTTTATATTCTTAAATGATGGAGCATCTACGCTAAGATACAATTTCACTGGTTTATTAATATATTCCACCACGATAATTTTTCATAAATTAGGATCTATTCTTAATGAAGCAAATTCAGGCGAAAAATTGGTCGTCCTGCTCAATATTCTATGAGCCTTTCAGTAGTCCTATTATCTTGGGTAAGAAAATACGCTAACCACCATCAATTGTCACAAGCGACAGGCGAGCTCCAAAATTCAATGTAGACGTGAACCTTAATAATTGACGTACGAATATCCGTGTTTCGTGTCTACCTTGAACCAACTAAATTTTCACAACGTTCACAATCGGAAGATAGAGACTGGGCAGAGTCTGTTAGGCTTCTATATTGAGAGAGTACGATGAGGCGAGGGAAAGTTCGTCGTCCTGCGGTGTTGGTCCGTACGTAGAGCACACACAGAGTAGTCGCTCTGCAAAATCGATAATTTGCATACGTCTAATCGCTGGACTGACGCGCTCATCTCGCTTTCTCTTGCCAACAGCCCGCTCGACTAATCTCTACCACCTAATTTTTGTTATCGTCATCCGTCACGTGTGTATGCGCCCGACTTTTTTGAATCCGCGCGCCGTCACTGCATTTTATGACGTAGTGCGTCGCCTGCAAATAATCGAAGTGGCTAGCGAGCGCCCGACGTTGGCTCATAATAATTTCGGGATTTAACACGCTTACACACACGGACGCACAGCTGAGCCGTCGTAAACGAGAAACAGAGAAGGGGAAGATAGGAGCCAAGCGGAACGCGACATGAGTATGTGGTACGCATATAGGCGAAGTTAGTGTTTCTCGTCCCCCTAGGACGATGCCCCCGCCGACGGTCCCTCTCTCACTCTATACATACACGCTTATAGACAGAGATAGGGAGACAAAGAGAGAGAGAGAGAGAGAGAGAGAGAGAGAGAGAGAGAGAGAGACCTTAGTCTGAACTACGTGCGCCACGCGCTACCCTCAGACACGGCTTTCCTATGCTCACAGCTTTAACCTTCCCCTATAGATGCAACCGACGGTCTACGTCCAAAGCGTCGGGTCTGCCGCCACCGGCTGCATGCGCATTAATAATTTAGCGCCCTTAATTTTCACAAATCCGTCTCGACTTGACTAGTTGACTCGCGCATCGGATTCTCCAATGTCGCTAACCGCAACTGTGTATATATCTACATGTACATTGTATTTACAGTCGGATCTGGAGACGGATAAGAATATATCTCTAACACCTTATTAGTTCAGTTTAACTTGACATTTGTAATGTTATTTAGCAGAGACATACTGTCACGAAGATGAATTTCGATTTGAAATTACATAAGCTTTTGTTTAAAAAGAGGCTGCCAAATGAAATTTGATGTGAATTATGAATGAACTGCATTAATAGTAGAAATAATTAATTCCACGTTAAACAGAACGCGCGTACATATTGTAATTCAGCTTTCACTAAAATTTCATAAAGCTATTTCGAAATTGTTGTTCGCGTTAAGCTAAAATCAGCTTATACGGAGGCGAAAACTTTAACATTAATTATCAAAAATAATAACGATGAACCGTACGTTATTGCGTAGAATCATTAAATCAACATAATGTATGTCGAGCTAATTAAAAAATTCATTGAAAGCCTTATGCTCTCGCACCTTTTCCATTGCAAAGTAAACAATGAAGTTCTATGAGTTATTTCATTTGTAATTCTGAATTTTAATTATTGGTTTTCATCTTTGCTGGAGAATAAAGTAATAATCTTTGACAATGGTACGCGGATAATGTGCTCGCTTGGGAAATCGGCAGAAATTCAATTGAAGCGGCGCGATTTGGTGGCGCCATCCCGTGACGATGTTAAATAACTATACACCATTCAATAATCCAAACTCGGTCGGTAATTCGCCACACAGCTATAATTCTGGAGAGAAAAAATTTTCCTCCGTTGTTGATCGAATTACATATCCCGACGCGAATTCGCTTCCCAAACGCAATTGCACATTCTCCTGCTCTCAATGGAAATATTTTATCTGCCTCGTTAAAACGTTCGGCACAATATCTCGCAACGCAATCGTGCAAAAGTAACATTTTATTTTATCTCACCATTTCTCGGTTAATCAGCAGTACTCTTACGTAGATAGGGATTACGACCACAAAGAAGTGGCTAATCAGCGGTACGATTCTTACCTGCAACAAGAAAAGAGAGCTTTTATCTAGCGAATGAAAACTTTTAAGTCTATGATTTATTCGTAGTAAAAAGATCGAAAAAGACCGTGCATTCGAAGCCTGTGCATGTTACTATTTAATGATACACAAATTAAATCAATTATACATATAATTTTGAATTTCTGTTTATATCTTTGCTAAATAGTTGGTATATTAAAATTATTGAAAATGAATCTGCTTTATACAACGTATATTACAACGATATTTTCAAATAATATTTTCAATATGCATAATACATGCTTTCGCATATTGTATTGCACAATCTTATATATATATATATATATATATATATACATATAGCGTAAATGATAGTAAGTATTAATAATAACTTTCCTTTGTCGAACGCTATACTTAGAATATTCGCTATATTCAACGTAGTAATAGCAAACGTAGAGAGGATATGAATTCATAGAGTTCTATCGTGACAAACGGAGTTGCGAAAGGGCGAGACTGCGTTAGCGTTTTCTCTCCCTCCTCTGACCCGCTCTTTCACTCTCGTACTCGTCCTTTTTCTAGCTTTGACGTAACGAGGCGCGTTTACATTCGTCGCTCAATTTGCATCCATTTAAGCGCTCGTCGCGCGAAGAGACATTTTCAAAAGCGCAAAGGAATTCTCCAGCTGCTCGTGCCAATGTCAACTTTGCTCGATGAGAGAGTAGTAGTAGTAATAGTGTCGTAGGCGGTAATTTCACTTTAGAGCAAAATCTGTTGTTAAGTGAAATGTAATAATAAGAATTTCAAGACGACGATCAATGTAGTGATAATTTAAATTGTTATTAAAATAGTTTTTCTGTATCAATCTGAGGATGTGATAGTAAACGAAAAACAATTTTTCATTTGAAGCTAAACATTGTCAGATGAAAATACAATTAATTATGACATACGTCATAAATATAATTTTTTAACCATAGCTCGCAATATTATAGGTAATTTTCCTCTACAGAGATATTCACTTTGAGCCAGTGGGTGAGAACTATCATTTTCAAACGAATAGCATTCTCGTGGTGTTCTCTCTGTTCTTGCTCGTGAGTGACGGTGCGACGTCTCGTTTTATTGCGTCCTTTTTCGCTACTGTTCTTTCTCTATCACTGTCCTCTTCCATTTCCCTCCATGCGAATCTACTATACTCCCGTCTCTTTTCCCCCCACTGTCTATCTCCTAACTCTATCGCCATTTCCGCGGGGCGAATTCGAAATATGATTTCCCGATTACCTTGGCGGGGAATTCCGTTTTGGATGTGCCGCTCTCTCTCTCTCCCTCTTACCCTCACTCTCTCTCTGTCTCTCTCTCTCTCTGTCTCTCTCTCTGTCTCTCTCTCTGTCTCTCTCTCATTCTGATATACCCTTCGCTTCGCGTTCGAGCGTTCATTAAGGCATTCAAACGGTTTACGAATTAAGCAATGCCGTAATTGCGGGCCGCGAATCCAAAACGAGGAAGATAGACTCGAACGAGGTTGTAGTGAGCGAGACAGAGAGAGAGAGAGAGAGAGAGAGAGAGAGAGAGAGAGAAGGTACTAAACGGAATACGGTAAAGTGACGGAGAAAGATAGAAGCATTAACACCTTCTCTCTCCCTCGCACTCTGGAAATTCCCGCGCGTCGATTCCACACTGCTCCTCGTCGCGCCTTGCCGTTGAATTCCAAGTGAGACTAGGACGACGGCAAGACTCCCTCTTCATCTCTCTCTTTAGTGCTGAAGAGAAGCGTACCATCGAGCATTCACTGCCGTGCTCGATTTTCCACCCCTGCTTCTATAATCCCGTTTGTCGCGACGAAATCCTTCTCTCTCCCCTCTTCTTCAACCTCTTCTTCAACCTCTTCTTCAACCTCTTCTTCAACCTCTTCTTCCGCATCCCTACCTACGAAAGTTCTATTTTAATTTGCGAAAAGGAGTCCTGTCTCGAAACCAACCCTAGACATTGTTAACGACTATATATAACGCCTAACTCTTCTCTCTCTCCCTCTCTCTCTCTCTCTCTCTCTCTCTCTCGAAAGTCGTAAGATGCAGCAGAGAAGTACTGGAAACACAGAAACCGAATGGAAAGTGCTTCCGCTTATTCATTTTTCGGAATAGGCCAAACGACCTGGTCTCGTATAATAGACAGTCCCGAAAATTGCTTTCGCCTTTTTCTTGCTACTCTACTACGAAGACGAAACGAGAATCTTTATATATATGCAAGCAATCTCAATGCGCAGTAGCATATAGAAAAGCAGCATGTAGAAAAGAAAGGTAGGTTATATGGAAGAGCGAAGGACGTCCGTTTTATTTTCATTTCCTTCCATAATCTACTTGTATCTTCGATTTTCAGCAATATCATTTTCACATGTACATATGGGAAAATCTTTTTCTGTCTTGTTCTCTACTACTGTTACTTTTCCTCCCGTTTACTTTCGCGATTCTTCGAGATTCACACCTAGCGCATGAACTCGTCTTATGAGAAAATAATTTCAGAGACGTGCAGGTGCGCATGAAGGATACGACTGCAAAAAATTCATGGCCATTCTCAATACGACTCGGACAATTTGAACGGCCGTAATAAGTTTTACTGTACGACCTGTTCGAAGTATCGACGTCGTTTCTTTAAACTCGAGACTTCCATTGACACTTTATTCGTCCTTTATTCTCGTAGCGCGAAATAGGCAATAAATATGAGTTAATTTGAAAATAAGAAAGATCCGAAAGCTGATAGACTGAATCATATCGACAATCAGATTTTCTATCTCTGACAAGTGATAAAAATATTTTATTATACGAGCTTTGCTCTCTTCTCTGTGTTTGTAAACGATATATATGTATACATGTCAGCTAGAAATGTATTATTAAAGCGCGAATCCATTCGATACTACCGTTGGTACCCGCTTGTACAAGTCTATCTAACAAAAAGGAGATCCAGTCTGCAAATCCCCACAAAAGTGGTTCATGGATATTTTAATATACAAAAAATCTCAACGCTTGAAAAATGAAAGAAATATCGTACAACCTCGATGTGCGCTTTTTGTCACAAAGTACTGCACTACACTCTGTCTCTCTCTTTTTTTCCACAAAGTATGCTGCATAAAAATTCAAGAAGAAGAGATTTTCATGCATCTCCGAATAAGAGACTAATTCGACCATTTGTCAGCTCAAAAGTATTCTTTTTGCTGATTTTTTTTGTTTTCAAAAACACAGACATCTTAGAAAAAACACATCTAGTAAGAACGATATTCATCATCTATAGTCATAACTCTAGAACAACAATATTAAGGAAGGTATTAAAATACATTAATTTCACACACATAAATGCATCCTACAGTGCTTCCTAAGAGAAATTAAGCTTTCGCTCGAACGCGCACCGATATCTCAGACATTGTTCAAGTTCTCATCGCATGCATATTCAAGAATGATTCGTTAATCCGGTTCTACGTTTCATCTAACGCAAGCTTCATATTATCTCATTCCATCTATTCCTCTCGATAGCAATTATTTATTATGTGACGTAAAATTACGCTCATATGATAATTAATTAACTGCTTGGCATAAAAGTTGACGCATGTGACAGTGAATAATGCAATTAGTAAGTCTCATGGGTCCACTAAACTTCCTTGGCTGTACGTACGAGCTTCCTCTCTCTCTCTCTCCCTCTCTTCTCTCTCACTTCTCTCACTCGCATTCGTGAAAAATGAGTGAATGGCGGATGAAATATGAGCCTGTCAGTGGGTGATGTCGGAGAGCGACGATTCGCGAGTAATACGTCCAACTTTGCAGCACTGTAAAAATGGCGCCAACTTTTTTAAAGAGTCTCCCTTAACCTACCAGATCAATGATCGATCTCTTCTTTTCGAAAAGTACATATGTATAATCATAAATACACACATATCTATGTTGATACGTTGTCTATGTACATCGTTGTAACCGAGATCTTTTACATTTACGTCCAACTGTTGGTTCGTTGCACGAAGTCGAGAGACTGTCCTTTCAAAGGAACACCCAATATTTACGGAATTGTAATTAGGCGAGGACGTCTGGGCGATACGTGAGGCGTTACTGCAGCAACCGCTGGTTTAATCACAAGAATAATCACTCGTCCTGTTTACGAATAATATTAGCAGCGAGCTTTGGCAAACTTGTCTCTCTCACTCTCGTGGCGACACCAGCGGCGCCACCAACGGCGCCACCAACGGCGCCATACACGTAACGCAAAATACAACGTAATTAGTAAAGTCCACAGTTCCAGCGCGTACCTCCCTCTCTTGTATGAGTGAGAACTATGTCCTTCTCTCCGGCTTTCTATCCGGCTTTCTATCTGACGCCTCTTTATCCGTAGTCTCGCGTCGTCCGACCGGTACACGACTGTTACTACTTGCGCCTCATCACATAGACACATACACACGCGTACATATATACAATCCTCTCATCCCCTTGAAGTCGGTAGCTCTCATAACAAGTGGATATGCATAATTGTTCTCATCTGGTCTATCTGTCTCATTCTCTTGACTGTAAGCTCGCAAATTTTACCCTATTCTCACCCGTATTCTTTCTTGAAACAATCTAGCGAGAGAGAAAAACGAGCTCTTTCCCATTCTTCTTTTTCTTTCTTTTCATTTTTGTGGAAATGGCCGGAAATTATTTACGAGCAGCGTCGTCGGTCACATGTATGTAATAAACTTGAGGGAACGAGTGTGGTGTGCGATATGTATAAGTGGATTTCTTCCAGTCCGAGTAGGGTTATGGCCGGTTATCCATGAGTAGAAAGGTGGACGAATCATTACTCGCTGTTTCTTGCTTGCGGTGAAGATTTCTTCTGCTACTGCTTCTACTGCTACTACCTCTTTTATTCTATTTGGCTTTTATACTTTTGCTTTATTCGATGTTTTACGGCGGTAGCGCGTACCCTCTGCTTACTGTAAGGATCTTGGAGCAAAATACTTTGTAGCCAACTGCTTTACGAAGCATTATACATACTACGTTATATTTCTACAGTCGATACATTTATGGATGGATCCAATTACTGACGGCTAAGTCAAATTAGAAGTGCCATCATTACGAATTTTTTATTGTCCAATCCGTGTTATCTGGATCTATTAAAAAAAGATAGAGTTATAGATATTTTTTATATTCTAACCATGTATTTGCTTTGTAGCGTGTACCCATGTTTATTTATCCTATCATTTGTAAATCTATGCATATGTGTAAAGTGCAATGATGTAAGAATATCTATGCTAATTTTAAGTATTTTACTCAATTGTTTTAACGCCCCATTTAGTACGGTTATAATTAGACAAATGAGAAAGACGTCTTGAATATTTATAATTAAATTTATAAACCCAAGTAGTGATTCCGATATCGAAAATCCTATTATTGATGATCACTATTACTGACGAAATTTTATTTCGATATCATCGGGTTGATAAATGTATGCCAATACCCTAGTATTAATTGGCCAATGGCCCAGTGATAGTCTACCAGCGGTACTGTAAGCCATTACCGACCTAATATTGAACCAGTACTGGATTGATCAGAACGGGCTATAATTTAAAACCAGTATTTTGCCAGTATTGGCGTACATTAGAAAACCACTATAGTTTTAAGTCAGGTTATAATCTGATATGCCAGCATTAAATATATGCAAAGTATATGTAAAAAACAGAATTATAATTATTGTTATTAACATGTTTACATCTTTACATATTTACTTATCTGCATAAATAGAAAATGACATTTAAATCTAGTATTGGCGTTCACTACTCAACCATTGCGCAAATTGCTTCAAATTCTCTGTTTTAAATTTAGCACAAGAGCATTGGATCAGTACAGTATCATAACTCTGGTCTATTTTTATCATCCCGATATAGAACCAAGGTTGGACTAGTATTGGCATCCAATTTACTGGTTGTCCGTAAAGGAACAGTAGTGGCCCGTTGTTACAGTACAATAAAGTTGCAGGGCCTCATGTGTATTTTGATTTACTTACACACTATAAATATTATAATATTGGCATGATTCAGTCATCAAGTATTGGCTAAGATGTTTATATTGAATCAATACTGGGCAGTATCTCTATTTTCAGTATCGAATGATTGTTAGAGTCAGTGAGTATTGCCATATTTCAAATGATTATAATAAATAAATTAATTATTATTATTCCTACAAAGAAAAGTTTGGTGTTTTTATTTCCACTAAATCAATAAATAATCCCACAGAAAAAAATAAAATGACGGGTTCAAAAAGAAATCGTTGTCATCGTTACATTAGTTTTATTTCAATTACCGATCTCTGACAAGCGAATATTTAGTAGCACGAAATTGAGCGAGATCACGGACCATTGATAATATCGTCTGCAGTGCAGGATCGAAGAAAACTATACTTTCAGAGAAAATATATATACGAGTAGCAAGAACCACGAGATTCTCCTTAGAAAGTAAGGGAGAGAGAGTGAGAGAGAGAGAGAGCGCGGAGCTGTGCGCCACGCAAACTTACACAGGGTAATGAAAAGGAGGGATGAAAGCGGAAGTAGCAGGAGGGGCCGACAAGGTCGTAAGCCGCACTTTGAGGATCGCGCGCGGGGCGCTGATTGCAGTGACATTTCCATGCTGCCTGCGATCTAGCAGCAGTAGTAGCAGCAGCCGTCCTCGTGGCTCGTTACCTTTCACGACTGCTAAGCTCGTCTTATTGCCTTCGTCTTCTCTCTACTCCACCTCCTTCTTCTTCTTCAGCGAGATGAGGAGGACTTTTCATTCAACGAAAGCAACGAGGAGGTAGAGGGGAGTAATCGGTGTGTGAAAACGCGATTTAGAGTATACAGCACGCGCGCGCGTAAACGAACGTGTGTCAAGAGTGTCATTACACCAGCGTCGCTATAGCAGTAGTACACACTTGGCCGATTATGGCTTCTTCTTTCAGTCGAAGCAGCCAGGGAAAAACTCTATCTTAGAAGTGCGCAAACGAGCGCGAGTTATATACATATATAGACGATGGCAGCAGCAACAGCTATGCGAAGATCAAGCGACGATCAAACGGCGGTAGCTCTCTTTCTGTCGGGCGTGGAATGCAAAGTCGCTAGCCCATTAGAAGGCACTCAAAGCACTTCCCCGAGACGTGCTGCTCAGCTTCACTGCGGGGGTGGCGAGAGTACGCGCCGGCGATTTAATCGGCGCAGCTACTAGAGAAAACTACGAGGAGAGCGAAGAATTGTTTTTTTTTACAAAGCTCGCTGCTTTCTCTACATACACACGCGGCTCCTTCGCTGCTGCTTCTGCTGCTACTGCTGCTACTGCTGCTGCAGCTGCTGCTTTGCTTCTTTATACGCTCTTTCGGGTTTCGAACAGGAAAAGAGAGAGAAGGAGGAGAGAGAGCGAATTCCTAATGTTTAGAAAGCTGCTCTGCACCCAGGCCATAAAGCTTCTCTTGCTTGCTCCGTGGAAAAAGCAGAGTGCGAGCGTGAGGGATGGTTAGCCAACGGATAAGAGTAAAAAAAGGGAAGAAGCTTTTGCGCCGAAAAAAAGCAGCCGGAGAGAAAAAATATGGTAATGAAAAGCGGCGGTCGGTCTGAAATAATCATGAGACGGCTAAAACGCGGCGAATCTTTCGTTTATCACGACCAGTCCGGCTTTCGAGTTAGAGCCTGAGTGTACGCTCGAGTTGCCGAATATGTCGTAGGTCAGCAATTCCGTTCCACCGAGAGTGCACATAAATCTGTCCTGCGCGCTAGCGGTAGCCTCGTGTCCTACCAGCAGCAGTAGTGGTAGTCCGTAGAGCGGAAATCAGTTGGTTTCCCCCCCACTAACGTTGCTCTACCTATACGTTACACGTGCTGCTTCTGCTGCCGCTATTCCCTATGCGTCTTCTTGCCTCGGCATGGCTACTGGTCTTCCGTTGCTATATACTGCTCGTCGCAAATGTAAGACCGCCTTGTCGGATCTACTCCGCACGTACTGCACTACGTACGCATAGCTTCTCTGCAATCAAGCTCTTATTTATTCGATCATTAGTATCGACGACATGAATTTCCTACCTCGATCGATCAAAAAATTTCGCACGGGTAGAGCAGCTATAATTATTTTAATGTACGTGAAAAACTTTCATGCAATTACCATGATATTCGAATATCACTAGTAATAATGGATTGATACATTGATCCAGTATTATAATACTGGATCAGTATTCAATCTATACTGGAATGATAATAACAGGTAAAAGTAGAAACTATGTACTTATCCAGTACTTTTAAATGATTCTGCCTCGAGTGTACAGTCTATGAACTAAAAGAGTATGTCGAGCCAGTACTGTGAAAATTTTCTTGCTCCAAAATTCTAATTAGGTTTAGATAAGTATTAATCTTTCAGATTTACTCCGATTTCTCATAAATTGCAGTTTATGTTGTACACATTTTCAGCTACAACTTGCGTCCAATAAGCGGTATTGGTCCAGTATTGACGTACATTATTCAATTACTGAATAATTTTCTGTGCACTTCAAATCTGATATACCAATATTGAAACATTGCATTACCATAATTCTGGCACATTCTTATCATTTGGATTTTAAAAGAACAATTTACCCATCGTTGCAAATGGTAAAACACTAGTAGTGGCTTTTTTGCAGTAAAGGCGATTTTAGCAAGGAAACCTTTAGTAATTTTATATACTCTGCTGACTCGTTTTCCAAGGGCATCACACAATTCTTTAAACATCCCTTAAATATATATTATGTATATATGTATTTAACTCACTTTTTTGTTTGTTCAGATAAATCATTATTTTGCTTTAAACTAAAAATGCTCCAACAGCAGAATATAAGCATATACCTCTAATAATGCAGCCAGAGGTAAATTCACTTTCAATTCATGCGTAGTTAGCAGCTTCAGCATAATAAGCTATTTCGTTTGCGGTTGTAAAAAGTCCATAAACGTAGCCAAGCACATTTAAAACGCACGAAGTGGCCTCTGTAAGAGTGACGAATACACAGACGATTACGAATCGAGCCGAAAGTTTAATAATTAAAGTGCTCCCGTGTATTATTTATTAAGGTAGAAAACAACACAATCCAGTTTCGAATCCTTCGCAACGACTCTACATCTACGTATATGTAAGCAAACACGAGAACGTTTCTATGATAAAAGTTTTCCTTACAATAGACCACTTTTTAACATTTTTTTCGTGAACTTAAACTAATAAAACGTTACATTAGCTAGGATATCTATGACTGTTCAACTAGAGCTAGATTTACATCTTCCTTTCAGCGTATTTGAAATGCATATGCGCTGAAAAAACTCTATATGCATTCTTCGAACAATAGCCAAGGACCGCGCCACACCGTCTTTCTTTTATTGGAGTTTAAAAGTTGTCGATGGCGACAATGTATCATCGACGATGTATAGCCCCCCCTTGCCTTCACCCCCACTCTTTTCAGAAAAATGACGCGCTAGAAGGAGCTTTCCATTCTCAGCTCGTGTAAATCATGCGGAATACATCTTTATCCACGAATACTAGCGGCGAAAGCTCGAGCATTTGTTATTTGATAGCTTTGCTGCAGTAGAGACGTAGCTAACCAGATGTTAGAGCATAGATATATAAGCCGAGGAATCGAACAAACATGACGCGCCCTATGCTAATGCACTGAGAGAAAGACAGAGAGAAATAGAAATAGATGTAGATTTAGATATAGATTTATTGAAAAGGTTAAGGACTCAACGCCTTGAATAGCCGGCAGTATACAGTGTATAAAACAAAAATAACAATATGTCCGCAATAATTATAGTTTAAAATAGAAAATTATAAAAAAAGAAAGTAATAATAGCGATGAAATGATATATTATGTTATATCTCATTTCGTTATTATTATGTTATTACAGAAAAATGAAGATTTTAGACTAGAATGAAAGTGATGCAACGATGATTTTAATAGTACTATCTTAACAATAGCGCAGGTCACTATAAAAACTTAGATCTAACGCAATATAATAAATTAATGCAAAACAAAAAAGGTAGGTAAAAAAAAATAAATCACACAAAGGTGTGCCGCAACAAATATAAGCGCAGAGAAGCTGTAAAGCATTTTCTGCGGAAATCACGACGGAGATGCACTGAAAGGGCATTTCAAAGATATATCACCCCAATACTGAACGAATAGAATAGACATAAGGTTCTGAAGATATTAATAATATTAATAATATCTTCAGAACCTTATGTCTATTCTGTTCGTTCTATCACCCTAGTAATAGTAATCCCTGAAGACGAACGCTCAAGAAGATAATCGGGTTTTTCATTCCTGATAACAGACGCCAAAACGCAGAGTACAATCAATTCGCGATATGCTTCAAACGGGAGAATTTCATTGACCCATCAAAAGTGTGATGTACTTCCATTTTTGCACACTTAAAATAAGAAAAAATGAGGGCCTTGATCATAACTTGATTTGAGGGCGGAAGAAAGCCCAGGCTTTTTTACAAACGATGGAGAGCGAGAGGATGGCAGTCAAACAACACTGTTCTCGCTACGTTAAGGTCGATTCAATCGTGAGGCCAAGTAGCTTAAGGAGTCAAGACACCTTTAAACAGAAAAGAAACAGAATTTTTTTATTGACTATCTTTATAGGAAATTTCTCATACTACAATATCCCGTTTGGATTTTAACGGTGTCTAAGGTGTCTCACGGCCTCCTTAACTTTGGGACAAGGCGCAATGGTGATTCCATTGATAATAATAGGCGGTATATCCAAAAAAGGAATCCTATTAATAAAGGCGCGAGAACTAACCCAAAGGACCTGGATTTAGTCGGGCTAATAAAGAGACCATTATCAGTAGCGATATTGCGAGAAACCGAGCTGATGTTACATGCAGAGAAGGACGTTGATGATTATAACATTAAAAGCCGAATGAAAAATCAATGGGGATAATAAAGGCCACATTCTTAGAATCGATAGCGCATCAAAAATCATCGATGATGCATACTAGGACCGTGTACGTGTCAAAGTTATGCCTGAAACCTGATTGAATCAGATTTTGTAGCTCTCGCTTAGCAACAAAGTCATATAATTGGTTAGTAACTAGATTTTCAAGGATTTTAGACACTGCAGGTACAACGCTAATCGGTCGAATGTCAGAGTGCGACAGAGAGATAAAGACTGGAGTCTTAGTTTTCGGTAAAGGGAGAACCATCGCGTACTTCCAGATCGAAGGAAAACTAAAACATTACAGCTAGTAGTTGCAGATGTTGATCAATGGGCCCGGAATGGCAGACAGACAATCACGCAAGTGACGCAATGGGAAACCGTCCACGTCTATTACATTAGAGCGAATCGAAAACCTGCAAAAAATAGAGCAGTTTGATATATACGAAAAAAATTGTCTCGCCGAGGTGAAAATCAACCGACGACAGGGTCGGATGGCATGGGATGACATAGGTACTTGATACGAAGTGCCTGTTGAGAGCATCATCATCGACAGGCGACGGATCATTGTCTAACTTTGCGAGCCCAAGTCTAAAAAAATGAGTGTTTCGCATTACGGAAATCAATTTGTATACGGTTGCTAAGCGTTCTATGTCGAATACACACTTCAGGACGAAGAGCTTTCCAGGCATTATTCCTCTCGCGTATGAGCGGACGAAGAATCTCATTGAACCACGGGGAGTTTTAGTTCTTGATTGACCACGGCTTAAAAGGTGCTAGCGTATCATACGCAGAGATGATAGCTTTGGAAAAAGACCTCGGCGAGATGGAGAAACATGAATAATCAATTGTAGATCAGAGGCATTAAAATGATGCATTGCTCTGAAGGACAAGCATTCAAGATTGAAAGAGTAAAGAAATTCCCGAAGCCCTAGACTCGGCGTAGAAGAAGAGCTTCGCTCAATATTAAAATCGCCCATAAGTATCGTAGTCATACGAAGGGCCGTAGTTCAAAATGACATTCTCAACGTCGCACCGGTAGACAGCTTTGGAACAGCTAAAGATAACTCCACAAAGTAGTTTCCGATCGGCAATATCGATTTCGATGAATAAGAATCGCGGACGTTTAGAGTAAACAGCTGGCTGCTGTGATATGCATACAATTTTCAAACGAACAGAATCGTGGGTGTGAAGGTACCCTGGGATGCTCACTATAATATTGTCAATAGACGGTTTCAGAATGATCTCTGAAATATAAAAAATATGCCATTTTTTCGCCGCAACGATGGATTTGAAGTCATTGAAATGGGCTGCAACTGTGAGGTCGACTGTCCAATGGCGAGATGGTGCGTAGAGTAAATATTGGAATTGTACAATGAGAGTTGAGACGCGGGAGCTGTGTGGCGTTAACTATAGAGCTGTTTACACGCTCTATCGTGAGCTGCGTGCTCGGGATAATTATTACGACCGCCTTGGTATCATTATTACCTGCATTATTACGGCCGCCATACAATTACAACTACGCCGATTGCGCAAGTCTTCACAGTCCCAAGAACTATGATCGCCAGCGCAATGAAAACACTTTACAGGGCTTTTCCACTCTTTAGGAGCATGTCTAAATTTGCAGCAGTTGGAACACGCAGAATAGACGCGTGATCGTAATAGCGATATTATATAGGTACACATATTATAGATAAACTGTCGACCGACTGCTCGGGAAAATTTTGCTTTTAAGTGCGATGGAAATTTCATCAGGGTCGTCAAAAATACGAACCCGCGAGTTACTTTTAGTAAGTTTTTTTTACTTCAAACCTTGCTAATCATAGCTCGGTAGATTTCCCAAGAATACCATGATTCTGGGAGTCTTCCTCGATAACGTATTTATCGTGGCCGAAAAAGATAAAGTCGAAACGTAAACCCAACTTAGAGGAACAATCATACTGCAAAAATTTGTCCTTCGTGGATACCGATGATGGGAAGAGTAAAGAATCTGTAGTGAGAAGATGTAGCAATATTAGAATCGCTACTGCTTGACGATAGAATTGAAGAGGCCTTCTTGCGTATGGATTGCCTTCGAGACAGTAGTTGAGATGTTAAAGATTTTATATAGATAAATTTTATACATAAACCTCTATGGAGAGGCATTGACTGTAGATGATAAATTACGCATGTCATTTAGCAATAACAATACCGCACTAGAAATTGCATTCTAACACACAGCAGTACTAGATGAGCATGAAAATGCCGAATGAAGCGAATTAATAGTCTGTCGCAGAGTCTATTTACGCTCGGTTTCCTTGCCGTTACCAAGCCTGCTGAGTAGAGTGTCCAATCCGGCTGATACCTTGACTCCAAGCGATATCAGCTCGGCTTCAGAGATCGACGAGGCAAGCAGCGGAAAGGGGGTTGGGGTGGATGTCCTCGCGCAGCGGCTTAGGTGTACTCATCTCACTTGATCAAAGTACACATTAAGCACACGAACTGAAGAATAGCCAAAGGAATCGATGATAGGGCAGGCGTGAGGCTATTGCGAAAACAAGCAAATATGGCTGTATAACTCCTCGACGATTGGCAGATAATCCAGTAATGAATTCTTATTACTCATCAAAATGATGAGAAACCAAGACAGACACTGACTCTGAAAATTAGTAGGAGGGTGGCTTGTAAGAAGGCGCATGCAAGGATCGTCTAAAAAAAGAGCTCCTAAGGCAGCGGACCAGCAGAAAAGTGTGTCTGTGCGGAGCACAAATAGAAGCATCTGAACACTACTCACCGGAGAGAGTGAGAGAGAGAGAGAGAGAGAGAGAAGGAGAGAACGCGGCTCGTACATCACCGGAGAGTTTCGAAATTCGCGACGGCCGCGTTGGGACCCCTGGAGAAAACACGAAGAGTGGAAGGAAAATCCCTTTGGCGCGCGTACGAGAGTAAAAGAACACGAAACCAGTAGTAGTCTCTGTATATATGTTCGCTTCTGCGCTACCGCTCAACCTTCCTCCAACGCTTTTCTCCTTTATATATATATTATATACACGCATATATGTATATGATATATATATATAAAACACTACTCACTACTCAATATATATATATGGAGAAAGAGAGAGAGTTAGAAAGAGAGTACTGCACGGTCCGGCTGCTCGTCGCGCTTATACTTTACGAGCAATGCCATAATCTCGGTTGCCAACGATTTTTAATGGGAAATAAATCCTGTATAGCTCGGCCGCTAGACACTCGAGAGACTTGATAAGTCCTTTTGCGGAGGGAGCGAGATGAAATTTATCGCGATAGAAAAATATTCCGCTTTGATATCGTACTTCCACTCAGCTGTCCCCTTGCGCTCGCTCGGTCGAGTTTGCGCGGGTGAGAGAGAGAGTAGTCGCTTCTTCTTTTGCTTTATCGACGATTTCATCCTTCCGACTCGTCGTTATTTTTCCTCGTTTTTTTCGTCCTGTCGTTTTAATGAGTTTCTCCGCGGCTGCTTTTTGTTGTACTTTATATTGGCTAATAAACTCCGCGTCTTTATATGTATAGATGTGACTGGAATATATATTTTATTCGTAAGAGTTGTTTTTTTTCTGCTCGTACTCGCTCAGTGACAAAATTGCTCATGCAAGAATAAAAGTTAAGGAGACGATTTAACGAATCTAGAAAAGAGAAGGTATACGGATCGTCGGAGAATAAGAAATTCCTTGAACCGCAGAGTGCAAACACGGCTTGATTCGCTAAATTCATGAATCCGCAGCAGTAGCGGTAGGTATTCTTCACGGAGAAAACTCATTGAAAAGAACCACAATTTTGAAAAGTGTACTTTTCGAGGGTAGAACGACTGTTCTTTACTATGTATATCTATGTACTTACAGCTTCTAACTATCTGACAAGTTTTATAAACATTATGCAAACTGGACTGTAGGTCTGCTGACAAGTTACACACAGTAGTGTGCACCGAGAGCGAAGAAAGAAATACAGAGAATGAAAAAGAGATGGATTATATTTGTTATTCATTTCCCTCTCTTGTCCGAAAATATGCACGGCCATGGCTTTAATTTTAAATTTTCTCGTCGAAGAATCAGCGCGCCGAGGAATTTGCATGTAAATCGTCTGTCAATACCAGTCGCTGCGCGGTCGTCGCCATCAGCGCGTCTACTTTTACACGTAGCCCCCCCCCCCTCCCCCCCTCTCTCTCTCTCTTCGATATATAGACGTGGGAGAATATATCCCTGCCTCTGGATTATTTGACTATGACATTTCCCTTGATTCCCGTTGCCGTTCGTCTTCTTGTACAGACGTATATACATATATACCTGTACAGGTATTCGGTCGTGCGTTTCTCTTAGTGGTTGACGAACTGTTGGATTTGCGTGATTTTCGTCTTGCCAATCGGGAGAAAAACACGAGCCTCAAAAGTAGAAAAAGAATTCTGCGAGTTTCGATTTCATAAAGAGGCAACGTCGTGTAAGTTTCTCACTTGTCACATAGCTGCTTCTCGTTCTTCTCCTTCTTATATACCTTTCTCTTTTCACGTGGCTCATAGCTGCTCGAATCTACTTTAGCAGGATTGTCACGTAGCGTTCATGCGTGTGATCTCGCTCTCTGTGCAAACATATTCTGTATTCTCGGAGGACATGCGTTCTCGACTACGATACTATACATCGAAATACGCAAGACAGCAGCAGCAACCATCTAAGTGTATAGCGTCGGGCAAGTTTGATGCGGATACTCCGATGCATGCACTTCGATCCATATCTCCGGCTGTATAACTATATATGCTCTGCCAGTAACAGTGACAGTCCTCCTACATATATGCCTGTGCATGTATGTATATGAGTATGCGTTTGCGTTTGTGCGCGCGCGAGAACGCGGGCATCATCAGTATAGAGACGGTATATAGCAGTATCTCTGACATTTTGCGTACACGTGCGTGCGTGTGCCGCTGCTGCGTTTGCCGCACATATACACACCCCCTGTAATTACGGATAACGCAAGCTCTCTCGCTGTTTGCTACTGTTACGCACTCGCAGCTCACCTAGCTTACCGTCTAAACCCATTGATATCTACGTATTTGTCACTTACACCAGGAGAACTCGCATTGCGCACACCATCTACCTGAGAACAGTATATTATATTAAATTACACCTCTGAATCTCAAAGCTGTTGGTGAGATGCACTGCGTGAGAGAACGCGATTTACGTACCCTCGAGTAATACTCTCCACCTATAGTATCTACTGATTCTGACGTTGTTTGTAGAGAGAAAGCTTCTTTACCTCAATGGAAGGAAATCTTGCAGAACTCATCGCATCCGCTTTGATGCAATTGATATTATCGATATAATTTGATAATGATAATGATGATAATAGATATATTGTTATACATAGTTGAGGATTTGTGAAGTACAGCAGTAACAAAGAGAATAATTAAACCCGACGTGCAATCCGAACAGCGAAGAAATTAGTTCATCAACCTGGCGCATTACTTATAAACTTTATATAGCAATATACATAGAGCTCAGTCAGTAATTTACAGCGAATGTCTAATCAAAGCGTGCGTGAGAGGATTTGTCAGTCAGCTGCGAGAACTGCAGCATTGCATAATCATTTCACTTTGACCTTAACTCAATAAGTAAATAATGCACAAAGGCGCAATGAAAGCGCGTTTCTCTCTATATGTGCGTATGCTTTCGTATGTATAAAGCAAGACTTGCATGTCGTGATACATAATACATTGACGCACATACCGGAGTTAAGCGGCGTGACATTACGGTGCACCGCAAGTCGTGCAATTATGAAAGCAAGGTTGTCTCGTGTCGTGTATACATATATGCCGCATGCGCGTTGACTCAATGATGTGCTTAATGAATTCTCGTAACAGGAATGAAGTCATATTTTTATCTTTCCATCACTTTGTAACACATAATCCTATTAATTGTTTTTGTGCTCAATTGTATGTGTATAATGTGCAAATCCACAAGATATACTGTAAACAGCTCGATATCTGAAAATAGAACACTTTTTGGTCAAGTCACGTTGATCGAATCCTATTCTCCTAGTCGCTAGTTGGTCTCATACCTGTTCGTATATCACTCGTTTTTTTTGGCTACGATTGTAAAAACATAATTATACTGATTTTTTAAAATTTTAGAAAAATATTCTTTTTTTTCAATTGCCTTTGAGATCTGTATAAATGATCTTCATTATAAAAAAAAAACTGTTAAAATTGTACGCACAAATAAAAAGATTTTTATATTTGAATATAGAAAATACCATCATTTCTGAGAGGAAAATTGTTTTTCAAATATTACAAAAATTTTTGTAATTTTTGTAATTTCCAGGTAACGATTTGTTTGCAGTATTTTGTGAATTTAGTTATGTATATTGTGCATAGTAAATTTATATAACGATATGGTAGGCGTTGTCTTACCACACCTGAAGCGAATCCACTTGAATAGATCAATTATCTCTAATAGTCTTGAGTGAGCAGGTCGACTAATAATATTCAGATCTCTAAGCGCGAACTCGGACAGTGATGATAAAGCATTAATATCTAGTTCCCATAGATGTACGTGTCGATAAAATTAATCAAAAAAGGCATATGTAATTTGCCATGAAGTATAATGTTTTCAGAATTAATTAATCTCGAGGACTTATCACGTAATTATGACCAAGGAGTCAGCCACAAATAGCACATGCCACCTTAGAGGTCGTCGCACGCGAACAGTTTTACCTTATTCCCAGCCGGTGTACGATTTGAGAACTCGCTTAAACTTCGTCTCTTCGATTGGCACTTCTTAACTTTCCTGTCCCTAACTCCTCGTAAAACAAACACTCGAATGTTTTATTAGAAAAAAAATCTCATCCGCATCGCTAGGATTATTGAAAAATATCCTATACTACCACCGTAATGTTAGCTCCTTGTTAAAGTTTCTTGGCAGTGATATTTTATTGTTGGCGTGGAACATCGCGATAGCAGCTTTTAAAAAAATTGGACAACTGTGCCAGAGATTCGAGTGATTCTCGGGATCGGGTAAAAAATCACGCGCTCACTACAGCTAATCCCAACGTTGTATTTGTACCGTTGAATGCAACTGAGAGTAAGAGAAGCTACCGCTACTATAGGTCGGGTGTCGATACGGTCGCGCTAGCGAGCTCTCATTCAAAATAACAATTAACGCGATTGTATTAATCCACTCGGAATGATTACTCGTTCGCTATAGCGAGTCTTTCGACAGAGTGATAAAAACGGACCAGGCTCTTACTCGAAATGCCCTTGACACGATGCGTATGTATAGGCGTGTATAGTGAGTTAATGGAGATGAGCACAATCGCAATCATTTGTTTTGGTTGCGGTTAGCTGCCGAGTGTATTAAGAGAGCCGCCACATCCCTAACAAAGCACGTTGTTTGCTGAAGGAATATTGATGGCGAGGTAGAATAGAACTCGTTGAACAAGTGCATTAATGCATCTCGTACTACTATTATTACTGCTGCTACAACTTTGGTCTTGATTAGGATCATATTTTCGAGTGATCAAAGCCTGAAATGAATCGTTCTCTCAATGACGGAGTAATAGCGAATTTGCATGAATGCCGCAAATAGAAATTATTTACTCTTGCAATGCATTCCGATTCGAAATTGCAAATATGTATACGAATTCCGTACTTTACTGTGTATTAGACACAAGTTGGTTAATTTGTAAAATCGATTTACAGCTCGGCTGATTAAAAAAAAAAGAAACAGAATAAAGGCGAATAAAATAAGAAAATTGCGCACGTTCGATTTCCTCTCTCACTCCGGTAGAAAAGTCAACAGTCTTTGGTTATTTTCCTGCTCCTTTGAAACCATTCACCGTACTATTTGCCTTGTATAATAAACGATCGTTGCACCGAGCGCCAGTTAGCTTACCCCTTTGTGGTAACGAGCTTCGCTTTCTTACTCTACGTTGCCGTCGCCACGGGGGTGGTCCCTTATCTTTCTCTCTCGCACACACACACTTTCCGCGAACTTTACGTGGCTTTCCTTACCGTTATTATACGCTACAGAGCCGAGCAACGAAGTCGTTAAAGTATCAATGATTAACATAATCCCGCCGGAGCAATTACTGTTGCGCGACTTTGGCTATCGTCCCTACCTCTCTCTCTCTCTCTTTCTCTCTCTTTCGCTTGAAAAGTGCAAGGCAAGTGGCACACGCGCGCGCGCGCGTAAAAGAGCGCGATTCGCTCGTTCTCTTTATCTGTATCCCAGCGGTAACGGACAGCTTCATAGAAATTGTATCTAAGGTTTTTGCTCGTCCCATTTCGTGCGAGCGCAAGCACTTTTTCGTGAGCGACTTTGCTGGATCTAGGGATTTTTCAATTATTTCGCGCTAAGCGGCAAGCCCTTGAGCGATACTCGGCCATGAGCTCTTGCGAAATATTATACGAGAGTTTCTTTTTCATTTATAGATTAGAAAAAATTTCTTTATTTACTTTACAAAGATTAAAATAATAAAGAGTTTTCATAAATTTGAGTCATGCTAATATTATTGTTTATGATGTGGCAGAAAAACTAGAGTAGATGGATCGAATATAAATAACATAAAATGTTTATCATTTCGTATAAAATAATTTTTATATGGCTGAATAAAAATATGATTCGAATGCAGAAAATTAAGGCTTCATTCGCAGTCATTATAAGCATTTATCAGCTCGGGATGAAATTTATTCATTAGATACGCAAAAAGTTTGAAATACACAATTTGATCGGACTCTTTCGAAACATTTTTTTTAGATAATTCTTTAAAAATGATTTTATGCAAATATATATGTTAGATATCTGTTATATTCCTTCTAATTGGAATGTATACAGAATATGTGTACGATGAAGTAACTCCGAAACAATTTATACAATTATAACTTGTACCGTGACGTAAAATAATTTTTTTAAATAAATCATCTAAAGTTATTTTTCAGTTGTTTTGCAATAGTGATGTAATTAATTACTTGGTAAATCTTTTTACATTTTCACTTAACTCATCTTTTTAGTTTGAAAAATAACAAATTTACTAATTATTTATCATTCATTTACTTCTTATTATTGCAATAGAATTTATTATTTAATCGAAGTTTATATTTAGTGCAAATCATTTTACAATGGACTAATAACATGATATCTTAACGATGAAAAAGTCTCTATAAGTAGATCTGACATGGATATAGTCAGACATGGGATCCGATAAGTCTCGTCGAGTCATGTAGGCTTTCATTTTAAGTCTCACTTTTTACTTATTATTATTATTATTATAGGAGGAGAGGCAATGTACCCAGCATTTAGGTTATACACCCATTGTACCATCCCCTGAACTGGTTTGTATACTCGCGTAGCCCTGTTTCCCTCAAAAAGAGAGAATAGAACCCGAGCTAGCCAGCCGTATCATCTCTGGGTAAATTGTAAAATTCCCTAGATATTGGTTTCTTAAAGTGAAAAACCTCGGACATCGTGTCATGATGTGGATGGGAGTTTTCTTCCCTTGACCACGCCATCTGCACATTTCCGAGTCCTCCTTACCAATTCTCGCGCCGAAAAAGTTGAGACGCCATGTCCTGAGATAATCTGCGCCAGGCATAGGGATCGATTTATTCCTATTGCCCCCGCCCATGCAGAGTCCCCAATCTCTGTTCGGTACCGGGCCAATTACTGTCCTGGAGTGTCTGCAGTCGCGACTTTCCCGCCAAGCCCCGGTATGCTCGTACCTTACTCATTCCAGTATAGTGCCTATGGCTAGGCACTTTGGCGCCTCAACCACGGGTTCCGGTCCCTGCTCCCAAGGCGGCAAGTCGGCCTGTGAACTCATTGCCCCTGATGCCAGAATGTTCCGGCACCCATTATAGCCTGACCCTGTTATGAGAGGTAAGTTCATTTAATAACCCTTTGCATTCGGAGACAAGCAAGGAGGTGGTTTTGTGGGCGCCTAGCTCCTCTAGCGCCGCCTGGCTGTCTGATTAAATGCTTATATATTTGTTCCGAGCCCGAATTCTGAAATCTTCTGAGCACAGCCCATAATGTCAAAGACTTCGGACTGAAATACAGTAGCGTACTGCCTCAAAGATAGAAAGGTGCCCTTCCATCCCTGCGACACTAGTAACACGCATCAGTCCCTCTGTCAGTTTTGGATTCATCCTTATACCAGATATCTTCACTGCCCGGCACGCTATCCTTATTACCTAAGTATGTTCAAGGTTCTCGAGAGTCATGCTCCGTTATTAATGAAAATCTTTGAGCTGAGGAAAAAACGCGTAAGGAAGATTATATTGAGATCTAAAGGTAGCAGTAACAGAACGATAGACACAAGGAGCAAAGAGGTTGAGAGTCAAATAAAAGACTATAAACGATCAATCGTTCCAGTCAACGAACAACGCAACGAGACGGCTCATGAAAAGCATGCGCTTGCCATCATAAAGCTGTTTTCGTAAAATATCCACAGCCCCACGTTGCCTCTTTGCTTTCATAAGCCATTATAGAGGGAAACATAGAGGCATGTAAAATAAAGAAGCTTTTTACCAGCTGACGTTTTGAAGAAGCAACGGTTAGCGCCCTTCAAAGGCTGCACCGCACGCGCTAGCTTTTCCTTCTTCCTTGGGGTTATCGGGGATTCGCTCGGATGCGCTGAGAGTCAGAAAGGCGCTCGCGCGCGCGCGCGCATTAGAGATAGTGTGCGACCATGGCTACGAGGCACAACTCCCGCTGTCGTACGATCTTACTCCTGGGATTTAAGCGGCAGTCCTGAGCCTTGATACTGTACCGCAAGGACATTATTTACCGAGTGGTTGCAGAGCACGCGTTACGTATAACGCAGGCCGACAAGCGGACACATGCGGATAGAGAGAGAGAGAGAGAGAAACTACGTGTGCGAAGAGAAGTTTTGGAAATAATGGAACGTCTGTAGCTGGGCCGTTTGGCTGTATAGAGATCGTAAGTCATGCGATGTGGACGCGAGCTTGCTTTATATAGCGCTCTTTGTCGTTATGTGTGCTCACTTTTAACGGTAAGCTCTTCCTCTCTTTCTTTTGCCCTCCTACCGGTCCTATAACACTGAGAAAAGAAAGCAAAGAAACTTGAGTAGCCGAACACACGAGTGTCTCTGTATATATACGTGGGTTCATAAACGGAAGAAATCGACCTTACATGTACGTCTGTACGCGAAATCGGATAAGCGAGGCGACGCGGCGCCATTGAAGAGTATAAAAAGAACGCGGGTACACGGGGGCGCGAGAAAAGAAAGAGAATTCCCGGTGCGCGCGACGGACAACTGCGCGTTATAGCAAATGGCGCCGAGAAATATTATCTATCGGAGGGATTTTATGGTTTCACTTTGAGAGAAAGAGCTGCAGTTCTCGCTTGGCGTTATTTACGAAACGTCGCGGGGTAGGGGCCATCCATCCCGTCCTTTATCTTAACAATAGAAGTAATTTGTGCTCGTCGCGCTGCAATCAACAATCCAAACGCGCCGAGTTTATCCAAGTGCTACTCCTTATTCTTCTTCATCTTCTATTCTTCTTCTTCTTCTCGAATCTTGCAAACAAAGTGTCGAAGAATAAACCTCTCTTTTCACGTCTGGTCTGTATACCCGCTTGTATATAGAAGAGACTATTTCTGAACAGAGGAAGAAAACGGAGATCGAAAAGTGAACTGAAAGTAGAAAAAAGATACGACGGACGAAAGACAAGGGGACGAGAGTTGAAGATAGCTGAGCAAGAGATAAAGGAATGAAGCTCGGAAAGAAGCACGAAGAAGAGAGAGTTGTACATATAGCTAGTGCACGCGGACGGCATTCTCGAGATTCACGGCTGTGTAGCGAACTTAAATAACGAGCTTCGCATGCTTGATGGCGGTTTTTTGTTTACAACCGACGACCCTTCTCCTTCCTCTCCTCTTTCTGTCTATCTATCTATCTTACCACCCGAGGCTCTGCGTTCTTTTTTCTCCCCCTCTCTCTCTCCATCCCTCTCTTTCGTCGCCCAAGCTTGTTAGGCCGCTGTCCTCTTCTTGTTGATCTTTCTTTCGCCGCAGTTTCTTTTACGCAACCTCAATATAAAAGCCTCGTGTCTGTGTAGAAAATAGAACGAAAGGGAAGTAGAGAAAGAGATGTTTAAAGGTAGCATGAAAAGCCGGATATTACCATAGAAAATTTTTCGGCTACTGAAAAAAATATTGCAAACGAAAACAGCTATTTTGACTCGAGTTTTCGGCATAGAGTGCGTGCATGCGTGAGGGAGGATCTTTATCGGTGTCTCGGTTCTCGTTCAGAGCTCAGAAACTCGTATTTTCGCTCCGTTCTTAAAACTTCGTCATCTTCCTTCCTCTCGAGCTATCTCACTTCTCGCCTTCTTATTCTTGGCTTTAAAATCCTGAGTGCTGTGAGAATTTTAAGTGTTTTCTGGCACGTAACTGACACGCGAGAATAAAGTACGCTTTTACGTTTAGCCCGTCGTCGCCGACGCCGCTCGCGCGCGAACGAACGAACTCGCACCTCCCCCCCCTTCCTCTACTAGCACAAAAAGGTCAAACCTTAGCTCTCACTCGCACCTACTCTTAAGACTAGCTCGTTCTTCCAGCTCTCCATAAATTCTCATTTAAAATGCTATATACGCGCGAGTCCCGGCGACGACTTTGCCAGCCGAGCAACTTTATGACGAACGCAATCTGCAATTACAACGGATTTTCAATTGCCATGAGAAAGTAAGCGAAGAATTTTCAAGTACCGTTAGTATAAACTGCTGTTGTATCATTTTTGTTTTATATAGTCTTGTAGAGAAAGGAAAGTGTATTACATTTTTTGTTTGTTTATAGTATCTCAATAAAGTCAATTTCAAAATTGCAACGCAGAATCTCACTTATATTCAACGTCGACTACTGCAATAAAGCAACCGCATAATATAATAATAAAATATCAAAGAAAAACACCGCATTGGCACACGTCGGTATCTATTCAGAAATACGATATTAGCAGTGAACAGACAATAACGTCTCGACGATTTCAAATCCAACCACTTCTATTCGTCTTTCTATTAAAATATAATTACTATACATTTATTTTCAGTATATAGAAGGAATTAATTATGTCGATAACAAATTTGCACGTGGCCCTTTGTTTCGTCACGAAGCTTCCGCTGATTCTCCCTCACATATATATATATATATATATATATACACATAAGCCCATTGCGCGACCCCGCCGTGGCGGCTCGTCTATGCGAGTGAGCAACGAGCGAGCAACGGTGGTGCACCACTAGTCTCTAGGATTACGCGATTAATTAATGACTCGGCCGTGTCAATCGTTGCGCTCGCTAGCTCGCGGATTAAGCGTAATCGCGGTGACATAATCGCTCTGATTGCTGCCGCAGCGATTATTCGACGCTGAAAATTACACAGTTGTACAAGCCTGTTTCGTATACGAAAGTCCTTCCCCTCCGTTTATATGACTAAACAATATATATATATATATACATAGGTACCAATAGGAAGGGCGAATATTCTCAACTGGTAGACCCACTAAGGGAGTCTCGGCCGAGGAGATATGCCGGAGCCTCGTTCGATTGGGGATTTAATTAATAAGAGCATCGAGACTGTCCGTTGCTCGACCCCTTCCCCTCGCATCAGCTTCTACCGTTGCTGCTGGACGAACGAACGAATAAGCTTTCGGCAATCCGATTGCGTTAGATACCAATTCCCCGTACCGTCTCTTCGACTCTCTCTCGTTTGCTCTTCTCGATGCTAAAAAGAAATATATGACGCTGCAGAATTTTCTTCGTCTTCTGTATCTCCACCGTACGAAAACTTAATTTACCGATATTTCTTTACTTCAAAAAATAAATTGCTAATCTTTGCGATCCAGCGTTATCAATTGCAATTATTCATTATTCTTCGAGTCGCATGCTCTCATCATATTTTAGTTTGAGTCTTTATCGCAAATATTTATCTGCGTAGAAGCATGCTTTATTGAGTGTAGTATTTTACTTACTATAAATAAATCGTACTGAAATAGACACGTAGAAAGCGAAACAGATCGAATCGGACGGCGAAATAGCCGCTGGGCTCTGATAAAAATTTATTGTCCGCTCCGGTCAATATTGCTAAACTGACGTAAAGAAAGGCAAATCCTTGCGGATAAAGTTCTTTAGCACACGACGTCGACCCCCGGCGGAAAACACGGATCGATAAGTCGACATTGAAGAAGAAGAGCATCCCGAGACAACGCAAGAGAAAGAGACGCGCGACTGATCGATTCTTATAATCGGATCCATCGATTACGATAGACAAAAGAGAGAGAAAGAGAGAGAGAGAGAAAGAGAGAGCAAGTTTGCAATCGGTATGCTGGAGCTCTGAAGATGGGTCCTTCAAGGCCAGGTAAAGATATTATTTATCACGAGGTCAACATGCATACGCATATACTGCACACATACTGTACAACGGAGCCACTATACTGCCGATGCTGCCGCCTTCGATTCTCTATATACGGCTGCGAAGAGGTCTATAGACAGAGAAAACAATAAATTCACATTTTAATGCTATAAGGGAGAAATACAAGCTGCCATATCGGACGTATTGAATTTTTATACGCGACGAGTCTTTGCGCGCGCAAGCTCGGGAATAAGGTACACCACCACCGTCGACGTACGTCTCCTATATATCAATATAGTCGCCGACGGCGCATGCTATATACTCCGAGAGAGAGGGAGAGAGAGTGAGAGAGAGAGAGTAGGATAAAGAGAACAGAGAAATTCTAATGAAAGCCTTTCAATGAATTTATAGCTGGACTATTTTCCCTCTTGTGTTAAAGCCACCGTCTTTTTCTCCGCAAAACTTACCGGTTTTTTCTTTATTTTTACAAAAACCGGAAGCGAACAATGCGTCCGGGAAATTTTGCTGAACGTTCTCTTTCTCTTTCAGGCGCGCGCGCGCGTGTGTGAGTATATATCTGACCGTAGTAGTATATAACACAAACGCAAGTTTGGTAGTTGAGGAAAAAAATTCTTCCATTATTGTGCCGACAGGTCGGCTGTAGCGTTTCACGGTTTGTATTTTAATCAACTTTTTAGATCGACATTGCTTGTTCTCTAAGCCAGGCCCAAAATTAAAAGCTAACACAAGAGAACTACTGCGTACGTGTAGTTTCTTTCTCTTTTCATCAACTTTTCATACCTATAATGTTTCATCGCAGTATATATAAAATTGTTGTTTTTTTTTGTAAGATCAATCTGTAAAAAATCAATCTTAGCGGTAAAGCTTGTCCCAGAAACGAAATATATCTGCAATATAACGTTGTTAGGAGGTTCAATGTGTACAGTATGAAAGTTTTTTTCTCTCTCACTCTCTCTCTCTCTCTCTCTCTCTCTCACTGTCAGTTCTCGACCCAAAATTTTTCTCGTTCGACAGTGATTTTAAATGAATTGCGTACGAAAGTTTTTTATGAACTTTGATTGAACATTGATAAAAAATTTCATTTATAAGGAATTGCCTTTTTCGCGTTTTTCAAACCAAGATATTTCACGCGAAAATCTCTTGTGCAAACTTCGCTAACAACGTGATATTTGATTCGCTGGACGAATAATCATTTTGAAAGCATCTGTGAATAAAACATGTTTTTGCAAAAGTGAATATAACCACTAAGAAGACTGTCCTCTCTCGCTGTCTCTCTCTCTCTCTCTCTCTCTTGAATAGTCGTGTATACTTTACTGGTGCTTAACGTTTTGAATAAAACATGTAATCGAGGTGAACGCCTTTCGAGGACCTTAGGAAGCGCAAGAAAGTAAGCAAGCAATGGGGCAAGATCGTGGATACGCCTCAAGATTTTAAACGTACTCATAGATCGAAAGAGTGTTAAAGAGCTTATAGCTTTTGGAAATTATAAATCCTCTTTAGATTCGCCGTCAACATCAATTTACAAAGTGAACCGAGTATATGTCAAAGAACTGATATGACGGAATTAAAACGTAAGGTACAGATCACTAAGATAAAACTTTCGATCGCTCTAGAACTTTGGGTTAGAAAATTCATCGTCGGTAATTAATAATACATCATAATTGAGCATCGACTATGCAAGTTATTGATACAGCTCATTAATAAAAGTTAAATAAAAAAAACTTTCTGAATTCATTAACGGATGCAGCAGCAGTGACGACAGGCAACCTTTCGAAGGTAAAGTATGCGCATTCCGAGGAGTACGATGTTGTGAAGTTGAATCAACAAACTTTATTTGAACTAAGTTTGACGAGTATCGCTAAATTATTTGTACAAGTCACAATCAGTCGGCAAAGTCTTCCAAAAAAGATTTGTTTTTATTTATATAGATATATCTTATTTCATATATCCTGAGAATTTCATCATTATATATATTATTTCAGCAAGCTCACCGTTAGTTGGGCTATAACGCCCACGAGGAACGTCACTAACAAAAACGAAGCCTTCCCTGTCGGTCGAAAACGGTGATCAAAAGGCAATGAGAAGAGACGAGAGAGCTCGCAAATAGGTACGGCAGATGGCGAAGTATCGCTTATAACGTTACATTCTCGGTCAGCAGCATTGGTGGCAACAGAAGGCACGAGAGACGCAGAAGGCAGATAACAACTCACAGTACCCCCGTGTTTCTATCTCGGGCTCTATCAGATATACATACGTGCAACCGAACAATATACATGTACGCATAGAATGTGTGCGAGAGAGTCGAGTTTTACGACGTTATGGAGGCCTGCAGCCATTCTCCGGTCGTCGCCAATTCTCTCTCTCTCTTTCCCTCTCTCTACTGGTGCTTATATAGCATGCGCACGTGTCGAACTTGCTACTGCTACCATTGCATCCACTGTATAAACTGTAATTCGACATAGTTATATGCTCGAGAAAGCGAGAGATAGAGACTACTTTGTCCCTGTGCTCGCTTTCTCTCTTACCACCCCCCTCCCTCTCTCTCTCTCCCTCTCTCTCTTTCTGATATATATGGCATGTGGTATTAACCGTATTCGCAATTTATTAGTTATAATTAGTAAACTTTCGACTTGCTCGCTTCATAATTCGTATGGGGCGAGAGAACTTGCAGCGGAACGCGAGTGTATATACATACACACATACTCGTCTGGCTGCAGTGCAGCAGCACGAGCGCGGCAATTAGATCCTCTGCCATAGCATCTTGCCTGGAGTAGAGCAAACATAAGATAATTACGAGAACCTAAGCATTAGACTATGTATAACTATATAAGCATTAGAGCAATACATGTACAGTGAGAGTAAATGTGCGCGTAACTCTCGGAATAGAAGGCTGTTCAGAGAGAGGAATACGAAGAGGAAAAAAGGTATAAGATCGATCGGCATGCGCGTTTATTGTCGCACGTCGTATAAAGCTGGCTGCCCGCGGAGCTGTAGGAAAGCACACGAGGCGTCGTCGGCGTCGTATAAAAGTTGGCGAACGATGCCATGAAATATGCATTATTTCGGACGACTGTTATAATACGCCGAGATAGCACAGAACAGCAGCGGTAGCAGCAGTAGCGGGCGCACGGATAAATTATATGCAAGCGAAAGAGGATTTACGACCTGCCCCGCACGAGTTTCACCGAGTTATACTGCTGTGTATACCACACCACCGTCGTGCTGTTGCATTCCGACGTTGCATGACATCGCGAAGCGACTTTTGCCCTCGGTCACTATACCGTGACTCCCCCTTCTCTTCCTCATCCTCTCTCCTCATCCTCTCTCCTCATCCTCAGGATTGCCTTTTCTCTTACTCTCTATTCTCTTACGCCGAAATCAATCGAATTTATCTTGCTGTTTTTATTTCTATACGTGAGCAACTTTTCCCGCTTTCCATCTACCTTTCCTCCCCTAACTAATCTCTCCCGTATACTGTGCAAAAGGAAAAACATCGAGAACGGCGTATTAATGACTTCCATTTCGAAACAATGCAGCGCCAACAACGAACAGTACAAGGGAATTAAGGAAACATTGCAGAAGAAAAATCTATTACATTCCGTATGCGAGCATGGTCCTTTTTCTCTTTTTCTCACTCTCTGATAAGCAGTTACAGCTGATATCGTACACTGCGGTAACAAGTTCACGCACCCATACGTACATACACGTATACATTGTATTATGATAGATGATAGGGTGATGGATATTTCATAGCAGAATTGCTGCACTTGCGAGAATTCAATTTCATTTCGGCTGTGGGGATAGGAATAATTGGACAGAAACCCTTCGTGCATTATGTATTAGCGTCCACGTATCGGACTAATACATATTTTTACATGTATATTGGAGTAGACTTAATGGATATGCTGCCAACGTTGCGCGCAGATTCAATGTAATTATAAACGATTAAAGCTTGCCGCACATTTTCGAGATTGAGAGAGATATGTATCAAATACATTGCGCATAAACTCAAATTCAGATAAAATTCATTTAAAACGTAATATTCTATCTCTTTGGTATCCGGATAAGGCACACGTATATACTTGTTCAAGAAACGAGATAGAGGTAAAGACGTGTTATTCATGCGTAATCACACACAGACATATTTTGGTTGACAAAGCGAGGTCGCTGATAAAAACACGTAGACGGAAAAAGGGGAGTTACAGGAAATAGATCGATGGACCCAATGGATCTCTTGTCAGATGCGAAGGTCGTCAGCACTATATCAGGAGGGTGTGACACGTGATATCGCACCTTTTCTAAGCCCTGTCGCGCTACTTGACTCCATGCATATATATACGTCTTTATATGTACGTAAGTGTCTCTCTGTCTCGTTCTCATATACCTGCAAGGCTTTAACAAAGACGCTAAGTAGGAGAGGAACGATGAGGATGAGAACGAAAACAGTAGCAACAGCAGAAACAGCAGCAGTTTCAGGAAAAAGGCAAAAACCTGCAACGGAGCATTTGACAAAAGATCCGATTCGAAATATTGCGGAGACTGTGAGATGAAGTGAAATAAAGAGAAAGAAGTAGAGAAAGAGAGAAAGAGAGATATAAGAAAAAGGAAAAGCCGAAGCGCAAGAATAAACCGCGAAAGGATGAAGGGGCTGACGGTGGAAAAAAGACGGAAGAAAAGATAACGGAGCTACTGCGCCCGTTGAAGGGAAGGGGGTGGAGGTAGCCTCGAAAGGAGATGGATGAAACAGAAGAAAAAAAGAGGCGCGCGCGTGAGCGCGAGAGAGAAAATACGAAATGAAAGGAAGAAAGAGAGAAAAACGCGGCGCCGCTGCACACAATAAGAAAGAGGTCGAGAGGAGGAGAGAGGAGGAAGAGTCGCGCGCAGTACGGAAAAACGAGAGGTGGCGGAGTGAGAGGGAGCGTTTCAATTATGCGAGTTAAATCTGTCAATTATTTCCGGCTGGTCCGCTCAGCTCTCTAGCGCCTGCTTCCCCACCACACCGTTGCCACTCGTATAATCCGCGGTGGTGGATCGTAAAAAGTTAATTCCCCCTCTCCTCCTCTCCGTGAGCTTGCGTAGATTAGCATACGCGATGCCCGCTCGCGCTCCCTAATATAAATTCTATGGCGGTTGACGGCCATTAGATTTAGCTCGAGAGAGAGAGAGAGAGAAGGAAGTTGCGAGTTTTCAGAGGATAATGCGCCCCAGTGCAATATACGGCGTGAATAAGGGATATTGTCAATAAGTAAATAAAAGGACGATAAAAGCGTATATGGTTCATGAATCGTTTACGATTATGTTATAGCGTTAATATACGTACTTTCCAGAAAGACCAGCACTTCGCGAGAGAAAGCGACTAGAGCGCGTCGGCTTGACGTTATTTCCAAAATTTACTTTTACGTCACGATCATTGTTGATTAGTCGTCTAAAACTGTCCACCTATTTCAGCTGTTTTTTTTTGCGCGATTTAATGAATATCTGTTTGAGTTCGGTCGTTGTCTGATTTACAAGTAATTTAACGAGTTCTACAAGGCTTTTTAACCGATGTATTGTAGTATTAGGAGAATGTACGCAAGTTTATTCCTCCTCCCTACGCCTGTAAAAGTACATAATACATTTCTCTGTCTCTCTTCCTCTCTGTATCCGACTTTTGTTCCGAGTCTCTTATTTCAGTTGATTTTGTACATTTACTCCACGAACTCCGACAGAATGTTTGCCCAGGATTCCTAGCGGATATGTATATATATATGGGTCGTTCTCTGACAGATTGACTATGGTCATACCAACAATTTGTTTTTTTCGTAATATTTTAAAGCTGCTCTTTGACACTGAATGTACTGTAAAAATCAATGCAACTAAAAATATATATTTAAAGTACAACTTTCAGGACCCGCATTCCGATGGGTTAGAAAGTTTATAAGTACCAAGAACATGATTTAAAACATTCAAAAAAAATTTTGGACAATCTGTATTATTTTTCTTTATTGTTAAGCATAAACAATTTGCGATCACTTGTTGATAAGTTGGTGATACCAATCAAAAGATTTTTTTACATAAATTCTTACGAAAAAAACATATAACCCAATAAAAAAATATTAATAATATATCTCTCAATATTTTTTTCACATGGGTTATATAATTGAAAGGTACGAGCTTGAAATTAACATTTAAATTTTAGTCATCTGAGCGTTAAAGGGTTAAATCAGAAAATGGGATGTGTTCGATATGTCATTAATTATATCCAAGGGATTCTACGAAAACTTATTATGATTCTATGAATTTCGTTAATAATTAATTTATGAAGTTAATATGCGTTACATCACAATATCATCTAGTATAATAAACCCTATATATACTCATCTCTGTATATACCACAAATTGAGATTTCGTTAGATCTAACAACGTACATTATCTGTAAACGAAAGTCATTTGGGATTCGCAATTGAACTGTTGACGAGAGTAGACGTGTTTACAAGCTCGTGCTCTTGCGTTATGTAGTATCGAAGTAGTAAATTGCGATAAGTGGAAATCAATACCGAAATACTTAATAAAAATTTAATAATTTATTTAAGCATTCTTTTAAGATCATAGTTATAAATACAAAAAAATTAAAACAAAAGATAAATTACAGTCATCGTTCTCTATCCGCAGGAACTCTTGGACATAAAAATCCTCACAAAATGGCATCTTCAAAACCAAACACTTAAAGTAGTTCATATACTACTAGGTTATTAAAAACGTCCACTGTCCCTTAAGAGAACAAGCCATTAAAATTAATTCGATTGAAGATATACCAGTTCACGAATACATAACTACACTAGCGAAACTAACTAGTACTTTCAACTTTTGATATGTATCCAAAATCTCTCATCGTTGCATGTGCTTTTACATGGAGAGTAAGAAAATGACAAATATATTAAACTCAGAGAAAGAGTCCATCAGAAACCATGAACTAGAAATCTGTCCTCTTATGAACAAATTGCAAATACATCATACTCTCAAATGTTCAACCAATTATTCCAAGCGAAGTGCTGATGAAGTAAATAAAGAAAATAGTATTGATATCCTTGCCACAGATCACGCAGAGTTGAGTCGGCAAAAACGAACCGGGGTTCTTACATATTCTTTAGCTTTTGTCGATAGCTTTTCTCTCATACGGAATACATTAATAAACTACCTGCCACGCTAATAATAACTTACGACAACGCTGATTGGTGGATCTACCTATAGGAAAAAGTTACCTACTACATTTGCAAGAAAGAAAACTATGTTGCCAAATTTTGCATATCTTTTGAATTTTCAAATGAAGCTTCAGAAAACGCAGAAAGCAACAAACAAAAACCTCAAGCAAAATAAATTATCGGATCTCCAGAATCATTAGAAAAATAGAGATAGAAACATTCGCAGATGTAAATTATTTTAGAGACGAAATCAACAATATATAAGTCAATATGCCAGACGTTTTAAAAGATCTAGCAAAATATAAGCTAAAACTTTGTTTCTGGAACGCTTGAAGCACAAACCAACGTAGGAATGAACTACTGGTCATACTTAAAAACTTGGATATTAAGACTACACCATTAAAAATAAAAATTAAGATTACACCTTGTTAAAATTCCTAATTTATCAATAGAGATGTGTTCCATTAGAATCACGAACCCAAATCCTGTATTGGATGTTTACAAGCAGAGCGGAATCCAATTACAGCAAATATCAACACTAATACCGTGTATTGGTAGGCGATTTCAACTTACACAAGCCTTGGTAAAATTTGATACCAACCGTTTAATATTGATTGGCCAAATCTATTTTTTTCAAAACTTCTGCTTGATTGCGTTCATTTATCTAAAATATATATAGATCGACCAGTCGTCTGCTAAACGATCCTATTGGATCGGCTATCCATTACGTCCACCCGGAAAGAAACTTTACAATCGTTACTAACTTTAATATATACTTAAAACTCAAAATACATATTTAAAAGTTAAAAGAGCAATATATTCAATTATTAAAACTAATCCTCTGAGAAAAATTGAATTGGTTTGGATTCTTGCTCTTATCGAGATCATAGGTATGAAAACCGCCGACACTCTATTCAAAGAAGCTGCAACATGCTCTATCAAAAATAAAGAAGCAGACGTATCAAGTCCTTTCCCAGATTTTTACCATCAATAAACAGAAAATGATATAATTATAATTTCCGTGGACTACCAATTTAGAGCTCCTATGGAAATTTATAGTAAACATAATTGTAACACTGTTACCAAAACCGAAATAGAAAAACATACAAATTCAAACCAAATATAAATAAATCCGCATGTGTGGTTTCAAAGGTTTAAGGGGACCAGCCTCGGTCAAATTCCAAAAACAATATGCGACGATTTTCGGCCACAAAAAAGAGACAATTTTATCTAACTAACTGTAACCTTTTATACTCCAAGTACGTGGAAAACACATGATGTCTGCAGCCTTAAGTAACCCATATAATGCTTTTGGGCTTTGTTATTAAATAGTCTTTTAAGTAATTATTTTTCTCATTTTCAGTCCATTGCACTGTCAACGGGTCTTCGAGTCACGTAGTCATCCAATTTTATGGATTACTTCTTTAAAATAATTTTTCATTCAATTATTAGACGTATTTACAAGCGATTTATTATTATTAAATTATTTAAGTATAACCTTGTCAAAAATAAAAGATAAATTAATTTGAAAATGTAATCCAGAGACTCCAAGGTTGTTACTCTGAAGGAGTATTTTAAGCCTAGTTTGAATAAAATTGAATGACTACGGTACTCGAAAACCCGTGGCAACGGACTAAAAATGCTAGAATTAAGGACTTAAAAGAGTGATCAATTACCAATCCCAGAAACACTTTATGGATTATCTTAGGCTACAAACATTGTATATTGCCCGTGCAATTGAAGAATAAAAAGTTACAGTTAGCTAGATAAATTGTCTTTTTTCTGTGGCCGTAAAACGTCGCGTATCGTTTCGGAATTTAACTCATGCTGGTTCCCATAATCAATAAAAGTAAAGTAATTTGCGGCAAAAGAAAATCAAATGAGGATTCAAATTATATATTGAAAAAATATTAATTTGATAATAGTCAAATCAACGAATTTGTCCGAACAAAACTAAGCTACTGAACTGAGACTTTTAAGAGCAGTACAATATTTAATTACGCATTGTAGTTTTAAATTTTAGAAGCCTACTTTCAGACACGAGAATAATTCTGTGTATTTATAAAGCTGAATCCAATTTTCCCCACAAAACACGTGATGGTAAAATTGCAAATCTCTATATCACAGCAAACATTACGTTTGTAATCGATTTTATCAAAAAACGCGATACGTACTTCAGTTAAAAAATAGCAAATAGTAACATATAGATTTAGCGAGATATACTCCTATATTTCATATGCTAAGCGAAAGTTTAATGATATTTTTAATAAAGAAAAACATTGAGAATCTACCGCAATTGAAAAAAGATTTTCCGTGCAAATGAGTACCTTGCAGGTATATGAACGCTTGAAATAAAATCTATTTCTTCAAAACGATTTTTTCTTTATAAATTTTGAAAAGTATCTATATCTCTAATACGTAGTTCTCGCGAAAAAGAGTTATTGTAGATATCTTTGCGCGTAAACAGCCTGAAGAAAAAACCTGTCGTCGTCGTGTCTCCCATAGATCCGAAAAATCACACTCGGCTCTTACGCCGAGGATTGAAAGCGACTGATGACATCGAGGAGAAAAAGCCGCAGCTTCACATCAACAAAAAGCAGCAGCAGCATCGTCGTGCGAGTGCAGCAAAAATAGCTGCTGCCCCTCGCGCTTTCGCGCCACGAAGGAACAGGCGTCTCGACGAGCTATACACCACCTTCCTCCTTCTCGGAGAGAGGTTTTATGTGCATTCGAAGCGATAAAGTACATTTCTCAGGCTGAGTGACGCTGAAAAGCTACTGTGACATTTAGCCGTACACACGCGTCGAAAGGAGCCGATATAGACAAAGAGATTCTGATGTCGATATATCGAGCTAAGCGTACAGGACGATAATTGCCAATGGCGTGTGTGTATATCTCCAATATCGATCGTTACCAGAGGTATAGAGTAGAACGTGTGCATATATGCCTAACCTAGATCAGCTTTATAGGTGTAGAAGCAGAGACGTATAGAGAGAAAAGACATTGCAACACATTCAATGTTGCAAGCTAGAAGAGAACTTAATTTTCATTCGTCAAAGCAGGCGTCAAGATGATAATAATTTTATAGCGCTTACTGCACAGAAAGCTTTACCATAAGTAAACGTAAGAAAAATCGAAGTTAAGTATGAGAGTAAGAGAAGCTATATAGAAGAGAAAGGGTATAGCGCGTGTGAAGCTGGATAGGCAATATACACACAACCAGTGCAATTTTGCGTAAGAGACAGACATGCCAACTTTCCAGGCACTGCTCTTCATCGATTCTAAAGTGACAAGTTGAGGAGTACGAAGAAGAAGAAGAAGTATATATAGTTGCAACCGTATAGAGAAGATTTCTTTGCCACGTTAAAAGTTCGGCGAGTGATGCTTTTTACGATACACTTAAGGCCTTTTATTACTGTACTTTTGTTTACGATCTGTAGCTCAACAAAGACAGTAGCATCTGCCTCTTACTATAGTATTTCGGCTTAGGAATGTTGACAGATTAAGTCATTTCCGCTTTATGCCCGCACTCGATGTCCCGTGCTCTGCTAAGCAGAGCACTGCACTCTCTCCCTCTTTCTTTCTTTACTCTGCTTTGTTGCTTCAAACTTCTAAATATTTGTGCGCTCGGTACTCGCACGAACATCAGTATGTACATGAAGGATCTGCAATTACGTAATTAACACTTTAAAATGTAAGCTCGTTGTGTTGGCTTTCATTGGAATGTCTGCCAACTGTCTGCCATTTTAGTTCACACTTGCGCTTTTGCGTAAAACTTTAATACTGAATATATAAAGTGTACTTGAACAATTCTTATATATACAAACAGATTGTTTTCGAAAATAAATTCAATTAAGCGGCTGTCAGCATCTATATACATACTATACTGTTTTTACACGGAAATTAATTATCGCGGCGAACGTCTTGCAACATACTCGCGCGTCGTGCAATCGAGTGATTAAAAGGGATTATGCAAGAGAGAGAACCAGTTACCGAAAGTCTGGAGAGAACGTTCGCTTATTGATTACAGCACTGACGCTTAATAAATTGTTCGAAGTATGTTACGAGTGCACTTCGGAGCTTATGAAAATTGTACGCTCGCCCATAAACTAATTTTATTAGCCTATCATGCTTTTCCTCCTCCTCCAAGTATAATATACAAACATCTATCGTAAGGATTTTGTTTAAACAAAAATAACAAACAAAAAACAAAATCATGTTCATCCTAAAGATGAACGCGTGCATACTCAGAAAACAAAAACTATGTAATGGATATACGCATTTCAAAGCATTCTAGACTCATTCTGTGAGCCACGCTAAGTAAAAGCTTCCACGAATTGTGTATTTATTTCTCGTGTACCGTCACACAAAAGCATTCTTTCCTCGGAATCGCGCTGTGTGTAGCGATTCACCAAAAACTTTTCCGTAGCTTCAACAGTTTCAATTTAATCAGTGAAAGAGAGAGAGAGAGAGAGTGAGAGAGGGGGAGAGATAGAGAGGGAGAGAGAATCGAGTAAGAGCTGCTTTCAAAGGTTTGATTTACAAGACACATCGCGTAGTAACAAACTCACTCTGGCAACACAACATAGCTGAAATAAAAGACTGATCTACCCACAAGCATCAGATGCAAAAACAGCTTAATGAACGAGTTAAACGAAACAAGGTAAGCTGAATAGAAGACGGAGTAAAGTTAACGAAAAAAAATAAATAAATGAAAATTGACGCACACAGACAGCAATGAGAAACGGGAAAAAGTAGCAACGCGGGAAGGGAAAAGGTAAGAAAGTCAGTAAACTCCTTTCAACTAAATTGATTGTTACCGGTTGTGTAAGTCCAAGTAGTAGGGTTTGAGTCGAATGCGGCTCGAGGAATACGTGACGTGTATAAGACAAAAGACGAGAGGAGCAAGCAACGTCTGATTACGTCCCCGAGGATGAGCAGTATAACACTCACACCTATGGACTTACCCCGGAAGCAACATCACGTCAGCGTTCGGTCCTTTTACTAACTATATATGTTTGTATGTATGTGAATATGTATGTGTACAGAGAAGAGCGACACAGACAAGCGGAAAGAGCAACGGAGCAAGAGAGGCGAGAATAGCCGACAGAAGCAGAAACGCGGAGCGAGTTGCGTAGCAAGTTCGGGCGCGAGTTACACGCTTCGAAACCACGAGGGCGGTAGTCTCGTTATTACGTGTACATACGTATCCTGATCACGATTATAAATCCCCCACCGTATACATGCCCGGTAGTCTAGTAGTGTCTCTTTCAGGCTCTTATAACGACTCTACCAATCCTATGTATAAATATCCGTCTGTGGTATGTCTCAAGTAAGAGCATTTTCACACGCGGACGATGACGTTATCATTTGAGAAACGTTGATGGATGCACAGTCGGAAACAAAAATTACTCTTCCCTATTTTAAAACTCGAGCCGCTGTGATGAATACGGGATTCACATTTATACGTTTATCCCTCTCCATAATTTTCTCTCCTTCCTTCTCTTTTCTCTACCTATTTCTCGCACGCGCATATCTGTTTTACAGTTTCACCTCTGCGTGTTAGCATTTTGTTTTCGAAATTTCCAAGTGTTGAGAGATATTCGTCATGACAGCTAATTGCACCGAGTATGCCTCACTCATTCTCTCTCTTTCTCTCTCTCTCTTGCTCCGATCTCCCTTTCTACGCATTTTGAAAGGATTTCCCTGTTCAAATAAATGTGAAATTTACTATTATCCTACGACATGGAACGAGCGTACGATACGAGGTAAATTTTACGGAATTTGCGGAGCGAATACAGTAGTTAGCTGTTACACTCGACGTTTATGATTCCAGGATCGCTATTCGAATTCCTAATTACCCTGCTGTACGACATAATGCATATATATATATATAAATTCGCATGTGTGTGTTTACTCGCCATGGGCAAGCTGGCAATAACATTGGGAAAAATTGGGGGAAAAAATTGGGAAAAGTATTTTGCGAGAAATTACATTCTCGCCATACGCGTATTCTCGCCATAGAGAATAAATCAATCAAAACCAGTTAATTGACAGTAACTGGAAGCTTTTCTATCAGCAAATAAAAACTGGGTATTTTGAATTTTTTTTATAAATCTTCGTTGCTAAAAAAATAGTCACGTGAGCCCAGTGTTTTATTAAAAAAAGAGAGATAAAGAGAGTGATAGAGAGAGAGAGAGAGAGCGAGAGAGAGAGAGAGATGAAAAATATAATGTACGTATAACCTAGGATTAATGAAAACTCACGCGGCAAAAATCGTGTAAACATAATACTAATGCATTCAAATAAGATTTGCTTCTCATAAAGTCATGAAACGAGGCCAGGCGAACGACGAAGAAGGAAACGTGGAGGGTGTAGTTTACCTGGGAGCATGAATAAGCACCTTTTAATAAAACACGGAAAAAGCGCGGAAATAAATAAACCGGCCAATTTAATGTGTTTCATGCGAAGTTGCTTATTAGTAATGAATCGCACTCTCTTCCTCTCTCTCTCTCTCTCTCTCTCTGTGTATATATATCTTTTTCGCATTCTCTGTGTATTTCACATTCGTTCTTTTTCTCGTGTACTATCTGTGTCGTTTTCCTCTGTTGCTTTCTCATTAGCTTGTCTGAAAATCTTGACATTCAGAGCTAATAAAGTTCGTACGGCTGCTTTAAAAAAAATTGAAATAAAAGAAAATCAGCAATGGTTGCCGGTATAGTAAAAATATGTAAAAGGTCGGCAGCACAAAATTATAATAAAAAAGGAGGAAAAGCTGGAATGAAGACCACAAAGTCATGGAGCATAACGTAATATAAAGAGGAAAAAATATTTAATTCGCATACATTTTAAAGAGTCCCTTCTATTTTAACCTTATGCGCGTGCGCGTCGAGCAAAGTACTATGTATAGCGTTAAAGTAGCCTCTTAAGGAATACAAATTAAGGAACGTCGGAGCATGCAGCGAGACACATAATTACGTAGTAGAGCTGTCGAGGTAAAGCGCTTTCTTGCTCCCTCTCTGTATCTCTCTTTCCCTCAGGCAAAAGAGAGAGGGAGGGATATACAAAACGACATTTAGAACTGCTCGAAATGCGCCTTCTCTCCATTCCTCATCCTTCCGTAAACCATTGGGAGAGTAAGAGAGAATGAGAGTAAGAATTAAGACGAGAAGCGTACTGACTGCTTTTTTGGATCGCAAAACCCGTGTCGGACATTATGTCGCCGATGTCATTGGCGCCGCGCCGCACTAGCTTGTTACTACTGATGTGTATACATACATATAGCGTGTTTTTCAACGCGCGTTGGTCTATAATATATATAATATATGTGTATACTCTCTCCCTTTAGATCGTTAGATAAAGGTTTTCCTGCTGAGGCAGCACGCGATAGACAATCAGTAACAGCAGGCAATGGAAAATGGATTGAAGTATCTGAAGATAAGCGGAGGGAGGGGGTTACTCTCACGCTAACGAAAGTGATTTGCGTCAGTCCTGAAAAATAAACTGACGAAGACAATAAACTCTATACGGTAGTTACAGTTTCTACTAGTCGTCGCATTCGTCAGGAAAACATTTAGGGAAGAAAAAGAAGAATAGCAGTATATATAGCCGTAGTAGTAAGAGTGAGGTAGTGGGAAAAGCATAGGCGAGAGGTCTAATGAAAATTTCAGGTGGACTAACGGATCGTAACGGTGGAATGCGCGAGAACTTCTCGGCCGTTCTCCACAAATCAAGCGTGAGAGCTCACCCACCCTTTTCCACATACCATATGTATGCCGTGCTCTTGCGTGCTAAACGCCGACTTCACGCAGCAACAGCAGCAGCAGCAGCAGCAGAAGCAGCAATGGCAGCTGTAGCAACGCGATATCGATCTCGAAGCTTTTCGCGTGTGTATACGTGTTTGTGCATACGTGAGATTGGCGGCGCAGGCATAAATACGCCAAAGATATTGCCAGGTGCGGGTAACCGGTATGCTGTACGTGTTCCCGTTACGTCAGTCGAGACTCGGACACCGTATATATGTATGCTTTATACGTAGCTTGTATATACATCGTTATAGCCCCAGCAAGCGTGCTTAAAGCTGAAATGCTAAAAGAGAAAGAGCGAGAGAGGAAACTGTACATGCATGCGAGAGTTAGCCTGGATTTCAGGTTCTCGTTCCTCTTTTCCTTCCCACGTGTTTCTACTATATACCAACGGGCTTTTCGATCGCTTTTCCTTTTCCACTTGCTCTCTCGCTTACTATATGCGTGAAAGTTGCACCCGTTATCTATACATTACTTGCAAGAGACGGATAAAGCCAATGAAGAAGACGATTGCTACTTCGTATGCCAATATTTGTTTCAATACATCGACGTTATCGAGTGAAAGCATTAAGATCGTGTATTTTTTTTATTCCTTAATATGCCTATGTATACGAGTCTATATATAAGTAACGTTGTTGTATTCTAAGAAGAGACATGGAGTATGTGTCTAAAGCGACTACGGAATGCCAAGCCACTGAAGCGTTAGATTTTTCGAATAAAATATCATTCCGAACGGAATGTTTCGAATCGACGCAAGCTCGCAAGCGCTGAAATTTTCACTTTTGTTCGAGCCTCTAGAGTTACCGGGAATCAGCATAATTCTCCCGAAAATTTCCGACTCGCTCGTCCCGTTCATATGCGTATGTAGATACAATCGAACATACCCTGGTATACCTTCAGGCGCGAGCTATTTCTAGCTATTGAATTATTCATCCTGAAACTAATGTTTATTTTGAATACGAATAATTAATTATTATAGAGCATAATTTATGCATGTGTATAACTAAATCATCGATTATTACGCACAAGTTTGATACGTTACCTTATATAATTAATCGAGAATATGACTTTATGCACTTGTTGTTAGCAACGGCTGAGATATCTTCATGAACTTTAATAATGTAATACAGGTGAACAATGCAAGTGATCGCGCGAAAATTCAGTGGATACGAGTTGCTGCGGTTAATAGTTGCGAGAAGCAGCAGATGCTACAAGAAAATCTGCAGCTGGAGAGGAGCGAAACATCTACAAAAGTCTTAAAAACAACTTACAAGATTGTATGAATCCAAGTAAAGCGCGACAAGGAATTAATATAATTAATAATATACACTGGTGAAAATAGTTGCAAACTTCGGGCATTGCTTGGGTAATCTTATTCATTTTGACTAACAGTCTCAGTATCCTCTGAAGAAAATTCCCGTTAAATTTCTTACGATTTCATATCAGCATTTACCAGCCGTTGGCGAAATTAAAAATGATAAAATAAACCTCGGTTAAGAATACATATTTTAATGCATAATTCTAAATACAAGGATTTGTATTAATAATATCATAACTACGGCTGGCAAATTTTATTATTATTTGTATTTACATGTACTATTATTTATCGAAGGGTGTTATACAATACATATACTTAATAAATACGAGGATATACCTCAATATTATTAAATCACTCGTGTATCTCTTATCATTTTAAAAATAAATAAAGGATTACTTTAGGATAAAGGCCATGCTATGCATTGACCACAGTCAATGCATTACGTACTGGAAGAATACTTATTTACAGTCAGCTGGATTACGTTGTCTGTTTTCTGTGACCAGTAAATCGTTGCCTATCATTTTCAGGATAAATAAAGTCTCAGTTGATGTATAATAATAATTAAAATCACAATATTCACATGGTTCTTTGATTTTTCTTTTTTTACCTGAGTATGATTCATCTGTCAAAGAATGTGAATATATCTGCACATACTAGTCTAATACATGAAAAGCTGAAATTCATTAATTTTTTTAAGAACTAATCATTGACTGGGGTAAAATATTAGCAGAAAGAACGGATGATCTGTACATTATCTATGTAGTGGAAAAAGGCGAAGAAGAAGAAGAAAGAGAAGCTTCGAAATCTCGGATCGCGCACTTGATTAGCTGGAAATAAGTGGCCGTCCATCAGGTAATGAATGAGAAAAAGTAGAATCAAGTCGGATGGAAGAGGAGAGAAAGCAAGAGAGGGAAGCCAGTTGAGACGACGGGCTCGTTTCGACGGCAGCTTGAGCTCTCTCGCGGCTGCGGAATTACTCTTAGCGTGATGAATTTCAGCAGCCCCCTTGTCTTCTCGCTCTCTCTCGTCAGCGACGTTGTCGACGGCGACTATTTAAATTAGTGAGGCAAACTCGATGTCGCGCGCGCTCGAGCAACTGCAGTAGTAGCAGCAGCAGGAGTAGCGGCAGCAGCAGTAGCAGCAGCAGGTCGGAGCGAGTTATAGGCGAGAGCTTGGCCGTAATGCTTAGCATCGCGGTTATTGGTCACTTAAATTTTCATGGCCCGGCGGCGGCGGCGGCGGCGGCTGCTGCTGCTGCTGCTGCTGCTGCTGCTACCACTACCACGACATCGTATCTGGAAATTAGGCGAGCTTGCGGGACAAACAGGGCTACGGTAGCAGAGCAGACATAAACCCTTTATACTTGTAAATCGGCCATAAATAAGAGAACGGGCCCTGGGCCAATAACTGCTCCGAGCCAATAATTGTGTATGGGCATGTCACCCCACGTCGCTACCGTATACACCTCCTTGTCTAGTCGGCGATTCTATACTATACATGCATATAGGTTTATAGGTGTATGTGTATGTTATACGCTACACTACAGATCATGAAATATGCAAAGAGGTCAAATTAAAAGCAGAGAAGTATAGGGAGGGTGAGGGAAAGAACGAACGAACTTAAAAGAGAAATTCCCCAAGCGGCGGCTCGTAAATTCCGGCGTGATTTCAATATCAGTTTTTCGTGAGCGCGCTCCAAGCCTCAGAAAGAAAGGAAGGAAGGGACCGCTACTACTGCTACTACTTTGATATCACGCTGCAGTTTTCTCTCTTTCTCACTCTCTCACTCTTATACTTGCAACTCTATCCACCCTTTCTACCAGTGCTATTACATCGTGGCTACATTCTTCTCTCACGCGTAGTGTACATCTAGAACGGAATATGACGTATAGGAGGGTGTATATGTATATACAAGTACGTACACGTATATACATACTGACTTGAAGTTGGGAAAAGAAAATTATTTCTGCCTCATGAATATTTCGGGCTATGTGGGAAGAGGGAGAGAGAAAATGTTTCTCTCGGCCGGCAGCTCGTAAATTTCCCAATGTTCGCCGTCGCGCTGTACAGCAGCACTGTAATGAAGGCGCTGCAGCCTCACGATGTGTCTTTTTGCTTCGCTTCACGTTCTCTATCTCTATCTCCCCTTTTTCCTTCGTCGTCTGGCACCTTTTCTTTCCTCTATTTAGCAATGGTCCAATATTTCGAAGAGAATGAGAGTAATAGATAAAGGTATCGTCAAGGGACATCGAGTTAGCGTTCTTGTATCTTTTCGAAACTTACCTGAATATTGAATTTATCATGAAAACTTAGCGTTACCATTCAGGTGAAGCTGCGCGGCAACTATAAAAGTTTGTGGGGACGGTGAGGCGGAGGGGGGGGGGGAGAAAGAAGGGCTAAAAGGTGAAAATCTCGGGGGCGAGTCGGCATATAACCTCGGCTACTGCATTGGCTGAGCGCCCCGTAAACGGCCGTTACGGAAATCTTTCGGCCTTATGGCATGTGTGCACATGAGAGCAGAAAGCGAGTACTGCAGGGTCGTCGTTGCGCGCCAAACTCCGAAGCCAAGCTTTCTCTCTCTGTCTCCCTCTGCCATCCTCCTTTAACTACTACTTTCGACGAATCTTTTTCTCGCCTTGCTCTGCTACTCCCATCGTAGTCGTCGCTCCACTGTATACAGCTATATGCGAGAGCACTATATATAGCTGTATACATGTATACAGCTCGGGCTTTTCTCTTTTCATCTCCTTGTTACTCTTTTATAGCTCTTCTTTCGTCTAGCCGGTACGCGCGCTGCTGCGACGACATAGCTCTCGCTACTGCTGCTACCTCTGAACGATGCATTACTACGGCCTTTGAATGCATTTTATATTGAGGTACGTTATTTAGAACGTGACTTTTTATTGCGGAGCTTTAATACCTTGACGTTTACCTCTGTTGTTACCTATATATATCGCTCGAGCGAGTAGCGCTCTACGGAACTCTACTACGACAATTGCCTTGTCTTTCTATCTCTCTCTTTCTTTCTGCTTCTCGAACTACGCTTTTCCTTCTTTTCTCGCTTTGTCTTTCTCTCGCGCCTTCTTCTTCTTCTTCTTCGTATAGTTGCCACTGGCTCTGCTGTATTCTGGATGCTTGCCGAGTTTTCAAAAGTCCCCTTTAACCGGATAATTTTACTCGGAAAAGGATCCGACTATTTTGATCGTTCGAAGAAGCGAGTTAGCTTACACCGAATCGAATACTAACTCAAATACATGCGACTATTTCATTTTTAAACAATGATCAAAAGAACAATGAAGTTATCAAAGACTGCTTATAAAAGACGCTTCGAAATCCAAACACCATTAAGATTGTAATACGTAGTCATAGAATATGTGTGATTTAAATTAATGTAAATCATTCCCTGATAAAGTCACATAATATACAAAATACAAATCTAATAAGAAGAGCGCATAATCCGACTCGTGCAGACTCGCATGCATACAAGAAAGCAAATCGCATTACACAAGTCGAGCGAGAAAGATACATCCCGCTCCTTCCTCTCTTTTCCTAGCAAACTAGAGAGTTACAATTGAAAAACATGCAAATCCACGTATGAATGAGAGCAGTTAACGAAGCTCTACTCTGCGCGCGCCCTTGCGCACACATACACGCACGCGCATACTAATACTAGGTAAGCTCTCCGTAGCAGCTGTTTTGAATAATATATTACATAAGCGCGTAAAGTTATTTCACTCGTTCCACTCTTTTACACTTATAGACGATGTGTATATGCAGGCGCGTTTCTCTCGTGACACAGTGTACCCATGTATACCTGTACAGTGTATATATACATATCGACAATGTCGATAATGCCGGCCGGCTCAACTGCATATTACGTCAAAGTGAAACTAGACGCGCGAGCGGGTATTGTATAACATTACGGGAATATCTGTAGAAAGAGAAACTACGCGCATGCGGTCACACTGCTGCGCTTTCACTCTCGCATAACCCGTGTACACCTGTGCACTCTCCATGCGCTGCGATACCAACGACAATAGCGCATCTTCCAAACTTTAAACCGTCAGGACCTTGAAATTCGTGAAACCTCCTCGTTTCTTTTCTTTTCGGACAAAAACTTATACTATAGCTCACTCGTGTGTCCACGTCAAGGGTGACTGTCAAAGATTGATCGACGGCTGCTACACTGTGTTGCGGAGAGAAAGTCAATGGTCGACTTGTAAATAGTCGGGCCGGCTGTATCGCGCGCGGCTGAATTTACTCAGACAAATTGCCCGACGTACAGGGAGTGAAGCCGAGGCTATGCACACACAGTGCGAGAGTTACGCGAGCCATCGCTCTCCGCGCTCTACTCATGCATTTAAGTGCATCGCATTCTTCTCTCTCCAGCTACTTTTCCCAGAAAGACTCGTTTATTCTCTCCTTTTTTTTCTTTCTGCTCCCCTTTCACTCTCTCTTTCTCCCCCCCCCCCCTCCTCTCTCACTCTTTATTTCCTCGACTTTCTTTCTTCTCTATATCGAGGCAAGGTGTGTATATACATATACAGGTGTCACGTGTCCAAACTTGTGCACCACAGAGTGATGCGCGCGCGAGCAAGAGATCGCGTCATAAGTGATTCACCGAGTTGCGCAAGGAGAGGGTCACCGTACTTGCTTATTACGGCTACACAGCGAGATTGGCTCAGGATTATACAATTCGACTTTTACGACACTTGGCGCAAAATTCTATGTACATAAACGCGTATAAAGCCACGCGTGACATAATACACATACATACGTACATATACACATGAATTCGCGCATACAGCAAGAGAGTATATATACTGTATTTATTCTGTATATATACTCGAGTGTAATAAACCAAGTGCGCGAAATCCGCTTTTACGAGCGCGAGGCGCTATACTCAATTTGTTTCGCCTGAGACTGATTTTTCGAGCGTTTGAAAAATCCTCGAAAATTTCTGACTGGCTGTTCTTCTCTCGTCGAGAGAGCTGCGTACGGAGACGACGACGACGACGAGTGGTGCTCGCATTAGTTCGTCGGGAAAAATTCAATTTGCACTCGAGCTCGCGAGAATATTACAATATTCAGTTCTTGTGAGAAGAGAGTGAGTCTAGATTTTCCAGGTCGCAGAACATGATCAAATTTCGAGAGGTACGCTACAGGAACAGCCGCTAGGTAATGCACCAAAATAATAAAGTTCACTACTCTGATACCTCACTTAATGCTTTGTCCTGCAAGTTCTTCTCTCTTTCGCTACATTTCTCGCTTATAATCTCTCAATTTCAGTATAGTACTTGATGCTAGCATTAATAATAGCGTCCATGATGTTGTTTAAAGGGTCAAGCTAGGTTAAATTTTGAAAATACATGACAGTTTTTCTATTATTGTAATTTCGTAAGTGTTTGATTTTGCAGTTTTAATTAAAACGACATTTAGAAAACTATCTTTAGAATGAGCGAAGTACTTCTTTCAAATAATTATTTATTGATAATTTCTTTTAATCTTTAAATTTACTTATAGGTAATATATACTATTATTGTTCAATCGCTTATAATATATATGTATGATACTTTGAAGGTGCAGGAGTCATGTGATAATTGGTTGACCATTTTTGTATTTTAATACAAAAATGGAACTTTTGCAAAAATGAACAATTGCTTTTACAAACCTCAAAAGTATTATGTGAATTACATTAGAGTGCAAAAATTGGATGTCATTTGCAGTCGAAGTTTAAAAAAATATTAATCATCAAAATTAAGTTGTCTTTGTCGACGTGCATTATTTTCAATAGTAAACTCTTGCTCGATCTCTTAATGCAAGGCCATTCTTGTTATTATTTGAGAAATGTAGAGAATAATTAGAATCAGAAAATCCTCGTTAATATGTTTAATGAACTAGCTAGCCTTTAAATAAAACATCAAACTCGCTCGAACAACACGATTCCATTCTAGTAAAAACATTTCAAGCATATTAGCTCTTTCTTATCAGACCAGATTAGCGCAGTATCTACTGCCGTCGAGATAGAAAGAGAAAGAGAAAGAGAAAGAGAAAGAGAGACAGACACAACGAGGGAGGGAGATCGCTGGTGTACACGTTTTTAATCCTTTAAGAGCATAAGTGCATTAAAGTACCCTGCGAACTGCTTGAGCATTCAACGCTGGCAATACTCCGTAATGCCCTCCGATAGAACGTAAAATTTCTCTAACGTAGAAATATATATAAATTTGGCGTAACAATGAACGTACGTCAACAAACTTTTGGAAAAAATTCGTTAAGAAAGCTTAATTAAAAGAATATAATGCACAATGCTCAAAGAGATGTGCACACGAGAGAAAACAGAGATCAATAGGACACAGTATTCGGTTAGAATAAACTAAAGACAAGTGTTGCGGTTGTTACTTCCAAAATAGTTACAAAGTAAAAATAATTACATAAGCCAATGGGAAAGCAAATTCCAAGCATGCCAAAAGCGGTCCGATATTATAAATTCCTATCGCGCTGCTGTAGAGCTCAGCGAGAGCTATGAGGAGGAAGCAGCGGCACCAACAAAGCAAGAGGCCTCTAGGTGGCGCACATTCTCTCGCGAGACCCGAAAATTGCAATAACGAACATTGACGGAAATACTTTGGCGAAAGAGAGAGAGAGCGAGAGAGAGAGAGAGAGAGAGAGAGAGAGAAACACCTTAGGACTACTCGTCTACTGGCATGTACGTTGTACATACAGACATCTACAACTTGTTATTATATTGACAGAGACAAAGGCACAACGTTATATGTCCAAAAGAGGATGTAGGTCAGCTACTCTCAGAGTATCGTTATGCGCACTTATTTCCCTCGATACCTCTTACGCTTCCTAAATGCGCGTTCTCTCCCTTCTATGCATTTGACAGCGCAGATATCAAGTCGAATCAAATTTTCCATTTTTTGTATTTCTTTTTTTCTCTTGTAGCGACACGCGACAATGCAGTCTAGCCGATATCTTGGCATGCTTCCCTGCTTTCCAGCCTGCAGGCTCTTTATAAATTCAGAGAGGGGCACAACCCTTTCGCTCGCGCTGACAATGCAAGCAAGAGTTTAACGTATATACACACACGACACGAGTATGCATGAGAAGCTACTACTTCTTGTCGCTGCCGCAGCACTACTCGTTCTCTGTGCTATAAAGGGGACGAAGCCGCGAATGAATAGCTCGAATAGGGGAATTCAATTTTCGAGCGGTACTACTGCGCGAAAGACGACGATGAACGGAAGGTAGAAAGAGGCATTCTTTCTATATGCTGACGGACCGAGACGTCGATTGAGCAAGAGCTTCTCCAAGGTGGTAAGATTGCTATTGTTGTGAAGATTTTTTTATGTCCGCGAACTCATTTTGGTTCTCATGTTTTTATATCAATTGCTGGTATACAAATATTGTCTATTGTGAATATTTTTTTTATAAAAATATTGTCTATTTGGAATTGTCTGTTACGATTCTTTTTTTTATCGCGGTGAATACACGCCTGCATACAAGTGTACGGAGTTCTGTCTATTTTTAAATTATAAAATCGTATGAATATTTTTCTATCACTAGAATTTCAGTATTCTGTAGCATGTTGTTATATCAGAATAATTTGTGTCGGGTAGGATAACACAAAAAATGTACGTACAACGATCAAATGAACTATACGTAAATGTGCTGTCCAAAATCGAATATTAATCCGAATTGGAAAAGAAAATAATCCGCGCACATGTATATATAACTGTACACATGTATAGAGCCTAAAATGGGCTAGTTTACTTTCTGAAAAGCACATGGATTTCAATGTTTTCGACTATTTTTTTCATTCGCCACAAAAATAATTTGTGAAACTAACAAAGCTTAAATATATTTTATTTCGATTCTTCCGTGTATATCTGGATTCTGTGAACATATACACATTCCTTTCAGATAGATATCGTAACGAAAGTTGAGTATTTCGAAATGAAACGTCGAGGTTAATTTTGCTCGGAAAGTGAGAGACTAATTGCAAAAGCTCATCATCAAAGTACTCGTGGTGTGTCCCATATGGACATAATTTAACTTCGCAAAGGTATTATATATATATATATGCAATTCTCTGATAGGTTGACCAGTCACCAAATTTTTTTTCATCAAAATATTTTTAAACTGTTCTCTAGCACAGTTTCTACCTTCATGAATTTTTTCAGATTTTTTCATGAAGGTCCCTTAAGTTACAGTTTCTTCAAGTTGGCATTTTGTTATGTTCTGTTATATTGGGAATCAATTTATGTTTCTAACTGGAAGATATATAAAATGCCAAAATTGGTATTAATGCAAACTTTGACAGCTTGTAACTTAAAGAACATTCGTGCAAAAAATCTAAAAAAATTAATGAAGGTAGAATAAAGTAATTCAGTGCCTTATATTTATATTATATTTAAATGGTATGTCAATCGCAAATCAGCGCGCGCGCGATTCTTGAGATTCAAAGTTTGCACGAGTCGCGTTTATGCAGCCTGATCTCTTGTCTGTAATGGAGAAAAAATCGGAAACCCAAAGAGATTATCCTCGTACGTGAGTCTTGAGAGAAGAAAGAAAAGAAAAGAGAGAAAGAGAGAAGAAGAACTCTTTTTCTTGACTTGACAAAGAAAAAAACTGCGAAAGAAAAGCAATGAAAACTAGAGAGTAAGAGAGAGATAGCGGAAGAGGAAGGGCGGTAGTGGCTGTGTTGCAGAAAAAAGAAGAAAAAGCCGCTTGGGTAGGTAATAGTAGCGAGAGAAAATGAAAGGCAGATACCAAACGATGGGGCGATGAGAGAGAGAGAGAGAGAGAGAGAGAGAGAGAAACGGACGTGGCCCGTTCGTCGTCGCGCTACCTTTCCTTTCTATTTGCTGAAAACACTCGAAGTAAATGAAATTGCCCGCGGCAGCAGCAGTAGCAGCCCTCGGGAGCACGAATTCTCGACCAACACGTATGCGCTAGAGGGGAATGTGTAGGTGCGTCGTCTTTCGTCACTTCGACAGATATAAGATTGCACAAGCGGACAAAGCTTATGTCCGCTTGCGAAATATGCTTCGCACTCTTATGTCTACTACCTACGACGAGCTTATCAAACTGCTGAGACTGCTATGCACATAGACTGCTCCGGTCAATTCGTTATAGTCTATCTATCCTACGCTCTGTTTTCTGTTTATTTTTCAAGTCATTACTGACCGCGATAGCAAATTCGTTGCTGCTTTCAAAGGTATCTTTTTCCCACAAGCGCATTCAAAACACACACATGCGCTGTGTGAAACACTTGTAGGTGCTCTCCAAAGCGGCCACTGTACAGCACGTTCGCGGAAGTTTAACTGTTCTGTGGGAAACAAGGAGCTTCGAATGCAAAGAGGAGAGGAGAGTAGAGAGACTACGGAGGCAAAAAAAACACGTAATGCCATGACAATTTGTACGCGGATTGCCGTTGAACTAAACTTCTACCGCGAGTGTAGGCATCCTACACACCAATGCTTGCTATCTTATTTTAACCTCTCAATTAACTTGCGGAAGCTTAACACGCGTTATACCTTCTCTTCTCCGCCTTAATTTGCTTATTGCATTTTTCCGTGTCGAGTGTCATTATCGTAGCTTAAATTTGTTTTATTTAATTCCTTTTTGTGAGAATTGAGATAGGGAGTGTGTCTGTATGTCATGTTAGCACGCGAAATTTCTTATTACATGAAAAATGCATCAAGTTGCTATAGATTAAAAAAAAGTTTCATTAAATATTATATTTTATCGAATGATTGGTAATAATAAAAGTGCATTATTAAACATTTATTGAGTACATTTAGATGAATAATAGAAATAGCCACTATTGTATAAAATGTTTATATAGTAGTTTTTTGCCGATAAAATCGATTTATTAATTGCTTATGAAATTAGTGAACTATTTAGTACTCTTTTTTTGTGTTAACTCATACGACTGAAAAATTACTTTTATGAAGCATTAATTCATTCGCTCGATGAAATCCTAAAAATACGCATAACAAAGCTTTCGGTGTAATTTCACAAAGAGCGCAGCAATTTTCACAGACGGAATAGAGAAAAAAGCGCAAAACAAACGATGGCTCAAACGATTTACTCAGTGACCCGATTCGCTTGCGCGCACGTCGAAACTAAAAAAACGTCGGATATTAATGAAGTCGAACAATTTGCGAAATGCCGCAAAGAGAGAAAGAGAAAGAGAAGGAAACCGAACAGCGACTCCTAACACATTAAATCGCTAGCAGAGGTGTATCGCGCCAGGAATGTTTTGTCGTGTTTCTTTAACGATGCAGAGAGCTTGCATTCACCTTGTTCTAATTTATTCGATAGCACGGGTAGGGAAAACAATTTAGGAACTCTCATTGCAAGAGTTGAAAGTAACGATGCAAAAGGAACGATAATGAAAAAGAGGCATAGTTAAAGAACGGTAATAGTGAATATGCGTATATTAAATACGATATATAAGTAAAAATTGAATACCAGTATCCTTTATGACCTTAGAATTATGTAAAATTACATAACGCAGTTAATATGTAGCGTGTTTATCACTCGTTTGCGAATCGCCGTTGTCTTTCATAATGAAAATATTTTTTAAATTATTAATTAACTTGTCCTAGACGAAGAAATATTTATTAAATACGAAGTTAGTAAATAAAAATTAATAATAATAATAATAATGATGAGTCGTTGAAAGACGATCTACAATACTTAAGTTTTTTTGTAATAATAATGAGATGAGATCATTACGTACAGTTCAGTTGGATATGTGGGTCCCCTCTTAATACCTTTAACCTACGCAAAATATATTGTCATCGTAAAGTTGGCACTTGTATCAGTAGAAGAGAGAGAGAGAAAGAAAAAGATCGACAGAGATGAACTAAAACGCTGCTGAGGCTATTTCGCGTTAGTTTTAGTTCGAAAGCGAAATAACTATTTTACACACATGTTATAGATACTTAATAAATGGTATATTTTATGTATACTGAGGAAGCGCCCGTATAATAGCGCAAATTGGCACACACGAAAACTGAAGCAATAAGATAGTGTAAGAAGTACTATATCTTGGCAATGTATAGAGAGAGAGAGAGAGAGAGAGAGAGAGAGAGAGAGAGAGAGAGAGAGCTCGACAGATTGGATCTGATCTTACGGAACTCTCGGCATTGACAAAAGCTTCTTGTTCTTCTTTTGCTTCTAGGAAACATACATATCGTGTCAGTCTCTTCTCGAGAGTGCAGTATAGCATGTAGATATAGTAGCTGAAGCTTTGTTTTTTTGAACTACCAAGCTTTTCTCTTCGTTGTTTCTTGTGTACAACCTTATATAGACGCTAGCGGTGGTTCTTTCTGCATACTGTCCCTTCTATTCTCGCCCTTTTTTCTCATCGACTTGAAGCTTCGAGGAAGCGGTATATAGCTTCGCTCTTTCTCGCATGCTTGTTTCCGGCTCCTTTTTTCAATTTGCCCAGCCACTTTTCCCGAGTACAGCGTGTCTTTATCTCTGAGCCATGTTATCTCTTTCTGTCTTAGTACAGCCAAAATGTCTTCCTTGTCACTGGTGGCAGAAGAGCAGAAGCAACAGTGCGCCTCTGCCCGGAGACAGAAGTCTTTGCGGAATGTACTCTCGTATAACAAAGGCGAAATGCACGTCCGACCTGCGGAGGAACGAGAGCTGCATGAAACTTCCGCACGTGTATTTGCAGCAACGGCAGTGGCAGCAGGACCTTCAAAGGAAGTCACCCCTCTCTCTCTCTCTCTCTCTCTCTCTCTCTCTCTCTCTCTCTTGTAGCAACAGTAGCACGCGCCGTCCAACATATTTATGGAATACGGCTGCGCGCGCGTCGTCTATTGTGTATGCGAGCGAGAGAGGGAGAGAGAGAGAGCGAGAGAAGTAAAAGCGCCAGCCGCGTCTAGAGATTCGCGCGAGCGCGAAATGTAATCCGGTCTGTCGCTCCGGCTCGGAGAAGAGGAAACGAGAGGGAGAGGAGATTATGAGAAACCGCATAATTGTAGCAATTACATTGGCGTTTGCGCGCGCGAACCTACAGCTGCCATGGGCGCTACCGATGTTTGTAGAGATTTCGAGGCTGTAGCTGCCTTTTGCGCGACACCAGAGTTGCTGCTGCTGCAGCATACAACTTTGAGAGCCCAATGTTTCGCGAAACAACACTCCATACCACATCCTACTCGTCGTCTCCACCACACGAAAGCTAATTGGATTTTCAATTCTCGTTAACGTCGATTCCTTTGTCTGCGTGTTTGAGCTCGTGTCGACGAAACCCTCTTTTTCTACGAATATACACAATTGCAAATATACATTTATGTACTCATACTCTTTTTTACGCAGGTAGTTCAAGCTTGTCATTTATTTTGTATTTTGGTGATACTAATATTCAGTTGTTTATGAGAGTTGAGAAACGTCATATTTTTTCACATAACTTCGTGCGCATAGTGGAGATGCTTTTCTGTTTTCTTTGCATAGTTTCGAAAAATAATGTACTTGCCAGCTTTGCAAACGGATTTGGCTAAGTAAATATTTGACGAGTGAGACGTGGCTGCATTGGATTTTATATCAAATATTCAGTAAAGAGCAGACTTTGAAAATAAGCGTTTTCGAAGCTCGGACGAAAAATTTTTTTTCAAAAATTAATTTCACGTATTATCGAGTTCTAGCTCAGCGTGAACTCTCTAGTTAATTATACATCTTTTATATATGAATTATTTTAATATTGTAGAGGAAAACTTAGAAAGTTACCTAACTTATTATGCTGTAAAAACAAACTACACGGCACAGAGATTGGTACAGCACACATTTTTATGCCACTCACCTGCAAAACGAAAGGAATATTTAATTAATTTCAGGTTTCAAATAAATGTTTCTGATATTATAATTTTACTCGATATTTCAATAAATCATTTCGAAATATTCTTAAAAAACATTAGCAATTTGATGAATACTTTAAATTTATAAGTGAAATCAGGAAACAGTTTGGCAATAATTATAATTTGCGGGCCATAAATCACATTAAAAGGGTATATCTCCTTAATCAAACCCTTCTAATCCAAATTTCCTGTCCCGAGTAATCACATCAGCATCAAGCACTTTGCCCCTTAAAAACAGTATCTCAGATAATCCGTCCGAAAACTCGTTAACGCCCTGTGACCCAAAATCGCTATATCAAGAGCTGTCTTTCAAGCATTTACTGCAGAAAGCAGCTGCCTTCGACTTATCTGTCGTGGATCGACTCGGTGACGAAAATCCCAAGGCGTCAACGAAGGAGGAGGAGAACGCAGCGTCGACGCAGACGCCCAGAACACTCGGCTCGATCGTTTTCACTTGCGGTGGACAAAAGTTTGTAATGGAGTGCCTTAACCAGGCCTGCGTGTACCGCATATACAGGCAGCAGCGGCAAAGGCGGAGGCAGTAACGAACGCGACAGACTCCCAAACTTAAGCCGGATCTCCGGTAGTTCCGGGCCTTTTAGCGCCTTCCAAGCCTGGCGCGAGCGACTATCCTTTATATCTCTCTCGTCGCCGCGCGCGCGGAAACTATTCACTGTTATACCACTCCCCAAGGGGCGAGCGTGGTACGCGCTCTGGGACACACCGGCAGCGCACACGCCGCCTCTTCGTCCGGGGGAAACGACTTTTCGCTCAAGGAAAAGCCCGGGAAAAGTCATATATTACATCAGCAGTAGTAGCAGTAGTACTTTTCTTTTTACATTATTTTCTATAGGGAAATTCAATGTGTACATTCTTCTCATATAACTTTTCCTGAAATTGATCTGCATATACTGCAGTATATACTCGACTCGCAAATATAGGTCATGAGCTATTGTTTGATTCATGTTTAGCAGATATATTATACATTTATACTATATAAATTATTCGTAGAAATTAACACACTGTCGCACATATATGTAGGCAGTTCGTATATAACCCATCGGTCGTGTATAACCAACGTCTTCAAGACTATTAATCAGGAGAAAGCGTGTTACGAATATTACGAAGCTAACTCGCAATTAGATTCGATTAAATATTAAATGACGATGTCGCAAACAAATCGTTGCACATACAGTACAAATTGCTTAATTGCAAACCCCATTGCGGCGGAGGTGATGGCAAAAAGCGCCTTGTCTAATTTTACGACACTGGATATACTGAGGCGTGTGCGCTGACTTTGGAAACATCTATGTATAATGTCGAACATGAAACTTGGAGCTACTGCTGTTGCCGCCGCTGCTGTTGCTACTACCACTGCTGTTGCTGCTGCTGCTACTGCACTTGATACGCATCAGTTGGTTTTGTCGTTTGGCGCTGAACTGCTTGCTTGCGGTCAGCTGCGCTTGAGCGCTTCGGGCTAAACGGAATTCACATTCCTTGCGATGAACGTTCATGCACGCATATATTATTATTTAATCTATTATACGCGCTCGTTTACAGCATTCATCTATAATCTTTTATATATCTTTTATATACTAAATTAATATATGTACATATACATATATAATATAATGTGCTTTATTTATAATTATATTTTGTAATGTGCCTTATGTTCCTTTTTCGGCAATGTATTCGTAAAAGCAAAGTTAGTCGAAGTGGTCAATTAATAAGGACTGTAATTAATTAAAATGAATTCTGATTCTTGCGGTGCTACCAGCCAATGTAATCCCTTAATGAAAGTAAATAGGGAAATTTCGCGCGGAGCTTTGTGCACGTACGTATTATAGTCGTGGAATAAATATAATTTATCTAATGCGCGGAAAAGCACATTTCCTCAGAAGTGGCCCCGTACCGAGTAAGTACAACCTATCATATTAATTAGAAATGTAGCAGGGGAGAATTGAGAGATAAAGAGAGGTAAAGGGAGAATTCGACGAATCGGAGAAAAGCCATTTTCATCAAATGACCGAAGCAAAGCTGGTCCTCACATCACGCCTTAGCCGACCGGCAATTACACAGCTTAACCATCGGCAATATCTTCTTGTCTTGATCAAGACGCGAGCGGTATAGTAGAAGTATAATACTAGCTTGAGTAGACACTTTCCCGTATACCGTTAGCGCACATAGACTTGTGGGACAGCTGACTCGTATAGAGGAGAGTGATAGAGCTAAGGGTGACTCTGCATCTATATAGATGTGGTGGAACGTGCACACGTGGCTATATATATATATTATATATATAGAGAGAGAGAGAGAGAGAGAGAGCGAAACAGAGTCACGCAGGCGGCGCACGCGTGTATACACGTGTATTAGTTCGGGAAATCTCCCGAGGTATTAGGAAAACGTATGCCGCGGGATTATGCGGGTCTGCGCGAACAACCGCATCAGGCATAATTAATGACGGCGGTAACTTTTCCTATCGGAAGTAGATATTCATGCACGAGGGAGTTTACGCAGAGAGAAGTTTTTGGGCTAAGCTGGAGATCGGGAGCTTAGAGAAGAGAAGAGAAGAGAGAGCGAGAGAGAGAGCAAAAGGGGAAGGGGAAGGTAGTAGGAGAAGAGGAGGTTGCGACGTTCGTTCCGCAGTAGGCGGCTTACTCTCAAACTATTTAATTGACTTAAGCTCACCCGCACTACTCTTTGCCGGCCCTTCGACACCTCTCCCACCTTTGGTTCTTTCTGTCACTTTCTCTCTTCCAACATAGCTCCATCTCGCTTTAGAGCCACTATCTTTCCAGTGACAAATATTTGTTTTAGACTATAACCTCCTTTATCGATTGACATCCGCTTAATCGAGAGTTCGATGACAATGTGTTTCCTAAGTACTGTCGTCTCTACGCGGCGGCCGTCGTCACTCTCTCCCCGTTTGTTCCAAGTCTCTTTCGTAGTTCACTAGCTGCTGGCGGCAGCTACTTTGGCACCAGACTTGCTCCCCCACTTTGTTATCCTTTGAGCGCTGTGCCCCAAAGCTCCAAGTTTGCGATGTTGCTTCTCCTCTCTCAGACTATACCCCCTACCCCCTTTTTCCCCGCGGGACACTCAGAATTCATAAAGTAATCGATTGTCTTATCGTACGTTATTGGGGAGACTACTTGAGATGCACATACCGACAATACTTATAACTACATACTATAGAACAACATTGGTTGATGGTTCTATGGTTATTGTTCTTGCTTGTGAAACTTCCTCTTCCCTTTCCTTTTGTCTTTCTTTATCTTTGACAAAACGAATTACGTTGAACCTTTTGGTGAGATCAATTAAGGTCAATAAAAGATGATGAAACGACGACGAGGACTTAACGCTATTGCGAAACTTTCGAGTCTCTCCGATTTATCGCAGTGAAGTGCTTTTAATGAGCGAACGAACTGCGCTTCGAACTTTCGGCGATTTTGTTTTTCCTCCGCGCTTCCATCGCCTAGTGTTGGAAACTTTTTGGATCTGAATGCAGAACCCAATACGACGGGTAATTACACGTGACTTAGTATTTGGCGATGGAAGATTCATTTACAATAGAAAAAAAGAAGAAAAGTTATTACTGAAACATCTATAAACCGTTGGAAATATCTTTTTTGAATGAAGTATGTATGAGAGTGACAAGTGAAGTTACTACTAATAAATTTTACCCAAACATTTTAAGATTGCATAAATATTCCGTTTTACTGATGTACTTGATAAAGTCTATTATAGAATTCCATTGAAAACAATAATTTGCAATACTTATGAACTGTTTGATTAATCAGCACATCATTCTTCTGACTTTATTAAAGCAGAAAATTACATTATAAAATACAATTTGAAACATATTCCAAAGCTTAAAAAAGGCAAAGACGTAATTGTAGGTAAAATAAAAATGCTAATCAATCCTAATACTATGCAGTGAAAAGTAAAGCAAAAGAGATGAAACGACGTTGGGGACAAGTGGCAGCAGCTTCAGAGTAGTGTCGAGCTAGGCAATAGTATAGCAAGCTAAGCGGTCGTGAATGGCGAAAGACGGCCGCGAGTCGGTTTGAATAAAGTGCAAACTACGAAAGTGCAGAGCTGAGCGGTCAGTCAGTCAGTCGGTTAGTCAGTTAGTCAGTTAGTCAGTTAGTCAGTTAGTCAGTTAGTCAGTTTAGTCAGTACTCATACACATATATATGTGTGTGAGCTTTCAATTTGCGCCAGTTTCAAGCAAGCTTTCTAGCTTCTTTGTTCTTGTCACTGCGAACATAGTTTCTGATATACGTATAGTTCCTTGTATTTGTACGGTAGCGTAAAACGTATACCACCCCCGCCATCACAGTCGTAGAGAACAAATCACTCTCGTCTCGGCCGCTGCTCAAATTAATTGCTCACTTTATTATTTCGACTTCATTTTCTTTGAGTATATATATATATACATATATGTATATATATATACGTACATAATATGCATACGGCTGATGCAGAGGGAAAGTTGGCGCATATAGACACATTGATAGCGCGCACGCGTTACACCGAGCCGATTTACGTTGAACGTATTTCTATAATTTATTAGACTCGTTGCCGCGCGTTTCGCTTGCGAATGCTAATATGTCGCGCTCGCTCGAAAGAGGCTGATATTAAATGCAACATCGCGAATATCAATTAACCCCCCGTGGTGGGCTTTGAAAACTAATTACACAAAATCAGTGTGCGTAAATGTGTTTACGCGTACGTGGGTGTGTTTTTACCTGTCGCCGAGGCGTTATCTCGGTTATTATCTCGCTCATTAATCGAAGGCCTAGCCACATATGATCATCATCGTGCGATCGGTCGTAAAACCAGCCAGCAATTTCTCATCACCTCTTTTTATACTCCTGTGGATTTACTCCTCTTTGAAATAAATTTCTCGCGCCCTCGCATTATCGGTCTTTATTGGCCTTACATTATTATTTTTTTTTTTACTTTACGCCCCGCAGCTGCCATGAGTTTTGCTTTTCCTTTTTGTAATCTACGAGAGTAGGCGACGAAGCGCACCGATAATTACTTAATTAAAAATGAGGCATCGACAGTGTAAGTAGAGGTAGTGATGGTGTTGGCTTTTCGTCCTGTGAAAATAATTAAACGCCTTGTTCATTAGATTATGATAATTCGGACGGGATAAGTAAGGAAAGATGAAGGGCGAAAAGAAGCGGAAAGAAAGTGGAAAATCAGAAAAAGCTCTTTTTCGCTGTTTGACGCAGATTATTAGTTTTATGAATACTTGATATTAAACAAGTACATGTAGACGTGGAAAAGTACTTGTTTAAATTAACAAACAACTTGGAGGAGCGAGTTTATCTTCTAAGATGATGATGCTATCGCTATTGGAAAAGCATTTAATTATAAGCTCTATGTCGGAATGAGCTATTTTCAAAGAGTGCATGCCGAAAATAGTTATAAATCGAGCGCGTACAAAGGTGCCGCCGACTGCATCTTTCTGCTCTCGCTCGTCCCGTCTTTCTCTCTCTATTTCGTTTTTGCTATGCTGCAGGCGACTTTATTATTTATAAAAAGTTTTTTCATCGCTCCCGCGCTAAGGCGACTTAACTATCCCGGACAACGCGCTTGGAAAATTTACTTTCTGCTCGAGCGCTGCTTATTTAGTTGTTGAAGGGGCTGACGCCGGCCTCTCGTTCACTCTTATACACTCCCTGTTTCGCGCGCAAGCCCCGTAATATAATGCACTCGAAACAAAATTAGGCGAGAAATGAATACAGTCTAGTGCTCTCTCGTACGTTCAAGCTCGCGTTTAAAATTATAAAATATAGCGTGTGCACTTTGAATGAGGAAAAGGAAGGGGGTGGCTAGAGTAGAGGACGGTATTAGCAAAATTTTGCAGCAGAGGGAAATTCCACCTATAAGATTTTCGCTCTGTTTCGGATACAAGAGCGCTCGACCGAGAGAAGATTCGGTGGGCGTTTCTGATATAATCCATTACGAAAGCAGTTCGGAGAGGAGCTTAAATATTCAAGAAGGTATACACAACTACGATGGCTAAATATTTAGGTTTCCGTTTATTAACATAATGTTGAGATGTTTGTATTTCTAGGAAGCCGATGCTGTAGCTACAGCTTGCATATTGAGACAAGGTATGTTGGAAAAATTATATTTAAAAGAAACTTTTACATTTTTATTACTTCAAATTGCTTTAGTTTACTCGAAAGCTTTCCCGAACGAGAGAAAAATCATTAATATCAAAAGGTTTTGATTTGTCAGAAAACGTAAACAACATGTTTCGTAAACATTAAAATTAAAAATTGTCTCGGTATTGAAAGTAGTCATATTTTCAATCATTATTTAGGTCCTAAAGGAGAAAATTGTTTTCAGAGAATCGATGGATATCCCGCTAGCACTCAATATTTAATTATCTCCAAAAGTTCGCGCTCGCTTCGCGCAATCTATTTCACCAGGTCATTAATAACACCCGAGCGCCCCCTCCCTCCTCCCAAAAACTTATCGCATAGGGTCATATATAGTCACACGTGCAGTAGCTCATGAGAGAGAGAGAGAGAGAGAGAGAGAATGATAGAATCGTATCTACGAGCAAAAGCCGATGCATGGTGACGAATGAGAGCAAAAATAAGCCAGCTGTAGTTGTAGTTGGTAAACGCGTTGAAGGATAAGTAGATGAGGGTAGACATCGTAGTGGTGGTTATTTAATTTGATCCGATTCTTCAGGTGCAAGTGGTGTCATGTCCCATTGCCAAGAGGCTCAGTTGCAGTAGCAGAAGCAGAGGATGATCGCATTATGGCGCCGAAGAAAAATCATACTCGGGACTTTCGAGCATTTTGTGAAAGGAGAAAGCCGTGAGTGGTCATCCTTCTCGGAAGGGCTGCAGCGTTACTGCTATCTCCCTCTAGCCGGCCTCCTCTATCTTCCCGGTGCGAGAATCCCACTCAGAGAGTGGGTACTAGCAGCAGAAGCAGAAGCAGCAGCAGCAGTAGCGGCGGCGGACTCTCTCCTCTTTCTGTCTCGTTGCTCTACTGGTGGCGGCGGCGGCGTCGGCAGCGGTGGACTTGGCGACCGTGCTCTTAAGAGAACACGGTGATTCATCGGATGCTATTACGGCGTAATGGACTCGGCTCGTGAAAAATGGCGCGGGACAGGTAAAGCGGAGAGTGCTGTGCTGCTTCGCGTGTGCGCTTTCTCTCCCTCTCCTTTTTCTCTTTTTCTCTCTTTCTCCCTCTTTCTTTCACTCCCCACTCTTACTCACACTCACTCTTTCTCTCTTTTCCTCTCAACTGCCCACAAATATAAAGATGAGAGAAGAGTCTCCCGGCCATATGCAAAGACCCGCAGAGACGAAATTTTCATAATACCTTGAGACTATTTTCGTCTTTAACGGGTGTGTCTGCATGCGTGTAGAATAGCTTTGGAGGATGAAAAATATATAACGACGGTATCTGGATAAACTAGCTTGCATGTATATGTATGAGAATCGAGGACGGTTAGGCAGACACAGAGAGAGGGAGTGAGAAACGAGAGGGTGATTTAAAGAATGGAATAACGTATATCCCGAGTCCGAAAGTGAGAGAATCGGATTAATAGAGATATATTTGGTGCATTCAATTTTATGAAATTAGAGTGCCAGCCATGATTGATTAAGTTTACTCTCGGAAAAAAAGAGACGGAACATCATGCTATGCCTTAGAGGCACTTGAATTGGTGGCAGTGATTTCAATTGCACGTCGTCATTTTAAATACCTGATTGTTTTAAAGATAATTAAAGTCTATTTCACTCTCCCTTTTTCTCGCTTGAGTAGTTTCTCTCTTCTTCCTTCAGCAGATACGCAGTGAAGATTGTATTTTGAATGATCGTCGACTCGTGACTAATGCCGGAGTTTTTACGCGCGAAATTGCCGGGGATGCAGCAAATTTTAATTTTACTCGCCGGATCTCTTTCTCTCTGAGCTATAGCGTCGAGCACGGAAAATTAAAGTGCCGTCTACATTTCTAGGAGGAAAAGAGGAAGAGAGAGAGAGAGAGAGAGAGAGAGTGGGGCGGCAGGCAGAGAGAAAGTTGGAAATTTAAAATTACGCTATACTTAGCGCGTGTGATGTACATTGGAAGTAGCAGCAGCAGCGGTAGATTTTTCTCTCTAGCTTCAACCATTATTATTTTCAAAGTTTTAAACGCCAATTTACAAGTGATTTCTGCTAATTGAACCTGCTGCTGCCGCTATGAGCTATAAAAGTAATCTCCCTTAGCGGAGTTATGTATCCTTCTCGAGAGTATAGCGAAAGCTCAAGAGGTGTAGGATTTCCTTCTACAGGAGATAAAGACTTCTTTCTTGTATATATACGCCTCTCAGTCTTTGGCACTCTTCGTAAGTCGATCTTTTGTAAAGTGCAAAAATCGTGAATTAAAAACAAAGTTATACGCGTTTATTAGCCTTGGGGGAAATTCAAGAAGTACGCTTAACGTCCTGCAGTTAAACTTCACTTGAAAGCATGTATTTATACGCGGTCCGACGAATTCCACCTGTTACTACTTACAAACCTCTTAGCCTTACCCTCACTCGTGATATAAAGAAAGAAAGTGAAGGAATCCGACTTAGTGGCATTTTTCACATCCACTTTACCTTTAACTATGTGGATTCATCGGTAGGATAAATAAATATTTCTTTCTCGGTTAATATACTTGCACTCGTGGCAAGAAATCTACGCAAGCGCAAATAAAATGCGAACCACTAGATTGCCGACGTTCCGCAAAAGAAAAATAAATTCTCTCAGTAGCTGCCACAGGAAATTCTCATCTTACGTTTAGCGTTCGCAGAGAGAGAGAGAGTGAGAGAGAGAGAGAGAGAGAGAGAGAGAGAGAGAGAGAGAGAGACTAGACGGCCGGTGCAGAAAACCGCTCGTCACATACTGAAGCGGAATCAAGAAAAATGTATAGGAAAATCAGGTAAAAGGCAGGAAAAGCGAATGGGCAAAGAAAACTGAAGGAAAGAGTGAGAAAGCACGAAGGAAAAAAAAGTTTCAAAAATCTAAAACTCACTGCTGCAGTTGCAGTGAGAATAAGACCGTTTGGTAGTACTAGTAGTAGTAGTAACTGTGGTGTGGTGGGGAGACGCAGCTCAGGTTTGCTCTCTTCTCCCATCTCTGTCTCGCAGTAGTAGTAGTCACGGTCCGGCGAGACTCCGATGCACTCCCTTTCGATGGAAATACAAGCCGACGTAAATCCGCAAGAGGACGCGAAAGCTTTTTCCGAACGCGTGATACACGAGACGACAGACTCGTAATAACCCCGTCGTCCTGCTCCTATAGCTCCATCTCTTTTCTCTCTTCTCTATTTTGCTCCTGCGGCAACCCTCTTTTTTTGAATTCCGCTCTGTACACCTGGTAGCGAATTTACTGACCACGATAAGAGATGGAGCACTAAGCAGAAGGAAAGATATACAATAAACTCTGAGTGCTATCTTACAGTGAGCGAAGCTGATGCATTGAGAAAAGAGTTTCTTGATACTCGATTCCTTATATATTCTAGCTATTTGCCTTGGCGACGGAACATGTGTATAGAACGTTTACTTTGAAATATGCAGCGGTTACGTTGCTTTCATAAAATATTTAATTTTCTCTCACTCATGATGGATTAGTATATTTGAGAGGAGAATGTTTCTTGAAAGTGAACGAGTTTACATATGAATATTGCATTCCAAGTTTCGATCGATGCATATATAATCAGAAGAATAGTATTTATACCACAGACTTTTATATACATATATTTATACTTCCTACGTACCTATAAGGATATGCAATCGCATTGATGAGATTACTCAAACAGAAAAAATATCCGAATGGAAAATTATGAATTATCATTAATTTCAGTCGTTAAGCACGATGCAATTAACTTTTAGTACTATCCGATAGGAGGCGTACAGATAATATTGCATACAATACTTCGATTTGTAGAATACGTTTGGAAGCGAAAAAATACTTTTTTCATCCCAAAAAGTATGACTTCGTCTAGGAATTTTTTTTTCCTTTTGACTCAGAAAGATTTTTTGGTTTCGAATGGTTATTTTTCAGTATATGATATTATTATATTAAATTGCTATTCTCATTGCTGACTGACTGATCTTGAAGCTATAAAATAACAAAATTTTAGCATTTGTTTATTATACGCACGCTCGTGCGCATCGTCTAAAAAATAACGAGCTCATCAGGTACGCTAGAGATCTCGCGCTAATCCGAGTTGTCATAAAAATATAATAAGGCTCTCTTCGTATATAGCGTTCGTGCCTAAAAGCGAGTCGCACTAAGACTTTTCGTTCAGCGCTGCCACACGCTGAGGCTTAAACGCGAACTAATATACTTTCCTCGGAGAAAGTAATAAACCTAACCTGTAAAAAGTGTGTTCATTCATACCTATAGGAACAGCTCGCTTTGCAGTCAACAACATACAATATTTACAGCTGCAAAATATCGCGTTTATTATTTAGAAAAAACTTAACTTTATACTACCCAATGAGAAAACATACGTTGAGAATAATAATGTATGAACTATTTATATATCTTGCTAAACAAAAGCAATAAACAGTCAATATTTTTAAAGCACATTTGTATAGTCTATAAATACTATATTACTACATGGGTGAGAGTAGTTTCTCTTTTATAGAAGCTAGATTTCATGAAAATGGCTATATTGAGGAAAAATCGTTGTCCCAGTAGTTTACACTACGGTGTCTATTGTTTCTGTAATGTAGGGACGTGTACTTACGTAAGTATTCGTAATTTTACTTAGAAGCAACCTCTGCCGGTAAACCGACTGTATATATATGCATAGCTAAGGAAGATCGTGACGTAAGTTTTCGAGCTTGACGCCCTCAACAGCAATGAAATTTAGGTCAAACGATATAGTTTCCGATATTCCAACAATCTCTTAATTAATTCATAAGACAGAAGTTGTTCGCGTCCGGAGTATAGTAGTAGCAAGGCAAACGAACTTTAACTGAAAATTCAGTGCCGACATTCGTTTCCGTCAGATTTTCCGGCGCGCAGCCGGCGGTTCTTCGCGGATATCATGTCTTGGAAAAAGGAGCTACGAAGAAAGTTCAGAGCTTTGCTTAAGGAAAAAGCAGGGTCACCCTCACTGCAACCATATATAGATATATTTCTTTTTAGCCGCAAAGGATTAGGGAATATAAGGGTCTTGCGATCGCATGCCCGCAAAAAGCTATTCGCTCGTTTACCTGATAGAGGAGAAAGCTAAGCTATAAACACAAGAGGCCTTACTACAGTTGGACGGTATTTTTAGTACAGCTGAATGTACCATTCGTGCGCAATGTGAATTTTCCCTGAGTTTTTTTTCACTTTTAATCAGACTTATACTTGCTCTCGTGCCTCGTGTTTACTTTTCTGCTTGACGAGGATGTGTAAGTACGCTAGAGTTTTCCCAGAACGTTTTTATGTAGAAGATCTCGACAGCGGTTATTGAAGATTACATTCTGTCCAAATTAAAATCTTTGCGTTGACGAGTACAGTCGAGGTTATCTGTAAAGTTGCACGATTTTTAACCCCTGAACTTGAGTAAGATAAATTCTATGCTCGTATTTATAGACGACATCATTATTTCAGACCATCAAAACTGAAATTACTCACTGAACTTTACACATCTAAATCCGCAGTTTTTTAATACGAGCTATAGTACAGTTTTATAATTTTAGACGGCCTGATTCTTTTTCTTTCGTATTCTTTGTAGCAACAAAGTCCACGATAGTCTATGTGTAGCATACATGCGTAACACATATTCTACCTGTAAAGATTATGCTATAAGAGCTTCCCATTACTTGCAACAAAGCTGAAAAAAGTGCTTTAGGTATTCGTGTTTTTTTTAAATGATCAAATGTGGACCTACGTCGTTATACGTGGAAGCTACAAGTATATGTATAGATGAGAACAGTGTGAGAGATAGCATACCGCAATGAAGAAAAAGTTTTATTTTTACAAAAGGAGTTTGGGAAAGCCGATATTGTACTTTCACAGAGCATAAAGCCAGACGGTGGTAAAGAGTGGGAGCGAAGGAGGGATAGAGAGGTAAAAGAGCCCATAATGTATAATAGTCATAACTATTGGAATCGGCCCGTACAATAATAAAAGCTGTATGTGCACTGAAGAAAAAGCGGAGAAGCTATTTTTGGTGCGGTAAGATTTTCCCCAAATACCGAAATATGTCGACAAATCCTATTCATAATCTTTATCATCTATAATATATTGCTCACACATTTTCATCGATAATATAGTGCCTAGACGTATAATAAGAATTTTGCCGATTAAAAAGCGAATTATCCGAGTAATCCGCCTAATGTACAATGGAGATAGAAACGATCATTGCAAGAGAGAAAGAAGCTTTCCCAACGCCAACCGAGGAATGCAGGGGGTCTCGCGCAGTATTCCCCTCAATGGAAGAACGATTGTAAAGCCATCGGCTCTCTCTCTCTCTCTCTCTCTCTCCTACCAACTTTTCCAGGCATCTTTCTGCTACCCTTACCCTCCCTTCCTCCGAGCTTTTGAAGTAACTATATATATAGACAAGGTTAGCTATGGTATGCGGCTGGGCTCGGCTTTGTAAAAGTAAACTAAGTTTCGATTAGAGTCTGAAGAGAAAGAGGGAGAGGGCGACGGAGGATAGCTGTCCAACGATTCGGGCGCGGATGCACGGAAGTTTCATTTGGTGGCGCAGAAAGAACCACAGTAGCGGCCATCGAATTCGAGGGATGAGAGAGAAAGAGAGATAGAGAAAGCTGAACGATCGAGGATTGGCATTTGCGGATTGGTGTGGGAGATGTCGTTACAGTGGCCTCCCTACCCGACCGTGATTGGAAAACGCGTCACGATTGAATTTCAACTGCGGCTAAACATCCGCGCTGCTGTTGCTGCTGCTGCTGCCAACCATGCAAATATCGCTCTGTAGCACAGTAGCCCGATGTTTATTATTATAACGGAAATCTGTATACGTCGCGATGCTCCACTGTTCAGTGTCGCACGTGCGCGCGCGCGCGAGTTCGCGTTATACGTCGATGAGGTTTTGTGTGTGCACGACACCCGTAGCTGCTGCTACTGCTGCTGCTGCAGATGAATCGATGTGTACATATTTTGCTCCGGCATTGTTCCGAGCTAAATCAAAACTTGTGTCTATTATGCTCATTGATCGGCAATAACTTATGGACTCGAATATATGCGCAACTCCAGCTCATATTTGTCGATCAATTAGCGGGTTGACTGTTCTGTTTTCAATCTATATCGACCGACCATGCTTGTTGTTTTCTTCGAAAGTTGCTTCTATACCCAGTGACGCTTACGCAAACGTTTTTCTGCGTATACGCTTTTTTTATATTTTCCACTACGATCCATTGCTCGAGTTACGATATGGCTTTAGTTGTTTGTAATTCAAATAGATAGACTGGCAAATAACGGCGTCATTTTAAGAATTTAAATACATATGTTATTTCAGAGAGACTTCCTCAACCACAAACATTACCTTCAAACTGTTTTCAGATTTTCGTTTTTACTGTATGCACAAAATTAATTGTTATATTTTGAAGTACACAAAAATTGTAGATCAATTTTTTACAGACAATAAACGAAGAAAAAATATCTGATTCACTATTAAGCATTAAAAAAAAGTACTCCTTCATATCTTTCACTTACAATATGATAAGAAAGTCAAGAAATAGTAATACATTATAGATAAAAAAACTGCAATCACGCCATGCATCACTGGTATCGAGTGCATTGACCGAAGGGATTTATTTACCGGAAGCTTGTTCACATATTCTGATTACTTATCGATTGCGATAATCACGCATATTTATGACAGCGACAAATATACTCTCACGTGCAAAGCAAAACTATGAATAAAAAATACACGAGAGAAACTCACTTCGATTTTCCGCTTGAACGTGCAAAGAAAAATTCCAAGCAGGTGCATTGTGTCCCCTGCGCTCACACCTATTCTTTGTTTGAATGCAAGAATGCATTTTCTTTCCACTGCAGCAACATTGAGATAGAACGAGAGAGTACTAGTATGCGTGAGAGTGTAAGAGATAAAAAACATAGGAGGACAGTTGCTCTTTGTCATTCTACGCGAATTCGATGATAAAGCATAAAATCACACGGGCTTAAAAAAATTAAAAGCTCGACGCAGAGGTACTCTTCTCTCTCTGTGATCCATCCGACACTGGGCTGCATTCGCTCTTGAGGCATTCCTGGACTGGCTACGCTTTTTCACAATGAATACTGGAATGGGAGACAGAGGGAGGGAGAGAGAGGGGGAGAATGAGAGAGGGTCACAGTAGCCGTGCTCGATAAATTCTCAAAAACGTGACACGCTCGGATTGAGTGTATAAAGTGTGGATCCGTTGTACATTGGAATTTTTTCGTTAAATTATTTTCGCGTGGATTTTCATTGAGAGAGAAGACAGAAAGACAGAGTGAGAGCAGAAAAATTTATATATTTATAATCTATATATATATAGTTTATGCATGTATCGCAATCTAGAACAAAAGCTCACCTTCTCACGGAAACTATCTAATAAGTTCAATCACGCGACTTTCACGTTCAAGAAATTCTTATCGTGTAGATTCATCAGAATTTCGTGTAGCTATGTATAGAGACACGCTTTATAGTGGTAATCTATGGAGGTTTAGCTCAGAAGATACTGCAACAGAGACTTGACCCTCGCGGCCGCATGCTAGTCCCGAAGCGCGTAATCCCTGCAGGTAGTCCGACTCGTTCTCTTGGATTTCGCGACCTTATTTCGCGCTTCTTCGTCTAGTCTGCTTGGTCTGGACTGCGCTTTCTGCTGCACACGTGTCTTTCTGTGGGTCTGTTTTCTCTGTCTGTCTCTCTCTCTCTCTCTCTCTCTCTTACTCTTAAGTAAGAAGGAGAAGGTGGGAGAGAACAAGAGAGAAAGGAGAGCTTTTATACCACGTTAGAGCCATGGAAGCCAAGGATAGAATTTTTGGGGACATCGGACTGCTACGTGCCTTGAGTGCGCGAGCATATACCCTACTTATGTACTGACGCGAGAGTCGAAGGGAGCCGCCGACGCCGCTGTCGTGGAGAGAGAAAAGCCGTTTTATTTATACGGGCTTTCACGTGCTTACCGTTGCCGAGGCAGGGATTTCGGATTTGATTTTCTTAAAAGGAGAGCCGCGTATCCGCAAGTTTTTTGCGCATTGCCTATACGGGAAACACTTCTCTGCTGTTCTATCTTTCTCTATATGTATACACATACATGCAGTCTCCCTCTCTTTCTCGCTGTTGTTCTCTTCGCATGTATATTATAGCAAAGCGAGAGACGATGCACGTGTATACCAAGTGACTCCAAAGTTTGCCCTCCGGTAATGAACTTCCAGTCGATAAGAGTCGGAAGGCAGTTAGAGAGAAGTACAGAGTACAATGGGACAGTCAGGAAAAGAGCTGTGCACAAGCCGACAGGCACATCGAGAGAGAGAGAGAGAGAGAGAGAGAGAGAGAGAGAGAAAGGTGCACACTACAGCGCACATATATAGATAGAAAGAACGAGTTCTCTCGATTTTGCGCTTCGAAACAATAGCGAAGTAATCGACGAATTAAATGCCACTGTTGACTGTACATATATATATATATCTCCTGGCTATAAAATCTGATATACATCACTTTTTTTTAAACCATAAAACCGCTATGTGAATCTATACATCTTTCTACTCTTGTATCTCCAAAGCAATGAGGTGTATAAAAAAAAATCTTTTTATGCACGAGTCCACCTAGGGGAGTACTTGCTCTCCTCCTCCCTCCTATACCTCGAAAGAGAGAGAGAGAGAGAGAGCAGTGCTATTCATGTGCCTCTGAAATTCGTTGTTTAGTTTATGTTAACGCGCGGCGAATAAAAATTTACAGAGGGCCTAGAGATAGCGGCGTGTATGGGCTGGCAGCGACAACGCGCCACGGCAAAAGAATGTCCGGTACCTGTACGCGTGTGCGTTTCTATTTATATGCATATACGTACAACAGAAGAGAGATAGAGAGAGAGAGAGAGAGGGTGAGAAACTGCATAGCAATGGTGAGATAGGCGGACGACGCTCTCTGTAAATGTACCGAGAAGATATAGACATATACAGAGAGTAGGATGAGGTAGAAAGACAGTAACACGGAAAGGGAGGGTTTATCTATCTCTCTCTCTCTCTCTCTCTATATATATATATATATATATATATATATATATATATGTGTGTGTGTATATATATATAAGCATAAAGCTATACCTGCACGAATATATATATGTATGAGTGTATGGCTAGCTAGAGGAAGGGGGCGAGTAGGAATCACGAGTCGGAGGTTGAATTCGTGACGGGTTAAAAACACAGGATTACGTAATCTCCATAAAGCCGAGCGACGTGTTAACACTCGGAGAACTGCGAGAGAGTGAGAGAGGGGGGAGAGAGAAATGCTGCTACAATGAAGAGAGTCGCGGAAAGTCACGCGCGCGACGAATCCCATATATAGCTGGACTACACTGCTATACTCTCTCATTCTTTCTCTCTTCAGCCCTAAAAGAGAGGATTTGAAGGGAAGGTGGCTTAGAGCATCGGTTTTATGACTCTTTTCCACTATGATGCTTTTCTCTTGCTCGATTTCTACTTCTACTTTTCGCCCTCTTCCTTCATTCCTAGGGGGTATATATCGCTTTTCATTTGGATCGTCTTTTTAATCTCAAGCATAGTGCCTAACGAACCGTAAAGACGGAAGAGAGGGTTAGTCGCGAGGCGTCTCCGTCCAATTTACCTGGATTTCAGTGCCTAGATGAGATCACTTTAATGACACCGTGGCTAAAGCTAAATTTATAAATATATATATATACATATACATGTGGAGAGTAGAAATATATAAAAATCATACGGCTTTTTCGAATAAACGATTTCGACAAACGAGTAATTTATCACAACCAATTTCAATGATTATAAAATATTTAATATTTACATCGTTTGTTATTATTTACTTCAAATTTATCTGATATATTACTTAACTTATTTACATTTATATTATAAGTGGAAAATTCTGAGTAATGACATTAAAGTAAAAAATAATCGCAAATTCATAAAAAGGAATACTAAAAAAAAGAAAAACGCAACGTTATTCACAGAAACAGTTTGTTTGTTTTGTGCAAACTTGCAAAATCGATGAAATGCAAGCATGCATAGCATAAGCTCGTAGCGTGTCCAAATGTTAATTAATAAATATCACAGCACAGTAGCAGTAGAGTCACGAGTGAAAGAGAGTGAGAAGTAGAGAGGGAAAAAGAAAAAGAGAGAAAGTGAGAGAGTCCGATCGATGATTGCGCAATGATTAATTTAATTCGTCATCGACTTTTTGTATTGCTTTGATATAAAGTCACATGGTGGTGCTGGCGACGAATATAGCTTGAGTGTATAGTTTCGCAGTCGTCGACTGCAGTTTCCCAAATCAGTGCTTTTTCGATCATCAAAGTGCTGCGCTCGCGCAAAATCAAGCCGATCCAATAAGCACTGTTTGTTCTGCGAACGCGCGCACCTCTGCACACATACGTATGAGCTATACCAAACATACGCCGCCACTATACTGTAAAAGAGAGTATAGTCACTGCTGTTACTGCTGGGCAAAGGGGAGGGGGGTATTGAGAGAAACGAATGAACCACTGCAGACACTCACGTGCACATGCTCTGACGTAAACGCGCATACACATACACCCCATGAGCTCTCTAAAAAGGATGAAGCCGCAACTGGAAAAAACAATAAAGTCGTGAAAAAGACTACGTCAACGAGCTTCTGGAAAAAAGCTTGGAGCATTGGCTCATAGCATAATTCACTCGAGAATTTATACTCGCAAGTTCGAAATGGAATAAACAGGAAACCTCTTACGCACCGATGTTGCATTTAATCAGGAACTCGGTTATAGCTGGAATAGCATTGCATCCAAGAACTGTATGCAATAGACGCAAGAGAGAAAGAGAGAGATAGAGAGAGAGAGAGAGAGAGAGAGAGAGAGAGAGAGAGAAGGTCGATGTTTCCAGCGCACACATAATACACATAGCGCGCGCTTAGTACTCAGTTCAAAGCCGCAGCAGCAGCAGCGGCGGCGGCGATATACATAACGCGCGCCATATGAAGAGTAAACAGCGTAACGCGAATTAACGTAACTGGTACAATGCCTATATAACGAGCGCTGCAGCGTACGCGAACGCGTGAGCGCCGGCTGTGCAGCTGTATATGCCTGGAATGGGATATGTGCGCAAAGCCTGTACGTAGGCGGGAGAGAGAGAGAGAGAGAGAGAGAAAGGCTCGCGGAAACGCGTTAAAATCAGCAAGGCAGTGATTGCATCGTTTGCCAATTGTTCCTATATACACGTACCTACCTTCTCACTGTACGTGTGTGCACTGCAACCCCCAATATTTGGCACCGTCGCGTTTTAATATCGCGCCTCCTCTCTCTCTCTCTCTTTCTCTCTCTCTCTCTCTTTCACTCTCCATTGTATGCATACACATACATATATACACTGACATGTTTAAAAAAATGTGTGTATATATATATATACAAAAAATTTCCATGTGAATCGCTGCAGTATACTGTTTATTTGAATAAAATCAATTAATATGCGTGGATGCGCGAACGCACTTATTGTGCGCACATTTTTTTTCTCATCTTTTGCACTGAGATATTTTGCTCTGTTTTTTTTACCATATAGGGAATTTTCGTGTTTTCATTATCTTTCTCTGCGTTAGAGCGAGTCATAAGCAATCAAATCGCCGCACGTATTGGATTCAAGTGCATACTCTCGCGATCGACATACAACTGTGCTCACTCGCGAGTTATAAAGCTTATATAAATTTGCATATAGTTACATAAACTTTATTTTTTATGAGTATACTTTGAGTAACTCCCTCTCCCACTGGAAATATTTAGAGTAAATTTCAATTTAACATTTCAAAGATAAATATATGACCCTATTTTTCAATATTGTTCTTTGTTTCAAAGTCAATTTTAACAATTTCGAAATGTAGTTTTATACTGTTACCTAAATGTAACAGAATCTTGGACTGTTTAAATTCTATATACATTTTTGCAAAAGGTCATGTTCCTGTTGTGTATAACAGTACGTGGAAATTAATAAGTCTTTTATAGTCCGAGACGCAGTGAAACGAGAAAACGAGTCTTTTCTGTAGTTTTACACATGCAGTTGTCGTTGTCGGCGCATGTATTTATGTAAAGAAGTACGCCATTGTGCTTATGCAAAGAACGCATTGTATTTACCAACTACTGCTTCTGCTGCTACAACAACTAGTGAAAAATGCATCGTCATGTAAAATAGGCATTGTATTTACGGTAAAGAAAAAAAGTCACGCGAAGAAAAGTATAAAGGTGATTTGTCGTGCAAAAAGCCTTAGCAAGTATTGGAAAATTGTTTAATCTGGTCGTTCTGTTGTTATCGAGACGCCGAGCGATGTAACAGCGAAAGAAGACGAATTTCAAAGAATCGGAAGCTATAGCTTCGTAGGCTTCTAATTTAACGGAGAATCGAAGCGGCTGATGTTTCCTTTTACCCCGTGAGAAATGTCTTACTAATAAGATTTGATTTCCAATATTGGATCAAATTGTATATATTTAATCGATTATAGAATTTTCCCTTTTTCTTTATCGGTTCAGTCCAAATGTGAATTTAATTTAAAAAAAAGTTATTTCCAGGCATAATATTATTCGTTTTTAACGTTTTGATGATCGACAGTAAAATAACGTGTTTTAATGATTCAAACATTTTATTTCGTACAAAATATTGAAATAGTTTGTAAGACCGTAGAAAATATTTAAAAGATTTAAAGAATATGAATGTGGCGCAGACGCGTCTGAGCTTTTCTAGTTAAAACTGAAACAAGTGTTTAACCTATCACCCCCCCCCCCACTCACATCCATCCGCTCTTGTCATGAATAAAAGGTTCTGAAAATGCGTTTAATAATATTGTGAGCTTATGCTGTAAATCTAACTACATAATAAAATGTTGAATATTAAAAATCGATAACAACTCTCTATTCCGACTAAATCATTTTATTATCTACAAAAATAAAAAAAATGGACACATAAGCGACTTTTCATTCAATACCAATACCACAAAACCGCTTGCGTATTTCATTTTGAAATAAAAAATAAGTTCGTCCTTGACTAGCGTATACGAATTGAGCGATATATAGCTACAAAAAAATATAACAAAGGGCATATTTAGTAACTTTAAAAAAAAATAGTTGGGTAAAAGTAAGTCCTCTCTAAATTGGCAACGGTAGGAAATTGTCCGAAAACCCAGTTGGGACAAACACGAGTAATTAAAGAATCCATACCTACACGGGAAATAATAGGAAAGCTCTATCTCTCTTTATGGAAGGCCATATTTGAAAAAGCTCGCGCGCGAAAATGCGCACGCATGCAGGTGAAAGAAAGGAGAAAGAAAAGAGGTGGGAAAAATAAACGAGCGAAGCAGAACTAGCGCGTCATTGTCTCGCGTGGTAAAAGAGCATAAAGAGAAAGATGGTTGGAGAATGGGGGAGAGAAAAAAAATAAAGGTTTTCGGTGCCAGCCAGCAAAACACTTGCGACAAGTCCTCGTATGCGCGTCACTCGCGTGGATTTACGCGGGAACGTGAGTTTTATGTGGCGTGAGAGCCAACTCGGCTGCTAAAAAAATGAGTGACGAAGCCTGGCTGCAATAAAAGGTGGAAAAGAGAAAGAGACAGAGAGAGAGAGAGGCTCGCGATGCAACAGCCTGACACGCGACTGCCCCGCCTCACACAGATTTACAGTCTCTGTCTTTCTTGCATACACGTCCCAGAGATGCATACAGATAAAAGCCGACGGTGAACGAAAAATATGCAATGCAAACTCGGCAGTGTGCAACGCTTCGTCCTCCCCTGATGTGTTTATCGTTGGATTAGCGCTCAAGTTTCTCGGTGTGCTTTTTAGCCCGTGCAAGCTCTTCACTTCCTGCACATGTACACACTCTCTCTCTCTCTCTCTCTCTCTCTCTCGTTGCTATATACGCTCCTTCGACCGTCAAAGTGCACCTGGGCTTTTCCTCGCCGAACTTTCCCTCGTTCCTCAATTACGCAATCTCTCTCTTCAACCCGCGTCAGCTGCTTCCTCTCTGCATATTTTTCTTTATCCATTATGCACACTTATCTCATATACGTTACACTTGATCGTGAGCTATTGTTTTTTATACTTTTCGAAGCAACTTCCTTAAAATCTGAAAAAAGTACGGCCCATGCTTTTTAATGCTCATCAGGTGGCGAATTGGCTTTTTCTATTTCTCTAATCCGTTTACAAGCTCGAACTCTACAGCAAACTGATGAAGGGCTGTTGCTTCTCCCTCATATTCTAACGCTCTCCTACTCTCACTTGCATGCGCCTAATGGAACGTCGAAAACGTTTGCTTGTCAATAACTAAATAATTTGAAAGCTCGGCAAGCTTCGAATCGAGCAAGCGCCTCTCCGGTACGCTGAGAGTTATTAAAGCATAGGAGAGGGGGGGGGGAGTCGGGAGAGATAGAGGCCCAGGCGGTATTCGAGAAAGGCTCGACAGGTGGAGTGCTTCTAGGTATACCAACTGAGTGTAATGGCTCGAGAAAGCGGAAAAGGACGACTCTTGTGTAACCCGGCAAATCCGCTTCCATCGAATCCGACGTCGTGCACCTAACGCTAGAAGGGCGGAGGGGAAAACGCAAGTGTGATGTATCACCGGCAGCTTCTGCTACCGAAGACGGCTATTTGTGAGATCTGTTATCTGGTAAAGCTCTCGTGTCCACGGAAAAAGGATGGTGCGAATACGTTATCATACAGCACGCTGTAGCTTGGTACGTCTATGCGCATGTTTGTTTTGGATTGTTGTTTTTTAATGCGATAACAGCTGTCCTTCGTGATTTCCTTTATAAAAGATATATTTTACGCGTGATATTTCGACAATTTTTAATTTTATTTTATTGGTGAGAATTTTTCATGCAGCAACGATTTCATTTATTAATTAATACGCGATATGTGTGAACTGTTCAATGAATGAAAAGTAATGTTATACAATATAACGCATATTTATATAACCTATATAAAATAAAGTCAATAATCTATTAGTTACGTATATTATGCATGTATTCTTTTTGGCATGATGATTATTTTTTTTGTCATGATACTCCATTACTTTAGTTCATTAGTATAATTCAATTGTTACCCATTGCTATACATATATGCATTTTCCACAATTTTCACGTAGAATGAGTTTTAAACTTTGCATGTAAATGGACTCATATATATGTTGTAAAGGTTTTGAGAAATTCATTCACTCGATCAATTCTAAACAACTATTTGACTACATTGTGAAGTAAATTGCTTTTAGACGTTTCTGCAAGGAAACACGAATCTCTCGTACCAAGCAGTTCAGCTTTTCTCGGGAAACTGAAAATTCACCTACGCGAGCGTGGTCGGCTATAAATTTAGAAAAGAAAATTCCATCTTCTAAATTGAATGTTCGATCAATTAGGATAGAAAGGATTGGCGCGTAAAGCAGGATAAGCGAGAAACCGCGTGCTTTCTCTCTTTCTCTCTCCAAAAAAGTCAAAGAGCGCAAAAAAGGCGAAAGAGTAAAGAGCAAAGGCTAAACGCCGCTCTACGCTAGAGCTTTTGAAAAATCCGTGGCTATCTACTCACGTGTGTGTGTATATGTGTATATATATGTATATGCGTATGTGAAATACGTGCATGCTATGTGGATGGAGGGCAGAGTTTGCTGTTGCGCGTTATATATCCTACTACGTACTCTCAACACACGTATACAGCCTGACGTAGAGTAAGAGTGAAAAAAGCGGTCACGACGGGAAATTAGAATTCCGTGGCGATCAACGGATCGGTCTGTCGAAATATGCCGATCGGGCAATTCGTCACGTCGCCGCGTAATGTAAACGAAGCGGAAGATCCCTCTATTTTTCACAAGCCTGTCTCTCTTTCTCTCTTACTCATTCCTCTCTTTCTCTCTCTCTCTCTCTCTCTGTCTCTCGGGCCGTTTATTCCCAATAGCTAGTGATTGTTCGTAGAATTCTTTTGCTCTCTCTTACTCGCGGAAAACTGCCTAAACTACAACAATGCATTTCGATAATGGATATTAATCCTGTTAAAATCGTCTGTTGTCGAGGTAAAATAATCGAGGATCCTGACTTCGCTTTAGTTAGAGACATTGATCGATCACTCGTTGTCGGATGATTATCCACTGTATAGCACATCGACGAATGCAGCTGCAACATTGCATATTAATTTCTCATGGATTTTTCGTCGTTCCATACGATACAGAGGCCAGTATAACATGCGTATGCGTATTGCACCAGCTGGCGCTACTAGGTCGCTGCTACACCGCGCCGTGTACATTATCAACGCGTATACGTCGACGTCGTGTTACCGTCGCTCGTTTTCATAATGGATAATGATTTTATACGTGGTTCTGATGTAGATTGGTGAAAGAAAAATCTAAAGTATAAGTAATAGACGTGTCAGTCTTTGATTTCTAAATATGCCAAATGTATATATGTATAACGTACGCGTATATATTTAAACTTTCAGTGATCATAGCTTGTCGATTTAGCAACTTTTTTAAATAAATCTGTCGCGCGAGCATCACGCGTCTGTTTACTTTCCGTTGACAATGCGACGGACAGTAGTAGCATGTGCTCTGTCGAGCGGAGCGACACAAAGATTTCAAGTACTCAGGTAAAGCTCTGCTGAAGTAGCTGTAAAGAAGAGAGAGGCGATCAAAAGTTTTCGAAGCGACGCTAGATTTGACACAATAGTAATTTCATACGTTCTCGGAATATGTATGTACAGCTTTACGTGTACACGTAGACTAGGTGCGCGAAGCTCCTGCTTAGCTACAAATACCTATATATATATATATATATATATATATATATATATATATATCCAAAAAGTCTATACATACATATTTATGTATGCGTATACAAACACACTGAGATAAAAATATATATACATAAGTCGTGATTTATTCATGAGAGAATCGCTGTATTGATTTGCAGTTCAAGATAACTTCAGCGACGGATTTTCGATTCCATTCGGAGGAGAGTGAAGTAGTTTTCGTCGAAGGCCAAACGTGCGACTCGAGTGGAACGCGTGAAATTTCGGCTTTTTCCCATCACACATACGATCGTTCTCGAAGACTGAATATATATATATATATATATATATGTATATATCTCGATTCAGCGATCGCACAAAAGTAAGAGAGCCACGTGCACAGACGTAGTGTATTTGTTTGTATGTGTGTGTGTGTGATAGAGAGAGAGAGAGAGAGAGAGAGAGAGAGAGAGAGAGAGAGAGAGACAAACGTAGGGTAGGAGTGGGAAGGATTACTACGTGCCGAGCTCTCATCGTTGTAGCATATCAGAGGACCCGAGGACGACGATTTCAAAGGTAAATTGCAAAAAGGCCAGAGTGTAAAAAATATATATATGTATAGGTATATATACAGTATAGATATACCTAGCGATCAGTGGGCTGACACACACACTCTCTATCAGTCCTATGCGCAAGGATTGCCAAATAATTTCGTTGCCCGAACGCGACGTGCCGGACTCTACGACGGCCGAATACCAAAGGGGGGGTTGCTACTACTGCTAGTGGCGAATAAATTTCAATTCACTCGAAAGCGAGAAAGAGCTGAGCCGAACGAACGCCGCCGCTGCCGTGCGACGTCTATTTAACGTTTAGTCCGCAATGAATTTAAAGTACCTACCTCCGCATTTACGTAAGCCAACGGTGCTGTCCTGCACACATACATGCACACATTGCACACACACACACACACACACACACACAGACAACAATGCGCGACTGTAAATAATACAATTACCTCCTTTCTACGGCTAATTCAATCTAGCGATCCTTTCTTTTTCTCTTTTTTTCCTTTATCATCCCTCTACATCACCGCCGGTTTTCGACCATAAATATATACTATATTTAGATAGAAATTTAAATTACATATATATACATATATGTATGTATTGGATTCCATGAGGGGAGAGTTTGTGAGTTTTCAACGAAGAGAGAATGCGTGGAAAGAAGATGATTGCTCGCCCGATTACTTGGACGCAGCGGCTGATTCAAAAGGAGAGAGAAACTGACCGTCCATTTTCCTTTGTGCACTGCGTCTTTCGTTTGGCACTGCGACGCGCCCTCACATGTCATCCTTTGTCTCTTTCTACCGGCGGAAATAGCAGCCGACTTTCTCTCTCTCTACACGACCGTGTAATTAATTATCTGGACGAGACGGCAATTAAATCGGATAAATCGTCGCGTCCGCGCGTGAGCGTCGTATCTATATATCCGCTGCTGCTGCACTGGCTTTCTTCGCGCTCGTTATACGTACGACATCAGAAACGAGAACTCGGAGAACTGTAGACGGCCCTCGAGTTTCCTTCGTTAGAAGTGGGTCACTTTCCTCTCTGTCTGTCTCTCTCTCTCTCTCTCTCTCTCTCTCTCTCTCTCGCTCTTTCCCTCCCTCTGCCAGATGTCTACGACTATACGAGAACTACCTGAGCCCATATCCTTGTCAGCCGGGCTCTTTAAGAGAGGGCCTAAGTAGACTTGCATATACATACACCTACATCTGCAAAGGGTATATAGAGCCTAGTGTAGTCGTATAATACGTCTCACACCCCTTGATATAAGACTCTCCGACGACTGCTGTTCCTGTTACTTGGCTCTTTCTCTCACTCTCCGTATTATATGTGCATATATATGTCGTAATCTTCCGCGCATTCGCATAATTTAGCCGGAATTCCGGAGCAGAACCATGTTCATTCAGCCGCTGCTACTGCCACCAGTGAAAAAGGTTCGCTAAAAGGTAGTAGCCATCTCATCGTCGTCATTAGGGAATTCGCAGAAAATGTGTACTATTAGTTTCATTTTAAAAATTTCACATTTATTATTTATTTCTTCAACATCATCGCGTTTCCTTTTGTCGACGTGACGGCTAATTGCTGTAATTAGATTGCTCATTGTTATAACGCTACACTCGATCAAAGCAACGCTCAACGTAACTAATTACTCTGAGGTTTCGAGCACGAGAAACAGAACGTAACGTGCGCACACAAGTTGCAGAGCTTTACCCCAATGTTATTTAAGTTAAAACATGAGCGATCAGTGCTCCATTAAATTTTATAGATTAATAATTAAATTAAATGCCACACGCGGAGGAAAAAAATATCAAACCGAATATCTCTTGAAGCCTCTTGGGTGCATCCGCTTAGGTTGTAGAATGTATAATTGTATATAGGTATAAACATATTTTCGGCTACATATATTTATTAATTATATCACATCATCAAAGAAGCTTCATACTTTTTGCAGTCTTCCCAATAATTGGAATTCCTCGTGTATATATACATGAGTACACATATACGTACGAGGCGTACAAACCTGGGCTTTAATCAAAGTCTACACCGAATCCAAGAGAATGAGGGGAGACAGAGTAGATATGTATGTATGTATATATATATATATATATATATATATGTATATATTTACGGAGTATATACGTCTAGCGTGACACAATTAGTAGCGGGTGATCGAAGAAAATCCTATTGGGATCCTCGGGCGATATACTTCTTATATATTTTCCCAATAACTCGAATAAAACTGCGTGTTACCAGGAGAATACGAAGTTTCTGCACATATGTGTATAGTATACAAGTGTGTATAGCTGTATAGTATATACATATTTATACCGGTAGATCGGACCCAAACACACGCTTTAAAGGTGGAACTAGATTAGACGCTAGCGGGATACGAAAAAGGAGGTACTTTGTTGCGAAACGAGATTTCCTCAAGTGCGCGATTGCGTCGTTTTGCTTTTATAAAAGGTACACATAGCTCTGCAAGCATATGTGTGTGTAATTTATTTTTGAGTCTTCTCAATATAGCAAAAAGTGCACAGTAGAAGGATGAAGGAACGGTTGCGGGCGTGCGCGTAAACATTAAAAATTCATTCATCACTCCTAATACACGTTCTGGATCCGGAAATGGCTTATCCGATATTTAAAGTTGTGGGCTTTTCTGCACGCTATACAACTTTTCTTACATTGCTATACGTTTAATCTTTTATGCGCTCTGTTTTTAAGACAAAATTTCCGTTGCATCGTAACGATGTTCGAGGTGAATGTGGCAGTATCGAACTCACTATATTTATGTATAATATACGTACACAAGCTCCTATGATACGATGTTTATGCATAAGTTTCGCTTACCTGAAACAGAAAAAGAAGAGAAAAATAAATAAAAATATATATAATATTACATATAATATCTTGAGTTGCGGTATACACACAATAATAAAGTAAAAACGTCACAGAGTAGATTTAATGCAAGTAAATCACGCGACTATCAATAACGCGCACGACGGGCGCGCGAGAACTTATAAAACAGTCGGCGGTCCCAGTAATAAAGTTCTTTGAGCGAGGCGGCTGGAAAGTAGCTGGAAAGCGAGGAAGTGGATTAATAAAGGATGGCAGCAGTATAGCACTGTAGCTCCAGGGAAATAGTATATATATATATGAACTGACAGAGTGCCGCAGAGCAGTCAATGCTGGCAGAGAGAAAAAGCGAGCGGACTATTTTCCATGTGGAGACCACAAAGAGACACTCGCTTCAATAAAAGAACAATAAAAATTGCGATGAGGCCAATCGCTTTCGTGTTGCGCGCTCGTCTTCCTCTTCTTCTCTTTTGGTCCCTTGATCAGTGATGTGATCAAAGTCAGGGAAATAAAGCTTGGAGATAGCGATACTGTGCATTGAAGATGTCGACTTGAAATCCACATAGCTCTGAAAACTGACCCCTAGAGTCTCCTAACGAATTGTTTATTATCAAGCTCTTAAGTCCTGTAAAATACTGTAAGTTAAGCATCAAGACAATACGCCTCAAATACGCCTCACTTAAATTTCTACATGAATTATGAATGCTTGCATTTGCGCAAAACATATTTATAACTTAGGCATGATTCGTATGTTATATAGTTATTGTATGTCACATATTCCGGCCTTGTAAACTTCCGCTTCTCCATTCTGTTTTCTTAACTTCCAATTCTCATTCCAATATCATATAGCTTGTGAGCAATGCTTCTTGTCAAGGAACTAAATATATCAACTCATAAATACAACGCATACATTCGCGCTTTTTTAAACATTTATGTTTATTTTTTTGACTTATTTACTGACTTATTTATTGCAATAACAACAAATCTGTTAGATACATTTAGAGTTGATAGCATGCATATAACCTTTTGGATTAAGTACTAAGCTTTGAGATGTATATTTGTTAATCCACGAAATATTAGAAAAAAAATACTTAATAAATTTTTCGCGAGTATACTCTAACTGGATCAAATTTTACTAGAGTAAGAAAACACGCGTAGCTTTCATTTTTCACTTGGTCTCGCGGCAAACAATATTTTAAATGTTGTGAGTCATCGAACTTTGACGAATATATTCTACAAGTAAATAATAAGATATCATTAAAAAATTTCAAAACAATAAATAAACAGATACCGTGTTTTTTAAATCAACATATTTTCAGGGTTTAAATCAATCGCTTATAACTCTTCGCTCAAGAGATTTTTGTACAGTTGACTATACTTATTAAAATTTAAAAAACCATTTTAATTGATAAGCGTATTATAAAATTTATGATATTGTCATATATTTATAAAAAAGAATAAATTGAAATTAAGTCCATGTAGTGTTTTAATTTCCGGACAAGTTATTTTTAAAAACTGAAAAGTGTTTTTAAACCAGCTTTTTAATAAATGAAAATTGATAATTCTGCATTATTTTCATGTACAGCAAATTGCTTCCGGGTCTTTTTACAAAAAGTATTATAATACGTCAATTAACGTTTGAGAAATTGCTTCACATTAAAACTTTTATTACGTGAATTTTTAGACTTTATAGAAAATAATAATTTACCTCAGAAAAAGAGAGTAGAAAAAAGATCAATTCTCTTCAATTCTCAAAAAAATTGTTTCAAAACATCGTTCAAAAATTATAAGTATTCTCGCAGAAAAATAAGACAAAATGTATTTTCCCAATGACGGTATTTCGACTTTCAAATGAATACTTTATAATATAAGATCTTTTATTGCACTTGAGTTACAATACGAGGTGTTTTTACGATCGTGAATAATTTTTTGATTTCCCAGTAACGATGTGTTTCCATTACTTCGTGGATTTGCTGATACACAATTACAAATACTGCTTAAGATTTACAAGTGTTCGTTCTCTTTCCCTGGGTTTATTGCAGAGCAGTATTTTGACGGCGGCAGCCGCCGCAGTGGCATCCGATTAAGGCAACGCTTCCGTTATTAGGAGCAAATTGGCCCGTGAGGCTGCAGCAGCCTGACTAAACAGCTGACTCTCGGTGTGCATAGCGACACACATGCAACTCGACAGTCGAGGTATATTCCTTCCTGCTACCGCAGCAAGCTTCTGTTTCTCGATACGACGTTATCTTATATACACAGCGACGCCTAAAGGGTAAGTATACACATAGTCTTTTTTAGCGTCTTACTACAGAAGTCTAATTAGAGAGGTACGAACAGATATGCTGCTTTTTTCAATTTCAAATTTTTTAATACAATCTTTTCTTTTTAATGCCTAGGAGATACGAGCTTTTTCGACTATTTGATCTACGGCATTTTCTCTTTAGTTTCTTTTTGTGCGCTGCGGCTGTTATTACAACGCTATTCTTGACTTTGCATTGTTGCTGTATTATATATAGGTTAACTTTAATGCCGCGCGTGGCTCGTCTCATTATTATGATTTCGCAAATTTTAGAGGAGTAAAGAGGAGAGGAGAGGAAGGAGGGAAAGAGCTGTATATTTAATGTTATTTTGCGATTCGCTTGTGCGCGTTGTATACGGTAACCCGAACGAATACTCTGGCTGTTGTTTTGGAATTATACTCCGTACATTCCGACGCCAATGTTATACGCTCGGCTTAATTAATATATTGCATGCACATAAAGGCCAAGAGAAAGCTTTGATATTCGACTATTAATAATGCCTTGCATGTATATATATATATAATATATACATATTGTTTGATTTGTTCGTATTGCTGTCCTGCTGTATCATTTATTGTTTGTATCTTATATACGTCATATATGTAAATTAAATAAATTTTTCAGGATTTCTTTTATAATAATTTTAGGACACATGAAATTATAAGTTATTGTCTTTAATTTACTAAATTTAGTTTCATTCTTTATTCGTACAACGTTATAACAGCACTTAATCGTGCTATTGAATCAAAATAGACAAAACAACATTAGTTGGTTCGTTTTCTTCTATAACAACAGTGAAAATCGGAAGTAAAATATATAGTTGGTCGTCGAAACGCCATACAGTTTGAATGTAATAAATAACTGGAATATATTATTATTTGTATTACGTTTATATGTAGATTGACTATTTTCCCAATGCTATGTGTAAAACAATATATTTTAGGTTCAAAAAAACGACCAACCCTTCATCAACATACCCTTCGTTTATTCGAGTATTTTCAATCCATATTTTTCGCTTAAAAATCGGCCAACATTATGCATGTTAAACACGCATGTGATAATTTGTGCAGCTCAGTCAAAAATGAAATCTTTGCCAACATTTTCAAACAAAAACAAATTCCGAAATATAATTAATATTCACATTAAACGAACAGTGTAGCAGGGTCCAGTTTCGCAAACATTTCCAAACCAAACAGACCCTGAACAAAGCACATGATGCCCCGCAGCTTGAATTTTCTATCTATTAGCATTATTTTTCAAGCTCTTTCACTTCTTCAAAGAGCAACCTTTGCATTTATAAAATTTGAAGTTGCGTAAAAAGTCTCTAGAAACATTTTTAATAGCACATCTATGTCAATGTAAACAAAGTTACGTTTTATAATTTGAATAATATGTTAAATACGAAAAATATAAATTAATTCGAGAAAATTACGCGTTAATGAATTGGCAGGTAAATGTTCTTCCTCTGTTTATTTTCAAACTTCAACTCCATATGTAAATCAATTCATAATTTTGGAAGAGAAACTTGAAATTCTCGCTCTGTACATCCTACTACTCTATTATCGTGGACTGTTTAACAAAGAAACCACTACACGTTCGAGCGGTAATAGAACAAAGTAAACACAAAGCACCTATATTCCTTCCCGATAAAACGGAAAATTTCAGTCTGATTTCAGCAAGCGCTCACCGCGAGTTTCAAGTAGCTCCGTACGCGCTAGTACCAATATTGATTAAAAGGCCCATTTAAATGTTATGGGAAGAAGCGTCGACGTCAGAGAGCATAGTGAGTACTACTAGGCAGAAACGAGGAAGCGACTCGGATAATGCGTTGGGCGACCTTCTCTCTCTCTCTCTCGTCGCATCGTCCTTTCGCTTCGGCTGGCTCGACGTCGACGCAAGTGGAATAATTCAAGAGCTTGTTTTGGGAACAGAATGAGCGTAGCGAGCGCGTATATGAAAATGAGCGTCTCTCTGCTACACGTGTTCGCGCGCAGAGAGACCCCACCCCGCTGGTGTCTCTCTGCGCACGTCATTCGCTTGCGTTACACTGAATTACTATGCAAATGAGCGATAATATTTGTTAATAGACGTATGGCAAGATGCTTCGTCGTTCTCGGCGTCGACGGATAAATTTGCAATTTCACTCGCAGGATCGTTGGCCTGCTTGTACTATAACGCGCTGGACTTTATCATACGCGTAGGTACTTGTTTGTTTCTAACGTATAGAATTATGTGTGTGTACGTATTTGGTGTAGAGTTTAACGCGCAAATATAATCCCTCTGCTTGTCTTTGCGAATTCTTGTGAAACTTAATATTCTTTGAGTCGTGGTGGTTGTCGAGACGTATCAAGCGCGGCAACTTTTGTCGGTTCTTCACTTTCTATACAACTATTTGCTTTGTGTAACGATATTTACGGGGAATTTTAAACGTGAGAAAATTAAACCGCTAAAATGAATCCGCGCTCGGGGCATTGTATAATTAACGCTATAAACAATTCTGGCAGAGAGAGATTTTGATTTATGTACTTTATTTACGGCTTGGTCAACATTACCGTATGCGATTTTCAGTAGAATACAATACAAAGGAAAAATATAAATTTTTTCCAGAATCATAAGCGAGGAAAATAAACTAAACGAAAGTATACGGCTTGAGTCAAATAATATACGTTGCTACATGTAATGTTAGAATCGTACGATAGCATAAATACAAATTTTACATTGTACATAGTAGCGGGAATGAAAGAGAGAAATGATAAATCCTTTCTTACAGAGAAAAATTGCACGCAATGGATACGTGTGTCCGCATATACAACTGCAAAAGATAACGTCAACAAAGATTTACGGGATTTCAATTTATTATATATAAATTAAAAAAAATTATTTTATACTGACTGACGGACGTAATCCTCGTTACACATAATATTTTTCCCGTTTACTCTTCTGCGGAATAATAATCTGCACGACTTCGTATATACGGCAAGGTCTTGTCGTTTCTTTTTCACTTATCAAGAGCATGTCGGCAGGGAAAGAGAGAGAGAGAGAGAGAGAGAGAAACGGGCGTATCCACGTCTGTCTAATTGTTTCTTTGTTTCATTAAAAGAGACTGGAAAAGTATTTAAATACACAGTGTTCCCCGGGTGAAACCTCAAATGCAAATCCGTCTCGCTCTCGCTCTGCAGTAGCGACTGCTACGCTGCAAGTTTTTCCGCTAGAAAATAAGGTTCATATTTTACAGAGTAAATTCATAAACCGGAATTTTAATAGAGGGAAGAAATATATATACGTTTGACTTGTGCGCGCATTTAAATCAGTACAGATTGTAAGAACAGACAAGGAAAAAAGAATGGTCGACCGTGTTGTGAAATGAGAGAGGCACCCGAGAGAGTGAGCGAGAGAGAGAGAGAGAGAGAGAGAGAGAGAGAGAGAGAGAGAAAACGAGAGGTGTGCGCATGTAGGATGCAAAAGAAAGATATTCGGAAAACTAAAAAGAGAAAGAGAGAAAAGAGAAACGAGTAAAAAGCGACAGCAGCGCCCAACGCGTCCTCGCTACTCAGCGTTAACTTGTCTGCGTACGCGTGTTTTTTCCCAACAATGGCTTAAGTATTCGGCGTGTAAGCGCTGCCGCGTACATTTTTATCCGCTGCTCGCTAAAATGTACAGAAAAACTTCAAGCGTCGTCGTCGTCGTCATCGTCGTTGTGCATGCAGGTAGACGGAGGATATCCGAATGACACTGAAGCTTGTATGGGACTCAAAGAAATCGTGTGAAAATTCATGCGATGAATCAATGCATTTTGTAAATATTTATATACTTTTCGTATTTATCTATATTTTACATTTTTGTATTTCCGTATATTGTGATAATTATAGGAAAATGTGTGTCAGATGGGAATAGAATACACAGTCGGAGAGTAATCGTAAAGTTTGCCAAAGTTAACTTTTGAACCTGCAGGCGTCACAGATGCTTCGAAACTTTATTCTCTTATAGCGCTCTTTGAAACAATCAAAGAAACATAAGCCAATAGTTTTTGAAGAACAACGAAAGTTCTAAAAACATGTTTTCGAATGATAAACGAAATAAATAGCGACCGTGATTGACTATAACTGAAGTTCCATCTCTATTTCTCAATTCCCTCATCTCAGAAATGTAATGGCGCCAATAAAGTTTCGAAGATCAAATGCAGCTCTTCATGCATCGTAACATATACACATACAAAGCCCGTCCCAGACGACGAACGCTGTATTATAACAGTTTCAAGTTACGCTACGTATCCGCGGTTTGTCTGATTACTGGCGGCTGCCTATGCCCCAACGTCGGTTCTGCAACACGGAGGCTATTCACTTTTAGGTAAATTCCGTTATTGGCGTTCTGACACACACGGCCCCTTACAACTGCGCAGTTAGTCGTTCCGGTTAGTCGTAGCGTCCTTACCCTCCGAAAGCAACGATTATGCACACTAGCTAGATACTGCATAAAGTTCTCCCTGTAAATTCTGTTATGCGAGTCTAACAGAAACTCATTAACTACGAGCTGTTAGGTTAGCTTTGTAAATGTTACAAGAGTAGAAGACTCGATTCTATTAAACTCTATGCGCAGAAGCAGTACTTTCGTACATTCTAACCTAGAAGCCTATATACAGAGAGTTTAACAACTTTCATACAACTTTTCTTGGCTAAAGTAGCTGCGCCGCAGTTTATCCAATTATTATGTTCGCACGCATGTGTCTCTTAAGGTGCGTTTATTGCGCGTTCGTAAAATTTTATTACTTACAGTGGAGTATCTACACAACTTCGACGCCGTGAACGACTATGCAACATTTTTCCATTCAAATCATTGATTATTTTAGAAACAAATATTAGAAAAATGTAAATAGTACGTCTAGGACCAACGCTGTATCCGTTGACGAAAAAAAAACTTCCGAAGTTCGACGTCACAGAACAAACACGACGAAATTTGTCAACGAATTGTTACTAGTGCTCATGCGAGTTCCGCAGTCTGTGTCATCAGCAGCAGTTTGCCTTTTGTTTTTGGACTATCTCGCTTCTCTGGTATATTGTCCACCGCACAACGAATCGCAACGACCATAGGATTATGTACTTTTATTCGACTTTCGCGTCTGTTGCTGCAGTCGACGTTTATTTTCCGATGGACCGACAGCATCGTACACACAACGGCTAAATTGTACGTTTTCTCTGGTAAATTTTCTACGTATACATGGAACTACCGCTACTAACAACAGAGGTCGAAAAAGAAATATAGTGTATAAGAGAAAAAGAGAGGGAGAGACAGAAAGAAATAAGGCAAAAAGGCAGTTTTGACAGAATCAGAGGTCTATATAGCGACTAAATACATATATCTAGGTAGCGGATAATATTTTGTGCCAACCCGAGGAGAGGCCAGCAGCAGCAGTGGTAGCAGTCCAGTATCAAGCGCGAAAGCGCCAAGAGGAAGGGTTAATGGTTCAGGGCGAAATGCCGTAATCTATTGCACCCCGTGTGATAGTTGGTGGTGCGCCTATTATGGACGTAATGTACCGGTCAAGTTAACTAAGTACACTGGCTGATTCGTAGATCGCTCTACATACCGCACTATATATATATATATATATATATATATATATATAGAAGCCTGAATGGCTTGCTTCACTAGCTCGTCCAAAACCCTATTGTTGTTTTCTTCTCCTTTACATTCAATAATCATTATTATTATTTATGCATTTATACGCGCTACGATTTTTTTGCAAAATTTAGCGTGTATCTAATTTTCTAGAATTTGTATGATGGAGACAAAGAGAGCTAATTAACGATAGCATTCAACGGTACTTTACTAAACAAACCTAATCTTTACATCAACTTAAGATGCATAAACGCATCTCTTAACCAGGGAGATAATGCAGTCATGTTAATTAGTGCCGTAACATATCGACATTTCGCATGGCGCGTTAGACAGTCAAACTAATACTGTGTTCCTGAGTTTTTTTCGCTCGAACTTCCAAGTCAATCAAGTAATATCTGGACAGAGTTTGAACAGTTAAACAGTTTGCTGTTCCGACAGTCTTTGACTTGGGTTGAACAAGGGTATGGATTGATTGGTTATCGAGGAAAGCTAATCAGATTTCTACAAGAATACAAAGCTGCTATAGAAATATAAGTACAATCGTTGCCTTTATTAAACTCTTTCTCCGATAAGATTGTTTTTATATCGATTTCAATATTGTATAGATTTTCAATTTATCTTTAATAAGTTCCATTCGAAATTAAACTATGGCTATACAGGTAATTGAAGGGTCAAGTCTGGGTTACATTCTAAAAATAACACACATCGATTAATTGGACACGAAAAACGCGACTTGATATATAGGTAACTCGAACTTTATATAGTTCAAGCATACAAGTGGTGTAATGGTTTTTGCACCCTAGCAATTCATGTAGTAATTCTGAGTTTTGCTACCGTCCATTTTTATAAGTACACTTTTTTTAGACTGTCGCTCTGGAATAAGCGAGCAGTGTATTATCCTAAAATAGTGCTTATTTTAATCAGTTTACGTGCTTTATAAGAGATATATCTGCAAGTATAATAAAAAGCTTCAGTTATATATATTATTTGTCTTTTTTCTATGAGCAATATTAATTTCAGAATTGAATCCAGGCTAGGCCCTTTAGTATTTACAAGCGTTAAAGATAATTTTATTAACGATAAGATACTGTAACTAACATGGAGTTTTCATCAATTTGAATTTACATTAGTCATTATAGAGGTAACGTACAATGGAATGCCTACTTGGCCTAATCACCCAAATGATACGCGTGTACCGTTGTTAAGATTATTCGATGCAAATGAGCCAACATATCGAACGTGTGTGCGCTTACGTAACATGTTAAGCCAACAGTACGCAGTCCTGCAGGGAGAAACCGGAGGTCCAGCTCGCGATTCGGCATAGCATTACGCAGCATCATAGGCCAGTGATTTTCTGAAGCAAATCGTAATAGCTTATTTGGCTCGTCTACTGATTTGATCGATGATTCAAGCCGTTCGTTATCGGTTCCGAGGGGATGATGGAGGGTGAGGGAGGAAGTGAGATAGAGAGAGGACATATGCTTTATACTCCTTGTTTCGAGGCACCTGTCCGGCTAATGCCAGGAATCGCGAATCAGGAATCACGAATCAGACTACTAGCATGCATAACTCTCTCTCTCTCTCTCTCTCTCTCATCACCTTACTCTCTATCGAATCTGCGTTGTGTAACTTGCATGTAGCCGAACACGTCGTAGTTACGTGCGGTAACCGCTTGGTAATTTACGAACCGTTCGAATTGCGGCAGCAGCACGATGGCCGTCCTCTCGACTCCTCATTATTACGGCACAAGCAGGCAGCCAAGCAGTAGCAGTAGTCTCTACGAAGCAACCGACCGACTGAACGATCTAACCGTGCAAACGGACGTTGAGAAGAGGGAGTGTAGACGCGGCAGAGAGGAGAGAAGGATGAGAAGGCAAAGCGAAACACAGAGGGGGAGAGAGAGAAGAGGAGGAGGAGGCGCACCTCGTAGTTTCTCGACTCGTCGACGGATATTTCCGTTTAAGGACGCTCGCGATATTCCCTGCTCCAATGAGGACGCGCCCATAACTTCCGCCAACTTTAACAGCTCGGCTCTGCTGGTGGTGGTACTGCTGCCTCTGCTGCAGCGCCAACCCAAGTACACCCTTCGACTTTCCGAAACTACGATGGTAGAGAGTGAGGGAGAAAACGCGAGTGAGGCTTGGAAACAGCGTGCTCTATGCAAATATATCGCAATGCCGCTACTGCTGCTTGCACTCGACCAATAGCTTCGGCTACCCGCTTGACCCCCCACAACATTGAGATGAAGTGACGAATGCGGGACCTCTTTAAACGCGAGGCCACTACTGCTGACGCTGTTGTCCGAAACGTGACCTGGTGCTTTCTATATACTCTGATAGGTAAATTCCATACACAAAACCCGAAACTTCTACGAGAGCGCGACCGCGTTTGATTTATGCCGCGAACGACGAGAGGCAGATGTTTCCTCGATTGCTGTCGACCTGTGTACGGATTCTGCTATACATCAACGCCGTGTATTGCTGATGAATTGACAAGTTTAAAATACTATTGTTCCTACGCTGTTGATTCTGTTTCTACTATGAGACACGCGGATTAATTATATATTTGTTTTTTATTTTAACTTTCTTTCTTCGTCGTTTCTTCGTTTGGGTTAATTTGTAAATTAATTCTCTATATTTGTATGACCTAGTACCTTCATTACCGAGGATTAATAATTAATTTTAAATACAGTCATAAAAATATCCGGTATTAACTATGATAAACCTCTTCGGATTAGATATCAATTTTCAAAGGAGCTGAAAATCCTATCCGCTCAGAGCTCGTTAATCCGAGCATTTATTAAATATCAATTTTGTAATCGATGTATTATAATACATAACTACCGCGAGAAGTAATCATTAGTTTCAATAGGAGTATCGAGACGATTCTTTGACCATACTCGCGTGAGCAAATTCTACAGATCTCGTATCTTCTTTGGCGTCGTCGTCTCCTCGTTGACGACATGAATTAATCCGACGCTCGTGTTAATGAGGACTGATGAAATTCTCCCGTCGGAGCGAGCGAGAAGGAGCGAATCATTATTACTCCAGCGTCGCGTCTACTCTCTTCTCTAGGAATATTAAATTTTCTACGCTCTAAAGTAAAAGTCTTCTTTATATGACCAACTGACGATGATCGTCCAATTTATGAGGGTACACGAAATTATGCTCATTTCCGTTGTTTGGAAAAATTACTCAAGAATTTATTAAAACCGTTTCTATAATATCATGTTTACTTAGACTGACACGACGAATGCGGTCTTTTTCCACGCGGATTCGGAGGAATGTAAACAAATACGCGCGAATTCAATTAACTCCGGTAAACGTTACCTGGAAATTATGCATGCTATGTACGCATTGTTTGTTTCGGTAGCAATCAGTACTCTAGGCAATGAACTGTTTTCTTAATTTTACTATATACCAAGAGTCACTTATTGCAGTTCATCTATTTTGTAGATAAATAAATATTTTCTTTTAATATAAAATCTTTTACTTCATTTTAATTCTGCATATGTAGGGTAATTATAGTTCGTAATTTGTATGCATGAAACTTGACAGCAGTTACGCAATTGATAACACTCGCTAACTTTCTCTGTAAACGTGTGTTATTTCATTAAGGTAGTAAAAAGGGTTAAAAGCAATAACAATATCAACTACATGATGCCTTTTTCGAGGTCAAAACTATTTCGCATGTTAATCTATACATTAAAATATAACGTAATGAGTCTAAAGAAGTTGCTTCAAGTTTTTTTCAATTTCAGCGCTCTAAGTGAACGGTAAAGTTCGAATTTTCATACACACACATATATAATGAGTTTGAGAGAGGGGAGAAACCCAGAGAGAAATGGACAGTTGCACGAGGAAAAAAACGAACTTGGCTCTTTGAAATGCAGCTAATTGCAGCATGGATATGATTATGCAAAGACATGTATTTATTATATCTTTACCTTGTATTTTATGTTTTAATAGCGAATCAATATCATAAATTAACATATGTGCGTTACGTTCTATTTATCTTAATCTATCAATATTGAGTGCAGTATTTGCTTGAAATTGGAATATTTTCAATTCATATAAAAAGTACATTCTATTTACAGGAAACACGCACAGAGACATGACGCAATTTTCGAGAGATTATCAGGATCGCGTGCACTTTTCACGCAGATGATGGCTACACTGCGGCTTTAGAATGGGCATTGGCTGTAATCCTTCCATTCAATAGTGGTGCGTCAACAATAGAGGATCAGTGCTCAACCGGCTATACTTGTCGATCTATTTCTCCCTAATACCGTGCTTCTGCGTTATCGCTTTTTCCTTTCTCTCTCTTACACTCTTTTACGTACATACACCCTTGAGCAAACTTATTTTTATAAATATGTATTATATATGGTCCATTCTCTGATAGATTGACCAGACCATCATTGTTTCTTCAAAATATTTGTATACGTTAGTTTGGCACTGTATATACCTTCATAAGTTTTTTCAGATTTTTTTATGCAGGTTCTTTAAGTTACAGTACGTCATAGTTGGTATTTTACAACAAAGGCACTTTTGTTGTAAAATAAGTTAAACTGTTGATATATATCATAACAATCTCCTAAGTCGTGAAATTCTTCAAATTGAGTTTTGAGAAGGTTCGATCGTGAGTCTCAATATGAAAAAATTCACGAAGATGCCTTTCACTATTATAAAAGAGTCTACGAATGTCTTAACTTGAGAATGAAGTTGTATTTCTAGTTAGGAACATAACATGATTCCCAACTGTAATCTTAAGAACTTTCATGAAAAAGATGAATAAACAAATCTTAAAGGTCTAATCTACGTTTACAATTACGGAGCCAAACATGCGTTTAAAACTATTTTGAAGAAGAAAAATTTTTTTCTGTTCAATCTGTCAGAGCATGATATATATATATGAGAGAGCATGAGGTATACATGTGTGTATGTGTGTGCGTGTGTGTGTGTGTGGGGGGGGGGGGGTCATTGAATAGAACCAACAAATTCACCCTGGTCAAAATTGGGTAAAATTTAATTCAATATCAGGATGAAAAGAACGGGTTACAATTGTAGTATTTTGATCAGAATTAAATTACACAGCGGTTGAATAAGGTGCGGCAATACTAATCCAATAAAGTTAGTTTTTTTTTATCTTACGCGAATTTTACGTAAATATTATATGTTCACGTATAATATAGTTTTCTAAGTGTCGGTTTATGATAGATATGAGTAGAGTAAGGTCATTGCAAAATTGCTTTCAAAATTGTCATACTGATATAAAAATAAACGAGTCGTGAGAAATCAAGAACAAATGTTTTTTGATTCTGAACTTTAAATAAATCAAGACATATATGTTATTTAAACATAATATAGGCAAAGTACCGATATAGTACTGATTTAAAGCACTATACCGTCATCACAGTACTGTCAAGTACTTAACTAGTACTAATTTCAAAGTATGGCCTACACTTATCGTTCCAATATTATTTCTACATTGAGCAAGCACTGCCTTTCAGTACTGCTGATAGGATGTCAATACTATATAGTATTGAGCCGTTAGCCTATTGCTGCTGTTCTCTATAAAACTCTCGATTTTATCTTACTTGACAAAAAAGCTTAAGTGATAGCATAAATATAATGAAGGTATTTGCTACTACTAGAGATGAAGTCGGGCTTAAATTCTTCTCGCCCATTTTTTAAAGAATTTTCAAAAGAAAAACAATGCTAAAAATATATATTTAATGCACATTGACGGTGATTGAAAGTACCAATAAAAATTGAATTCGTCAAAAAAGAGGAAGAGAAATAAAAGAGGGACAGATTCGTACGATACTGGTCGCCGATAGCAGTACTTCCGTGTTCAAGATCTACTTGATATTTCATCCGATCTCTATTCTCGCCATCTACGACTTGCTCCAATTTTAAAGGCTAGCGTAAAGTCGCAATGTATATGTACATTATACATATATATAATGTTATTCCTTTTATTCGACACATTCCATCTACAATACACATTATATGGTGCAATCTTCAAGCGCAACTCATCTCTCTTTCAATCTTTCTCTTATCTCTTTCAGTATATGTATATGTATATGCATGTCTTTACGATGTATACCGTTACCAAATGAGAACTCTCTTTTAATATACGTACAGAGCCCAAGATGACGACAACGATGACGTCAGCTTCTCCATTGACATGGGCTACGTTTCTCTGTCTCTCTCTCTCTCTCTCTCTCTCTCTCTTTTTCTCACTCAACTCTGATCCTTTTTCCGCTCGAATCACGCGCTCGCTTGCTTCTGGGTGAAGAGAACAAGGGAAGCCCCGGCGACATTGTCTTTTCCGTCGCCTCGGCTTTCCTTTCGATTTTGCTTGCTTTTTTTTCTCTTTCTCCCTCTTCTTAGCGACATTTCTCACTTCTCGGCTCCCATTGTATGCCCCAACACTATTGCTGGTTGAGCCTTGGAGAAAGAGAGAGAACAACGTTCTTGTTCATTCGCTCCACATGGAACTGTCTCACTTGTTTCGATGCTGTCGGTGCTTTTACGTAAAAAACTACAAAAACTATGGCTTCGGTCCTTGACAAATGTCAGCCCTTCCCCTACTTTTTATCCAGGAAGAAAAAGTAAGTCCAACACGTACTTCTCTCTCTCACTCTTTCTCTCTATCTCTATCTCGTTCTTCCTCTCAGGCCCATTTCCACGACGAGCTCTCCGACCTTATCTTTCGTTCGTGATTTTCACTGAGTATAAACAAGATCCTTTTACGAGCCAAAAAAAAAGAAAACAACAAGAGGAAATTCTAGGTAATTATTATACCGCGAATAAAGGTCGATCGCTACTCTTTGTGAAACTCATACCCGTTATTATAATATAAAAAAAAAACAACAACGAGAATGAAGTGAGCAGTAAACAGGAAATAAAGAAGTGCTAGCACCACCGAAGTACCGGACTGCAGAGGAACTTAAAAATTTTATCCAATAATAAACTGCAGCTAATATACCTGCAGCCAGTCAATTATCGCACGGACGATAATTAAATACGCGCCGCCTCAAGCTGCTTCTCTATATACGTAGTTCTGAATTAACGACGCGACGGCAGTGGAAGCGGAAAAAGGAGGAAAATTCCAACTGCGAAGAAAGAGAGTGTATATATCCCCATCGCGCGCGTCAAAGTTTTCCCGCTACGCGAGGCATAAAAGGGCAATAGGAAAGTTGGTGTTGGTGGTTCATCAGATTATTAAGTCACCGCTCGCACACCGGCCTCTGACGTTTATATTCGGCTAGCTGCGTGCTACTGGCGTGCAAAAAAAAGAAAACTTGCGCGAGTGGCTTGCTTTTATTATCGCGCGAGCGCAGCTCGTAAAAAGCTTGATCCGGTGAGCTTTTGTCGTCGTCTTCGCGCGCGCGCGAGTGCCTGCACGTATGCGTTTATGGAGTGCACACGAAACCTTTTGGGAATGTGTATGTATTTTTTTTGTTTTTAGCCAGCCCCTTTTTCTCCTTTTTTCAGCTACTAGATAGGGGTTTGCATGCGTGATCGTGTGTGTTCGCTTCGACGGGTCTGCGTACATATCTACACAAGTATACATTAAATGTTCACTTGCAAAAGAAGAGTAAATGTTACAAGCAAAAAGATCTTTCTATTATAAAAGAATTGTGTTAAACCAAAAACTTTCTTTCTCTACATAAATACTCCAAAAGCAATTCACTTGTTACATACTCTTAATTCTTAATCGTGACATTATTTTCATTTCTATATTAGTCTTTTAACTTTCAAGCAAAGTAAAAAAAATTTACAAAATTTATTGAATATTCGATATTTTGTTAAGTGAATATTCATTGTTTAATACTATATTTATTAGTACATTATTTTCGCTTATGCAAAAAGTGAACTAGTTTTGTTGTTGCATCGCTCTGAATTTTACAAATAGTAAAAAATCACTGTAAAATATTAAATTTTTACTTTTTTAGTTTAGAGAGTACAAAGTTATATTTTAATTAAATTTGAAAAATCTTCGTATTTAGATTCCACGCCGGCTCACGACAAGTAAAGCGTGCCTGATATCGAGAATAAGAGAGTCAGAGAGATAAAGTGCTATAATAAAACCTATAATTAAATCATGAGAGAAGGAATAATTCCAACGTGTTTTCCTCTCTCTCTCTCTCTCTCTCTCTCTCCTGCTCTATTTTTCACACTCTCACTGAGTCGAAGCGTTCCTAGAAATTCTCCAAGCGATTTTTATCGTAAAAATTCCATTTCCCTGGAGTCCTGACACCGCTGGGAGCCTCGTCGCCGGCAACAAGAGAAAGTCAGCAACTGCTCATTGTCGCGAATCGACGCTGCTCTGTATATATATCAATACATTTTTCGCTCAGCTACACATACGTTTATAGGTATATATAGTACACAGATATTTGTGCACAGTTGATAAAAAGTGAAAAACGAGGCCAGAGAATATCAGAGACCAAGTCCATTTCCCGTTAGTGGTTGTTTGTACGTGTACATATATATGCACATGCACACGTGCAGCAGTACGTTTTGGACCAATTTACAAAATGAGCCGGCGACTTTCTGAGCCTTGAGCTCAAGTTAGATATCGATTTTATGACAATATCTCGCATATACGTACACAGCGAACGCATGAGAAAGTGAGAGAAAAAGCAATAGGGAAAATCTTTTTGCCACGTGGTCAGATGGAATTTTACGCTGACCCGAATGTATTCCAAAAGAAAGCAAATAAACGGCTTGATCTCCAACCAAAAGTTGTATCACTTTATTGCCGCTCGATGCAGGGCAAGATTAGAAGTTAGTCCCAGCGGCATCTTAGACGCATTTCGTTTTTTTAGACTTTTCTCTTCTATGGATTGAATTTTAAGGCAAGTCTCCATATTTATCAGAATAGTTACAGGGAATGAAATTACATTTGGAAGGACAAAATCGATTTCAAACTCATTTATCCGTTACCTTCCCGATCAGACGTATAATCAATATCATAAAAGTTGCAAGATTATTAGCTTTAAGTATAGTATCTTTTATATTTTTAAATAATTAGATTTTACATACTTTTTTTAGCCAACTCTTACTAAAAGTATCACATAAAAAACTTAACGCAGAAGCTAGAAAGTATATATGACATTCCCCTGTGATATAAATGTATATAAGAATATTTAACTACGTAGACACATGCACACGTGCACGAATCTACATACAGAGCTGAGAAAATAAAACACACAGCCACATCCCAATTAGTTTTAAAATTTACATAAAAATTATTTTCTCGCATGTAAATCACTTTGGCATCAAATTTCTCATGGGTATTTCAGTGCTCTAGAATGTTGCTGCAGATGATGAATGTAGGCTCCAACAGAAGCTGTAAAACTAATGTAGTGTAAATACAATATCCCCCATAGAAGAGTGAAAAAATTTCCTAAGTAAATAAAAGTCAATCGTTACTATACTAGCAATATAATTAAGCGACATAAAATAGTCATAAATAAAAGTATGGTGTCGTAAGCGTCAGCTCTTAACCTTTTCTCGGGGTGAGACACTTTTAACGCTAACACTGCTCACAAATCCATTTAACAAGGATTTATGAAAAGGCAGAAATGCTCTCCCGCTCTCGCTAATAAAAGCAAGTTCTGAATCGGAGCCAAAGCCAAGTTTATAATCCGAAATCTCTCGTGATATTCATGTTCGTGCGCACATCATAAACTAAAGTTTTCCATCGTTGAACGTGAATCCATCCCATATAATATAATATATACAGAATAAATCGGTCTAAACTTACGGAAGCTGTGAAAATTTCCTCGCCGTGTTCACTTTTCCGTATTGTTTGTCCACACTTGGAATGGAGGCCGTAACACAAGGTGCGAGCTAAAAATGTCATTCGATGGTGATTTTCCACTCGCGAGTAGTGTAGCTCTTCGTTTATGGAGCGAGTAATGCGGGGGCGCCAGCGATTTCAAAAGCTTTACGCGCCACTTTGATAGCCCAGAAATTTTCTCCTTAAGCGTGCGCTCATTTCCTTGAATACGAGATCATAGCGCCGTTGAGATAAATTCTTTTTCCTCCCATTTCTCTCTCCCTCTCTCTCTTTCTCTCGCACACACCCTCGTTTTCTTGCTAGTTCGGGTAATATTCTTGCTAAATAACTGAGTGAGCCGCGCTGCCGACAACGTCTAGCGTCAAAACTTCACTACAATTCGGCATTGCAGGGGCCCTTTCTCTCATTTCCTTCAACTATGCGCTTTTCAACGAGGGTGAAAGAACTTCGACTCTTTGTCTTTAACATATTGAGAAATGACAATATAATATTTAATTTTGATGAGATACAGGGAGAGTATATCATTGCAACGCCTGAAATCTAAGTTATATATAAAGTATAATATATACTATTTCGGATATAATTTTGTATTCTAGCGGATTTAATTATTATAGTTAAACCTTGAAGAAAAATTTCTTATATGCTATAATTAAATTAAGCAGATGAAATGCATAATTTATGAAATGACATTATGTTGGAAGGTAAAATTGAAAATTGAAGCGAGAAAAAGGCAACATTTACCGTCTCGATCAAATTATCGTTAGCATTTCTGTCAGTGATACTCGCTACAAGGATATAAGCGGTGAAGTATTCACTAGAGTGCTGACAAATCATGATTTTATGAGTTTGACTTTAAAGGAAAAATACACTTAAGCAGCCGCGCAAACAACCGAGTTAACGGAACAACGGTGGACTCTCTCTCTCTCTTTCTCTTTCTCTCTATCGTTGTATTGATTAAAGCTCTATAGGTGCAAAGCTCTGTAGCACGGAAGAGAGTCTATAACCCGTCGCACGAGACAATATCGATCGTCGAGGCGCAAGCATTGCTTAAGAATAATTCATCATCGCGACTATGCTCGACTAATTATCCTTCCCGGAGAGGGAATTTTCCAGCCGTCCGTTACTTTGATCGTATCCAAAATTAATAAATCAGCGCTGGGGAACACTCTTCTCTTATATGCTCTCTAAAATCTTTAGAGACATAATTTCATTCGAAAAGCTCAAAGTGGCTCTGTTTTCACTCATTTAAACTTAAGTAGGTGCAATGTCGTATCTCTCTGTTTAAGAACAGCGAACAAAATACTTAAAAACACATTGTTAATTACATTTGAAACGACTTTAAATAGAAAACTAGCAAAATAAAAGTACGTTTTTTCATCCTCATAGAAATCGGCAAGGTTGATGGAAAAATTATCAGGAAGAATCCAAACCCAGTCGTGAATTTATATGCAACAGCGTTAGTTCTTGTTCTGTATATATTTAGTACGACAGGTAAGCGAAAATGTAATAATGTACGACGCCATGCATTGTGAAAGACCGTACGATTCACTGTTCTGAAAAATTTCCTAGACCGGAAATCGGTTTATCGCATACATACGCGTCTCTATATATACGCAACGAATAACATCGGGCCGGTCACATGCTTTGAAAAATATTTCCGGGCCTCAACGCGGAAATTCCGAGAATCGCAAGCAAAAAGTTTGGCCAAACTCCGATCGCAGCACACGCGAATAAAGATGCAAGAGCCTCTCTCTCTCTCTCGCTCTCTCTCTCTCTCTCTCTCTCTCTCTGTCTCTGTATGTGTGCACGGGTGTATAGGAAAAGTCACCGTCGGCGAAAGCGTATACGGCAACAATAAAGGATGTCACAAGCACTTCCGGCAGAGCAATAAAGACGCGTCGCAATGCCAAACATTGCTTGCGCCGCCCCTCGATGCCCCTGGGGGCGAAGAATCTAGCAAGAGAAAGAGAGAGAAAGAGAGAGAAAGAGAGAGAGAGCCCGAGGCTGGAAAATACCGTAGTAGGATGAGAGTGAAAGGGGAAAACGAAAACAAGCCCGGATAGAGAGCGAAAAGAGAAAGAGAGGAAAGAAGAGGGGAAAGGGGCCTCGTGGATGCCCGGAAATTTACTTTGTCTCACCCACACATGTCGTTGATAAGAAGCCGACGTGCTGCTGCTACCTTTTCTGTAGAGTCTTCAATCCCTATATACACCTATAGTTGTCGTCGAAGTATAGTATAAGATGGCGGATTGCAATCGATCATAGCATTCGGCTGAGGAGCGACGACGACAACGATGGTAAGTCGTCTCGACGAAGACCCTCTTTCTCTCTCTCTCTTCGATGGATTTCTTCATCACGAGAGCTACTACCCACGAATACTACCAACGCGCCTTTCCGCAATACACCGGCTTATCCTTCTCCTCACTACTGCTATCCGTATCCGTTTGCATTTCCCTTTACGTTTCCGTTTCCGTTTCCGGTCTTTGACGCCGACTTATAGCTAAATACTTGTCTGGCAGGTCCAGACTGTATAATTTAACCTGCATCGCTACGTTGGGTTGTCAGTATTTATCTAAGGATGTACATGTATGAACGTGGATGCTATGTTTGATAAAAGCTTGCTGTATCATTTTGAGATGTTCGTGTGTACATAAATATACATATCTCGTTGCAATGTGTATTTACGGAATACTACGGAGTGTAGTGCCGTTGATAAGGTAAGTGTAATAAAAGTATTGCAAATATTATGGATGTCTATATTATTTACCTTTTCATTATGTGCACTGTCTGTACAAAAATATATATTTTGCTTTGATATTCATGAGAGGAGGAAAGCACGGGATATTCGATGAGTGGAATAATTCCTCTTATTAACGGTTAAAGGTTTGATTCAATTGAACAGTTTTAACGAATTTTGACAATTGTTATTTACTCGAAATGATTCGACCATTTTCAGATTTCGGTTAAAATTCATGCTTCACCGGAATTCACATTTACCAAATTCGCCTGACGATGAGATTAGTTAAAATTCAGGATGTCGTGCTATTTTCATTTAATCGTTGAGCTTCAAAAACAAAAGTTTCACCTCGTTATCAGAATTAATACCATTTATAAAATAATAAGCCCTTTTCATATTTTCTAATAAACGATATAGGTTCTGCAATGTCGAATTAATAAGAACTAATAACTTTTTCTCGTTATTTAATATTACATGAACACAAAAAGTAACGATTAAGCATCTTTCTAATCAAAACTACCTTATTTGATATTCTAACAAACATATTGAGCAAATATTCGCTTTCTAACAACCTCCTCAGAATTGATCAAATAAAATTAATTCAAATCTCCCACTATATTTTTCAAATCCTCCTACGCATAATAAAACAATCCTTCCTAAAATTATTAACCAAGAGACTGTATTAAAGTACAGTGAGAGAAAGAGAGAGAGAGAGAACGCGTAACCGGACTAGCATTATTTGTCATCTTGGAAAAGCTGTAGTGCTGCATGTGTGTCGCTCTATACCTCTCGCATACAAACTGATATGAATTCGCAACCTAGCAGAAGCAGCAGCAGCAGCACACGTGTAACCTTAAAATTTGCCTCTGCTTCTCCTACTAATACCACTAAACCTACTACCACTGCTATACTACCTCTACTATCATACTACTCCAACTACTGCTACTACTGCTACTACTGCTACTACTGCTACTACTACTGCTGCAGCCGTACAGCACTGCACCACCACCTAAGATTCATTAGCGAGCGTCAAAATGCGCTCCTGCTTGATGCACTATACTCTCTGTTTGAAATTTTAAACGCGCTCACGTGTAACTCGCGAAATTTGCATAGCGCGCGTTAATCAAGATGAAAGAAAGCTAAACAAAAATCAGACGTTGCACTTGCACTGTACATAAAGTGTTTATGCTCAGCATAACGCGAGAGAAAAATCCAAGAAGCAGAAAAAAGAGAAGGAGAAAGCGAGAAAAAAAGTGGAAGGGGGAGTAAAGGAAACCGCATTAGCTTGTGTAGTGCCACACAGTCTTTGTGTCATCTATATATATATATATATACATATCTATATGTACCTATATATGTCTTGTACATCTCCGTCTGTTCACGCTACGAGGTGCGTAAATCACGAGCATTACCTCGTACAAGTAATTTGCACGCTCTAAAGTGTGCTCCATTGAGACTGCAACTGAGGACGCTACTATTACTGTCAAAGCCTGTACGATTCGCTAATTGTTTTAATTTTATCTTTATTGCCCGTCTCCCTACTCTGTCTCTCTCTCTCTCTCTCTCTCTCCTTTCTTACACGGTCGCGTGTTGCGAATTTTGATTTATGCTACGTCGACATGCAGTGGTTTTGCAGCATTAGACAAGCTTTCAGAAACGCTACATATACACGAGAAGTCCGCGACACGCCATACACTCAGCATGCTTTCAAATTTATAGCGTGCATTTCTTACGAAATTTTAAATTTTATCTTAATGGCGACAATGAAGCAGGAAATGCTCTCCAAATGATACTCTAATTGGTACCATTGAAATGTATTATATATTCAATGGAAATGGTTTGTAACGAAATATAATCATTATGGAAGTGTTTCTGACGTGTGTCAACTGAGAACGCTGACTTCTACAGGTGAGAGTCTCAACCTAGCGGTTTGGACACCACTACATAAGCCGCAAATACGCGACGGTTCCTATTGGCATAAATCGGGACTGCTTACTCATCCCATAGCTTTATGAAACTAATTACAATATGAGGCTTAGAATAGAAGAGAATTTTGGCCCTTCGGATGCTGTCGACCTATTAAAGTGGTTAGTATATTCACTGGATAACGTACTCATATTTTATTTACAATTCTTATTATACAATGTATGTAAGGTGTTTTCTATTATATAAGAATAATATATATTGTTCATGTATAAAAAATCCTAGTAATCTCTAATATCTAATGAACAATTGTAATGTATATGTCATAAACTATATAGATTTATAAGATGAGTATGATTTATAAGAATTTAGCGTATAGAATTTGTATAGAATTTGGGTCACTGTTGGCCTAAAACAACATATTTCAAATGTTAACATTTTTAGTATCAAATATGCATTTCACGCCGATATTTACCTCAATGATAGAGTATTTGTAAATTAATTATTAAATTAATAATTACCTTTAGGAATTTTTTTGGTCAGAGTGTAATTCATATAGATACCTTTAAATATAACTCGACCCTAAACCCCCAATCAAAAGTGTAAAGCTGATTTTGTATAGAATTCAATTCGCTTTATCATCAATCAATATTGCATGCCTTTTAATAATACACTTATACACTTATACACTCGTAATGTTCTATTAATTACCCTATGATTGATTAAATATTCTCTGTAGCTACTATAGACTAATACGCAATCTTGAAACGAAATCCTCATATTATTTATCAATGTTCGCTTCACAATGCTATGAAAGATAGCTATACGAAGTTGTAACGGGCTGAAAAAAACAGTTGAAAACTTTGCCCGGCTCCCGAGCATTTATCTACCGGTAGCGAGAGATAGAGAAAGAGAGAGAGAGAGAGAGAGAGAGAGAGAGAGAGAGAGAAAGAGAGAGCGGATAGTAGCTCTACGTTTACCGCATACGCCTATATAGACGGCGTTTCCAGAAACAAATGGAAATACCGGGCGTAAGCAAAAAGAGTCGAGGTGAAACGATATCTAGTTACACAAGTCCTTAAGCGGCCTATCGGCCTTCGATTTACTTTTTCTACTGACTCTCAACTCTCTACAATATTTCGAACTTTTAAAGGATGAATACACCTATATGCAAAGAGAGAGAGAGAGAGAGAGAGAGAGAGAGAGAGAGAGAGCGAGGGAGAGAGAGAAGCTAAAACGTAGCAACTCTTGCTCGGCGCGAAACTCTCTATATTTATTCGATTACTCCTTTGCTCGCGCGCTCCTACGGTAGCTCACTCACGTATATTAAAGCTGTAGCAGCAGCAGTAGCGAGCGAAGAGGCGTGTATTACAGAATTGCTCCCGGAGAATATGAGCACTACTAGTCTACGCTGTTGGAGCTGTACGAGTTTTCGGTATTTTACCTTCTCTTCCTACCTCTCTCTATCTCTCTTTCTCTCGAAGAGAGTGAGAACACTCGGAAGCTACACGCAAATCCGTGGAAGGTTCGTCAGGCATACTAGTGGTTGTATAGTGCAAGCATGCCAGAAGAGAGGCAAGTTGAATTTATAACCTGTCCGTCTGAGAGCGCGTTTGCGCAAAGTTCTAGGCCCAATAAGAGGCAGTATAGCGGCGAGAAATCGGATGGATAATTTGAAAGGAGAGAGGGCGTCGGCAAATTTCGATTTCCGCGTTTTCTGTGCGTGTGGGGCTGCTCGCTTGTGCGTGTATAAGAGAAAGAGAGGCTGCTGAGCTAGCGAAACGAGTTCTCTCTCTCTCTCACTCTCTCTCTCTCTCTCTTTCTCTTCCAAGTTTTCAAAAGTTATTGGAGAACGAGGAAGTTCGGCATGCTTCACCCTCCCGCCACTCCGCTAGCCGCTAGAGCTACTTGCCTCCCGTGCTGCAATACGTCCGTCGGGAGTTCTTGGGCGCTTCCCGCGAGGGAGACTTCTTATGCATAGGTACGGCGAACCTACTACAGCTAGAGAAATAAAAAGAGAAAGAGAGATGGAGAAGCGGAAGCTGCTGCATGGGAGGACCGGGAAAAGAGAGTTTCGTGAGAGGGTTTATATACGTGCACATCGTATTGATAATCTATACATCGGTAGCTCAAATTTTGTGCTTTCTGTAAACTAGCGTGAAATGCATATAAACGGAAGTAGAAAAAACGTTGGGTTTGCATGATTTTCGTACTAATTACATAATGATTAGGATTGAAGCGATGCTTGCAGTTACGCAATCAATCAATGTGCGTTGCGTATTAAAAAGATGAAATAGAATAAGACGAGATAGCAATACAAATCGATCATTGAGTAGTAGATCATTGAGTGATCATTGTAGTAACATATTGATATAACTGTTACTATAGATGTAGAAATCGATGGGACTATGCAAGAATAAAGCTATATAACATCATTTGTACGAAAGAGTTTGCTTGGGTGAGCATATAGATACATGATGTCTGAACTTCCATATAGAGATACCCAGAGTCGCTGAGACGCCTTTGCTCGATACGGCATTAAAATCAGCAGCTGCGATCTCTGTGCAATTATCACGAACGCAAGCAAACGAGAAGCAGGTGTCGAGCAACAACAGTCGGTAGCGGCGGCGACTTGACTTGTCCTCCCACCCCATTGTCGATGAACTGCAGAGAGAGAGGGAGAGAACTTAGCACCAGCAACAACAGAATCTCTCTCTCCTTTTGTGCAGCCAGCCTAAGAATTACGGGAAAACTCGTTATCCCCGGGATAACAATTTCCGGGCGAATGCGCATGCGCGTGGCGGGAAAAGCCAACTCCGGGACCGCTTCAACAATCATCATCATACTCATGTGCTCTACGGAGCGGGTTAAAAGTAAGGAACGTTGTGTGCGTATACATGTACGTGTGCGCTGTAGAAAGAGCTGTTTTGCGGTGAACAGTGTGTATAATATATATATATATATATATATATATATATATATATATATATATACATATATGTGTGTGTGTGCGTTTGTGCGCGTAAGCGAAACTCTCATCTCGCGAAATCCTAAACGAGCTCTTTCTCGATGAGAAGTATCGTGTGCTACTCGCGCGCGCACACACCCTGTGTAACTTTTTCCGCCCAACCTTAGCCGTTAAATCCTCTTTCGAGGGAGCTTTTGGTTGAGCGAAACGGCGCTTTAAGTCCGATACGAGAAAAGTTCGAGAGGAAGTTGACGGGGCCAAAAAGAGAGAAAGAGAGAACGAGAGAGAGCCAGTAAGAGAAAAGTATAGTTATATAAAAGGACAAGGAGGTGATGGTTTGGCGAGTCGTGGGTTCGCGAGTCGCCCAGAGACAATGTGGATTTTTTGACAGTTCAGAAAAGTATTCGGGAAACGGCGCGCTATGACGTAAGATACTGCAAGCGTCCTAGCTACTTTTTCTATTTCTTCCTTTCTCTCACTTTCTCTCTCTCTCCCTCTCTCTCGCTCTCTCCCTCTCTCTCTCTCTCCCTCTCTCTCTTTCTCTCTCTCACCCCCTCTCTCTCTCTCTCTCTTAGTCACTCAAGAGGTGCGCAAATATCTTTTGCAGTCGTTTTATATAACTTTAAGCGCAGACGACTACTTTTCGTAAGAAAAATAAAGAGAAATTCGGATTGATTACAGCGCAGAAGAATAAGAAGAAGTACTAGAGAGGGGAATAAACTTTGCCAAGATATTTACAGAGTGGCGTTATCCTATTATTTAAGCACGTCTCTCTCCTCTTTCTCACGATACGCCACTACTACATACGTTGAAAACAAGCGTAATTCTCTCTTTCCGGAATACCTCCTGTATAATTCAGGAAGGTGTGAGCGTGTAGCGAAGAGCTGAGAACGACAACGCTGCCACGTGCGGCTCTCGCTTTTCTCTCCGATATACATACATCAGTGAGACACGCGAGAAGAGAGAAAGGGAGATATAGAAACTATACATATAGAGCTAGGGCATTCGCAAGACCAACTTGTCGGGAACACGCTCTTCGCGCCAATGTTCGAGAGCCGGATCGAACGAATGAGCAAGTCAAGGGTCTTCGTATACCAAACTCCCACGTACACACGCATACGCATACAGTACACAGACATACATAGATAGAGAAGAGCTTACTCTCTCTCTCTCTCCCTCTCTCTCTCTCTCTCTCTCCAATTGACTTGTCCGCTGGACGACGTGCGGCTGAATTGCCAACGGTGCGCATGGAAAACCTGTGGATAGGTGTCGGATTATTCCTGACAACCTTCGCCGCGACTTTAACAAGGACTCTACTTTTACCCTCGTCCATTTTACAGCTTCTGACTCAAGGAGAATCGGATGAGAGCTGGGAAGGTGAGCGCGACCTGCGACAACGTCGACGACGACAACGACAACGACATCCTCGATGTCGTTTATTCGAGCTTTAATGAGATTTTTATTGCTTGGCACAATTTATCACCGCCAGAGACTCACCGAGAGAATTATTCGAGAATTTTTCACTCCCGCTCTCGCGTGTGCCCGCGTGTGAACCACGTTGCGTTTCATCCATTGCGGTGTACGTGTGCGGTGGGAAATCTTTGTCAAAGTGACTTTTTTCCTCTGTAATGGAACGACGGGCATGGCTCTTCTTCTACTTTTTTCTCCCCCCCCCCCTTTCGCTCTGCTGCATGAGATTGGCGTAAAAAATTACTTTTCGGTTCGCGGCAATCATCGAGTTATTTGCAGTTCTGCGAGGGGATTCGAAGAGGAAAAAGATGAGTTGCTCTACTCTGTTGCGATCGTTAACAGCTTTTTCTCCATTGAAAAGAGTTTTGAAGTGTAATTATTGCGCCGCGAGTTGCGCATATATTTTCGTTTTGTTCGCAAATCGATCTTCATTTGCAATAATTACTCGCTATAAGTATTCTCGTCAAGGAGACTGAAATTTATTCTTGTCTCGACGACAATTGTAACGGCTGGCCAAACTTAGTCTCTTCTACTGAAACACTTGAAGTCTTGAAGAGGAAAAAAATTTCTTCTATCCGATGAGCAATCTTTACATTCTAACTACGACGATTCTTAAATGTACGTCAATATTTGCTTTTAATTAAATTATATCTTCGGATTTGACGCTTGTTTGAAAAAAGTAAATCTCTCCTTCCGTCTCGTATCTCACAAGGTGAAATATATATTTAATTTTGCAAACCATTCAAAAGAACGTAGTAGTACGGCGCGGTCATAATACTTTATGCATACGAAGAAGCCGTAGCATCAACTCTTTTTACCAAGCAAGCAAGCAGCTGCATTCCATTATTAATAAAGCAAGGAGACCAGTGCACGACACCTAGCAAGAGGAATGAACAGAGTATCTCCAGCCGCATAAAAAGCTTGGATCCTTCCGCGGCGGTGCGGCACTAGCAGTCGCAGCGTCGGGTGCGTTCATCAAGCCCGGAAGCTTGCATAATTTGTCAGAGTCCATAAAAATAGCGCCGCAGCCGCGGATTCGTCGTGCCAAGCAAGAAAACGCTGCTAGCCGTCGCGTCGTTTCTCTCGCCCTATAGTGTGCGCTATCTCAGATGGCCGTTTAATGTCTTTCTTGCCGCGGCCACCGCACCGCTGCAAAGCTCAAGAATAGTCGAGGCGGTTTAATTTGTTCTCTCTTGATACCGTTTCCACCGCTGCGCTAATTACGGCAATAACCCGCCTAAGATAAAGTCCGTCTGTCTCTCTCTTCATTTGTCTGTATGTATACAGAAAGACCTTGGTGGGGACGACAGCAAGAGCGAAGTTAGACACATTTTACTCACACATATACATACAATATATATATCGAAAAGACTCAATGGCTTAGCTTGCATTTCCCTCGCATCATTGGATAACGAGCGGCTCTTCTTCGAGCAGAGAGAGAGAGAGAGAGAGAAAGAGAACGCTGGACCGAGAAAAGCGGGCAAAGAATCTTTGCGCGAGCGTGGCATAAAACTTCTCGCGAGCGTGCAGCTTTTGGACTGCTGTTCTGTCAGATTTCTCTTTCCTACGCCGGCAGAGACGTGCTTTTCTCCTCTCTCTCTCTCTCTCTCTTTCCCGTATCATCTCCTTTCTATCCGGCTCTCTCTCTCTCTCTCTCTCTCTCTCTCTCGCTCTCTCGCCTACTTTCGAAGTTATATCGCGTTCGTGATAAAGTACGACGAAACTATCCCCCCAGCGAGATCTGAAATGTCCTTCTGTAATCCAGGTCTCTATAGCTCTCGTGCTAGCGAATGACTGAGAGAGTGGGAGGCGACGATAATTTCAGACGTATCGCGCCCTGGCCATTTGTACACCACCGCCTGAAGAAAAAGGAACTAAGGCAAGGGGGAAGATGGCGAAGGGTTGGTCGGTATTCGACTGGAGCAAGATATTTGGCGAAGCAATCCGAGAATCAGTGATGCTGGCAATGTATGTAGCACATCTAAGACCTAAACCGCAGTGACCAAAGGTTTTCACAGTACTCTGCCATGATCATAGTCATGGCACTGTCGTTATCAGTTCTATTATGTCCTGCCTTTATTCGTCGCTATGCTCTTCTGTCTTGCTTGCGAATATTGATTCTCACTGTGAGTTCAATTTCAGTGAAAGAACAATCGACTACTTTTCTTACACATACACAAATAAACAAATACAGCAAATTCAAAAACGTAGAAGGAGTATCATGTACAAATATAGGTAGGTGTATTGTGTATGTAAGAAGAGTCGGTAGCATACAATATATTATATATAACATATATAACCAGTAAGCGCGTTTGTTGGCTGAATTCGCACGCCTGGATGCGTGCTATTATAGGATTATTCTCCAATGAAGAGAGAGAAAGGGGGAGCCTGCGTCTTCGACTTTTACGAAAGCCACAGAGCCGCAGCAGCAGCCATCCAGCCGCGAAACGCAATAATCCCAGTCCACAAGCTCCCCCCCCCCCCCCCCTTATGCTTACTTTGTACAAGCGGCCCATTCTCTACTGCTACCGTTCTGTAACGTGTATAGACCGGCCTAGATAGAAGAGAAACGGGTCCAGAATGTGGGAGGTGAAAAAGTCAATGGATCGTCCGTTTTATATTCGTCGAATTCAACGAATCGCGCTCGGTCTCTTTCTCTCTTTCGCTTTTTCTGTTCTGGACGTATTTCGGTACAGTGCGGTAGCATAGGTGAAATCAGACCGCGTGCGAGCGTGCGGGAAAAATGTATTATTGAAAAAGCCCGCGCTCGCGCATGTGTCGCGGACTAATGAATCGCGCTACATTCATGCCTGCCAAGCTCAGTGTGTGAGCTGCTGGCCCGGAAACGCTGCAAATATATGGGGGCAAGCTACGCTTATTTCAATAGCCGTGAACGAGAGAGATAGAGCGGTTTTTCGACTTTTTAGTCGGTGAGCTTGCTTTGCATCGTTCGCAAACGGGATAAGGAATAAGAAATCGCTTCTTCTTCTACGAGCAACCGATCGGAAGAGTTTTCCCTGTACGCGTAATAGAACTTCCTACTCTCGTAATTTTAAAGTTACTGCCTGCTCATAAAGCAGTCCCCTGGTTCTGCTGCTCTTTCAGGTCATATCATGTCTCTCTTTCTCTCTCTATCTACCTTCTCTAAGTCGATGTATATGTATGCTATATGCGACTACAAAAGTAAAAGAGACATAGGGAGAGAGAGAGAGAGAGAGAGAGAGAGAGAGAGAGAGAGAGAGAGAGAGAGAGAGAGAGAGAGAGAGAGAGAGAGAGAGGGAGAGAGTAACGGAAATGAAAGCAGCATCGAAAGAGATGGCAGTGGGCTTTTACTGAGATAAAACTATATAGCAGCTTCATCGAAGGTCCATGTCATCCGATAACGATACAGATACCGTTAGTATATCTATGTATATTTCTATGTATATACAGAAAGAGAGGATCGAAGCAACAGCGAACGACGAACCTTCTTCGAAGATACCTTGCGAATTATGCGTTATCGCTCTTATGGCTTCGCGTACAAGCCATAGACCGAAGCAATGATCCGCTCGACGTACAAGCTTTAGATGTTATATAAGCATTGTACGCAGGAAGAAAGATGTTGAGTTCTTTTTCTTGCTCTCGGTAGTAAGGTTATAAGGGCGGACGAATGACTCTAAGATCGGGGGATTGATAAAGTGGCCTGTGGAAAAAACGTTTGCATACAGAGAGAAAGATAGATACCATAGTATCAGGTTCAAATAATTCACCGTATGCTGGTAATAGAGGGAACACCAATTTTTCCCATTACAGAGAATATGTGGCGTTGAACTAGCCACAAAAACCCTATAGTCGCCATTTTACTCTAAATCAATATATAGACTATACAAGAAGAAATAAATGAAGCTAGTGTACATGTGCATGTTTAAGCGTGGTTAACCCCATATTTTGGCTGGGATATATTACCGAGAGGATTTGTGGCTTTCTTTCGACGTTAATGGTATGCATTCGAGCCCTACTCTTTTTTCTTTCTCTGTATTTACAGGAGGAAGAAGAATGTGTAAGAATTAGCACATTTTCAAGGGTTCGCGCGTATTCGCCAATGAATTTTCTCCCCTTCGTAGTCGTCTGTGATAAAAAAAAGTTTTATGTCAACGCGATTCCCAAAGTATCGCCTGTCGCATAAAAGCAAAACGATCGCCGTTTTATTTTATTAATATTACCCAAAGCGCACACACGGGCCGTATTTAAAAATTGGACAAGCCGAGCTGAAAAGTCGCTGAAGGCAGAAATAATAACAAGACCAGCCGAGCTGCGATAAAATCGGCCATTACCGCGTTCGCGTTATTTCGCGTGCAGTACACGTTCATGTGCATATGTATATATATATATATTTATATACGTTCTACTTTCCGTTTGACCACTTTTGTATGTTTATACGCACTTTTGTGATATTTTCCAAGCCAATAAACAGCGACTATCGAAACAATTTCGATGATGCACCCAGATATATGTATAAAAAAATGTCGGTTGAGCTCTGCGGTATTCACGTTTCGTTCGAAGCACTTGTGTACATGTTTGTCCATTTTCGGGTAGAAATACTTTATCCACTGTCTCCTATAGTATCATTGTGACCAATCGTTTTTCTCTCTAGTAAATTCCAATCCCTGTCATTCTCAATTCCACAGTCTAATCACATCGTCGAGACGTAGATTTAATGAAAAATCCGTCTCGGAAGAGTATATGCTACGGTCATCGGTGCGTACACAGCATACGAACGTATCCCGTACGTGCGCTCTTTCTGTTTCTCTCTCCCTCTCTCTCTCTCGCTGTTTCGTTTGGGAGTTTACCCTTGGTGCGAGCGAGAATTACCGCGCGGCTAAGCTTACGAGCGCAAAGCTCACCGCCTCGCCGAGCTAGTCGGGATTTTACGTGTCTCCGTTGGTTCTACGGTACGACTCGACTTGCTGCCGTAGCTTTTTCCAGCAAACTAACTACGAGCAGAGACTCTCTTTTATATATGTATGTATATATGTATAAATACATACATACCTGCTCTCGAGCGTAAAAATCTCGAAAGTTTGTGCCACTTTTCTCTGAGATGCAATGCACGTGTTTTTTTTATATATAAATGCATGCTAGTGCACATACGTATACGTGTATATATATATATTCATCTGAAAGATATATCGGTTACGAGGATCGCTCGTGGCGCTGCTGCTTCTCGCATGCGACTCTTTTAAGAAGGCAATGCGTATTCCAAACGCACCGAGACCCCTATCGTCGTACGCTATAACACGGCCACATAGATATACACATATACACACTCGACTGCAGCGACAGTGGTCTCGCGTACATATCCATCTTTCGCTCCCCCGCTGCTCGAGTTTCTCATTCATATTAAGCTTCGAGCCATTGTGTCAACGGGCGGACGAGAGGAGGGAAAATAAAATGACGCATTGCGAATTCATTGCCTCGGCGCCGGCTAAAACAGGCAGTAAAAAGCTTTACGAGCAGCAGTGCGAGCGATTGGCCCGCTTAGAATAGAAATAACCGCATTTACATGCCAAGACTACCAGTTCGCCCCCGCTGTCTCTTGAGAAACAGAGAGATAAGCGAGAACGAGATAAATTGGCCCGCTCGTGAGTGATTTCGCACTCGCTTATCGACTTCGCCCAGTTATTACTCATTACGCCGTCCGTCCAGTGGTATATACCTATAACGCACTCGTATACACGCAAACACAGTTACACACATATGACTGCGATGATACAGTAGAACAGTACAGCGGAGGGGTAAGAGAGTAGCTGCAACGAAGAAACGGGCTGGCATCACAGGAGGTTACTAGTTGACAACCTCTTGGCAATGGCCCAAGCATTGCTCCAAAGTTTTCCCACCACCTCGACACACATCATGATAATGCAATTCATTACCCACCCCTATTACGAACCTTACACCCAACTTGGCTACTGTTATGCCTACTATATCCATACACATTTGTATACACGCCGAGCTTTTTAGGAAATAAGCTTTTGCCTGTCTAATCGATAAAAACAGCTAGTCGACGAGGTATGATGAGATTTGATTTTTTGGTTCCTATAGACGCGCACGAGCACACCAGGATCGCGTTCCATCCAAGCGGTTATTATATCCGTCGCAGGCATCGTCATCGTAGGGCATAGTTGGCGAAGAAAAACGATCGGTCCGAGTCTTTTTTTACGCGGACGTGCCTCGTGTACCAGGCCCGCTTAAAACATTCTATAACTTTCAAACTGTCTCATCTCGAGTCTAATCGCCGAGCGCGAGGAACGATCTCGCGTGCCAAGAACAGAGACGAGGAAGAATGGAAGGTTCTTATTAAATGGAACTTTTTTTTCACTTTTCTAATAGACTTACAAAAGAGTCTTAAAGTATCTAGGATGCGTGTATATACAGGGTGAGTAGTTGTTGCTGTGGTGTTATAAAGCAGTGACCCTTACTCCTCTTTCTCTCTCTCCCGTACACATACACACATACATATATATATATATATGTGTGTGTATATATATACTCTTAGTGTGTTCACAGGCTTTTTTTATTACCACCTAACAGGCGATTTTACAAGGCCAACTTTTATTTACGAGCTTCATCGAAAACTTCGTCGAGCAAAGGGGATCCCGTTTACCGCGTCTCGCTTGATTAATCGGACACGCCACCGTCGTTGCGAAAAATCTCATTGGCCGCGTCGTTCTCGTGTTTATGAAAGCCACGTTTTGTCGTACGCGTGCGAGAAAATCTACGCGCGCACTTAAGCTGAGCATTGGAGCTTAAGCGATCGTTCCTGATGAGCTAGAGCGAAAATTTCATTTAAAGAGGATTATTCTCCACAGTGAATGAACTCTGCATACCTTAACGTATTTTTTATAGGCGAAAAGCAAGTTTTGTAACCGTTACAAATAGTGACTATTTAAGGTTTAAATATGTTACAATAATTTATTGAATATTAAAGAAAAAAATTTACTACTTAGACTTATGCAAGTAAACTGTATAGTGTTTTTTCGATTGAAAATAATTTCGCATATTTTCCTTATTAATGTTTCATGTTCAATAATTTTATTAATAACAATAAAAATATTTATTTAATAACTATAATTTGCATTTAATCTAATTGTGAGAAAATTATTTCCGATCTACATTTAAGAGGAAACATTCACTTTAGCTAGTTACTCTTTAATAAATTGTTCGATATCATATCCCAATGAAAGAAAATATAATGAACTCAAGAAAATTTTTATTTAACGAATAATTGTTAGAACTACAAAAATAAAATTACTATTCATGATCGATAGAATTAGATTTTCATTTTAATTTGTATAATATGGAAATAAATTATTATCAAAGAAAATAAACTTGGAATGCCAATAAAAATAGATTGTATTAAATAGTGAATATTTACTGCCTTGTAAAATTAATGGCATTTTCACTTTTCTTTGCAGCGGAAAGTTGACTGACTCAGATATGAAAATAATGTCACAATCACGTATAGTAAAACTTATGGTTCTTGATTTAATCTTATATTCTTAAAAATGGAGCTCAGATTAATTTCTATATTCATGACTCAATAAGATAATAAACGTCGTTCTTTCTATGATTGAAAGACGACTGTCACATTACATATTTTCACAGTATCGTTCGTTGACTCTTTTCTTTTCTCTTTTCATTCTCTTTTACTTTTGGTGCTGTTTACATAAGAAAGTTTACGATTAAAAGTCTAAAGTCTCGATTCTCTCAAAGAGAGAAAGAGAGAGAAATCGAGTGAGTCCGTACAGACTGCGAAGTACTCGGAGGGAAAGCAGTAGGCGATGAGGGTGGAGAACATTACAGATTCGGAGCAGCCGACGATATGTTCATGGCAGCGCGAAAACGCGCTTTGTCGTATCGAGTTTTCAAGTTAACTTTCTCGTTGTGTGCGCTGCACGCGCACGCGTTTCTTCAGCCTCCCACTTCCCGCCAACTTGACTCGCTCATACTATCAGTAGTAGTAGTAGTAATAGTAGTAGTAGTAGTAGTAGTAGTAGTAGTAGTAGGAGTTAATAACGCTCGCAGCACGAGGCACTTGAGAAAACTTGAGATATCGTTTTAAATTAATTATGCGCATAAATTGCCAGCGAGTATAATTATATCGCTAATTAGTTTGAATCGCCTCTTGAATTTTTAAGCCTTCTCGCGCGCTTATTGCTTCGAGGAACTTCTTCGTCTTCCCTCTTATTCTATTTAGGCGTATATCTTTTTTTCGAAGCCGTCTAATGAATTCTCGCTAGCGGTCTATGCAAGTTATATGCAGATATATTTAAAGATATAATAAATGAAAGATTGATCTTATTAAAAGGCGTTTAATAAACGTATTGGCAGTAAAGCGGAGCTCAATACATATACCGTAGTCTTGGCTCGTCTTCTGTTCACCGCCGGTGCGTCGTCTCTTCTTTTTCGTGGCACTTCAATCAAGATACTTACGCAGCAGAGCAGTATAGCAACAGTCAAAGGGATTCCAGGGTCGGTTCGTCTTTAAGAGCGTTTTCAAAGTCGCTCCTCGCGCCCGGCCACTATTCAGCCGATGGACAAAGGTAAATGAACCGTAAAGTGTCTTCGAGGCGACGACCTCGCCTCGCGACTGCGCTCTTCAACATTATATATATATACGGTATAGAGCTACTGCTACTGCACACAACAAGTGGGCCGAGTCGTTGCTCTATAACTACCTCCATCACGTTGAATGCACGAGGCCGGAGGGCCATACCCTCATCGCCGTCGTCGTCGTAGTCGTCGTCGTCGTCACCGTCGTCGACCTCCTCGTATACATATACAATTAAGAAAGCTGCTTCCGTCCTCTTGTCTCTAGTTTCTTCCCCTCCTCAACCAAGACTAGCAGTGCTACACACCTATAGATGTCGAATGCACGCGCTAGTGCTTAGACCGGAAGTACTCCGTTCTGCCGCTTGAGTAGTTGTGGCGCTACTATGCACAAGTCCTCCCGAAAACGCGCTCGGCACTACTGATGCTTCCTTATGCTCAGCTAAACTGTATAGCATCATAGTAGTATAGAGAGCAAGTAACGCACGAGAACCTCCTGGCAAATCTTGCTGATGTTATGCTATATACATGTATATACCAATAGTAAACGTATATACTCTCTCTCTCTCTCTCTCTCTCTCTCTCTCCCTCTCTGTCGACGCTCTACCAACTACTCGTGAACAATGGAACTTATGAGAACGCGCCGATGTATAAACGCGCAGCCGATTCCATCTCAACGCTACTTGGAATTTATTAATGCGAAAGATGCATGTATACATATATCGCGGTAATGAGCTTTAATGCTGAGCGCTTTCCAGCTTGTGCGCGAATAATTTTGAATAATAACGTAGGGAAGAAATTTTGAGACGCAAACTGAGATTCATGTTATAATCCAGTAGTGCGTACGTATATTTGAAAAACTAAAAATATAAGAGACGCCCTCGCATCATTTTATATACAATATGTTGTTCGTTCATTTGTCAAAAGAAAAGGAAGAGAATATTGTATTTTCAGGACAGAAGTTTCGCAGATGTTATAGATGTGGGTTACGCTTGCCATGACATCACAGCTGAGCTAAGCGCGCTTGGCCTATAACGTAACGCACGGAATTGAATAATACCTTTCGTAAGATTAAATCGGTGCCTGCTGCTACTGCTTCTACTGCTACTTTCAAGTTGTAAAAATCGGCTCTTACCTGCAACAGAAAAGGTTAAAATGAATTAGGTAACGTTCTGGTATTAATTAAAAAATATAATAGTCAATATTTAGCGATAAAATATATAAATGTGCATGAAAACTTGTTACATCTGCTCTCAATTGCATTATTGTGATATATAGAGACCAGGTTCAGCACGACAACGTACAGACAAGAACATCGACGTTTTATCTTTTAATCTCTCGACTCTTTAATCAAACGTACAGGACTGTAAGCTTGGGTAATGCAATATATTATGTTTCATATATATATGTAAGCTTTGATGAAAGTGACAAATTCACCACTGATAGGCCATTGTCAGTCGTGTTTCTCAATAAATAACAAGCTTGCTTGTTTTATCATTTCCACTCATAAAATTAATAATTCACCGATCCAAACATATTTAGTTATTTATATATTGTATTTTATAACGTTTCTAACGACTCATAAGTATTATAGATTTCATTATAAAAGATGGAAACTTTTAAAATGCGATACAGGATTCACATTAAACGAATTTATGGATACAATTTTAATGGATTCTCCTTACTTTCAATTAAAGAATAGTTATTGTATACGAATTTTATTAGCCATTGATGATACATTAATTTTACGAGTTACGTTTCCTGGCAGACACTTAAAGTATTCTATGCATCACTAAATACAGTATAATCGACACATTTCTAAACGTAGTACGGTTTTTACACTATAAATAAGCAAAGTTTAATATTTACGTGATGAAATATATCTATATGAGAACGTGTATGAGAGGAAAATCGTTATTGAAGGAGATCAAATCATATATACTATAGTCGAACAATACGAATGTGACGCAGTATTTCTCTCTCTCTCTCTCTCTCTCTCTCTCACTCTTTCGCGCTGACTAATAATAGACAGCGCGAGCGACGGCTCGTATAGAGAGGAATATTGATAAAAATGTGAATACACACACACACACACATATATATATATATAGAAAGAGAGAGAAAGAGATTCATCGCGAAAAGTTTTGAAAATAGTGAAATCCCTCTTAATTTGACGAAACCCACGTCAGGGCAATATCGAAGTTTCGCTAGGCTGATTCATGGCGTTCATCAGGGATCGTCATCGCAACTGATTCTACTAGAGCAGAGGAAGTAGCCTACTGGCGTGCGAATTTCATCTAGATGCGATTCACACCGAGCAAATATTGACGTGTCGCTTCAGAAGAGCGAGCATAGAGCGAAAGCTGAAGCCTACACACTGCATGGAGAGGATAGACGCAACGCAAACGGCTCATGCTGCAGAGAGAAAGAGAGAGAGAAAGAGAGAGAGAGGTATGTGATTTTTAAAACAACGTGTCATCGGATCAAAGGGTATTCGGTCAGTGAAATACGCGGACGTCCACCACTACCAACCTGACGCGACGTAGTCGAACGACTGACGTTTCGCTGCACCAGTGCGGACTAATCCTCGATGTGGCGAATTTATGGTGACGCCTCTAGAGAGACCCAGCACTTTTATCGATATTTGATCTTTTTGCGAAAACTCGCGGGCGTTTCGCTGTTAAAATATAAGGACTCGAGTTCTTTTTTGACAAATCGATAGCACAATTCTCTGCGTTCTCGATTGTTGAACAACAACGAGAATTCATTTGTGCTTGACAAGTATTATGTGTACGCCTTTTATGCGTACGCATTTCTATATCTGATCCATTCAATGATGAAAATGGAATGGTTATAATCCGTTTTAAAAAGGTCGAGGCATTTATTCGACCACTTTTTCTACAGATTCATTACACTATTTTCTCGGTGCACACTTAAACGAAGACTAGGTAAAGTATTCAAGACCTTGACAATTAATTAGTTTACTCCATGGGAAATATGTAATTGCACCTACAGACTCTCTCGCAATTTATAAATATCAACTTTCAAACAAAAAATCCTTGTAAATACTACTTTTATAATCCGTTGAACAAACTCATAACCCAATAGCTGGATTTTCTGAAAGTTTCACGTCCTATGCAAACTTTTTCGGCTCTCAGGAATAATAAATCTACAGTAATAGAAAAAAAGCAAACCAATTGACTTTATCGCGGTATACTTAAAGCGTATGATTCTCGACAGGTCATTTTAAAAGCCTCTAGTGGAGAGAGTGTTCCAGATTCTGATGAAGACCATTTTAAAAATCGTTAGTCGATGCGCGTCGATCGGATAATCGAAAAGTCGAGGATGGAACTCTGTGAGAGGAGAGAAATGGCTATGTCGCGAGGAATTTGCATTCTTAGCCAGACACAGTAATATTCATGAACGCGCGCTACTCTCGCGCGCAATTAATATTCATCGATAAGTGTTCCAAGATTGCCGAGAGGAGAGAAACAAGTTCGGAACAAGAATCATTAGAAAATTCGAAAACATTGCCAATACACTTTTATCGGATAGAACATCATTTAGATATTAGTGCAATAAAAAAGTACGAATTTATAGATCGATAGTGCAATAATATAGAACAAACGAATGTATGTAGATTCTCTTTATTTGCTTGTAATTGAATTTCATATGAATCGCAACAAGTATATCCATATGTGTTTCGTTAAAAATAGATTTTAATTCAATCTAACCATTCGATCATTTTTTATAAAAACAATGACATTTGATGTTTTCATACGTTACTTTGCATTATTACTATTAATATATCTGTGGAAGTACATGAGAAAACATGATTATTTTAAAGTAAATCAAATAAATGAGGATTTCTTACAGTGTGGATTAATCTTCGCCGAGATTCAATGATATCGATATGATAATCAAAAAAGGCAATAGAATATATATAAACTACAAACTGTGTCATTCGCGAAAAAAGAAGCAATCTATAAATAAAACTTTTTTTTCGACGATCTTTTATGTTGCGCGTATAAATACGCCATGAAGCTGAATCGATAATAAGAGCGTTCGACTCGATATTCGACCTTCGATCGATTCAAAGAACTGCGTATGTAACTTAAATCTATACAAACAGGTGCTGCTAAGCTACCTCATCGTAAGAGAGACAGAGACCAAATGGTCTCTTGTTTCAAGACGACTAATACCGCTACAGTTGCAGCAGCTATACGAAGCTATATTTAGTAGACTACACATATCGGTCAAGGCAACGAATTAAATGCGTGAAAAGTTAGCACGAGTCGATACATCAAGTTTTATTTAGTTAAAGCCTCACTTTTATATATTATTGAAAGAATAACGAATCCAAAAAAAGTGTGTGCAAATGTTTTACTATCTTGAACAGACGCTCGATTTATACATTATATATGTATAAACATATAAACAGAAGATGAATTCGATGAATGAAAAGATTCAATAATGGAGAGAAAGAGAGACAGGCAAACTGAAAGAGAGCGAGAGAGGGAGCGAGAGAACATGTATCCCGCACGCCTCTACGAATCCCAGGTATATAAACATACTCGAATAGAAGCATACATCCACACCAAATGCCAAGTTAGTTGTTAAGCTGCTTAGTGGGCAGCCAAACATTTGCTCTCTATCTGCCTTTCGTCTTCGCTTTTTATGATTTTTTGCCATTTCAGGGATTATATTTAGAGCGAGAGAAAAATGGAATAATTGTTTACCGAGTTAACATCCAAATTGGACTTTTAGACCCGTGCGTGTTTTTCGTCTAAGCCTATTATAAAATATATACATACAATATCCAACGAACTTTGTGCGCGAAGAGTACATAAATGGGAAGATCTATATTTTATTAAAGCCGGTATATAATTGAAATATGCAGTAGCATATGCGTTAAGTAGAAAAGACCGACTACGGCACGGCGGGACAACGCAGCCTTGTGCAATGATCTTAATGAAAAATTTCTTTTGAAAATTGTTTGCTGAGGAAACCAAATTAATTGTTAATCCAATCTAAATTCATTAACAGAGAACGATACACTTGTATCTCAAATTTTGTTGAGAGTAATAGCGATACACAGAAGAACCATATTGGTTATTCAAAATTAAAAAATACTGGGATAACCGAACTCACGATATGTTATAATAACACCTCGAAACTCTGTTGCACTGCTGCTGCTGCTGCTGCTGCTGCTGTTGCTGCTGCCACGAGGGCAAACCGCAAAAAAGTTATTAAACTGTCTGCGTAAATTCCGAAAGCCCATAAATATTTCGATCCTCCAAGTCTCGCTACTCGTAAGCAGCGCACGCACTCACCGTCTAAAAGAGCAAACAAAGTGGCTTGTCAGAGAAAAGGGAGAGAAAGAGAGAGAACCATGTATACCTGAGACGAGGTCGAGCTTGCAACAGAAACAAGAGAAAATCCTCCACTAGAGAGAGAGGCTATCCAAGTCGTTTTCCTATTCCACAAACTACCTGTCGTTTACTGGAAGCATTTCTGTTCTCTCGATCTCTCTCTCCTGCTAACCCAGCAGTATCACGCTATAGGACGGGAGAAAGCATTTTCGAGAACTACAAAACCCTCGAACTCACTCGCGCTTTTTCCAAGTTCAACGAGTTAACGAGTCGGCCGAGCTACTACTAGCTCTTCTATACTGGCCAGCTCGAGTTGCTCATTCCTCTCTCTTTCTCCCTCTCTCTCTCTCTCTCTCTCTTTCTCTCTCTCTCTCTCTATCTTTCCCTCTCTCTCACTCATTCCATCTATCTGGCTGTCGATCGAGAGAGCGGTTGAGAGAGACCGGCGTTTTTGGTCTCGATCGCTGATTTCCACGGGGGGAGGTACCTGCGAGTAGCTGCAACAACGGGCCACTCGTATAAAGCTTGCGCGCTTGTACATACTCGGGGGGCAACGTGCGCGCGCAATGGAATTACGAGAGCTCGTTTATCAAGTGGGAATTGGATTATGTACTAGGTAGGATACTGAATAGAAGTGGCATCGATCGAACGAACGGCTCGAAGCGACGGGCCAGTATAGTAGTAGCAGCCAAAGGCAACTGCACTGCGAGAGATGGACAGAGTCAGAGAGAGAGAGAGAGAGAGAGAGAGAGAGAGCAAGTACGCGCAAAAAACGACCAAGAGCCTGTGATCGCTTTTCCCCAAGCCGTACACATACATATACTCATCTCTCTGCGCGCTAGCTCTACTCCTCTGGCACTTGTGCGTGCACCAGCTCGAACTTCGATTTCCCATGTTATACGACACTTTGTGAGATTAAAAATGGAATTAAAGATGAAAAATGTACAGAAAAAGTTACGAGTCCATGACCTCTTTACTTTCATCTCATTGATTGTAATACATGCATCACATGTACCTGTTACGGGATTCATCATCCTCCGTAACGATTGCTTGAACTGACGGGCTACATACTGCTATTCATTCAAACATGTACGTCCTTCAACGATGAAAAGCACTTAAAATTCCTGAAATCGTAATTGAATAATCATCTTTTTCCTACTGAATAATCAAATGTTTGTAAAATTATTTTTATTTTCACAGAACTTGATCTATTCGAAAATATCATGTGTTTTAAATAAGCTTCTCCTATACATTCGTGAATTTTGGAGAAATAAAAAATGCACAATGTGCTTTAATAAAAATTCTAATACCAAAAATAATTCACTTTTGACAAAAAGAGATCAGATCTAAAAAGGCAAGAGTATAATTCGTTTATGCTTTCACCTCTGCATTCTTTTGTAGCATGCACGTGTAATAATCATAAACAAACGATTTCCTTTCATATAAGCCTAAACCAACGACGCATATTCTTCGTGGCACCACGTTGTTCTCTATTCCCATCCAAGACACACAGAGAGAAAAAATGAACGAGAAAGATAAAAGCTACGAAGCGCGAAAGAGCAAAATAGTCGCAAAAGTCCACTGACGATCGTGAAAAAAGTGTATTGGGCATATTCTCTTTTGAAGCACCGTATACTGCTGAGAGATTTGTTTTTTTATCGCACACATATCGGCCAATCAGCTTCTCTTTTTTCTATACCATAAGAGGCTTGTTTGCATGAGAGGCTGCTATACTGCTGCTATAGAGCTGAACTGTGTCGTAAATGTTCTGTAACAGTCACGAACATACGATTTTGCGATTTTTATCATGCAGATATAGGTGATCTACCAAAGCATATCTGGTCACTGATCTGTCCACCGAGTATATGTATAGCCTCTAAGAGCCTGAACAGGTAAACGGAAAAAAAGATTATAAACAAACAAAAGTCAGCACGAAGAAAAATAAAGCCGCGCTGCACGTTTTTGTCTTACTGCTTTGAAAACGCACTGATGCAATTCCTTTAAAAATAGTATTCAGCATGCAAGTTGCCTCTTTTATAACAGAAAGTTTGCTTCGTCAGCCTTTACATTCACAGCAATGAGCGCATAGTTTCTCTTTTTATCTCTCAGCTTGTCATCGCTAATCACCATGATATAATGCTGTTTGCTACAGAACTGCGATAGCAATAGTAACGACCGAGTGTAAAAAAGAGGATTAGAAGAATAGGGTGTAACCGAATACGGCTGTGAAACAGACAGTACTCTGCTGTGTTGTGGATGAGTATATGTATACGTATCGAGTCGCACTGTTTCCAACGAACGTAATTTAAAAGTTAAATTAACTTGGCGATCAGAGGTGAACCGATTTTCATCGGTTATCCACGGAGGCGGCGTCTATTCTGCTATTTTTCCCGCGCTAAAGAGTAATTGGATCACGACCGGACAAATTTCAAAATTCCGAAAGAGCTTCGTACACGGAAACTAAATCATCTATCTTTATCTCTCTCTCTCTCTCTCTCTCTCTATCTATCTCACAAACCCATACAGAAGTGAGAGAGAGAGAGAGAGAGAGAGAAAGGAGAGAGAAGATTGGTTATATTTAATCACGATACTCGATTCTGCACGCTCGCGCGAAATTAGTTGCCATTGCCATAGTGTGTGCCCGTATATTGGTATGCAGGCGATTTTTGAAACGACAGCATACGGGCGAACACGTATAAAAAAGGGTAGAGAGTACACCGTGTACGGTGATTCGGGAATTTCAATTATTCGCCGCAGCACTGAACAGGTATTCTAGCGCACGCATTCGATGAAAGCTTTGGAGTATCGCAATATTTGGTGAATGCCTTATCGTTGCTTACGAACGATAATCAAATAAGCTTTGTTTCCAGAGAAATGCAACTATAACTCAATTCAAAATATCGATTGTACGTGTATAGCTCTGTATTAGAGTTTCCTCTCTCGCTTGTCTCTTTGCGCTACTTCGAGCATCAGTAACTTATATATATTAAAGCCGTATGTACATCTATAGCTGCAATACGAGGACGAGCAGTAGGAGTAGAAGTAGTAGTAGGCCATGGCTGTGGCCACTCCCTTGAATTGCTCGCTCGAAGAAGCGTGCGCTTACACCATCCCAAACGCGATTGGTAATTACTTATCGATTTGCAAGGCTAATCGCGCAAGAAAATGTAGCGAACGAGAGAAAACGAGGGATAGCGCGGTGAGAGGGAGTAAGGAGGAGGGTGGTGCGAGCAATAGACCGAAAGAGAGAGAGCCGCAGCTACAGAACAGCGCATATAGTCCCTGCTGGTTACTGTCGAAGCTCTATGGCCGAGAGAGAGAGAGAGAGATATAGAGAGATAGATAGGTATAGAGAAACGTTCAGGAGGTCAACAGCATGTAGAATATATGAAGACAGCAGGCCAAGTTGGACAGAGAGTGGTGACGTATATAGAGAAATGCCGAGGCCGAACACCACGCGCGCGCGTTAGAGCTCGAGCTAAATGCAAATTCGGACGGGCTGGTGGTGATGCTGCTCAAGCGGTAAACCACATGGCCATTATAAAGTCGGGGAGCGCGCGCGAGCGCAGGTAAGAGCGACGCTAGATATAAGTAATGAGGCTTTATGCCTCGTGGGCTAGCTACCACTCTCTCGTCGGTTACCATCGCCTTTATGGAGGGGTAGCTTCCACCTGTACCCATATATACGTATAGCAATTCTCGGCAATGCTCTCCCTCTCTCTCTCTCGCTCGTCATTCTCAGAGCAAGGCGATATAGATAAGAGTAGCAAGCAGTGGAGGCAGAAGCTGCAACGGCGGCGGCAACAGCAGGCTTGTTTATCGCTCGATATTGCCCGGAGAATACTTAAGCCACAGTTTCGAGGAAAGTTCCGACACTTTACCGCGACCGTAAGAGACTCGTAAAGGAGAAGAAGAGAGAAGAGGCCCTGTTTAAATCCTAAGTTATGCGTATTAGATGCGCGAATCGCATTATCGCCTACCACTAGGGCGCGCGCCTCACTATTCACGACAGGGCTACTTGCACCCGCACGAGTCTACGCGCTAGTTATCAACTGTCCGGAATAACAGGTTGTGTATATATATACAATATACCGCTTCTTTCGAACTTCTCTCCTACCGAAAGTATTTTCTTTATATATATATATATGTGTGTGTGTGTGTGTGTGTGTGTACCATGTACATTGTACATTTATGTATATATATATATATATACTTTACTTCTCGCTCTTCTACTCGAGAACGACTATACGACTATTATTTCGATCTCCCTCTTTCACACCCCTAGTTCTATTTCCACAGCGGCTTTTCCCTCTTGCTCTGTACTGCACTTCTCGACGAGAGAGCTGTGTGTTTCTCGCTATCGCTCTCTTTGCCAGAGCGAACGCGCCCTGGAAGTAACGTACTCGAGTAGTAAACTTTTGCAAAGAGGATGGATAAGAGCCCCGTCGACATTGTAGAGGGGATAGCGCGAGAGAGACAGAAAGAGAACTGAGAAGACGAGGAAGAAAAGACGTCTTTCATGGTTAAAACTTAGCGAGAGATGTTGCATCGCGTAGCGCGCGAAAAACTACCAAAATTATTTGCCAACTTGTCGACTTTGTGTGCTTGCTCCCCTAACTTTTGTCTCCTCTTTCTTCTTATTCTGCCTGTGCTACTCGTGAAAGTAAACAGTGAACGTAAAAAAATTAAAGATTTTTGGTACTGCAACGCGAGAATGTTGAATCCTCTATTAAAAAAAAAAAAACATTTTTTTTTCAAACAAAGTTGTATTTACACTTGTATTTTTCATGTGTAACGCGAGAAAAAAAGCCTTTAAATAACGCTGGGGAAAATTCTCACTCGTAAATTCGCATTAGTCAAAGAAAGGTTAATACACAACAATTTTCCATTCCAGAGTGTGTAGTGACGAGCTTGGCATTTACGCAGGATTTGCTCTCGGGGCGTTACGAGAATACGTCGGCAGTGGCAGCAGCCGTGCGTCTATCTTACTCGCATGCACAGCAGCACTAATAGTGAATTATGGCTGGATTCTGTCGCAACGACAGTTGTGAAGCATTGTGCGTCTTTCCACTCTGCCTATCTGGCCTAATTGAAATTCAGTTGACGAATTGAAGTTTCACCGCTCGTATATGCATCTCTTAAATTATTATAAGCTTTATATCGCAACGATTTTTGGTCCACAGTTTTATAAGCTTCGCTATTGCTCGATTTATTTGATAGTTTAAAATAGTACGCAGGCATTTATACATCGGGGAGAGAGTGTTTGCATTTCGAGAGTAATTACGCCTTCTCGACGACTCATAAATCAGTAGACGTTCTTGAATTTTAAAAATAGCTTCACATTTACTATAGCATTAAGAGTTTCAAGTAGATTCTGAAAGCAATGAAATATTTTCAACGTCTTCGACGCTACATGATAAAGTTAAAAAATTCTGAATGTTAAAAAAACAAACGACAATTTATTTTTTTGAAATTAAATCATCCCGACAGATACGCTACGTTGATTTAGTGATAGTATACATACTATATTCTACGACATATACATATTTCATCAATGCAACAAATTTTCCAGATGTATATATGACCAAAACTTTAAACATTGTTCAAATCCATTCATACCGCAATATGCAATTATCTTAATCCACGTGATGTGGCAGAACGAAAAAAGTTCTTTTTATGTAAGCCATTAACGCAGAATAAAAATTTACGAATCCTAACTCTGGTGATACGCTAGGTCGCCCGCCAATTGTGACCATCGTAACTATTACATTTCGGAATACGTGACAAGAGCGCCAACTCACCGGCCATACACGCAGTCCATCTCAAACGTTGAATCTGCCTCTCTAGAGTTTGAAAAATTTCATAAAATTCCAACATTCATTTTTCTTTGGATGGTGGACGAGAGATCACTCGTCCTGATTATTTTATAATAAATGCAGTGGTTAGTAATTTAAAAAAAAACTCAGTGCTCACGTAACGACTCGTAGAACACGTTACTTAATGAAGTTGTCAGCTGCATTTAGATCTCACGATATACTACAAACGTGTTCTGAAAAAATTTCATTTAAAACCAAAATATCCGACCATAAAAGTATGCCAAAAAGAGCACTTGTCAAAGAATATTAATTCTTTATAATACTACGCCGAATATACGTATTTTTTTGAAAAATATTCAAACGTCGATTGTAATGTTTCTATGACGTTGCGTTCTAATTAGTGGAAAATAATCTGCGCACTATTAACGGGGAAGTAAATACAATATCCTTTCTATTACCAACAGACTTTCAAACTGAAATTGAACCTACTCGTGCATATCGTCGAACAAAATTATTTCAGTGATTCACCGTTCCGTTACCTCGAGCCGTATAACCTTACCATTATCCAGCCAACCACGTCCATCAATAACAAGGCGTACGTATATAAACACGCTCTTCGCGTGCGTCTGATGCAGGCCCCATGCCGCAAAAAAGAAACGTATCAGAGGGCTCTTTTTGCAATAGCAGCGGCAGCAGCTCTACTCCAAAGGTATAGAACGACGAGCCGCGTTGTACAGAGAAAAAAAGTCAAGAATGAAATAGAAGAAGAGAGAGAGAGAGAGAGAATAGAGCACATACTCATGGAGAGTGAATTTGTGGTATCGGGCGAGTTTCGTTTGGTCTTTTTCGCGATTCGTCAGTTGGCAAATTTATTTTATCCGTATCCAACAGTAGTTGCAGCATCAGTTGCAAAGGCATCTACAACTCGTATAGGAGAAAAGATAGAAACAGATATTCGAGAATAGTCGACGAGAGAGATAGAATTGATGCAGTTGTAGTATACCCATATATACAGAACACGATTTAGGTGTATGCCGAATGGAGCATTGGGGAGTTAATATACTTGGGCTACTAATGAGAGCCATTAGACATCGGGTGGCGCGAGAGGGCTTTGTAGGCTGGAGCCGGCTTCGCATACAATGCATTACTTTCGCACGTGTACGCAAACGCCGGTAAACACAACCACACACTGGCACTCGGACGCGTTAACAACCTCTACATCCAGAGTACTCTCTCTCTCTCTCTCTCTCTCTCTTGCTCTCTGTAACTGTACCTGTGCGAGAGGGTATGTGGTGTGCTGGTAGGTCGCACACTCGAGTTGACAATTCTCGACGGAGAAGCGAGCGCCCGCGCGCGAACGAACGACGGACAGCAGTAGTAGGGTGCATCGTGGAGCAATAGCACCGCAGGCGCCAAGCTCGATCCTTCTACCGATAAACATGTCTCTGGACAAGCTTGATATACGTTCTAATTTTTTGCGTACTATTTTTCCTCGTATGCCACGCATGCACGTACACGCGAACATATAGTATATTTGCCGCTGCTTCATGTCCATCTCTATACTTTTTTACAATAGCCAACCCTACCGTGTTTTATATGTACTAGTTTTTTGAGTCCTACGTCTATTCACCGACACGGAATTGAACGAGCAATAAACTGACGGTTTATTGTTAAATATTAGGAAGCTTTATTAGCGCAGACACCTCTCGCGGTGTGGCGCAGATGCGCATTGACTTGGTCCAACAGTATAGAGGAAGGGAAGGACACATGACTGCACAACCGAGAGAGATGATATACTCGCTCGACGCGGGGTCGCGTCTTTTATTTATAGCTTCGGTGAGCTGATGTGCCTGCGTGCGCTGCATACGCCAGTTATGTTTACGTATATACCTAAATCCATTGTGAAAGATAGAGAAAACTGGTGTCGATCGAAATCTACGTATGAGTTCGTATCTAAGTACTAACAATTCCATTCATTCCAATAACTTGTTTTCAACTGAACTATCGCACTGCAATTTTTGTTCCTTTTTGTAATTCAAGCTGCCTCTCAGGATTGCAGATTCTGAAACTTTGAACAGCAAAGATGCAATTGACTCATTATAACGTTCCATAGTAACGCTTCTTTTTTTCATCTACCTCTTTTTCTTCTTCTTTCTTTACCGTCGGTCTTGCTCCCCTTTACGAGGCACTTTTACGTACACACTATGCTGACTACCGACACTGCGCAATAAGTTTTTTATGGTGGCACTAAAGGAAAGGATACCAAGTAAGACACTTGTTCGGAGCCGCCACTACCGCCTCTGCCGCGAAATAAAATGTAACTATTTCAGTAGTATCTACTGCTATTAATTTATTTGCATTATACCCACGGTACATTTTTTCTCGCCCAAGAAAATGAGCAGTGCGCCCACACGAGGGTTCTCGCCATAGTCTGAGAGCTAAAGAGGCCGCAAAGAAAAGACAAAACGTAAGGTCGAAGATCCGGGAAATAAATGAGAATAAAATCGAATAACGATTTTTCCGGCGTAAAAGTCCGGACAATAAATTATACGGCTCTAGCTTATAACATGACAAAAAGCGGTAGAGAGGGATGATAGGACACTATAACGCAAGAGAGAACGCGCGACGACACCAAAAGAAGTATTCCCATTACGCTTCTTCAGAAAAAAATGCTGTCTTTCTTTCTCTCTCTCTCTCTCTCTCTCTCTCTCTCTCTATATATATATATATATATATATATATATATATATATATATAACTCCTTTTTTACTCTATTTCAAAGACTATTGAAGGAAACTATTAGACTCGAAATCATTTAGAGTTCGCGAACATTTTGTGAAGAAAAGGCCGAAATCGATATTTGCCTAGAATGACCAAGAAACGTCGCAAGCGGCAAACGAAAAGTACGTATATATATTAGAGAGAGAAAGAGATAGAGAAAGATAGCAAAGGAAAGAGGCATTCCCCAGTGGACTCTAAAGAAGGAAATTATACCCGCGCATGCATAGCAATGCTACACGCGGGTCTCTTTTCTTTCACTATATACACGGCTCTCCCTTTTGCCTTTCTAGAGAGTCTATGCATGAAAAGAGACTTGCACGCGGCGTCAAGGTCGGTACTACTCTCTGTACCCTTATAATCTCTTTTCTCACGCGTTGTAACTATTGCGGCGGGCCAGGCGAATCGAGTTGTCGTTGTCGTGCGCGTGCAGTAGTCTAGAGAAACAGACAGTTTTCCCCTGAGATGAACAAAGCGGTTTTCTCATCGCACTAATACAACAAACTTGCTATAGAGTCGAAAACGTACAAAGGCTCCACGCTAAGAAGTAGAAGATGAGGAGTCTTGTATATATAAGCGCAGCAAAGCCATCAGGATCCGCGCCATCGGTGGGTTGAAGAATGTTAGCCGTAGTAGTAGTAGTAGTACTAGTAGAAATAGTAGTGGTAGGAGTAGAGAGTAGCAGGGGTCCAGTAGCGGGAGCAGTGAAAACGATGAAAACGCCGACTCGTATCTCGCGAGAATGCGCCTCGTAAAAGTCGTATAAGGTATCTCGTAAAGCGGCAAGTCAATGGACAGGAAGCTTCGCCATTGGCGGCGGCGGGGAGCCGGAGAGACGCATTCGCGACGATTAACGACGGAGACGCGTTTTATTCAGACTCATTCTTCCCAGCGCCGTCGTTGTCGTCGTCGTCGTCGTCGTCGTCGACGTCGTAGTCGTCGTCTAGTCTATATACCACGTCGTCGTAGTCGTCGTGAATGCTACGTATACAGACACATAAGCAAGCCATACGACGACGACGATGATGATGATGGAAGAGGAAGACCAACAAATAACGAGGCGGAATAAGGAGCGCGTCGAAGAGAAAGACAGACAGAAGCGCGAGGGAAACGAGCGAGAAGAAAGCATCGGGAATCTATTCAGCGACGAGCTTGCAGCCTTCTCCTTCTCTATCGCTTTCACCCTGTGTCGTTTTCCTCTCTGCAATAGCAGCCTTGGATTAAAGTTGCGATGAGGAAGAGAGAGAAAGAGAGAGAAACACCGAGAGAGGAGAGGCTAGTGGAGGAGGTGGAGGAGGACGTATAACCTCGCGCAGCATGGCTCTGGGTTACGGTTTAATTGAGAGGTACTTAAATTAACCGCGCGCGCTCGGCCGAGAGCAAGAGTAGCGTCTCTGAAGAGGAAGCGAGAGAGAGAGAGAGAGAGAGAGAGAGGAACGGAATTGGAATCTTCCGTTTTTCCACAAGAGAGAGAGAGAGAGAGAGAGAGAGAGAGAGAGAGAGAGAGAGAGAGAGAGAGAGAGTCGCTGGTCTCGTTTGCTACTTACTCCCCGTTGCAGAGGCCTTCCTTATTCGGAGCTTTCGCCTCGTTCCACCCCTCCAAAGAGCAGCAGCAACCAGCTACTCGGCTCTTAACATTGGCTTTAGACTGGCAAGAAGCGCGCCTTTTGGCAACAAAAACTCTTCTACAGAAGTACTTCGACGAGATGCTGCTGAATTGAGCGTGGAGCCATGGCTACTACTGCTGCTGCTCCTGCACACTCTCCCGCACCCTCTACCCTTCCTTCCCCACCACCGAGATCAAGATTCGATTTACCAAAGGATCATTCGACGACTGTTCTTCCTCTGCCACTGGCTCTATGTATATGCATGAGTTTTCTGCCTGCGTGCTCTCTTTGCAGGCTTTACATTTTTTCTCTCTATAGCTATATAACGATATAGGCTATACGCCACTTGCTCGTTTTTCTCTCTGCTTTTTGGATTCGAAATTCACTCGCGCTACTTGCACTCGGCATAAATCTCCAACATACAATCTCCCTCTACGTATATCAAGTTAATCATGAATTTCGAAGGTCCTTTGACAACTCACAACCAGACACAGTCATTCATTTTCATCGAAATGAGAGTTTCGATTCGTGATATTCATCGCATAACCTTTGTCTATTACACTATACTCGCGTGTTGGACAGAGAAGTAGAGTGCGTTTTCACGATTAGAGAAGCAGTCTCTAATAATTATCGGAATCCCCGCGAGGACGACGCAATCAATTTCAAAGCGCGCGTGCGAGAGAGACATTCCCTCGTGACTGACTGAACGGGTTAGTCGCGCATATTTCAATCCTAGACTAAAACCAGATACCTAATGACAGCACGCTCGTTTCTCCATATATATACGAAGAGAGATGGGAGAGAGAGAAGTGTACATGCCCGTATGTCGCATATACGAGACGAGAGGGTCGAGGGGCGATATTGATGAACGACGTTTATGACTACGGTATTTGTGGAGATTCGATATGTAATTATGGTTATTTACTCGAGGTAAATGCATCTATTTGTCTTTGGAATTATCGATTCGATTATCCCTGTGTATTTTACATTAGATACCGATTTCAATCTAAATCGTCATTCCACGTTTACCACTAACGCTTTATATTGTCTCTCTCTCTCTCTCTCTCCCTCTCTCTCTCTCTCTCTTTCTCTCTCTCTCTCTCTCTTGTTATCTCCCCCACTCTCGTTATCCCTTTACTATATATCTTTATATGTGCTCTTACTATCTATATCTGTCACCTTTTCGCTTGATTACCTCCATGCGGTGGATGGTATTTAATATTTAACAGATTTGACTCTACACTTTGTCTACACTCATCTTCTTCGGAGTTCCTGATAATGTTATTTATTCATGGAATTACTGAAAATAAAAATCTATGTAGAGAGGCTTTTTTTATGAAAATCTTTTATGCATTGGAATTGATATCTGCTGAAATATATATTTTAGTTATCTACATACATCTAGTTCGTAATTCGTTTTTAATCGCGGAATAAATACAGCAATAAATCTTTTAATATCACGTGTATATGTTTTGTCATTTTCAATAATTCTCAAATCGATTTATTGTCATTTCACTAAAATCGTAATTGCGATATTCGATATACATTTATTTAAACGTTTTAATAATTTTGAATTGTAATAATTCCAATAAATGGTTTGCTTTGGAAGAATCGTGAAAGACAATTTAAAAAAGCAAGTTGTTAGGGAGTAGAGGTAAAGGCCAATGAATGAAAAATTAATAAAGTCGACGATGTAATTATAATTAAGATCGATTAATAAAACAAATGTCCATGGTGCCAATGTAGCATCGAGTTGATGATCGATTTGGTCTTATAAAATTTAAGTTATATCGGAAATAGGAATGAACTTCCGTCCTTAAAGGTATAAGGAGTTGAAATTTAAAAATATTTTTACACCTCGAACTTCGTTTTCAATATGAAGAATTTTATGACTTTTCTTCTTCTTCTTCTTCTTCTTCTTTAGGAAAGAAGATCATAGTTTTCTCTCGTTCTCTCTCTCTCTCTCTCTCTTACTTGCTCACTGTCTTTCTCTCTTTATTTTCAGCCGAAAACAAATTTCTTAAAAGTTTATCTTGAGTAAAGAGGTGGCCATAAAACTGAATGTTCTCTCTCTTCCAGTCTCTATCGATTTTTCAGACTGCATTTCCATGAAGTACGTGCTCTCCGAGCTTTGAGCAACAAACGACGCGAATAATTGAAGCAAACTTAATTAACAGACACGTACGATATCAGTTTCAATCTCCGCTACTTTTAATTCAACTGCTGGAGAGCGAAAAAAGAGGAAAAAGAAATAGACAACTATGCATCAAGTATTATTCGCGTTGTACGGATGTTAGCCATAAACTAAGATCTAAATAATACAGAGAAATAGTTATAGCCCCGTAAAGATACTACTCCTCTATTTCTGTCGCATCAGAGTATAGGAGAAGAAAGAGTTATATTACTTGTTTAGCCCCATAGCGAGGGAAAAAGATAGACAGGCGAGAGAACGTTCAATTAAGAATTTACCGTTAATTGAGTTAATGTCGAAAAAGCAGAAAAAAATATGAGATTGAGGGCGTATTCAATGTGAATTGCTTGCTGGGGAGAAACCTAGTGAAGAATAAAAGCGAAATGGGCGCGAGCGGCCGAAGCGAGATAAAAAAGAGAGGGAACAGAGAAAGCAAAGAAGAGAAGAGGAAGAGCGCGAAAGGGAAAATCGATAGAAATCTGTGCCGCGTCTCGCGTAAAGTCTCATGGAGTCTGAAAGCCGATTATCGTGCTGGATGAAGTAATAAAAGGTAGAGGGTATAGCAGTGACCTCTATTTTCCTCGAGAGGTTTCGCAATCGGCCGGTCTGGCGCGAAAATTCAAAAAAGTCAAGTGACCGTTTCAATAATAAAAATTGCTGAGAACTATTCTGATGCCCATTGTTTATTTTATCATTTTTTTCTGCCTTTTCTCTCTTTCACCTTTTTTCGCATTATCTTTATATGCGAAAAACAAGACTTCGTTAATCGAAAAACACTTCCGTTTGCTCGTATAAACTCAGCGCCTGTATAAAGTTCGTCATTTTTCATTTACGTGTAAAACACACGAGTAGCTTGGGCCGACTCCTCTGCGCATCTCTCTCTTCTCGCATTCATAACGCGCACTTTTTGAACAAACAGAGGAAATGTGAGCGAATGTAAGCGAGAGTAGGTTGCAAAGAAAAATATAAAGCATCCGAGAAGCTACTAAAGCTATCTTCGCATTCTCGCTTTTTCTTTTATTTTTTTGTTTCGTTTGTTTGAATTAGTTTTTATTTGTTTTCATAAAAAAGAACATTTATTTAGATCCATTGAAATAGCATAGGTTAACTATCTCTTGCGCGTAAAGCCAGTTGAGAATCAAAGATAATTATCTATTCAATTTCTATTTATTCTCAGTTATGTTGGAACACGAAAGAGCGAGAGAAAAAAGGGAGAACACAGTGGTATTTCGGAATCTTCGCACGGCTGTAGACAAATCCGCTGCACGTTTACAAGCGGAAATTATTTATAGCACGCGAACGAGCGGGCGGTCGATTGCACCGCGAGGATGGAAATTTTGAAATTGTAAACTGCCGCTCCTGCTTCGCGTTTTTGCGCCCGGCTTATATAAATAACGAAAAGAAACTTTTTTTTCTCACTTTACGTAATCTTTGTCGAATACGTAACTCGGCGACTTTCCCACTAAACAATGCTCGATACTAATATTTTAATTTGTCCGGTTGTCCCTCTCTTTCCCGGTCTCGACTTGTCGTCGAGGTAATAAAAAATATTTTTTCGTACATGCCATTGAGCAATTTGTGAAATTCTTCGATTACGAGAGAGTATATTACTGTAGAAACGACAGCATGTGTGTATACCGTATTCGAAGAAGACGATGTCACTGTCTCTCTCTCTCTCTCTCTCTCTCTCTCTTTCTCTCTCTCTCTCTTTCACAGTCTGTCTTGAGAAAGTTGTGCTACTAGGTCGCACGTTAGTCACGTAACCTTCGCCAAGGTCGGGAACGAACTCGTGTAATAAATTGCGTGCTTGGACAAACAAAAGTGTAAATTTATGCACTCGAGCCGGTGCATTCGGTAACTTCGTCGACCGAAATAAATGTTGATATGCAAGACGTCGTCGACGACGGCAATGTATTCAATTTGTGCTATGTAAAAATAAAGCGTCGCAGGTATATATATATATATAGGTACATAAGTGCGTGGGGCTTGGGTTGCAATCTGAAAAGTAGGTTAAAAACTAATAGTGCGCATGAAATACCGCGAACGTTGCAAATTTTCTGTAGAAGTATGATATTAAATGCGAAACAGTAGCAGACTGCGTTACACCGAGACAAGTAGAAGAGCGAACACGCGGAGTGAGAGAGAGGTGGGAGAGAATATACACGTGCCGCAGTATACTAACGCGAGTCTCGTGCGTCCGTGGGGCAAAAGGCGGACGCGAGTAGTTAAATATTTAGAGCGACTGCTACTGTTCTCTCAGCTAGCTTCGCGACTAAGATGTACTTTTAAATCGCGACAGCTGGAGCTACTATTATATACATATATATTGCCCGTTAAAACCAACACACAGCACGTGCGTATATACGATATAGCAGACGACGCACATGAATATATATATATAGATATATTCTTTACGTGGATGAAGCTTATCAGCGTGTCTTATTCGTTCATTTATTTTTTATTTCGCTTCTTCGCACAGTCTACTGCGTCGTCGCTGATGGCGATAAAGGAAAATACCGACGAGAAAAGAGAGGGTGGAAGTAGTAGAAAAGAAGAAGCGAGCAAGAAAGTTACGTCTACAACGTCAGCTGATCGTCGAGAGTAAACTACACGTACACTCTATGTCCATAGAGACACTGTTACGTTTTTGTTTTTTTTCCTCGCACAGCAGAGCTTAATGCGGAGAATAGCAGGCAACGAACTATGCCAAGAGTGATGGAGAGAGACACGTATACAGGTATATGTATACAGGTACATGTGTAGAGGTACGAGTGCAACACTGGGTGCTCCACTTTATGAGTGCAGAGACTCTGAGAGATTTCTGTGATCGGAGAGAATGTCGTATGCGGCCTCGTTCCTCTTGGAGAGAGACCCGCAACTTTTTCGCGCAAATTTTCCGCGACAGACTTTGCGTGGAGTTTCGCAAGTGGTCACGCGCCCAGTTGTGCATAATAAACGCTTGACGTTGCCTCTCTCTCTCTCTCTCTCTCTCTCGCTATAGTATACACTATACAGAGTGCACAAGCGACTTGTGCATCTCGTACGCATTGTCTCAGCGAATACGTTACGAGATAACGATACTGTTGTTCGCGCGCATATACACTTGTTAATCATCGACGGTAGGCATTGCACACACGCTCGCACAGAGACGTACTTAGACTCGCTCGACGCGTAAAAAGAGAGCGAGCTGTCGTTTCTCTCGATCGACACCGTTATACGCGTCGAGCGCGCGAGGATGACGGTTACGTAAACCGCCTATAAAGAGATTATGTAAATTCGAACGCACACAGGGGAGCAAACGAGCGCGTCGATTTCGCGCGTCCGCCCGCGCAACGATGATACAGCTCGAGCTCTTTAACAACGCTTCGCTCGCGACAAAATCAATCTTAATAGGACGCGGCAGCAGTAACGGAAGAACAGCGAAAACAGAACGTTAGAGTGAACGAACGCGCGCGCTAACTGCCACAAGTACAGAGCGCGAGCCTCGCGTCGCGACACCAACGCAAAGAGCGAGAGAGCGCACCTACACGGACAGGACATACACATAGAGAGAAAGTGCACTGACCTTGAACGTCGGTCCAGCTTCGAGTTTCGCGCCGCAGGCAGGATGTCGCCGTTGCAGCTGCAGGTCGACGAAGACGAAGCGGACGCGGACGACGGCGAGGATGATATCGATGACGACGAGGCTGCCGCTGCCGCTGCTGCCGCTGCCGCGAGTCTCTGTCCCCGTTGTTTATTGCGCCGACTGGTAGCTCGGCGCTTATTGCGCTGCCGGCGTACCGCGACGAGAAAACTTAGATTGCTCGGCGGTCCCAGACCCGAGGATGCTTGAAAGGATGCCGTGGCCTGTTGATGATGATGGTGGTGATGCTGTAGGAGCAGCTGGCGCCTCGACGTCGTCGCCGGCGGCGGCGCAGAGGCGCCTCCTGGCCTAATCTTGCCGATGCTGAGGCGGGCCGCGCCGCGTAATAGCCACGAGTAGAGCGAGCGCGCGCCCAGGCTCCAAAACAAGCGGAGCACCAGCAGGTGCAACAAAAAATACACGAGATCCCGTGCGGTCTTCACTGTTCCGGCGAGTAGCCGCACTCGCGGACTGCACCTCGAGAATGCTCTTGCTGCCGCTGCGACGATCCCGAGTCTCGCTTTCTTCTTCTCATTCGGTGCCGCGGCAGCTCGACGAGCGATTATGCTTGATTCCAGTAAGAAAGAGATCGAATACTCCGTATAGCTCTGCTTAGAACGCGCACTACCGCTGCAGCTATACGGCGCGCACACGAGACAGAGTCGATTCGCAAAACGTTGGACACGCACACTGTATATCCGTGTTTGTGTGTGTATGTGTCTGTATTGTGTGTGTATTGTGCGCTGCAGAAGAGAGGAGTGGTAGTGGTAGGGGACGAGAACCGACTATACTGTGTTTTTCGCTGTATTCGTGAAAATGTGTACGAGTGTAAACGTGCGCGCGTGTACGTATAGTGCACCGCGCGCGACGAGTAGAGCTGACCGACCGCGACGAGTTGAGCGGACGGACTGAGCGAGCGAGCGCGTGATAGGGTATATACCTATAGACGAGGAGAGCACGACGAGCGAGACGGCACTGCGCGCGCGACCGACCGGCGGAGTCTCGTGCTCCTCGTCGTCCTCGTCGTCCTCGAGACGCGGTGTGATGCGGCTGCTGAGCGCGCACTCGCACTGCACCGCTAGACGCGAATTTTCGCGGTTTCGCGATGCGCGCAGCAATATACGTATATATCGACGTATATTTATACGTATTTCTATCCCCTTCTATCTCCGTCTCGCTTGCACTTCCCTATTTACATCTACATACGCATATCAGTGCTGTAGCTAAGAGAGAAAGAGCGTGCACTCGTAGGCGCGCGCGCAGTTCTCGGCGGCGTCTCTGTCTAGCTCTCGCCTGCTCGCCTCTCGCGCGCGCGCGGCCACTCGATGATTCGCACTAACACTGCGCCGATTCCACGAGGACGACGAGCTTCAAAAAGAAGGAGAGAGACGGACTCGTTGGTGGGAAGAGCGCACGCGAGACTTGCTGCGTCGGCGTACTCGCGGCCGCTCGCTGATCGAGATCCCGGCAGTTTCTGTGTATAGTCGCTGGTGTAGTTGGATACGTTAGGCTGTGTTTGTGCTATGCATGCCTATGTGTATTCCCTATTATGTATATCTATGTATGCGTTTATATACGTATACGCCGCGTACGCGAAACGCGAACGCGGAGCTGACGAGTTTACGAGTGAGGAAGCGCCAGTGTTGGCGGATTCGCGAGACTGCTGCAACTGATTTTTCGAACGTTCCTTTTTCGTATTCGTTCGTCGGTGTTGCTGGCAGTAGGTGGCGCTGTGAACAACTTTATCAACGGTCGGAATGGAGCTATGAAATGGAACAGAACGGGACAACGCCGCAAGATGGAGATAGTCCATGGGGAAGAGGACGTTAGACGTCGTTTAGAAATATTTCTTGTTTGTATTTCTTTTTCTTTCATGATGATACTTACGCGTATAGTCTATAAAATATATTCCAAATATAATGCTAAAGTTATATCTGTGTATTCCTATTATTACATTGGTAAAGCTAGTAAGATACATCGTAATTTAATGTAATTTAATTTTTGTCATCGATTGCAATAAAAAATAATTGCATTGGCTATTTCAAAAGGCAAGCTTTCGATTTTTACAAATTGAACTTTATTCAATTTACGTAACTTTTAGTTCTCCTGTTCCAAGATCTTTCCTTTTGTTACTACGGAAAGTAGGCACATTCTCTCAGTGCAATTGAGAACTTTATTTTCTTTTTCTTTGCATGAACAGAAACGGACATTTCACGTGTAACTATTAAATAATTATTTATTATAAATTTTCGCCCGAAATTGAAATTCTTTGCTTTTTTACCGGTTTATGCATGTTCACCGATGCAACGGTTTATTAATTGTACTTTGCCCGTAACATTAGTAAATAATACTTTTTTCTCTATTTTAGGTAATATAAATTTCAATACCTGCAACGTGCACTCGTTTGTCTTATTAGGCTATCATTCAAATGATGAAATATATAAATAATCATGATATTCCATCTAGCTCTTGATAGCAGTAGCAGAGTATAGATATTTTTTCACTCAACTGCTGAATTGCTCGAAATAGCGGATGAATTGCAATTTAAGTGAAAAAAATGTAATAACGAATACATTATCATTAGTGTATAAATGTAAAACGTTAATTAGTAGTCAGAAAATCCATTGTAGCAAAAATTATTGTAAAATAACTCCATAGCGAATCGGCGAGGAAATACTTTCAAGTGTCACGTCAACATATTGCACGATGCATTTAAAAATGGACGTATTATAATAAGAAATTGTATAGAACTAGGCATGATTATTTCCAATTGTCAGAATAGTTATTAGACAGTAGTATATACCTACAAAGATTCTAATGCTCGAAACATGAATATTCATACGAGTCTGAGAAAAGGTGAATGTACCCACTGCAGCCGAAGGTTTATTGCATCTCGGACGTCAGAACGGTTGCGCGCGTACGCAAGTAGCGAGTCAGCAATAAGTAAAGAGCACGAATGTTTGGTTTGACATTGTTGTTTAGCAATCGGTTATATATTATCGAACCGGAGAACCTCGGGAGCGCACGCAGCAGACATAACAACGCTGACTTCCAGTCCGTCTTTACTACCATCTCTCCCACTATTTATTTCGCTCTCTTTCTCTTTCTCTTTCTCTTTCTCATGCTCTTTGTGTATTTCCTTCGCTTCTTGCTCCCCCGCGCCTTTGTCCTGTGTACCTTTCGACGGTTTCTTCTTATTGCATTTACTCTGACGCCATTTTGTACGCGTGTTTAGCTTTCGAGTGCGAATACTCATTGTTAAGAGTCAATATTTTTTCAATTATTAAACATTCCGATCGTTACGTCTATATCGGCCAATATTTGCTACATGCAGTTCGGAAAAATATATATTGCTGTACATCGACATTGTCATTTGCTTAAAATACAAAACAATTTTTATCCTCCTTTATCTAACAAATCATCTTACAATCGGCAATAATAATACTTTATTCTATAGCATATAGTGATTGCTTTATATTTAAGAATGAATTTTGATTTTAAATATTCTGCATATAATAATAAATTACACATGACCGTAGTAATAGAAAAATGTTGTATTGCAACGTTTATAAGACTATAGTTATACGTTTAAAATTAAAATATAAACAATTTAAGAATCGAAAACATTGCACGATTGCATGTATTTTCAAATTCAGAGTATGGCATAGACATGTTATTGTATAGAATTTTCAGGGTCATCAGTTTACCAATAAGCATGCACCGATCCTATTTTCTAAGAATGTAATACTGTAAATCGAGTCATCTTGCATCTGTGTAAATACGCACATCACACATAGCTTTTCGATTGCGTTGCTGACCATGAAATTATGATAAAAGTCAAATCAAATCTAAATGTAAAACGTTAAATCTATCGAGCACGAGATTCAATGTCATCGAAGCCCTCGCTCTCATAAACCAAACAAAAAACAACTTGGAACAAACGCTGACTAAATTATTCCAAGCATGAGATAACCAACCCAAGTTTATCATATACGCAGTCACACGCACTTATATGTATGTATATAAAGAAGCCAATAATAATATATTTCTTGATCTAGGAGCTCTTTTCATATAAAGCGTCAGCGAGGATCACGCAGTAGAGTCTTTCCTCGCGTGAACTCCACTTTGCTCCCCAATAAATTCGCTTATCTCCGCATCTATACATATACACGGAGCAGATAATGCGAGCCCTGCTCGCATCAAGAGTCTCGCGGCGGCGGCGGCGACGACGACGACGACGACGACGACGCCGAAGAAAAGAGGACGGCCGATGGTCATTTCTGGCCTCTTATACACGAGAGCTTGCTTATACCGAGGACGAAATGTCTCCTCGCGATCCCCGTCGGAGATACCGGACACGCTAGGCCACCCCCTGTGTATATGTACCTATACCTATACGTATGTGTGTGTGCACGCTCGAGCGATGTCCGGCCGACCCCCGCGACACACGCCAAGGAGACAGTAGAGAACCCGAGATTCTCCGTGGATCTGATACCGGCAAGTTGGTGCTCTTTTTTTCGTTTCCCTTCCTCCCCCTTCTCGCGCTCCTTTTTTATTCTCGACGTAAAAACTTCCTACAAAACATCGATCAGCCGCTCGCGGCTTCTACTTTCTCGCCGCATGACTTAACGATTCTCTGTGCGGCTATGTGTAAAAGTCTGCTCGCGACGGACTCTTATTTAAGTCCTCGGGCTTTCTTGAGGAATGTACGACTGCGGATGCCACAAGTCACTCGTCGTTTACCTGCTGTATATATTCTACTTCTTTTATTTCGGTGGTACAGCGTCGAGGAGGTCCGTGTGCATACTAATCACAAGGTTTATCGAGAATATATTCGTTTGCACGACGCTATCCCCTGGTTTAGTCGCAAAAAAAACTAGATCGATTGAGCATCTAAGTTACAATGAACCGAGTTTAATATAATCACTGTAATCGAAACATCAACACGGTACTCCCGTGTCCAAGCAATGTTGAATAAAACTGCCCTGCTAAAGAATACAGCGTTAATTGAGCGTAACTGTATATAGAAATGGTCAAAATTGTGGTGGATTTTTGACTAGGATGTACGTTACTCATAATCAATAAAATATATATTTTAGTAGCTTATGGCAATGGAATAATTAATATTCTACTTGCAAACCTCACAATTCTGAAATTTTCTGCAGAAAATAAAAAATATGTATATTGTATAAGCTAACAAAAATGCAACCTATATAAATTGTCCATATGCAGTATACTTTGCAAAAACTTCTATCCGTATGTGACTAAGTACATACAGGATAAATATAAAAGAAATTATTCATTCTTAGGGAACATCATTTCCAATTTAACAAAACATTATAATATGTATGGGTGTACATGATAACGTGATTATATTGGCGCTTATTCCCATAAAATAACGTATACACAATATACGTAGTCTCAAAACCAAAAGTTTTTTTATCAATTATGCATCGGGGAGTCTTCCATCAGTGCGTCGCAACGAGGAGTAATCTAATTAGTGTCAAACGTTTGCTTCGTTCGAGCGAGTAATTAATTAAACGGTTTTTTATCCGACGTAATAATCGTTGTTTCTAAAAGTTTGAAGCTTACACACGACACTGTCGGTCCGTTGACATTCTGTCAGGGATATAAATAATGAGCGGCGAATAGGAACATCGTGATACTGTCAATTAGCTACTATATGTTTTTTATGGGAATTTCCTGATAATAATATATCGCTCCTTTTATGCATACAGAATCGTTAACAAGTGTATGTGAAAAAAAAACATATTTTTACTTATATACATATTTATGTATACAGAGTCAAAAATGCGTTAAACGTCGCGCGTATAAAAGAAGAGCGTATAGCTTCCTCCCGAGTCGTGACTCGTTGCGCTTATACGATATATATGTATATACGCATACAACAAGTACGTGCATACATATATATACGATAAGCTGATCGCAAAAGAGAAACTTGCATATATATGCACACACTTGACGCGAGTAGTCGCATATACTCCTTTTGAGCTCGTATAACGTGAGTAGAAGCGGTATCACATGAGACACGGCAAGTGCATAAGCTGCGGCACCGCGCGCGGACGAGGCGACATGCCACCTAGATCAGTCTCAGCGATATCGCGTCGCCTCGTATTTATGGCTAGGGAGATTTCGCATTATTAGGGCCATTTGCCGTCTTTCGCTCCATAATATCACGTGCACGTCTCCGCGCACCGATCTCGCTCACCGATCCTCGCTATAATTCTCTCCAAGTCTTGCATGGCTGAGCTGTTGCTACTGCTGCTGCTGTATATGATCGAGTTTGCTTGTTTTTTTTCCGTTGCACTACACACGCGCGCGCGAACGAGTGCAGCTCTCTGTGACTTATCACGGCACCAGAGTCGAGATTTATTGAGCACTCGCGCGAGCATGCTTCGTCTAAATGCACGCTTCTTGAATATACCGGCAAAAGCTTGCCCGCATAGTTGTGCATGAATATATATATGTGTGTGTATGTGTGTGTGTATTTTATATAATACATACACAGTGGAGTATATTATCGCAGAATTTGATTAAGAAGATACTCTACGAATATGTGTCTATTATATTCGCAGAGGGTGAAATAGCTTTATAAAGGTGGATACTTATTGTCGTGGACGCAATGCGTAACGGTTGCTCATTATACGTACGGCGATGTGTATGTGTGTAATGTATATAGATATATAATGGGGATTGTAATTTTCGTGGACGATCGATATCGGGGACGACCCTTGTTTAATGTTTGCATTTCATGAATTTTCTAGACACTTCACTACATTGGAAAAGTAGATATATATAGGCAATAATTGTAGAGGAACACACCCTTGTTGAGAGACGATGATAGGACTTCCCTTATGAGCGTATAAGGACTGCTCGCTTTTTATTCGATCTTCTATCACCCTCTGGATATATATTATCATCTTTAGGTAAATGTTAGTTAGATATACATATAATGTTTCGTCGTAAAGTATTATACATATACACGGCGTAATTGTTATTTGCTTTATATCAATAGAAAGTTGTACGATTTTGTCAAACTTCCTTCATTAATTCTGCTTCCACATATACTCTTATGTCCTTATCTTATCCTTTAATAACATCGTTCGTGCATCCGCTTTAGAAATTCCAAAATTGAAGCACGTTGGCTTATATACAATTATACCTATATAGCTCAACACAGGAATTTATTTCCGCATATCATCAGCTCGAGGTTTGCGCGCACTAGTCGTCGTCGTCGTTAAGCATTCATCTTCCGAGCGAGCATTGTACGACTATCCGACACGAACAAGTTTCTCATCCGTCTCCCATTCAGAAGCGGAGCTCGACATTTCCGAGTCTTCAAACCGCAGTCCATTGTTCACGACAGCTTCTCGCTCTGCTTCGCTTTCTCCTCCTATGCCTCCTCCTACTTCTTCTTCTTCTCTTCTGCTTCTCTTCGTTTCCTCTCTCTCTCTCTCTCTCTCTCTCTCTCTCTCTTTACTGGCCGCTATCGACCCTTTCGTTGGCGGCCGGTTCTGTTTTTCTATTTCGGACTTTTTTGCACGATATAGACGCTCACCTCCTCCGAATCTCGTGCGCTTTCTAGGGCGAATAGGGAACTCGCTCTTCAAAGGAGCAAGCTGCAGCTGTTGTGTGGTAAAAGGGCTTTTTACGGAAAGAGAGAGAGAGGGAGAGAGAGAGAGAGAGAGAGAGAGAGAGAGAGAGAGAAGAGGGAAAGAGAGGAAGAATTCGAGCAAGTACGCCGTGTATATTCTCCGTTATACAAGTCTCGCGGCAGAGCTCGATCGATTCTCCAGACACGTACACACACGTACATTCCACGCGTGACTGTCGTCCGCCATTCGATTCCTGCCATTCGTTTATTTCGCACTTACGCAACACTATACCTTCGCAAGCGCGTATGTGTGTACGTGTGAACGCGTACTGAAGGATAAGTGCGCGCACCCTGTCGCGAGAGGGTAAAAGAGCAGCAAGAACTTCGTGGAAAATGTACGCGGGTATACATTAGATAGAACGTTACTAGCTTCTGATATTACTCTGTATTGTGTATATACATATCGTATATTAAGTGTCATTTCTTTTGACGAAAAAGGCTATAATGTGTATAATATGGGTCATTCTCTGGCAGATTGACCAGTCAAAAGCTGTTCTTCGGAACTTTATCTACCTTCATGAAGAAGGTTCTTATTTAAGTTATAACGTGTAAAAGTTGGCATTTTTACAAATCGTCTATCATTAGTAGGAACTATCATTTCATAAAATACGAGTCTCTCAACATTGGTCCAGATTTTCAGTTAAAACCGGAACTTTATTCCTCCCCACATTGAGCCCTTTATATTGTAAAAGTGGTTTACATCTACAGGTTTCGAAGCTGCATTTTATATGTAAAGTTGTTTTTTTTTAATAAATGTCCCTTTGGTGTTCTCAGGGAGAAACGCTTTCTTGAGAAGTTTTTGAAAACAGGCATGAAATGTCACAATTGGCAAAAATACCAACTTTGAGTAGCTATAGCTTGAGGACCCTTCATAAAAAAATCAACATATATTCATGAAGATAGATACAGTGCAAAACTATAGTTTAAAAATGTTAATAAAAAAGAAAAATGTTTGGTTCGGTCAATCTATCGGAGAATGATGCATATATATTAAAATAATTATTCGCTATTCTAAATATAATATACATTGATTGACTTGCTCATAGTGCATGTACACCTTACACGCGTACTTATACAGCTTATATGTGTACTGGAAACCACAATATAGCCGCCGATAAATCCATCGAAGTCCCGCGCGTGCTCAACGACATTCCAACTGTCGTTGCGTCGCGCCAAGCTGGCCGACACTCTTCGGCATCCCAGGCACGTACAGCCCTGTGCAGTCGTATCCGTTCTGACCACCACCAACTGTTGGTACCACTACTGAGAAAGAAAGAAACAGAGAGATTCTTTATTGTTTCAATAAGCACGCGCAGGCCGCTTCTTATTAACGAAATAAACCTCTTTAACGATCGCCGTACATGACCAAAGCAAACGCGAGCAAAAGAGATAAAGAGAATCGCAAAAGAAATGCGGGGAATGAAAAATGGAGCTATGCGCGTGTATATACCTATATGTGTGAGTGTGAGACACAGAGAAAAGAGAGAGAACGAGGAATTCAAATAGAAGAAGGAAAAAAGGAAGTTCAAGGAGGAGGGAACATCGTATGCGAAGGGCTGCAGGGAGAAAGAGAGATTCTTGAAAGAGTTCTCTTTTAGCAGAGGGAGAATCGATAGGTTTTTCCGCGGAAACGTTTCCATGGAGACCGCGAGAGGCGAATCGGATCTTAGAGCGATAAGTGACGCTACAGAGACGAGTCTGCTCCGCAGTAAGAGCATCGCCCTTCACATTTATACATATATAGTTAATACGCCTTCCACTACTGGCTTCTTTTTTATGCTACATACCATACAAACGTATAGTTCCTCCTTTGACCGAGACTTTGAAGGTAAAAGTGTAATAATACTTCTTCTCTCTCTCTCTCTCTCTCTCTCTCACTCTATTGTAATAAGTATATTCGTTAGTCGTATGTATTTAGCAACCGCCTCTTTGAGAAAAATATGTTTTATATTTTAAATTTCGGTTACACCTATATTTATATACACGTAAAAGCATAGAATAAGTGCGTTTATCCGAGAGCAGACATATACACACCTGCGCCGTGACGCAGAGCAACGACAGAGAGAGAGAGAGAGAGAGAGAGAGAGAGAGAGAGAGAGCTGACAAAGGATTGCAGTCGCCGCGAGGCATAGGTCGGATTCGTCACAAGCCTACCGATGCAGTCGTCTTGTCGCGGTACTTTTTGCGGAGTATGTATATATATACATGTACATGTATCACCGCATCGTAGACTGCGTTGCAAAAGGGAGGGTTAGGAGGGAGAACGAGATGCGTATACGCAATTGCAAGAGTTCAAGTGCGTATCGTGCTCTCGGGTATAGGTATAGTCTCTGGCGCAGGAGTCAGTGACACCTCTCTCTTTCTCATTCTCTCTCTCTGTCTCTCGTCGCTGGCTGCGGTTTCCACTGGTAGCCATGGTAACCCACCTCCACATCCGCTCTTCCCCTGCGCTCTCAGCCCTCCCACCTCCTCAAAAACGCTCTCTCTACCGTCGTCTCCTCCTCTCTCCGACCGTCTCCAATTATCATACCATCTCGCTCTCAGCTATAACCTCTGTCGCTCCTGTCACTCTATGTATACATACATATATATATACACACGTACCCACACGTACGCGTATCTCTATATACACCGTCAGAAGTTCAGCTATGCAGTTTCCCAGGTCACCTCTTGCTTTGCTCCTCGGCGTTCTCTGGATACAGCGACAGAGTAAGAGAGACAGTCGATTTGATGAGAGCGGTATGAAAATGTTAGCGAAAATCTTCATAACAGAATAAATATTATATATACCTATGCTTTCTTTCTTGTCTAATACGATACTTAAGATGCATACAGATATATAAGTAAAAATAAAAGCCTCGACTTTGAGAGAACAGCGAGGAGTAAAATACCGCAGTCTAAGTTTAGCACTTCAGTTTGCGCATCTGCAGTCGAGCCTTAGTTATAATGCACATAGCGCGCGCTAACAACTTCTATATACATATCTCTATACTCCTAAAAGCACGTATATTTATGTCTGTTGCGGATGATTTCGTCGCTGCAGCGCAGCGAACTCTTTACTCGCATTCCCGAATAATAATCTCGCTCTCTTTGCAAACGACAAGCGCAAACACACGTATACACACACAGGATGTATGACTAACAAAACTACGAGCGCAGCTAATGCTATTCTGGGTGACAGCAGCTGAGGAGTTGAAAGTCTCTTTCTCTCTCTTTCGCTATAATACGCTCACATATACTTGTATATGCAAGCACACAGTCACACGGCATATATTACACGTACGTAGAATACGTGCCTCTGCTTCGGCTCGCAAATCGCGTGTCTCTCTTTCTCTCCCTCTCTCGACTCTCTTTATTCTTTTCGAGCTGCCGTTGCTGCTGGTACTGCCGCGATCGCGCGGGGACGAGGACGGTATTCTTGGACCGCTGTAGTGCGCGTTATTACCTCGTTTCACGCCTTGACTTTATTCGGAATGAAGCCTTTAATGAAAATCCATTGGTGCGCGCAGTCGCGTTTTCGCTTCTCTCGCATAACGAGAGAGAGAGAGAGAGAGAGAGAGAGAGAGAGAGAGAGAGAGAGAGTCTGGCAGTATATTCCCCGATTCTCTATTGCAGACATATATGTACTATATCTTCGTGTATAATATCTTTCATTTCTTCAGTTCATTTTCTATAGGTTGGCCAACAAAGGAACGAAGCCCACATAATAGATAAATAAACATTTATTTCTGCAAACATTCTCGCATTTTCATCGCATCACAGATCGAGTGAAGAAGTAAGACTAAGTAAGTAAGACTCGTTGACAAAAAGAACGTAATAAAATCCATAACGCCGTATCGAAACGCGGATAGATACGAAAACGTTCTCCAGGCGAACAGTTTGCAAAAAGACGCGCGAACAGACAAGTCGAACCGCCATTTTGGCCTAGACAGAACGAAAGAAAGAGGGAGGGCAGGAGTGATCGCGCAGCCGCGAGGATGAGCAGAGATGCTCCCGACGTCGACCAATGGCGTTTGGCTGATGCTTCCCTCCCGCCAATACCGCAATAGGGATGCGCGCGCGCTCTCTACTGTCGACGGACAGAGACAGAGGCCGAGAGAAACCTATATACATAGCTATGTAACGCGTGTAGTAGAGTAGAGAGAGAATTGCGGTGGGAAGATCCGACCAACCAATGGCAGAGCTCTATTTCTCTCTCGTCTGTCGGAGAGATAACGAGCCGTGTGGGAGAGATCCTATACGTATAGGTATATGCATGCTCATAGCTATATACATATGCATACATACGCGTGTATACACACGTATGCACACGAACGAGAGATATGGCGCAGCGTTGGGAAAAGTTGCCATTGCCGGTGGCTATCGTTTACGTTCGGTCATTGTTTTGCAAAACACTTTGTACTTTCAAAGCAGGATGTTTTTTCTAAAACACGTGAATTCACTATGCGTGTGTATACGCATGACGCAAAAAGAAAGAGGTATAATAAATCGAAAGAGAAACTTTTATTACACGCTGAAATTCAGATTGAGTTCAGAGCGCGCGCGCGCGCGAGAGAGAGAGAGAGAGAGAGAGAGAGAGAGAGAGAGAGGGAGAGAAAGAAAGATCGAATCGATCAAGACGAATCGGACTCTATAAAATAAAGATAAAGAAGCAGTAAAAGCCGCTGCTGCCAGGTTCGCAATCACGATCGAGCTCGTAAACCTAACGAGTCTAATTCGTCAAAACTGTCCGGCACGACGTAAGCTTGATAAACGATCGATTCCTTTATACACACTTCATAGGTATATACAACCTGCTGTAGTCCAGTCAGGGACGTTGCCAATTGCTTATCCTGACCGATAAATTTTTTAAAGCTCTCCCCAAAACTCGCAGATAAGATTTTTCCTTACAAAACACGCTTAAACGCGAGTCTTATTTATCACGATAAACGAACGAACGAACTCACTGCATAAATGGTCTACGTATAGTCGCGACATTATGTATATGTATCTAAAACACCAAAACGAGTCGTTTGATAAAACAACGCGGGAACTGCGCCTGAAAACTCGGCCGCGAAAAGACTCCAGGCTGGCACTTTATTTTTCTTTTCAAAGGCAAAAGCGCGCGCGCGAGAGAGAGAGAGAGAGAGGAAGAAAGACGAAAAAGAGTCTTTTCTTTGGCTCGCTGGCTTTTTTCGCTCGATGCGCTCGCGCGCTAAGAAAACTCCTTTGCACTCCGCCCCGTCGCGTGTCCGTAATGAGTGTGTACGAGACTTGAGCAAGATGTTTTCTGAGCCGTACCGTATTTCTCTTTTATTTATATCGGCGAGAAGATTTCATCTTTATAACTGTGTACACTAGGGCGCATAAGCAAATACTTTACCGATGATGACTGAGCTTCTAATATATGTATATACTTTTCCTTGGAATTTTAATCTTACGAGTCTTTCTGCAATATGACTAATTATAAATAAATATATATATATATAGGTAGACAACGATGCATGCCTAAGCGACAGACTGCCGACATAAGTATAAATAATATACATCTATGAGCGATCTTAAATAATATTTTTCTGTTAATGATCTGCCCTTCGTCGTGTAGTTGAACTTTTATTCCTTTTCATATTCATTAAAACATGAAAAAAGTTTTAACGCTATATAGCCACATTGCTTTTTTTGTGTCGTTAAATTTCCGATTTCGCTCGACGAGACAGCATTTGATCGTCTGAGCAAACGCAGACTAATAAATCGATCATTAATTTGAAATACATTTCATTATTTCTATCAAACAGCTCGTCACATGTGGTACGTTAATATATACTCAAATATAAAGCATCGTCTACGTATGTAACTAAAACGTTGCGTTATATTCGTGCGAGTATTACGAGAACTGTACCGTGTACTGTCAATTGTATACAAGAAGAGAAAGAAAAAAATAGTTTACAGCAAGAGCCACGTCTGTCGGCGCAGAATTAGAGCGAGAGCAGACGCGGCGGTAGCGAGTGCAGTTTTCGAGCTTGCAAGTTCCTCTATATACAGTTATAACCAAGTGGCTGGTGCTCGGTCTCCCGCCGGTAGCAGCAGCAGCAGCAGCAGCAGCAGCAGCAGCAGTAGCAGCAGCGGCGGCGTTATGTCGAGGATGAGGTGGCAGAGGGATGCGGGAAGAGGGATAGAAGTGGTGCGCGCGGCTCCTCTCCTTGGAGGATCAATAGAGACACGGAGACGAGACCTCTTTCCCTCCCTCTTCCGCTCAACCTCCCCTTAAAGCTTCCTTCCACCAGCTGCAGCAGCAGCCACCATTTCGTTTCTCATCTCTCTCTCTCTCTCTCTCTCTCTCTCTCTCTCTCTCTTTCTGTTCCCTCCAATCCTTTCACGTTTCACCAAGTGAGAGAGAAAGACTGCTGCTGCACCGGGAACAGAGAGAGAGCAGCGGGTCGAGGGAGGAAGAGAAGAAAGGAGGACGCGGGAGAAGAGTAGAGCGGTGGCGCTCAGCTGCGAAAAAGAGCGAAAAGAGAGGGACGGCTGCTGCTGCATGGGATCCGGGGAAAAATACGGGAAGCGAGAGCTGAAGCGTATATTGCGAAAGCTGCCGAGGCTGCGATGCTATATATTGCTCTACGCGCAGAGGCTCTTGGGATATATACGCCAGAGAGAGAGAAAGAGGCGGACGTAGCCAGTCTCGGAGAGCTACTGCTCTGCTGCCGCTGCTAAGCCGGAGGTAATGTTGCGTGATGAGACTACGCCTCGCGGATTCATCGAGGAGAGAGAGAGAGAGAGAGAGAGAGAGAGAGAGAGAGAGTAAGGGAATGTATAAAGAAAGTTGAAAAGGGGGAACGAAATGGCACCGGAGTCAACTCTCTCATTCGCTTATATGAACTTTTTTTCTATAGGCTACATATTGTATATATATATATATCTACAAAGGAGATCGACACAAATATTCGACAGGAATATTTCGCATTGATTCATCAAGCTTATACCAGATATTAAATAGTATTGGTGATATATAGAATAGCGAGGAATGAACAGGAAGCAGTTAACGTCGATAATTTGGGCAAGCATATATTACGATACAGTTGTACATACGGAGGCGAGGTATAAGCTAGTGCAAACCAACTGCACTCCGCTAGTTCCATACGGAAGCTCTCTATATATTATCCTCTACCACTCTCTACTCCCTTTGTGTATGTATATAGATTGCTGCGTCTATTCCAACTCCTCAAAGCAGCGCGGAGCATAGGTATACAGCCGTAGGTATATATGTATGCATACCCAGTGAGAGAGTGAGTCTCAAGCCTGAGGGGGATGATGATTCGGTTCGGCGAGGTCGGCTGTCGGCGTGATTAATTTGAATCAGTGAATGCGCGGCCTGGAGGGTTTACCGAAGGCACGCGCGCTCGTTCGAATATACACCGTATGTACGTAAGGAGGGATGAAGCTACGACCGCGGGAAACCGCAACGAAAAGCCGCCCGCATGTATCCACCCTTCGGATGCGCGAGAGAGAAACCAAAGTGTCGTCGTTGGGGCGAGTTTCGTGTATATATATGAGGGGGAGAGAGGAAAAATTTCGAGAACTTACGGTCGGCTTTAAATTATGCTTTATAGTGTTGTCGTTATACAACTATTCAGTCGATAATAGCTTCGCTTTATGAAACGGACCAGAGCTCAATTTTTAATCTTCCCACCTTCTTTTTTCGTAACGACTTTGATTTTGTACGCTGATACCGTATTCGCGAATTTGTATATTTCTTTCTTGTGGGAAAACTAAGAGAAAATATGAATTCGGAATGATTTTTGAGGCTCCCAAGGTTATTGTGTAATGGGGCAGAACGTCGTGCTTTCTATCTCTCTCTTTCTCTCTCTCTTCCTTCCAGCGATATTAAAGTTTTTGGACCTCGGATATTTTCCATATCAAGCCGCGCATGCCGGCCTATGGTATAGAGAGAACAAGAGTCGTACTCGCACGATTTTTTTCTACTGAAATGTAGTTTCACCCTTGGGGGGAGTCTTTATTACGCTCGTCCTAATGATCCCATAGCTCGTAAACCGAAAAAATTTTGTTTTCAAAACCGACGAGTCCAAAGAATGCGTTCATCTGTAATACGATATACCTCGCTCTCCGACGTGTCAAGCTCGATCTCCCTAATTCTTTTTGTGTCGCGCGAGCTATATGTCTTTTCGAAGAAATGTGTCGCAAGTATTATGAGAAACTTCGTCGGAATTTTGTATCATCTCTCTCTCTCTCCCCCCTTGTACTATATCGTTACAAAAATTTTAATATTTTACACCTAAAGCGTACCGATTATAGGCCTCGAACGTTCATCTCGAGTACGCGTGCTGCTATTAGAACTTCTAATGACCGCAAACTCGCGATACATATATTTCGAAACCTAATTACTCTACAACTTGTATTTTTCTCGCTCCTTCTCTCTTTACCTCAAGTAGATGCAGGGTGAAAACTCGATATCGAAGTTCGCGGCTCGTTTACCGATTAGCGCGAAAAAAAGTCGTAGTGCTCCACCGCTACTCTTCACGCTTTTTTGTATATACACGACTCGATACGTATATATGTATATATTAATAAGTACATGCACATACGTTGACGTATACATAACAGTTTGTTGGGGAGTATAACTCGTTAAATAATTTTTGCTTGGCAGACTGGTAAATCAACGGAAATCAAAGCGAAACGGGCGAGAAACGCGTTACGCGACAAAATAATCGGAAATATATGCACAGGTGTAGCCTGTGCGTTTGACGATGTGACGAGAGTATCGGGTTTTCCCTTGATTACGAATTCAGGACAGTATCGAGTGAAACTGGGAAATTTTCATGACGCATTGTTTAAACGAGGAAATTACTGTTCGTTCCGTTTCCGACATATTTATCCGGAGGTAAATTTTATTTAATAATCATATAATATTCTTGTATGTTATATAATGTGTTTAACTGTCTCATTATTTGATTGAAAAGTACAGTAGAGTATATTATATTGTCTAATCGTTCGTTATGAATCCAATGTACCATATATACCTATATACCTACATGCAAGCACAGAGGGCGAGACGGAAGAACTCTCCCAATTACTCGCGTTTAGTTGCTTTTTTCCACTCGAAGGAACTCTCTATAATAGGATATACCATATGTATCGAGCCTACAGCAGCAGTAGCTCACTCGCTCGCTTGGCTTTTATAGTCTCAGCGAAAGCCACTTGTATATATACGCTCTTGCACGAGCGCGTATACATATATACGGTGCATAAAGAGAGTCGAGCCTTTATAAGCACCTGACTCTGCACGTGCAGGCGCATGCATCGGTTATGCCGCTCTCGTTTTGATATATAGAGATTAGTACAAATTGCATCAGTGCGTGTATAGAGTATATATAGTAAACTTTATTTTATTTTAAACGTATTCACGCGCGTACATATGACTCGATAGAAAGCCAATGAAAAATTAAGCCTCAATATATCCGGTTCGAAGAAGCTTTTTCCGAAGAGTAGCAGTCAGGATACATTTCTATGTTTACGCGTATAAATATCTTCCATCTATCCTCGTATCGGTTGCGCGGCGACAGATGTTGGGGTAAATAAGTGGAAAATCAATGTCTCGCTTACATATGTCAGATCCGAAAGCCAGCCGGTCAGAGGACCCGACTTCTCGATAAGCTTCTGCGTCTCTCTCCATCGGTGGTATATAATAGGAGATCGACGACGGAAGGTCAATAAAGCGAGGCGCGACGGCCGCGCCACGAAATGAGTCGAAGCTTTTGCGCGATAAATGCTCTCACGTGGCTTAGGGCTCGTGTGCGATGAGTATAAGCGGGGGTGAGCGAGAAAGCTCATCGTTAGCAACGCACTGCTCTTGCACACTCTTTCTTTTCTCTCTGCAGTATAATGTCGCAGAGGAGAGCGATAAATAACGGCGCTCGCACACATACACACACGCGTCCACACATTAATAATATAATATAACGAAATATATATATATATATATATATATATATATATATCGGTTTGACCTGAAACATGAAAGTCACGCTAGCCTTCTTCGGAACGCGCTCTCAGTTTTCTTTCGCAATATCGATGGACGTTGCTCTGATTTCGCTCTCGCTTTGGTACCTATATACCTATATATACATACATATATTTGATACGAGCGAGAGAGAATTTCACTCTTTTTATTCTTTAATATACAACGCTGTCGCATTTTTTTAAGAAAAAAGCTCTCCTACAAGACGGTAAGTGAGAATCGTAAATTCAATTTATTCCTCTAATTAGTAGTGCGGGAAATTCAAATATCATCGTAAAAGCCTCTATAATACATGCGGTTGAATAAGAATGTTCTTATATAAATGTAAAGCAAGTCTCGTTGCTCGCGGAGGCAGAGAAGGAGAGAGAGAGAGAGAATCTCGTCAATCTCCGCTCATTTTTTCCCTTTCGGGGCGATACAGCCCTCGCATGTCTCGACGAGGCGGTCTCCGCAGCTCACATCAGTCTCCGAGCATGCGAGCTCGAACTAAATCCCCGTAATATACGCACGCGGAGGTACTAAACAGTTACCACTATCGCTAGCGCGGCCTCCGCGAGGTATTCGCTACATATAAGACATTGCTGCATGTATCCCCTCTACTCTCCATCTACTCCTTTCGAGCTGCAAAGACGATGATTGCTGATATGACATGCGAACGTCTTACATATATAGGCTGCACGACACCGTTGCTGTTACGCTGCGGCTATATAGCTGAAAGTCCTATTAAGGTATATACGGCTGTACATAAGCGAGGAAAACTGATCGTAATAACCGATCGCACAGGGATGATTCGTCGAAAGTTTTTTCGACTAATTCCACCAGGGATATTATGTATTACGAGCACCTTCGGAGAAGAAAAAAATGTACGAAAACAAAAAAAAAAAAAAAAGAAAAAAGAAACGCCTCAAGCTGCGCTATCAAAATTCTCCGTAAACGTAAGAGCTACTCGTCGCGCGCAATCAGTTCTCGACGACGACCATAGGTAATTTCGAACCCCTTCGTACCGCGGCCTTTGGAGAAAAAAACTCCGGCGAAAGAGATAAACGTCATCGATAATGGAAGCTCCACACGTATAGCCTTAAACGCTCCGAGGATTTCATGTTTCCGCGAAGTCGTCTATACTCGCGCGTAAAGTCGCGCGCTCGCGCGAAGTAGCGGAAAAAAGCGACGCCACCGACGCGCGCGAACCCTCTTCTGCAATCTTTGCGCCTGCAGGTAATGCCTCAAGTGGTATTATCGATCAGCGTTATAGCTGCATGCGCGCGGGAAAGGAAAAAGCAGAACTACCACTTAGAGACTACTAGCTCGTCCGTCGATTTTCTTCTTTCTCTTTCAGCTCTATACACTTATACTGCACACGAGGATTGACGCTGCATATGCATTGCGCACAGAGAGTAATCGATCGGAGGTGCGCTTGATCGCCGAGCTTTCTTGCGATCTTCGTCTAGAGCATCGAAAAAGTACATACCTTCGCGGCTTTTGAGGACGAAAAGGTATACGAGGGAAAACTTTTAATGACGGTTTTCCTTGATGCCTGTGAACATGTTAGATTAGAGATTTATTCAAGAATACTTGATTTTTCCTCTATTTAGTTAGTATGCTTCTATATATAGTTGTTCAGGGCAAAATAGAAAGATTACTATCTTAAAAACTCGTTCGACGACTGTATATATTATTATAATAACGATATATTCCTTCGTGCGCTAATTTATTATTTCCCAGGATATGTATCGTCGCGACTGCGTCTGAGAATTGTGTACAACACACCCCCTCTACCACCTCCCCTCAACCACTCAATGAATCATCGTCCACTCGAACTGCCCGTAACCGCAGAAAGATGTCAAGGTAAGTGAATAATTGCAACTAAACGCCTGTATAACCCCCCTTCTGACATCTACGTGTACACATACATAGCTCAACACGATCTTGCTTTCAAGTGCAGTGTGTAGTGTAGCCCAGTATACACTGGCATGCATATCGAAGCTACCGTCGCCTTAAAAGCTTGAGCGACATCTACACGTTATATTTATACATATATATGGTATATAGGTATATATGCAACGATATACATATTCCGGTGTATGGAAACGTTTCGTGCACGTAAGAGAGTCGAACGCGCTTTTTTTCTCCACGATCGATAAAAGATCGTGGAGTGGGGGTGAAACCAAGGGATTGGCCTTTTGACTCTGTCTCTCTCTCCCCGGTTGAGGGTCGTCGCGAGTGGTTTTTATAGCGGCCAAAGGACAGAGGGAGATCCTCTAACTGCCTCAGAGAGAGAGAGAGAGAGAGAGAGAGAGAGAGAGAGAGAGAGCGAGAAAGAGACCCCCACTCGATAGAGCCCGACGAGTATCCCTAATATACGTCATCCGTTAACGGCCCCTTCATGCCAGTTCTTGTAGTGTTCGGCCCGTCGTCTTCTTGCCCTCTGACTTACTGCTATACTTATCGGCTATACTCAACGATGCTTCCTTCTTCGAATTAGTTCAAGAGGCTACGATTGCGATTTTTTATTTATTTCGATCATTATCGTGTATATATATATATATATATATATATGAATTGAATTCTTAACTTCTTCTTAATTTTTATCGCAAAAGGGGAGATGCTATCTTGAAATGGCAGATGTTGCAATAACATAACAATTCTCACTGGCCAAAGCATTTTCAATGCGATTGTTTGGACTTAAAAATAGAGTTTTGAGAGGCGTAGATCGAAAACTTGTAGCTCCGCACTCGAAATCAATGAAAGACCTAAAACAGTATACCCATACCTATATACATATACGCAGACATACACACCTATATACACAATTGATTCGTATTCCCAGCAATACGCTATATGGACACCGTTACAAAGTCCCACTCGAGAAAAACGCGCAAAACGGAGGGTACTTATATACACATAGTTTATCAATGTGCGCACATCGAGCGAACGATACGTATACATTCATCGATGCGTGAATCATATGGTCGTTAAGGAATTCCAAGGAAGAAAGAACAAACTCGATGTAAAGTTGCGAATTTTAATAGAATAAAAATCATCGAGCTGTACCGTGTGAACATCCTTGAAAGCGAATGTCTTCATTTTTTCACGGATATATATGTATACAATACTGACAAAGAGAAGGGGCGGGGGCTGTATGAGTTATATGTGCATAGGTATACACATATACCTATAGGTATACCTATTTGCACTACTACCCCCTTATGTTTATTCAAATGCATTCGCACGTGTAATTTTGTATTTTTTCTCAATACACGAAAACATCGATGCGTTGACCGATTCCTTGACGAGAATTATTACAACCCGACGCTATGTGGCTTTTAATTGTTTTCGAATAATCATTTCTTCATTCTTATTCTCTTTCGTATCCACGGTAATTTATAGATATCACCGTTTATGCTTCAGAATACATTGTATATGTAATTAAACACGGAGAAATTAGGTGAATGCTTTCATCCGAAATATGCCATTAACATTTATGTTATTGAACAAAGAAGCTGTTATTTTGTTGTATATGTGCTCGTACGGAAATATGTTCATATGAGGAATTTTTTTATTCGCACGCAATACAAGATATTCGAGAAAAATTCGAAATCACGTACTCGATAACTCTCTCATCGCAGCGAATAGAGAGGCTGAAAAATCAAAAGCGCGGGACACGACTAAAGCGGGTGCGAAGAAATTATGGAATATGTATACTCGTATGTAGGTATGAGGAGAATGAGGAGAAATATACATGCATATTCGTATACACGTGCAAAGCTCGTTCGTTGTTACGAATCCTGACTCGTTGACCCTTTCCACTCGTCGTCTGGCGAAAACACCTGCGAGCTGTGTATAGAGTTTTAATTTTTTTAAGTTTTTTTTTAAACAGAGCCCGCATTGCACACACGCCTGGCTATAATTACCTCGACGCTTATAATACTTTTCTAGTATAATTGCATTTCGCCTGGATTTTAAGTCGGGCAAGAAGTCACTACAGGTATCATTTAAAAATTAATGTCGAGCAATTGATCGCTAAATATTTAGCATTATTGCGAGAAACAGAAAGGCTCGCTATGCTCTCTTTTTCAACGTGGATGAATGTATTGCGCGATTATGTCGAATCGTTCGATACTCTAATGATGTATTTAACCAACAGGTGATACAATTTTTTAATTCATTGCAAAGCCACAAATGCATTAAAATATCTAAAAGTAAGTAAATCGCAACTACCAAGAAAAGGATATATGTAGAAAAATAATTTTTAAGTAACTAAGGGTATTTGTTATATTTAAATTTGTCGCTTCTCCATGGAATGCTGATATCAATAAAGTTTGAATGGTAGAAATCGGACTATATTTACTTTAGTTACTCAAGGCTGATAGATAAAAATAGCATTAACTAATTATGACTTTAGTAATTCCAAAACGATGATATTTTCACGATTCTAGTCTTGATGAGCTCGATTTAACAAACCAGAATAAGAAAATTATAGTAAAAATATATAAAGTAATATTATTTAAACAGTTGCTAGAATTTATAGACGGAGATCATAACAAATTTCGTCCCCCTCAAGTGAGGATTAACGTCAGTTCGACGGTAACATTTCGCATTTGAATAAACAATTATTTATTAATATTTATATATCTTAATGCATTTACTTGCTTTTAAAAAGAACACTAATTAAAACAAAATTGGAATCGTGAAAATCGCTTCATTTTTGCCTTACTGAAATTGATATTCCTTAATACTAAAATCATCTATCAATCTTGAGTACTTTAAGTAAATATAAACTGACACTCAAAATTTATTGAAATATCTATGCAGAATCGACATGTATTAATAAAATATTTATTTTTCAATACTTTTGGGAAATGTTGGTAGTTGTTATGGCACACAAGGGATGCGAAATTTGACCATCATTTTAAGGTCTATCCTTTTCTCCGTGGGCGAGTTGATCCTCATTAGAAAACGAATAATTTGATGACTTGTTAACCTTTTTTTGTTATGGATTTTCCTAGGTTAAATTTTTTCATTTCGCGTTTCCCTATGCCATGCAGACAGTGGGACACATGGTATACATTTTTAATTATTCATTATTATTAACAAATTCCAATTTTTATGTATAATACATAGGATTCTGGTATACTATAAGAAAGTTAATAGGTATATCGTTAAAGTATCATAAAAAATTGATTTGATTAATAATTATTTTGATTTAGTTATTATAAGTGTTGTTTAGTGAGCATCGTGTAAGATGACTCGCTTGTTTGTACTAGCCTAGGTATGTACAGTCTATACACATGATTACCTCTTAAAGCATTGAGTTGACATAAAAGAATGTTACCGAAATATTATTAAAATCATTGCAAAATAGATATTGTTTGACTGTGGTAGAGTCTACAATACCGATTAGAGGCAGATTCGATAAAAGTTGTCAGGAGTGTTAAATTATTTTAATAATTGTTGAGTAGATTTATAATTTATACCTTACAATATAATGTGATTTTGACCGTGAACACACTCGATACAATACACACATTTACATGATAGCTGAAATGGTGAATTGAAAGAAAGGAAAGAAAGCTTGTTTGTTTTCAATGGATAGCAATTTTGACGGTTGTAATTAGAGAACGTAGGTAAGTAAAAGATAAGGAAAATATCGAAAAAGTCTGTAATCGCAAATGAAAAAGAAGAAACCAAATGCCGAAGAAATAAACATGGCTAATCCCTCGGAGAAGCGACACTAAAAGAGCTTACTTTTTTCCCTCAAAACCAACAAGAAGTAAATCATCCAAGAAAAAAATAGAGAGGAGTCTTCGAGCATAAAAGGCGACGTCAAACTCTCAAGATATATTGTACGGCGGACAGATGGGAGTGAGCGAAGGCGCAAGCAAGGCTCGAAATTACTGCGCGTAGCTTATGAGCAGTCCTCTCGGTCCCCGAAGGAGAAGAATGGAAGGAACACAAGAAGAAAAAAAAATATTTAAGAGAAAGAGCTCGAAGTGTCGGTTTACAGAACACCTACTGAAAACCGATCCGCGACGAATTATGCGTTTGACGCAGTCCACGGCCGTTCATTAAGTTCCTTCGACTTTTTCTTCCTTTTAATTAATAAATTCATTAGACACACACATACACCTTAAACGTTTCTAAGTGATATCGTTTGCAGAAATGAAAAACTTTATTTTTAAATTTCTCGCTTCCTCGCGCGCTATATAGCCCAGTAGCAGCAGCAGCAGAATATACTAGCCATATGTGATTGTTTATCACTCTTGGAGTGTGTAACAATCGGCGCACAAGCGACAGCCGGTCAGAAATGGCCGAGCGAACATTTACGATCGACTCGGGATGAAAATAAACACGCTGCTGGTGCTGCTGTTGCTGTAGCATTCTCTCTCTCACTCTTGTGATATTTTCGTGCGATGCAACGCGCAGCCTCCGCATTATATGTATATATATATGTATACCTATACTCTCTCGCACCTTGTGATTCGCGGTGGCATTTACTTTCGTTAGAGTAACGAATGTATATAGTACGTCGCGTACTGGGCTCTTTATATATGCGGCTAAAAGCTTGGCTCTTATGCACTCTAATTAAGAACGAGAGACGCCGACGCGCGGTAAGCCGATAAATTGAACGTTGTTTGAACTTTATTACGTAGCGAACGTGTGCTTTTCGATTTGCCTGATTTGTCGTAGCTACGGAGTTTCTTCTGTTGGCAGTTTTCTTTTTTGTCGCGGATTTGAAGTTAACGCTGCTATAAGAAGGTTATTTTTTTATATTTCATTTAAATATACATATAAATTATACGCGTATATTTAAATGAATAGACATGGGCGTATACATTTGTCAACGATGTTCAAATAGATCGGTATAGGCCATAAGGTGTAGAAAAATTCAAAGGCCATCGTCGAGTCACAAATAGTCAGGAGGAAGCAGAGTCACGAGACTTGTTCCCTCCACGGCTATTATAATACGGTACGAAGTAAGAGGTGAATCGTCGAGGTTCCGAGTCGCAAACTCTCTCTTGCTCTTATAGAGTCGGGACAGGGCGGGGCTGCGCTCGAAAGGGTGCGCGCTATATACCTACTACAGACTCAGTCGTCGTCGGTGCCACCGCCGCCGCCGACGCCGCCGCTGATTCCACCACTATAAGGTGAGCTTGCTCGCGGTTCTCAATACACGCGTACACACACAAGCATATATCCCTACGTGTGTGACGCGCGGCTGCGCAGGTGCGAGACGAGGACGAAAATATAAGTATAAGCCTGAGTCTCAACGTCCATTCAAGTTCCATCCTTCGTTCGTCCGCGAGCGTGCGTGTATATTATGTACACAAGAGAGCGAGCTTGCACGTGGTAGCCGAAAGTATGCTGGATTATAGTACCTTATATTACAGAATTTTGCAAGAAAGGTTTTTCTGAAGAACGAGTGAAGACGAAGTGCGACGAGAAATTATTCAGAGGGATGGTATTGAAGCTGTGCGCGGCTGCAGTCACGGCAGAGCTCAAGTCCAAAGAGGTATAGCAATATAGTGCAAGTGCGCGTATATGTGGATGTATAAGGAGCAAGAAAGAGAGAGAGTGGCGCGAGAGGAGAGAAGAGAGAGAGAGAGGAGAGGCGGACGCTGAGATAGAGTGACAGGAGCCTCATCATTGGCGGACAGAGTGCACGGAGAGGAGCCGGAGAGCGGGGTAGCGCGTATACCGGCAGCTGCCGCTGCTGGTGGGGAATCACGGAGGAAGAGGAAAGAGCGAGAGCACATCGAATACAGGTCGGTATATAGAACCAGGTGGGGAGGAAGAAAGCAAGCGCAAGCGCGCGCGCGACTTTGCGTTGACGTCGCAGCCGACGACGCGACCGTCGCAGCTCACCACAGCCACCGCCGACGATTGGAGTGGGAGAAAAGAGCAAGGAGGCACGAGACTGTATTGCGCGTGTATACGTAAAGCAGAGAGAGAGAGAGAGAGAGAGAGATTGAGAAGAAGGGGGAACGAAAACCCTGTGTGGGGAGGAAGTTGCAAGAGAGAGAGAGAGAGAGAGAAAGAAGAAGGATATATAGTCACGAGAGGAGGAGGAGGAGGAGGAGGAGGAGGAGGAGGAGGAGGAGGAGGAGGCTGAACTGAAGGAGGCGCGGACAGACGAGTCTCTTCTCGCGGACGCGCTCAAGCTCTCTCTCTTTCTCTCTCTCTTCTCTCTCTCTGTTTCTTTCTCTCTGTCGTCGCTGCCATCGTCGTCGTCGTCCTCGTCGCCGTGCGGTCTCAGCCCGCATCGGTACTCTGCTCAACTGAAGAGACACAACCGCGACTTGAATATTAACTTTTACGTATTAGTGCCGGAGAGAGAGAGAGCTTGCGGAGGAGGTGCTCTTGTGAGATACATAACAAACACACACACACACACACACAAATATATATATATATATATATATATACATATACACTCGTTATCTGGTGGAGAGAATATCTAGAGTGGCCGGAGGGCGGTGTCTACTAAAACATTGTTTGTGAGGCGGATGGATCTGAGGACAAAGATTCATGTTATTAGTGCTTTATTATTTTTGAGTTCGAACGACGATAAAGTAACGTCGCATCAGCGATGAGATCCAAGCCGGTCGCTAGGAAACTCGCACAGGGTAAATATATAACGATTTATACATTGCGTTTTTTATCTGTTATGTCTGCATGTCTTATGATATTGTATATTCCGTATCTACTTTTTTTATACCAAACGAATTTATTGCTGTGTATATATATATATATGACTGGTAGCTCGCGAATACAAGCTGTCGCGCTTCGTATCGAAATAATTTGAGAAGTATTTTTGAATCTGCAACAATGTTGCCCACCGTTTGAATACGTAGCTTGAGCTTATCGAGTGTATATACATTAAGTGTTCGATTATTTGCTGTTTACCTTTTCAAGAGTCGACTTTGTATATGTACGCTTGAAAACACTTTTATACGCACAACTTATAAAGTTATACGGTTCGAATTTCATTCGTGATAAATGATAAGATAAATGATAAAAGTAGGATAATTGTAGCTGAATTTTGCTTTCGTGCCGAATGACCTCCCATCCCTTTTTATCGCAAGCGTTACATCAGTGTATAGTTAAGCGGAAAGAAGTCACGCTTTATATATACCAATAGCTTTTACTGCGTCAGCCACTTGACAATGTCGCATCGCGATTTGCGAGTAGGCGGAGCAGGCGCGCGCATCGACTTTCGGAACTGTCGCTTCTTTCGCTACGTTGTTTAATAGATGCTCTTCCTCCTCGTCAGTCACTGGCTTTCACATATTTAGTCACGCCTACCCTATACACTGCGCTTTCGATTCAGAGCAAACGGCGATTCGAAATCCGAGCGGCACGATTAACAGTACACATAGTGATAGCGATCGAAATAATTATTTCTCTCTTTCTTGCTAGCATTGTTCCATTGGAATTTTTCAATATCTTCGGCGAGTGCTCATAACGGTGCTTAAAAAAAGCCAATATATATTGTGGAGAGCTAAGGAAAAGCGCTGTTGTACGTTTCGCACAAAATCGTGTATTAATTAGTCTCCTCTACACAATCAATTATATACGTGTATACAAACCCTTTCATCCCACTCTTACCCGCACGGGCGCTTAACGAAAAGCGATCGAGCGTCTCGACGACACGAGTGCTCAACGGATTTCGTAATCTGCAAGACAAAATCCGTTAAGGCTTGACTCTCTCTCTCTCTCTCTCTCTCTCTCTCTCTCTCTCTCACTCTCTCACTCTCTCTTTCTCTCGTTCAGTCGCGGTTGCAGGAAACAATGGCTCGCGGTCTAAGCCCTCCAGCGCAAAGTGAAGGAGAAGGAGAGAGAGAGTCGTAGCTAGGAAAAGAGAGGACAATTAGGTACTTACTCTTTCTTTTACTGTACCTACGCTTATGTGTGGCCTGATAAAAAAGTCTGCTTGTTCTTTCATTATTGTACACAGTTGGAAAGAGAAAGAGAGAGATTCTATTTTTAGAGGTCAGATTCAAAATCAAGAGATTTTCTGGCGAGACTCTTTTCTTTATGTAGTTAACAGTCGTTTGCAATTACTGCGAGTAAAGATGATATTATAACTATATGTTACTTGTGTAACTGGTAAGCAGCCTATGCAACACAAATTGGGGTGATGGACGTTTGATCCGGAGCATCCGACAGATAAATTGCTCGAGAGATAGAGCTTTGACATGCGAAGAATCTCCGTCTCTCTCTTTCTCTCTTACTCTGAAAGAGCTGAATCAAAGCCCGCTAAGCGAGAGATCCGATACACCTCGCGGTTTTCAATCTGAATAGCGGGTACTTCCGCGCGTTCTCTTGCCTAAAAGGAGAGGGAGAGAGACCCCGTGCGTGTGTACACCTACAGTACGAACGAGAGAGAGAGAGAGATGGAGGGGGTCAGTGGGGGAGACAGCGTCAGATACATATAGACAGAGAGAGAGAGAGAGAGAAAGAGAGAGAGAGAGAAAGAGGAGAGAAAAAGGAATCTTAAAGACCACAGTATTCGCACGGAAAACGAGCGTGAAACAATCGAGCCGCGCGGCCGGCTTGAAAGATGCATCATCCCATTGAGGTTTGTATTTATACTTACGTGAGCTAATTCTCCGTACCGGAAGTCGTATATCCGCGAGCGGAGACAAAGACAAGCGCGTATACATACACGTATACCTGTAGGATCTTGGGGAGGTTCTGTTTCATCTGTGTTTCTTTTGTCTCGACATCCTGCGTTGATGCGCGGACAGACCGAGAGACACAGTCTATGCATATATGTGTGTAGGTGTATTCTGAGCCGTCGGTTCTTTCAAAAGATCGGATGATCCTAAGGTAGGTCAATCTCTCTCTTTCTCCGATGTTATTTTATACACCAAAGCATTCTGCACTTAAACATATACTAAGTGAGTCGTCGATTTCAATTAGGGAGTGAGAGCAAAGGATGCGATTGTCATCGCCAGCATCCATTATCCCTGTAAATGCGTTTATATAGAAAGAGAGAAGTACAAGAACAGAGAGAGGCGGGAGAGAGAGAGAGAGAGAGAGAGAAGTAGAAAATCAAAAAATGTGATGATTTAATAAAGTATACAGATATGAACTTTAGCACATAGCCATTGGAAGTTAAATTGAAGAAATTAATTAGACTAGCGCGGTCATTTTTTATGATATATTGTTAGTGTTCGAGAGAGCGCAGCGCAGATACGTATCTGAAAGAATAAAATCAGCCGTAGTTAACGAAGCACAAGATATCGCTCTTGCCGCGCGGGAAAGAATCATAACTGCGGCCGGTAGTAAAAATCTCGAGCTGCGTGATGTTTTACGACTGCATTGCGTGATAGTAATGGCGCGCGGAGGGATAAGAATTGAACGAGAAGCGCGGTCGGACACATATACACACACATATACATTTATTCGTATACACAATATATATATATATATATATATATATATATATATATATAAGTATGTATATACATACATACATATACCCAAGGTCCGAAATTAATCTTCACCTCGTAAAATCATGACCGACGATTGAATATATATTTCTTCACTTCCTTCTCTCTCTTTCATGCTCTCTCAATCTCCGGCAAATCGACAAGGATTGTTAGAGTAACGAGTCATTGAGTTCTATACTGTACATAGCGAATTTTCATTGAAAAAAGTGGAAAGTTATACATATACGTGCATGTATTATATTTGTAATTCCCTCTCCGCCTAACGACACAGACAAAAGCAAGAGGGAGAGAGAACGAGCTCGCCGAAGGTAATTAAAATTTTAATTGAATCTCGCTCGGCCGGCTTCGCATCTGCGAACTCGTAATCGAGCCTGTCAATAAATCGCGAAACATTCAACTGCGACAAAAGCTTCTGGAGACAGAAAACGAAAGAGAGAGGGAGAGAACTCGACTACTCCTCCACAGCGTAGTTGGTCTTTCGCATTGGAAATAATATAAAAGACGTCGAAATAGCACGCATTTTAAGCCGGACGAGGTGATCGATTCGGTGAGAATAGTACCAAGCGGCCATGCAAATCGGATAATAAAAACCGAATCGAACAATCACGAGCTTTTCTTTATTTTCTGCGAAAAAAGCTGCGCAAGTCTTCCTTTCTCTCGATCTCTTGCGTTTTTTCTTCTATATGTATACGGCATATGCATAGACGACATTGATTCTCTCTGCCTATAGTCATTCTCCCGGAGCTTGTCATTTGTTCAGGATGAATAAAAACGGCGCGCAAGGGCGTCCATTAATTAATATCTTGTTATGCATATCCGTATTTGTATTTCGATTGCGCTATGTGCTCGGTGACTTTTTCAACACCTCGACTTGTAATATATCCCATTTACAGCCGACTCTGCATCATTTGTAGGGGTTTGTACTCGTATATTCTCTAATTAAATCGACGCGCTATTGTACATTATTATTGTATATTATAATGACTCGTGTGCGAATCGCGTTTATTCAATTCAATGGTATAAAAAGAATTTTTATATCTATATTTAGTTTTTTTCTCATCCATTTGTCTCTCAATCAGACAGAAGATTTTAGCTCAAAAAATAATGTATACGCAGAGTTCATTCTTAACGGTAAATAAATTGAATCTATACTCGACGTAATTATATATACGCATCGAATTAAGTTACGCTCGCGCAACTATTATACCGATGAAAAATTAATTTCGCAAACTCAGTATTATCAGTCGATCGATGTATATACATAAAATGCTCACACGAAATTGCAAATCACCAAAGCCTGAATTTAAAATGGTAAAGTGTAATCGCTTTTTGATTATCATTTTTTTCCTCGAGGACTGTAACACATAAGCTCTGCTAGGTAGTGCACCGGTGCTCGATCAGTGGACAAGCACGCGAGATTTGTTGCCGCTTCATGCGACTGCGGAGTGTGTATATATAATATATATACGTATATATACGTATATGTACGCGCACATACGTTCACGTATGCACCGGTGTACAGTAGCTGATAAGGTGAGCGCGTTCGTTCATTCCATTGTTGCTTGCAAGCTATATAACAGTAGGCTGCTGTTGCTACCGTTGTTACTGCTGCTCTCGCTATTACACAATTAATCATTCAATTAGGCCTTCGTTTTACCGGTGCAGCGTGAGTCGTGTTTGATAAATACGCAAAACCAAGAGCGCGCGGAATCGTCGTTCGATCGAGCTACTAGCTGTTGTTTAATCCGATCCAATTCGATATACGCGAGATACCGTCTGATTTGCTTTTATCGTTCTTCATCTCTTTTTTCGAAGGAGAAACATCGCAATAATGTATATATTATAAAAATCGATGTTTTACAATCAAGTAGCTCAGACACGAGATTATACATAGAACCTGCCCCTGCAGGTGAGTTTCACGGTGCGCACGCGTATGTTCGTGTTGCAGGACTACTGGGTCCTTGTTTTTTATGTGTACCGCGTGGAAATTCGAGTATTCGGTAAAGGATCGGTTGAAGCTCAGAGAGAATGTTGTACATACCGAGTCTTGGAACGCTAGGTTCCAAGTACAAACAAAAGCGCTGTTAAAAAAGTTGAAAAAATAATAAAAAGAGAGGAACTTACGATAATGAAAAACCCGCGCGCGCGCGCGCGCGGTGTATAAGATCCGTGACGGAGCAAGCAAACGTGTTTGAGCATTCTGCGATGGCCATTAGTGTTTTCGACTGTTCTCTCCCGCTTTATGCATCTTCGTCTCTCATCTTCTTTTCTAAAGAGCCTCGCGCCGCGCGCGTAAAGATGATAAGTTACTGCGAGAACCGAGCGCTCTATCTAATCCGTTTGCGTGTGCGCGCAGCGTGGCGAATTTCGTCTATCTGCTAAATGCTTACTATTTCCGAAACTCGTTAAATAAAGCGGCTTGAGCGTCTTGAGCGAGTGAGAAAGATTTCGAAGCCAATGAATAGATTCGCTAAAAATGCACTAGAATATTATATTTCAATAATCCTATGCCATCTTTGTTAATCAAAGGGAAAACATTGTTCTGCAAGGTCCTTTTGCTGTTAAAGGATTCGGGCTGCTGAGGTCGATCACTTTTCTGAAAATGTAAACGAATACAAGTCATTTCTAGATTGTTCGAACAGTGCACGAAAATATAATTTTGCACAAAATAGCTGATTTTTTTAAGAAAATGGTACGTTTTATGGTTACGATTAAAAAATTTATATTCATTAATGAAATTTGTTCATTTCGAAAAACTTTATTAAACAAACGTTATTTTTCTTTCGAATCTAGAGGATTTAGCCAAAAAGATATTCCATATTTGTCATATTGTCTCTAAAGTATCATTTCTTTCAATGTATGCATAGTCCGACAATAAGTGCATAGAAATTTTCTCGGGCAAAATAAACGGACTTTCACGTGTATGCATATGTATATTTACACGTAAAAATTTGGAGAAAGTGAAGCGTGAAAAGACGAGGTTTTTGTTCGAAAAAAGAATAGACCCATTGTCGGTGTCGCGCACATGTTGAACATTAACGGAGCCACACCGCTACATAGTCTTACTGCAAGATGCAGTAAGACTCTCCGCTTCGTAGAAGAGCATGAGAAGGGCCAACTTTACGAGTTTCTCTTGGCGCTCATTTTTCCTCGAGTAATATCCGTTGCCGATTGAAAATAAAAAAAATACTTAGATGAGAATCGGCGGTAAGTAGATGTATATTGAAAGAAAATAAAATAATAAAAGGAGCATATAGGCTGCGCAGGAGGCTTAAAGTATTCGACGCGTCGTTAGGATAATTTCTGTGTAATGAGGGAGCCGTGAGCGCGCGCGCGCGTATGCACACGCAGGCCTCGCATAGCTCCCGGAATTAGGTGAGGGTCTTTTATATTTTTCCTCCCTCAACTGGTGCGCGCTGCACATATTATTATCCGGGGAAAAATCGAGCACGTTATAATAATATAGCGCCTCGAGCAGAGCGCGTGCGAGACTCTCTCTCGCGACGACTACTTAGACGACGTCGAGGAGTAGTATGCCAGTACCGTAGTCGCAAAGACGTCAAGCCGAATAGAAGTGGCTACTCGATGCAGGAATGACACGAGCGGTTATCTTAGCAGCCACGCGATATTGTCATCAGCAGCGGTAGCGCACGAGTGGCTATATAGAAGGGACGCAGTTGTGTCCGATAAGATCTCTTTGCCGCTTTCTTATATAGGTATACCTACACGTAGACTCGCATCTATGTTGGCTGCGGCGAAGAAAACGCGAGACTATATATATATAAACATAAGAGTCGAGCGCCGCGGCCTTTCGCTGCCGCCACACACCGCACCTGCTTTGCCTGTCTAGCTGGTGACTCGCCGAGACTATTTTACCGCGATAGGAGACACGTACTCGTGCTCGCGCGCTCGCCGCGTGTGCGCGGCCCTGTGTGTTCGACCCTGTGTGTACGTGCGCGCGACTGCAGCATTAGCTTATGCTCTCCTTTATCTCACACGCGAATTAGCTCTACAGATTTTCCTTTTTTTTCTTCCTCCCCTACTCTCTTACAACTCCGCCTATATAGCTCGAGAAATAACGCGACTGCTAGTGCACAGCTAAAATCTCGGGGCTTACTTTTCTCTCTCAGAGAGAGAGAGAGAGAGAGAGAGAGAGAGAGAGAGAGAGAACCTCGTTCTGTTTATGAAAGTTCCTATGTATATATATATGAGAGTCGAAGAAAGAGAGCCGGTATTAGTCGTTACGAGGAAAATTAATCCTCCACTTAATAAATGCTTCGAGCGGACATTTGCAAGTTAAATAATGATCTTACATTTATTTCGCGATAAGATTACCTAATGAATAACTCGAGCGACCGGTATATAGTTACGCCACGCATGCGATTCGACCTTTTGCGTTTGCGCTCGATTTTCTAATTTTTTTTTTCTTTTTTGTTACTCCAGCTATTATCATTATCGTCATTATTGTTATTTCTCGGTAAGGAGCATTCGGAAGACCGATCCAACGCTAAATATCGTTTGCAAAAATACCTTCTCGATTTCGGAGCGTAATATATGTATAAATAAGTATATAGTAACGCACATGAGAAAGTTGCTGTTTGTGTGGCGCAGGCGCGATCGCGTACGCGCGCGTTTTGCGATATATAGACATCGATGCCGCGAAAGTTTTGACTAGCTGCTCGGCGTTGTTTTGCTTCGTTGGCGCCGTGTGCTTACGCTGGACAGACAGAGAGGCGCAACTTTCGCTTTTGAAAAGCTCTCGCCACTATATCGCGCGCATTTTCAATGGTCGATCATATAGTGCACGTATGTGCTTATATGTATTTTCAAAGCTTTCAACGCAGAGTATGTTGGAGATAAACGAATAATTCTCTAGACTAGCTGTTTTGCATATTCCGTATGAAAAGAAAGTTTCTAGCTTTGTTGTGAACGAAACCGGAGGAGCATGACACTCTTCTCGGGTATCGTATATTGCTATTATACTAAAAACGTAAATGGCAAGGAGAGTAATAACCTATTTTACGAGTATTTCGAGAAAGGCTGTATAACTAAATTTAATAAAATAAAGAGTAGCGGGGTAGTGAACGTATATCAGAGAGAGAGAGAGAGAGAGAGAGAGAGAGAGAGAGAGAGAGAGAGGAGAACAGTGGCAGCTGTGTAGTCAGTGCGACGTTCGGTGTAATATGACAGAGCAAAGCTCGCCGTTGTTGTTGTCTTGAGACACGTACGACCGAGCGCTGCGTCTATTTTATGCGCGAGCCCGGACGGAGAGAGGCTAATGATATGTGTGTGTCTGTGTGTGTGTGTGTGCTGCGTGTATGTGTGCGCATGAGCCAAGAGAAATTTGACTTTTACAACTTGACTGTCAATTGAAATACTTCGACTGTAAGATAGAATACGAATACGAAATATTATCAAAAATCAATTGCAAATCGCTTACGGCAAAACTCGGTATAGATAGGCGTACATAATGCAGATTGAGTTATTTGCGTAAATATGCGTAAACCAGCAGCAGCAGAAGCCCCGGAAGAAAGAACATAAAATAATAATTGTTCGGTGGAAACGTTTGCTGCTAAGACTAGAAAATTTCATGACACAAAGCGCGCGCAGGAGAGCGCGAGAGCCATTTAACCATTTTGCACGTCTCTGGCAAGGCGTCAGCGGTCATAAAGATAGACGCTATCGTACGTCAATAAATGTCACTCATACTGTCCTGATTCATAACATAGTAACGCTCGCTAGCGAGCAAAAAATCATTTTTCTCTCTCTCTCTCTTTTGTCGTACGTCTCCCCTATATATACCTATATAGGTATATGTATACGTTTTAGTGATTCAGCAGCTCGCGGATGCGTGCCTTATTTACGAGTTCGGAATTGAATTCATTTCGCGCTTTTGCGCAACTGACAATACTTTGAAATTATAGTTGCAAGACAGCCGTGTGATTAATTTCAAGCTCGATACGGTTGTCCGCGAGATTCTCATTTTTCATTTCTTTGATTTCCTTTTCGTTATTTACAATCTGGGTCAATCCGAAAACCGAACCTTATCACGCTTATGTGGTAGGCTTTTGAATAATTTCAGAAGACAATGCTTCTATATCGTCGCTTATAACGGAACGACTTAACCTTGAATATTCGTTATTAGTCTTACTAACGCTTTGCGTTATCACTGCGCACGTGGCTCTTTCTTAATATACATAAGTATATTCTTCCTAAGGAAAAAAAAGCAAAGACGAACGTTCATGTACGCCTTTGCTTTTTTTCCCAATGCAGTATACGCTAAGTCTCACAAAGCAAGTTTCACCTAGTTTTTTTTAAGCTTCACGCGTACAATGGCTCTGTCTGGCCTTAGCTTATCTTTCGGTGAGATTCGCGTTACCAAGAGCGAAATATTCTCTCCATCCATAGGGGGAAAAAGGAGAGAGACAGCGGCGGGGGGGGGGGGGGAGAGGGTCGATAGAAGAGTTGCTCACGTACGTATATCTTGTGGGAACTCGGCGCTTCGGAGCAAAAGACTCTATGTTGCTGTGTTGTACGAGCTTATATACACATATAGTGGGAGTCCTCGCATTTGTTCTTCGGGACTATGGGAACGGCGCTCGCTCGCGAGACAAAAAGCAGCGGCGAGCATTTACGAAGAGTCTCGCTCTCTGCATTTGTGGCGCGAATTGAGTTTAGGACTGTGTCAAATGACACGCGGAGGGTAGCCCTCTTTCTTCTTTCGCTCTTTCTCTCTTTCGTATTCCCGTCCTTCGCGGCCCTCGCGAGAGAAGAAGAAGAGACTATCGTTCTCTCGCGAGTGTATTTAGGCATATATATGTGGTATATGTGTGTGTGCGTGTGCGTGAGGTCGTAGGTCGCGTGGGAATGAAAGGACGAGACACGGAGGACTTGCATTACACGGTGCTCTATCTCCTGTTTCGTCGCTTCTTTCGTCTTCTGTCGTTGCTTTATTATTTTCTTGCGCTGTACGCGAAAGGTCTTCTCTTTCTCTCTCTCTCTCTCTCTCTCTCTCTCTCTCTCTCTCTCTCTCTCTCTTTCGTTCATTCTTTTGCGTTTGGCGACGAGCCGGTTTTCGCTGAAACGCCGCCGACGAAAGATTCGAAGATATATAAATTAAGTAATATTCCAGTCGGGCTTATGCGCCGTGAAAAAGCTTCCCGAGAAGTGTCAAGTGCAGAACTCGCGCATACGTGTGTACGAGTGCGTGTGTTTGTGAAACAAATAAATGGGAGGAGAAGTAGGAGGGTCGGATAATCGCCGACTATTCTCCGAGAAGTCTCTCGGCGGTTTCTCTTTCACTTTTCGACTTGTGAGTCTTTTTTTCCTCTTTTTCTTATATGCACGCGCAACTGACCACGCGACCGCTTCCTCGAATTCTCGCTAATGTCTAAATCAGTAGTCGTTCCGAGTCGAAGAGAAGTCGCGCTTTTCATACTACTATTTTTCCCTTCCTAACGTCCGCGTTATTCTCTCGAACCGAATGTACATTAAGATTTTTTTCCGCGCCCCGACAGCGTGCAATAATTCGCACACTTTATAGCTGTGGGATAATTTGTATAGCTGTCTCATTTTCTACTCTCTCGGCTGGCAAATAAAAGCTCACGTATGTGCATTTATATATATATATATATAAAATGTGTGAGTGTGTGTATGTATGTGTATAGATATATTCGCAAAGTTGAAAGAAGGGTCTATTATAGCATTGGCGAGACACGTGTAGAGCCACGCGCGAGCATATGCGAGATATTGCGTAACCGTAAACCTCGAGGGATACGTGGGCGGAGAAAGAAAGAGTCTTCGAAGACGACTCATATACACAGACGGACGAATTCATTTGTCCCCGAGATTTTCAAAGAACCACTTTTAGTATATATTATACGCGACTAATCGGCCGCAACATTTGGGCAGATGTTCTTCTTCTTCTTCATCTCCTTTTTCTTATTTCTCGTTCCTTCGAGCGAAGAGTCAACCAAGAACGTTTATCTAGTTAATACGTTAGGTGTCCAAACTCTGAGAGGCAATCATTAGATACTTCCGGATGATTTTCGTCCTCGAAACTTGCCGCAATTTCCTTCAGATCAGCTCGTAAATTTTCTACTAACGAAGCAGCTTCTCGCTCCAGTTAAAGTCGGTTATAGATTCGGATAAAAGATGCTTCCCGAAATGATCAATCATGCTCGTCTCTCCAATTATTCGGAAAATGTGTATAATATATAACTCTTGATAAAGCGTATTCGTAATACTACTTGATGCACAGCATACGCAATGATTATTGAATATGTATACAATTAAGATCGTAGTGGTAAAACTAGCTGTCGGTAATAGAACACCATCGCATCAGGAATTGTCTCTGTATAGCGTCCTTTGACTAAAATCCCCAAAGGACCTAGAGCGCGGTTTCGTATATCACGCGAAATCCTCAATGGTATTGGTAAGAACAGTAACAACAGCCAAAGGGAGAGATAGAGAATGAGTATATACACTCATACGTGAAGCGGGCGGACATGTGTGAAATTAGCTTAATCTTTCGGCTCGGATGACAATACTGTGATACAAACGCGGTTCCATGTACGACATGCATTGCTGATGTTCGGGTGACAAATCTCTCACCCCATACGGTCTGTTGGGCTGATCAGGGGACGGGTTCGAACTGTTGCAAGCACGCGTTGCTTGCCTGTCTCTCCTGCGCGCCCGTATATAAATACATTAAAGGATGATCCTCGCAATGGCGTAGAGACCGTTCCCCTCTTCTCTGCTTCCCCTAAATTAGCCGATTCATTACTCGTCGATTCTCTCACTCTTTCGCTATACTTCTGCTGGAAAGTCTTAACGATTTTAAAAATAATTTTTTTAAAGAAAATAACAAACAATTCACTATTTGTTCAGTCAATTATATAAGTGAACAATAAATTCGATCGAGTCACGATTCAACTATATAGATACATGATACTACCACCCTCCTCAGACATAATTAAAATTTCGACCTATTTTTTCTTTCTCGCTGTGTGTTCGCTATAGAAGACAGGCCGTCTCCTACCGGAAACGTCGCGTCTACACCGTCGCATACTGTATCGCGCGAGCGGCGGATACATCGAGCCGTTGTTGGGGCAGTAATTTAACAATAAGCCAGCTGGCGCGTGCACGGGGAAAAGAAAGAGAGAGAGAGAGAGAGAGAGAGAGAGAGAGAGAGAGAGAGAGGCAGATCTCGGGGACCCCTAATGCAGTTTTATATAGCGTACTTTCGTGTCGTTTATACATGTATACGTACGTACACAGGTATGTACACACACGAATATACTACTACTACTATCCCCTACTCTCTCTCTCTCTCTCTCTCTGACAATGCTTGCCTCATCCCTTTTGTTGCGGTGGTTCGCGCGTCAATGCACCCGGAGTCTGTCTTTCTCTCTCGCTCTATTTTGTTCCTCTCTTCACTTTTCCAGCCGGTCGATTAGATGCTGGACGCGTCCCTGTATATAGTACAGTGTAGTATGGCTCATTATGTAGCGCGTGTCGTCGGCGACACGGCAAATCTCTTCTTCCTATTCTTGTCGTCCTGTGTAATCCCCTAGTGTGATGTCTCTGTGATCTACCCTCTTTTCAGCACGATCACGTTCTTTATGTGGCCTAATTTGTCGCCACACTGCTCCTCTCGCGTCTCTTCGCTGAGCAGCGTGCACTGCCTCTATCTTATTGCGTAGCCAATTGGAGGACTTTATTTACCGATGCAACGTTCGAAGAATTTTTCGGTAAATATTTACCATACCAAGGGGCCGTGTCATTTTATTGGATTGAAAAAGGCTTGAGCAGCGAGGCAGATGTTCATTTTCTTTCTTTCTTTCTTTTTGCCAAACGCTATATATAAATACAGGACCAATTGACCGACCTTATAATATACTTCTACAGATGTCCTTTGGTAACTTTCAAAGGTTTAAAAAAAAGTATTAATTTTATTATGCCACTACTGATATCGCGCGGTACTGCCCACTTCGGTAAAAGCTATTAACCAAAGATCGAACGGCTACTTATATAACATTACGTCTGCGATAAGAATACGAAGAATGATGATTATGACTCGACCCCAGCAGCTCTGACTGCGTACAAAAGGTCTACATGCATCGCAACACCCCTATATATGTGAAATCGTTCTAAAGTCCGAAAACACGAGCGCTTTCACGTACAAAGAATGCACATGTATATAGGTATATATATGTGTGTATGTATATATGTGTGTATGCACAAGTAAGCCAAGTTGAGATATATCTCGTGTAGTGATAGAAACGCCGTAGCGAAAAAAATCAGTGGAATCTGCACCGCCCATGTGCAGGAGGGTACAAACTACTGCATCTGTCGTCACGCCCTTATACAGAAGCTGTGCGTCTACTTATTTACGTATGTATGTGTGCGTGAGTATACACGCACGAATGAAGAAGTCAGATGAGACTCGCGCGTGCGCGGATCTGAGTATTTTATTACTTAATCATGACGCGCGAAGGGTGCAAGGGAATCTCTATATAGAAGTGTGTATACGTGTTCGGAGATGATGCGATATAATATACGACGACATGGGGCGACAAGGCGTCTGCCGAACTATTATTCATATGCACGCGCGTGCGATACGCTTTCACAGTATATATACGCATGGTATATTATAATTCAAAGCCATATAAAAGAGGAGTCCTATTTTCGCACTTTTCGCTTAGTTTTATATGTATTCGTAAAATCAGTACCGTTTATATTGCTGATTGATGGAGCCTCGTAGTTTCCAACGAAGTGCGTACGGGGTTGAAACTTAGCTCGAAGCGTGAGTTCAATTGAATTCAAAAAGTATACATACGCGTACATATATCACTGCAATCGTACCTGTTGGTAATGGTTCCCGATGTGACTCACCAATAATCACGTCCCATTTTCCATAAAGTTATAACTTCAAATAAATAACTGTATAATATAGTTGTGCATTGTATTATTGTATTGTATTATTCGTTCTATAACTTAACAGTCGGACGGACGACCTATAGGATCTTTGTGCAAATACACCTACGCGTTGAATCGATAGCGAGATAATCCTGATACATTTCTCCGCTGGCCGGTTTCTTCTAAATATATAGCTATATATTTACAGTTACGCGCTTACTCCCTTTGAGAAAGAAAGTTTTGTTCAAGTTGATGAACGAAAGCGAAATGACTGAAGATGTCGTGCGGCGTGTTGTGCTGACAATTATGCTCAAAGTTTATATCTATATAGCAGGAAAAGGGATTTCAAACTTATACTAGACATTGGGATAGGATTTTGTCGGAGGGATTTATGTTCGCAAAGCTTGTGTACGGGTATATCTATTGCTGCTTTGATTAAAATTAATTCTCGGAACGGATAATCATTTCCGATTTCCTTCGCGCTTGTTCATTTTTCGCGATTTCTCACGAATCTTTATCTAAAATAAATTTATAAACTATATAAAAAGATCCATTTCCCAAGTTCCAAAACAGTATACTATTGGACACTATTGGACACTATTGGACACTATTGGACACTATTGGTAAACCTTTGCTTCGATATCAGAATAATAAGAACTTTCGAGGATGCTTAAATCTCACTAGATCACTACTGGTACGTTCGATTTGAAATAAAGTCATAAAAGGGCCAATATTGCACTACAAAATCGGACCAATACATAGTACATTCGATTCAAATTCCTTATTCCATAATCAAGGAGATAAACTTGTAATTGCTGTGCAAAAAACGCTGTATAATTCATATTAAATCTTGATATTAAATCTTTTGTTCCCTTTCTGCATCTTTCCATCAGCAACTGCTTCGTAACTTTGTTCAAATAAAGAAATACATATTTCTTTTCACATATATTTCGCAAATACTTCGTTCCATAAAGTTAACTAAATGAAAAAAGATAGCGATCGCTAATAACCGGCTGATATTTTGATCTGTATTAAACACAGTGGTTTTCAACAATCGATAAACTCCTTGAAAACGAGGTTATCGTGCGACACCCGAGTAATTTGCAGAGCAACATCGAGATAAGCGCTGTGAACTATCTAAATCTTTCTCTGCTTGAAAAAAAGCAAACAAACTTGAAACAAAAAAAAAGTCTAAATATACGGATGCACAGTGGTGAATTTGCGCAGCAAGCTCAACGGAGGAGTCACGCAGCCGCTCGCCCGCTCGCACGCGAGATGATCATAGGGGAGAGAGAACGTGTGGGCGGATCGCGCTTCTAGCGTTACGCATCTAGGTACAAGATACACCTATATGTATACATGACTACACAAGTATATACAACTCAGAATAGAAAGAGAGAGAAAGAAATAGAGACACCGCCTCATCTAGTATGACATACTACAATGCTCGACTCTCTCTTTTCTCCAATGTGGGCGTGTGGACGCGTTTCGGCACGCGACACATCGGAGAGAGAAGGAAAGAGAGAGAGAGAGAGAGAGAGAGAGAGAGAGATCGAGTCATTGCGACACTTTCTTCGCTACCACTGCTCATTGTTCCAGTTTTTCTTGCAATGCGAGCTCTTTTCTCTCTTGTGACGAAACTGTGTATTACGAGAAGCACACATGTACAGGATTGTTCCGATTCCATTGACAGCCCTTATGCAGTTACGTACATTGCGCCTCTTTTTTCATATATAGGAGGTAACTTACTGGTTTACTTCCTTACAAATGACGACAACGCGATCGGTAAAATTATACACCTCGTGTGTATACTTCTTCTGCAAATTCAAGGACGAAGACCGTCCGGAAAACGATCGCGCAGTGTAACTATATTAGAGACTATGCAGACGAGAAAAAGGTCAAATTGATAATTCGTGCGCGGAGCAAATTGCTCGGAGTGATTCATGCGAAAATTGAACAATTTGCTCAGTCGGTACGTATATAGTAAAAGAAAACACTGCGCGCACAATACTCAAATATATATATATATAGTGGAGTTGTGTATTCGTGCACGAAGGCAACGCGAAGTGCGCCTCGTGTGTAATTGATGCGAGAGGCGAAACACTCTTCGGTCATTGGTATTAATAACTTTGATGGTTTATCTTTAGCGGAGGCGGCCGTTAGACAACAATTACCGCGCTTGTGAGTAGGCCTCCTAGGAACACGCAAGCTTCCGTATAACTCGCTGCTATATACAAGTCGGGTAATTGTTCTGCTAAACTCGAGAGGGGGCTCGTTTTCTTCTTCCTCGCATTCGTTACTCTCACTCTCTCTCTCTCTCTGTCTCTCTCGTTGCACGTGTACTTGATCCAACTGCACATTCAAGCAAATACTCGAACGATTTCGACCTGTGCCGATTGACTTGTTGTCATTGGAAATCTATTCTTGGATAACGTGCGTATATATATACATGTATAGATATACCGATTTCTTGGAAGTACTATACGTCCGTGACAGAACATTTCCTGCACATTGCAGAACGAGGAGAATCGGATCAGTGTGCGTTACAGTTAACGAAAGATAATAGCGTGATATGGGATGACTTCGAACTCGTAGCGATAGGTTGACGCCTAATTTCCTGTGGGAAGCTCGAATCCATCGATCAAACATATACACACGCACGAGCACACGACGGAGAGGTCTTAAGAGATAACGCGAGTTTATAAGTATATATCACGTGCTTTTAATTATGCTTCTCTAGAGATCATCCGTTATAGACCATAGTCGCGCTCTTTACCACCGAGACTCTCGACATTCCTTGCCGATATATACTTTTCCATATATCAGATTAAAAAATGTCCCCGAGTCCAAGAATAATAAAAATATCGTAGGTCTCGTACAAGTTTCGAATTGGAATTCCAAGTTTAAGCTCGACGGTATTTCACGGGAACCCTTTGATGATCGTCCTCTGGAGCCGATTTGTCTGTAGGTCTCGTATTGCCTCATAAAATGGAGCGAGTCCTCTGGCTGTATAGCCACCGTGTTAGTGCTTAGAAAAAGAGGCGGATCGCTTAGTTCTTTCTTCGTTTCAAGTCTGCCTGTGAAGATGCTCGGTAACATCATTGACAGCGTTGCTACTATCTCAGATTAGTGTTCCGAAGACGAATACGCTCAACTTTATATTTTTATAAACCAGAAGGGCGAATGAACCCATTTTCTCAAAAATTGCCGATTCTTCGGATTGAATTTTATTTTATGACGAGTTTTAAAAAATTCCAGAGATATCTTTTTTGTATTTATTATTGTTGATTAACCAAGATAAATTATTTATTCTTATTCGTGAATAATTTAGCTACATTTACAAACAATTCGAATTTTCTTATGACGATTGTTAATATTTCGAACAAAAACACGACTTTTATAGTCAAATCATGATGCTGAATAAATACAGAGAAAACATCATTTTGTCTACGGATGAAAGAATAAAAAAACCTTTTCTTTTACTAATAATTGCAAGTGTAAAGATTGGAAGCAGTATGGACTTGATTCGCCTAAAATTTTGGAAAACCCAGTTGGATTTATCCATCGTTTTGAACTTGTCTATTTATCTTCCTATAGCTTAAAAAACTGAACGGATTCAATCTACAGCTTTTAAAGTCTATACGAATATTGAAAATTTCGTTTGTTTATTTTCATCTCTTAACAATTTCAATGTCTACTCGAAGGTAAGTATTTTAATGATGCGTCAACCATTGACACACGGCAAGACAATACATTTTCAAACAAAAGGATCGAGATATCGGAAGCCATACGACACCGCAAGACAAGGAGATTCGTGAGCGAGCTTGACGCATCATCAAGAAGTGGATGTCGCACACTGTGTACACAATCGACGCTAGATTATGTCTAATCTAGGGCTTCGCTCGCATACGTACTTCATCGAGTGTATTTATAGAATGAAAAGGAACCAGCTTATCTAAATGTTCCTCGTGGCGCTTCTTATTTAGACTGCGAGTTCTCTCATTCAGGAGCTTCACAAGTGCCGTATATACTCTCACGATATCCACATGGCGCACTCTTTAACCATACACTCGCGCACCACTTGTTTTGCTATGTATTATATACGCTCATCAATATTTTATCTAGTACGAAATAATACGAAAGATACTGGCGATTATAGGAGAAATTTCAAGGCTGAAATGAGATAATGACCGTATTCGCGCATGTGTGTATATACACGATATTGCGTCAATGGATATACGATTTGTCTGCGAAATCAAGATAGGCCGGCTACGTTAGAAGCCGCTAAGCTCTTGGCATCATATAGGTGAATTGTTATGTTGAATGCTACCGAATCATTGATAATACAGAGAGTGCGGCGACGGTATGCCGGCGGTACATGTGTTAATCGTAAACCTCGTATCAGTTATTGCGCGTCCACGCGAAGGTGCGGAGATTCTCTTTGTGTACAACGCGACAGACTACGAAGTGACATTCACATGACGAAGAGGAATAATACCCAATGCAATGGTCGCTCTTCACCGTCATCGCCTCAGAATTTCGAATCGAAAAAGCACGAGAAATTGCCAGCACATTACCTGGCTCCCTGAAAATGTCGTCAGTAAGTTCCATTTTTCAAATTATAAAATACATAAAAATAGCACCGTCGATTCAGGGAGACCGTACTGTCTTCCTCTGTCCGCAATCGTTAGCTATTCACGTATAACGTAATGTGTATACGCGAAGAGTTAGGCGCATTGAGCATTTATGCAAAGCTTCGTAATTCACGACGCCGACGCCCCTTTCTACATTCACTTCGGCGAACTTTGCAAAGTACCTATTTACCTTATCGACTGCTCGACTTCTTGCTACTGTTGCTACTGCTGCTGTGCTGCTGGTGGTCTGTTACTGTTGTTTCAGCTCTGCGTCCTTGCAGCTCACACGCGAGCGGCGCAAGAAACGCATCTCGCATGGGAGTGTTGCATGCCTCGAGTTTCGACTTCGGTTGGAAAAAAGCTCCTGAAATCTTGATCGAGGGAAAACACAGAACGAGTATTAGAGCAAGAACTCGCTAGATTTACTACTGCGCGCTTGCTCCTGCATTCTTTGCAGTGGTATAAATCATCGAGGCAGGCAAAAAATATAAGAAAGTATGTTATTATACGTAACTGTTTAGTATATATTATATATATTATACATATATATTTATGTCTATTCATGCATATATGTATATATACTGTAATTACGATAAAGTTAATTGCTCCATTGTTGTTGCGAGAGCGAACGCATACATACTTCGATTACTCTCGATACTCGAAGATAATCATTTATAGTAATCAGAGTTCACGTGCGCTTTATCATTGGATTGTCATCCGTCATTCCTGTCTGAATTTTTTTCCTACTTGTCTACACCTACCGTTAGTAATTCTAAATCAGTTATTAACCAACTCATTCGTGCAATGAAATTGGTATACAATTATTGTATTGGTTGATGCTGCACTTCTTTATTATTATGCTGATAACTATGTATGTAACGAAATAAAAAATATAATCTGTTGCATGTAACAAATCTTGCGGTACATCATTAAATTGCATACTTGCAGGATGAAAAAATACAAATGAAATTTAATTAAAATCCAAATGTAAATATCCAGGAATCGGTTCATAACTCCAATATTGTGTGGGATAGAATTATTTTATTTCGTCCACTCACGAGAGAAATCGTTTTAAAGTATTAGATTATATCGAATGGTGGCCTTGCGAAAAATGAAACAAAGACGAGCGTTCCATTAACGGTATGCGAAAAGTGGGGATTTGAATTGGATATTATCAGTAAATGTGATATAAATAATTTAATTAATTTTTATACATTTGTTAATGTTTTTCAAGTTAGCCTCCGATTAATGTTTATATTCTCGTGACTCAATACATTTATATTTATAATAAAGGTTTATAAATGTTCGTTACTTAACTTATAGATTTGCCTTCTTTGTTCTCGGTAAAAACCTTTATTTTATTATGATTATTTTTGAAGTAATGGTAATATAAAGTGTTAAAGCACCCGTTAGATTTATCAACAGCGAGGAAGAGTCATTCGTAACGTAGTTATCTCTAGAACGAGTCCATGCAAAGTATTTCTGATAAAACTAATCGTAAAATCTGTCTCGTCAGGATAAACACGCGATGAAATCGTCAGCTACAAGAGATTCATTGCTTCTAGATAATACATTGGATTGGTAAATAATCTGCACAATGGAGGCTACATTACGCTATGCATTATATGTGTATATGCGCTGTATGGCACTACTGTACTATCGACAGGAATTCACACACGTATGTCGAATGTGTCAGAAATAATCATTTAGCTAAAGTGACATTCTATAATTAGGTATTACGCTACAGATTCTATTGTACTCTACAAACTGACTCTACAAGAATGAAATTAAACAAATTTTCACATAATATTCAATATACACTGGAGATCATTTTAATACTGTTGTAAAGAATCAATAATTTATAAATCATTAAATAATAAAATTTTTCTTTATTAACCTATCTAACGATAACTGTATCTAATTTTTAACATAACTCTCTATACGTAAACATTTAAAATCAAAATTTATATATCTATATCTAAAAAACTTTTTTTAAATTTAATTCTATAAGTTGCATGAAATTTCGAAAACAATAAAAATACCTAGTATGCAATATTTACATCAACTTAATAATTAAAGATATTGAGATTACGCTACTTCTTTGACAAATAACTACCTTAACGCACCAGTAGGAACAAAGAAGATAACGATGTCAAAATTTGTATTCATACCTATACGAAATAATGAGCGAACGACGTGAGTAAATCGTAAAGCGAATAATAAGTGAAAAGGAATTGGATCTAGAAAAAAGAGCCTGATGAAATCACACGCCTCTAAACTCACTTTTAGCATCGATACACGGCACTGAACGAATGAATAAAGCGAGTCGCGCTTGTACATAGAGCAGCCGAGAGGAAGAACAAGCGTCTCTCTTTTCTCTAGACTACCACTGCGCTTGTACACGCTCGAGATACTTAGGGTGTCGAGCAGCAGCAACGGCAGCAGTAGCGGGACGTCGGGGGAGAAAAATGAGTGAAATCCATTAGAGGGGAAAGAGAGAGAGAGAGAGAGAGAGAGACAGAGTGAGTTCGTGTGGCTTCTGACCTTATACTCGATCTCTCTCGCTGCTATTGCCGGGCTTTCGATTTATACACGGATTCGCGCAAGTGTATGTGAGCGACAACGTAGCTGTCATAAAATCGGGGATATATACGAGTTGCGTCACGTGCATCGCTAATGTGCTTTTCGACTATGGCGATGATTGCTACACTGAGAAAAAGAGAGACGAACGCTATATGACCCGTAATGAAAAATGAGTTCATCGACGAGTTATCACCGTATGATACTCGAGTGTGTTTTACTGTTTTTTTATTGTTTAGGTCGAGTGATTTGCTTTGAGCGTGAAGAAAGTGAAAGACAAAGGTTCCTCTGTTCGGGGGAGGTGTTTCAGCTTTACAGCTTACTCAAAACGCGTTTCAAAATGTTTGTGAGAAAATGATTTTCACGACGATGGAAACTATACTTAAGTGGTCGTAAAATGCGATCTGGTGTAACTCTGAAATTTTCAAACTTTTCTTTACACTTCCCTTCATCTCTAGACACATGCGAACTGTCTCTCAACTGTCCAGGGTCGCAAAGTATACAGAAGTGTCTCATTTCAGAAGAAAAACTTATTATTTGTTATCTCTCTATGTCTCTCAAAGTCTTTTAAGAATGAGAGAATAAGTAACACAGTACAGTATAGGTAGGTATACACGTAATGTGAAGTGTCGATTAAACGAATGTAAATCAACGACTAAACAGACTGCAAAGAAATACTGTGAATAGAACGATTGCGAAGTAGCACTGCAGTGTCGATTAAGACATTAAATTATTATTCAATCGTCGAACGATAGTTCTGTTGTTTGGACATGTGGTCGCGTGTACGCGGCTGCTGAATTCAAACGCGAATGACGATTGTCGCAGGTTTTGTTTCGTTAATGCGGCGATTGCGAAGCATAGCAGCCAGAGAACATCTTGAAACAAAAACGTGAATCGACCATCTGTCTGTGCAAGCGAACAGAAGAGAAAAAAAAGAAGCTGAAAAGAGCATCGAGTCCTAGCTGCGCGGGTGCAATTGCCAAGGACTCGAGTATGGGGATCGTTTTCTAGTGGCTTGCCTCGCTTAACCCCTTTTTACTGTGTGTATGCTATATGCATATACCGGATAGAGAGAGAGCTTGATCTACATATGGGCTGGCACTTTCTGCGGGTGTTCGATTCTTTCTTCTAGAGCAGATTAGTACGAAAATCCTTGCACAAAAGAATTTTTAACGCAAGTGCCATTAGAGCTTTGTTGAAACGCGATATGCGAATTTATTTTAAATATTTCTATGGAACTACGAGCTTATGTTAATGCATAATTTCTTTGAAAAAAACGTGCGATTCTAGTCTAATTAGAAGTTAGAAAAATTAAACGCAATCGTGTAAATACAGGTAAATGAGCTTGCGCGGCGAGAACTAAAGCGCCAAGTCGGGTCAAGAGCGAGTGATTGTACTCATAGATGCGCGTATATTTTATATATACGCATACCCCACATCAGCACGTATAGCCTATATGAAGTGAGTGGCAGTAGAGTGTAATGCGGTATATAGTAGTACCAGCGGGTTCGTGCGGATTCCAGCAATTACAGAGCCTCAAGTACCCTCGCAAGAGAGACGGGACCCCATTAGGACAAGAGGAGTAGTAGAAATGTTTAGCGCGGCGGCCAATCCTTTGCTGTAACCGCTTTTAAATGCCGCATACGTTTTATACCTATAGCTATAGAACATTGGTTTTTATATTATTCTTGAACGCGTTTTAATATTATCTCGCGATACATTTCGAAGGCTCCTCCATATATATGTATAAAAAATAGATCGAGAGTGCGACTCGGTGTAAACCATTTGGCTGATAGTCTTACTTTGTCGGCTCCATATATATCGGTACTCGCACATACACGTTCAAACGCAGTCGTCATTATTACACTCTTTCTCGACCAAAGTACATGTTATCGAGTCCTTGCTATATGACCAAACTATTAATCGTCTCTTCGCCGAAAACGTCATTGGCATCTTATCCCTCGTTCCGCTTCATTGCGTTTGGATAAAAAACAAATATATACGTGTATGTCAGAACGATAAACAAACGATATCTTTCTATAATATATATATATCTATATATATATATTATATGCACACGCGAGCGTCAGGTGGAAAATTTATAGAAGCGCCGCGTTCAGCATGCACTTATTCGCACTCATGGGGGCGGAGGGGGACAGAGGAGAGATTATTGGTATATAACATTGCACTATACGACAAGTGTCATCGGCCTCTGACGGAATTTTGATCAAAGAACCAATCGTCGCCGTGTTTGATGTCTAATACACGCGCATTTCACACTGCATAGTTCGCGTCCGATAGCGCGCTGCCATTGGCTTCGAATGCGCAAAGCAATTGCATTTAGATGTATAGACTCATGCATAGGCGTGCCAATGCTTCAATTACACATTTGACTGGAAACTCCAATCAATTACAAAGCGCGATTAATATATGTATAAATTATATGAAAAGTATTAAGTTTTATCATGTCTTATAATGGTACAGCGATTAAAGTGTGATCTAAGCCCTGAAGTTCTTCGAGAAGTTGGCACCATCGCTATGCCCGTTTAACTTTGCAAATTTGTATACAAAAACTATAAGGTCTTCAGCGACTCTTTCTCGGTATATCAATAATTCTTCCTGATTCATATTTGATGCATATCCGATGATCGCTTCCGCGCTTGAAATTGAATCCCTTTGTCTGGAAGAAGTGCGTCTTCCATAAGTTGGCCTCTCGAAATCTCATCAGTTATTTATCGTTTTCATTATTCGCCGCGGCGCTGGAACAGACTGCAATAAGCCTGTCACCATCCCCTTTCCTTACCGACGTGTTCTTCTTCTAGACTCCTTTTGTATCATCAAAAGCGTATTATCACTTCTTTCGCCAAGTGTTTCATGAATTATTGCTCTTCGCTTATTTCTTCCACGCTTATTTTCTTGTTTTTTTTTCATCGATTAATTCCGAGCATAGACGACTCTAAATTTCAGTTAGATCAGTTCTCACGCCCAAAGAGTACTAGCTATGCGCGTCTCAAAATATAGCTTGTCGACTTCCACTACTCTTTGGTATACCTTACCTTTTTAATCGAAATTCCGGAAACGTGCGATGGGTTAACCGCAAACAATGGCGCGTCGGTATCTTTTCTCCCAACGACCCTTGCTTTTCCTGCAAAACCTGTCTGACCCAACTCGAGCTTACGCCGCGGATGAATACGAAACCAAAAAAAGAGAACTAGGGGCTAGAAAAAAATGCTTCCTAGAGTACGACAGATTCCGGTCCTATCTTTTTCACTTTTATTTTTTTTAAACTAGCAGGTAACTGCATGCGCACTGGCAGATAACGCATTCTTTAATCCCTTTCCCGTGATAAATTTTATTTTCACAGGAGGTACGACGGTTTTCTTCGTCGACCACGGAAACACGTTGGATTGTATATGTCGGCGGTGCCGATACGGAAATTCAACTTCGGAGAAATCAAACCTCGTTTTTCCTTTGGCGATCTACAATCAATCTTTCAAAATTCTTTAGTATCTCGATTACCGTGTGGTTGACGAAATGTACTCGGAGAAAAGTTGTAGTTTCGAGGAAAAAAAAGAAACGCATAAAAACCGCGCGAATTTGATAATCCTCGTAAAAGCGTGATGTTGTCTATATTTCGGAAATTCCCACCGATATCCTTGGACGGCGATAAATTTCATTTCTCTCAATTTCGAAAAGGGTTGAGAAAATAAAGATTTTACGAGGCGAAATGTCGAGTAAAGTCACAATCGACACGCACAAGAGCGTCGGTCAGACGTCATGCGCGAGTATGTACGTATACAACTAACCTTTCGGTTCACGCCTTCTCTTGAAACCCGCTAAAAAGGGGTGACGATCAACAACTTTGTTGCCCCCTTTTCTTTCAGATTTCACATCTCATTCCATCCCTCTTTTTGGCACTTCTCAAGACTGTCCATCAATTATCCGCCGTTAAATTTAATGCCAGGTGATATAGTAAAATCTGTTTTCAATCACGGATAGCTAACTTATTTATATACACTTCAGATTACGTATGCATGGAAGTTCGATACGCTTTATCACTGGTCTATAGATATACCTATACGATATAGGTATATACCTATATACCGCAATCGTCGCAAACGTTCATCGACAACAGCAACAAGATATTGGATTCCCTGTAGATTCTACCCTCTTCCGGCGTCCTGATTCTTTTTTGGCTCCTTTTTTTTTCTTCGGACGGAGACGCCCCTCCAGAATACGTACTCGTATGAATAGAATCGAGGCTATTCAGCGGCTCGACTACTCTACCATTTGCCTTATACACTTTTCCCGCTCTTCTTGTGTCTTTCAGTTGTGCGTGATCGAGCGACCGATGAAGATAATATATATCCACGCGGCGATTTCTTATCTCATGGAGCTATATACCTATATATATATAAACGCACGTACAGCACATCAAGAATCACTTCGCTCCTTCCGCGCTCTTATCTAGAAGATCGAATTGTCCGAGGGAGGGCTATAGTTTATACACATCAATAGAACGCATATATCACCTTTTTAACGTTACGATGAGCATAGAATCGAGTAGATGGCATGACTGTAGTTATGTACGGCGTTGACAATCTGATTCTTGTTAACGCTCGCGTGCACGAATGAATCGAAAGCTGCTGGGTGTAATAATAGGGGGGGACACCGAGGCGCAGCTAATTTAAAACGAGTTTCCGAGATTACAGTTGAGCGTTGATCGAACTACTCGTGTAATACAATATTACTTGTAACGTCTACACAAGATGTGTATACGAATAATTATACACTTGGATAGATATAGAAAGTGTCGTGAGATGTCTATACCTATATTTATGAAAGACGTAACGCCTAAACGATTTTCGCAAGGAAAATAGAAAGGGATCATTTCAATAGGAAAAAGCATCCTCGATATAAGGGAAATAAGCTCTTTCAATTCTACGCGGCGTAGCAGAGGTCCGAAAGTCGTCGAATCGAGTGAAAAAGTACCTCGGCACGATTCCCTCGGCTTTTTCGTTTAATGCACCGTCGCCATTGCCGGTATAAGATCATATCTGGTAAAAGTGGCCGGTAGCAGCAGCAGCAGTAGTAACTACCCTTCGTAGAATATACTACGAGCAGTTCTCCGAGCTCTGCGGAAAATAACCCTCTCTCCGCTCTACGATCAGAGCTTTAAACTTTAAATTCTCTCTTTATCTCGCGAATGCCTTCGATTCACCGTAGTAGCCCCCGAAGGGATCGCTCGCCAGAAGGTCAGCCTTTTGTTGATTCTTGTTTACGAGGCGGGCGTGAGATTCGACTCGGGGCAGATTCGATTCGATTCTAGTATTCTTTCTCGGCCGAAAGCTGTATATCTTCGGATATCCGTTCGCCGACCATTGACTTCGTCCTAAAAAATAGGAATCCGTACGTGCGTATGTATGTATGTGTGCCTAGTATGTATACACACTCGTACCCCAACTGAATCAGTAAGTGTTTGCTCGACGGACTTATCGAATCTCCGCACACTCGCCGAAAGTTGCCTTTTTTATTTTCCTCTCGCTCTTCGTGTTAAAGGAACTCGTTATGCGCATATGTGTGTGTATACACAGAGACATTTCCATTCGCGAGAGGAGAATTGATAAGATTCTCGCTGTTTCTCTCATACTCTCGTCGGTTGCTGCTTTTTTAAAAACACGTTCACCGTAAACAGGATGAGCCTCTCTCCAGCCGATAAGCCGATAAGCATATGCATTTCTCGCCAATTGCGATGAATCTTAGAAAGCTCATTGTGTAATAGCTATAACTCACTATTCGAGCTGCGAGTGATTTTACGGAGCTTCTGACTCTTATTTTTTTTCTATGACGGTGTTATAGATTTGTCAGAATCTGGATCCATTTATCCTAATTTAGTTTATTATTGACGCGCGATTGGAACCTAACTTCTTTTCTCTTTTCGTCTATATACATATATATACATGTATAGAGAAAAAAATCATAATTCGCGGAAGAGAGAGTGAAACGAGGCGAAAGAAAGGAAGCAGAAAGAGAGACTGAGTCGTACAGGAGCTATGAGTTATGGTGAAGCGCAGTTCCATTTTTCCTTAATTACGATGTTGCGGAACATAGATTACGATGTTAGCAGGCGCGCTCTCAAAAACATCTGTTCCCCTTCTTCGACGTAGTTTCGCTTCTCCCCACTATGGGAACTTCGAATTGCTGGCTGTACGACAGCCGCAGGCTTTATTATAGGAATATCGAGAGAGACAGAGAGAGAGAGTAGAAGATGAAAATCTTGTCGGTCTCTGATGATGTATGCCTGGACAGGAGAAATTATACACGCCTTTATGGTTTGTAGACAAATGTTTCATATAGCTACCCTAAACGTCTCCGCGTGTCTAGTGCAAATAGGCTTTACGTACACACTTATGCAAATAGCTTTCGGTCATTTTACGCACTACACATTATATTATGAACTTGGGGTTCATTGAAATAATATTTTCATCCCCATATCTATTATTTTGAATACTTATTAATTGGGTCAAATATTTTAGTGATTATTCGTTTTCTATCGAATCGATACTATAACGTTCCATCTGTCCCATGCATTCCATAAAAATATCATTATCAGATAAATTTTAATCGCAAGATTTAATGTTATCAATAACGAATCGCGTACAATAATCTAAAACTTCATTGTCATTAAAATTTAGACATGTAGAAAACAAAACATACCTATGGAGAAAGAAAAAATGAATACCGGATATACACTGCTTGATGAAAAGCATACACACCGAGAAAAAGTGATTGTTGATAGAAAAAAAGTCAAGCGTACGGCCCTCTCCATATAGCTATATATACATATAAATATATACGCTTTGCAGTTTCGGCCCAGGGAGAGATCTCGACTGTAATACTGAACAGCAAGCTATATATATGTATTGCTTGGCAAGATTAAAAATTAATGCTGGACACGAGATAAAATTAATTTAACGGCTGAGCCAGCCGCAGCGTCGACGTAGCTAGTACGAGAGCGTGAGCCGCAGGCTGTGTGCCGAAGCCTTGATCACAATGGCCCCAGTAGCGGTGGTACGGAGGGCAAACTCGCTCGGAAGCTACAGCGTTCGTGTACCAAAACATAATTAGCCTGCATTGTTAATGCACAAATATTTGCACGCTGTCCTGCACGTTGCACTCGAGAACAAGTGAGAGAGTGGCGAGAGAGAGGGAAAATAGTCCATTGCTGTTACTGCTTTTCCAATAAGCCGTGTGTCAGTGTTTTCGTGGTGCTGAACGCTGATTTTCCAGCCTCTCTCTCTCTCTCTCTCTCTCTCTCTATCTCGACTGAATTGATTATTGTTTTCAAATAGAGCCATTATATACACGAAATATATAGCGAGGATAATTATTTTGTTGAAAGGTATTATATAGGCATAATATACTTTCACTTAAACACGGTGGTCTATGGAACTAGTATAAGAGAGAAAAAGAGAAAGAGAAATCAAGGACGCTATCCCTCTTTTTTCCTTGCGACAATAGTTTATTCGTAAAGGAGAGCGAGTATACGTCGGATGTACCCTCGAGTCGCGTTTTAATATAGACTGCAGCCGTCGCGCGATCGAGAAATCGTTAAGTCGAGAGGCGTGGATATGGCAAGACACAAGCTGCGTTCCAAGCAGTACTCGAGAAAGAAGAAAGAGAGACTATACATGGGCGTGTTCCTCGAGGGATCGCGTGCAGACTCTTCCGTTGGTACATCGTCTTCCGGTGACTTCCGGTCGAGACGAGATCGCAAGAGAGAGAGAGAGAGAGAGAGAGAGGGCGCGTGCATTGTAAAGAACGAATAACAATCGCGTCTCGAGTTCCACAGTAGGCAGCGGGGGGCGGCAGTTCTCTCTTTTTCTCTCTTCGCGTTATAGTTACCTACCCCGCGAGAGGCTTTATTTTCGTGAATGCGTTCACTGCATGCTGGCACATTAGCGTTGCTCTCGACTGACTCGCTGTGTGTACACATAGTCACTGAGAGAGAGAACTCGACTCGAACAAATTATAGATTTGGCTCGACCGTTAGCGGTATTGCTCGCGAAGCAGTCATCTGCTCTATGTATATAAAAACTATACGGAAATTTGTGTAAGTGCGGCAGGGAAGGTATATACTTAGAAGAATGCCTTACATTTCTTTCTTTCTCTCTCTCTCTCTCTCTCTCTCTCTCTCTCTTTCTCTCTCTCATACTCACTCATTGCTCTCATACGCGTCACTCGACCTCTTTATCTCTGTTGTAGTTATATATGTGTACATAAATAGGTGTACGTGCCTCTTCGAGTCTTAATTCACTCTTATTCTCGCTGACTTCATTCTCTCCTGCCCTTATAACAGTTCTGTACTCTTTATTTTCTTCTGTGCGTAACTTGCGGGTATACAGGTTCGCACACGTGTGTCTCAAACCGATGAGGATTTTAATTTTTTACAATGTGTGTGCAAAATGTATAAACGTCCAATCGATAAGATCCAGAAGAAACAATAAAGGCCCATCGGTTTAAATTCCAGGAGGGCTTGAATCGGCTACGCTTATAAATGAACGTTGCGTGAAAAATAAGTGAGGAGGCAATAATAGCGCGTACGACGATTCTTTTATCTCTCCCTGATAGTCTTTCAACTAGTCAGTCAAACGCAGGTCTGTAAAATTGCTTCGCAAACTGCCGCGGTATAATACACTCTGCCGGCCGAGTCACGACCCAGGAGACAATTTGGGGCGTGAAAAATATTAATAACGTTACCGCTGTTGCCGCTGCGACTACACGCTCCTCGCGGAAGGGCTTGTATCAGGGGGTTGACTGAATGAAGGAGAACTAGCTATAGGTATATATGTATAAGCGTGTATTTATGTATCTGTGTATATATATAGAAAGAGAGAGAGAGAGAGAGAGAGAGAGAGAGAGTCAAGGCAAGGAAGGAAGGTTATGGGTAGGGGAAGGGGTGGCAAGTGTTTCTGTCAGTTTAATAGCTCTGCTACTCGCGAACCTCCCCACCCACGCATGCCTTCCTTCTCTTACGACATTACGCTATCGTCACTTTACGTGTCAGAAGTTGCGCCGCCGCGTTGCGGCTCTTTCTCTTACTCTCTCTCTCTCTCTCTCTCTCTCTCTTTCTCTTTAGGTGGTATAGAGGTTCTGTGTACCGTATACCTATGTGCGTATGACTGTGTGTAAACTCGCGTATTACAGATTTGATAACCCTTTGATGTCGGGGGCGCTTCCGGGAAGGTCGGCTACTGCTGAGTGTCTTTGACATGGTTCTACTGTAATATCAAAATTTATGTCTCGAAATGGACAATATTTTTTATTTATATATACATGAAGTAAGATATGAAAACTATTCGAGACCCTTTAATAAAGTAGTATTAGAGGAATCACGTATATATACAGATATATATAGATGTACGAAAAAAATGCAATAATCTCGGGCACTATAAAACAGCATTCCATCTTGTGTCACCTTGGCTTTATTAGCCGCATAACAGGAGAGATCAAGAGCATGTACATAGCGGGTGCGTGTTACAAGAGAATATCGAACTATACGCGCGTCTCCCGAGACACACCGAAGCCGAAGAAAAAGTCATATGAGCTTATTTAGGAGCGCTGTAAATCACACTAGCAAATACCGTCGCCCCATACGTCTTCAGAGCTGTATACTATAGCTCGCGCCTATAAAGTACAATATACATTTTTTGGCCTCGCGTTAAACAACCCAAAGCGCGGGTGCACATGGTTGTTGTTACGAAATGAAGATTTGTTCCATGGGACAGTCTAGCTGTGCGCCAAATCTGACGCCTATACCGCTGAGGTATTACAATCGCGATAGCACTTTATTTCTATTCGCGTACTGTGCTCCTGACTTTTCGTACGTTGGATATATACGTCATGGATATTTTCTTTAAAAGGTAAACTTTACACATTTTTGCGAATATGTATTTACAACAACGGTTAAATTTTAATGGTATATAGTTTTAATTTTGTGTATCTTCATTGCGATATAGGTATGTAAATGTATAGTATTTCGCGTACACGACGCATACATTTTGAAACTCTTCAACGAGCACTCCGGTTTCTAGAAATAATAACAAACCGTTAGGAATTCACTTTTCAACTTCGATATAACCAGAATCCCAAAAAATTAACAAACCGTCTTGTCGAGTTTTTTTTCTCCACGCGAAGAAAGCATGTTTCCCCGAAAAATACGAGGAAAACAAGTCGACGAATCTGCTAGATATTACTAACCGCAAACAAGTACAATAGTGACGGCCAAAGACATCATCTCTCTTACTCTAGCTTGCATTTACACGTTTAGTTACTTGACGCGTTGTCGCGCAGTCCGAGGGGGGGTTCCTGTTTGACCTACGTGGGGTCTTTGATTCCGGCTTCTGAAAAACCGTAAAAGCCATCGCAACATCCGACATCAGGATCAGCTATACTATTGTGTGGTGAGAAAAAAATCTGTCAACATCTGTGACCGACGCTCATCAAACTTTCCAGCTTTGCGTTAAGAAGTCACGCTAGTTTCCAAGAGGGGAATGTGAAAAAACATGCGATGCTTTATTAACTTGTCGTCGAGGTTGAACGGTATAAAGAAAAGGTATATAGGTATGTCGGTTTGGAAATTTTTTAGATAGAGTTCAAAGAGATATCTATAGCTGGAAAAGAAACTATACAATTTTTCATTGAGCTCTGATGATAAAAAAAATGGGAATGTCGTATAGAATCAAAGAATAAAAATCAATTTCCATCCTTACGGTCCTCCTTCGCTGCGCGCGAGCGTTCTCCTCTCTCCTCATCCTTATCAGTTCTCTGGGTAAGCGCTCTCCCCGTCTCTAGAGATCCACCTCCAGGCCCAACTCCCCTCTTACATACAAGTATAGGTATATCCATGAGTATAACACAGTAATAGCATCTCCTTCTCTTTCTGACTCGGAGCTCGCGATGTCCCTCTGTCTCTCCCTGTCCGAGGGATGCTGCGTGCGGCTGCCGCAGCGGCGGCGCTTCAACCGTAGACTGCTCGGCAACGTTGGTGGGGGGAAACGCTATGCGATAGGGGTTGCTCCGCCCGCGGGCCAACCAGAGTCCCGGAGCTCGGATCCTCGCCACACCCCGGGATCGTCTCTCTCGTACTCTTCCCAAGGGAGAATCCGCCGCGTGCGTCGTGTGCCATCCTCTTCTCTCTCTCTCTCTCTCTCTCTCTCTCTCTCTCTCTCTACTGCTACTGCAGCTCTGCTGTCGGGCCGAGATTTGGAATCCTCGCTCAGCAGTACGCCAAGAGCCATAGCAGCTGACGGGCTCGCGCTAGTTCATTCTTTATTCTTCATCTTCTACACACTCTTCTCGACAGTGATTCTTATTTTATGACGCGATTACTCGATGGTGATATGACTGCTGGATGTTTTTTGTGTCGTTACGCGACGAATTGAGTACTGTCTTCATTGTGTGTTACTGTTATTGTTCTTGTTACTACTGTTGTTCACTTTTCTTTTTCTTCGCTGGTGTACGCGATAGAGAAAGATGTTGTTGGACTGCAGTTGCACGTGCTGATTCGCTGTGGGCGTAGAAGAATTTTTTTCGGATCCAGAGTGAAATTAAAAAGAAAATTGGTGAAAATATGGAGTGTCTAGATTTATCGAGTACGATGCTCGATTTCAAGAGTAACTGCAGTAGCAGTAACAGTAGTAGCGGTAAGTTTGCAGTGCTATGTCTAATAACTGACAAATGTCAAGTCATATCTTAAACAATTGATCGGTAAAAAGATATATCACTAATTATTATCGTAAATGTACAAGAGGTATCTTTTTAATTCTTAATCGTTAAAATTTCGATCGCCTTTCCATCCAAAATTTTTTACGTGCGTACCTATAATTTGCGTTCAGGCACGTGATTCCTGTCTGTAATTTCAGATTGTGCTACGGTCTCAGACTGTATAGAGGTGCTATCGTAACAAACAAGGCGCTAGAATTCTGAATCAGTGTCTGCGTCTCAGCGATAAACAATTAAAAATACACTGTCAATAATTAGCATGCGTCGCGAATTGCGTCGATATAAGCATCTTCGTATCAGTCAGGACGTCCTGTGGTTAGAATGCGGTTTCACATGCCCGTGTGAATAGAGAGCTCATTGCAATAAACCAGCCATCAAAACTCTATCTCTCTCTCTCTCTCTCTCTCTCTCTCTATATATATATATATATATATATATATATATATATATTGCGTTCACAATTTGCATAATTATCTCCGGTTTTCCTTTAGTACAAGTGTATATACCCGCCAGAATAAAAACAGAAAAAGAAAGTTCAGAGGAAAGGGAAGGCTGCTGTCGATAGCGCAACGACTACAGCCGTTTTTCGTACTCTTTTTGTCGCAGTTTTGGCGATTTTGATTAAAATATATCCGCGATAGATAAAGCGTTTTAGATAGGCATTGAAAGAAATGTGAAATATCATCTGTGCATCGCATACAAAGAGATATATTCTTTGAAGAAAATTCAATAGGGTTAGAAATTAGCTCTTCTTTTCCCACTGAGAATGCTAGATGTCAACATTGTTAAGCCTTAATCTCGGCACTTCAGGCTAATCGAGCGCCTATCATTCGAGTTGCAGCACACACTCTCTCTGCTCCTCTCTCTTGAGAAGAGCACGAGACATTAAAGTCTGCTCCCCTCTTGTTGTACGCATACGTACACTTGGACGATCCCAACGGGAGCTAAAGAGTATTTCAAGGGTTTCTAAATATTATTGCACTATGGCTGTTCATGTCAAACGACACCCTCGCACGGATCATCCTCGACTCTTTTATGAGATCAGGTTTTATTGATTTCATACCCTGACGCGCGAATTCTTCGTTAAAAGATATGTATACAAGTACAATAATAGCAATAAATTATAAGAAATATAAGTATCATATTAAGATAAAGAATTCCTTAACCTATAACGTTTCTTATCTCCTTGTGTCATGTCAGGAAGCAGCGGCGACGAGGGTGAGCCAGCAGGTGGGAGCAACGCGGGTGGCGGATTGGGCTCTACGTCGATCAACACCGCTGGAGGTAGGGGTGGCGGAGGCAGCGAAAGCGCCGCTGAGATGGAGGAGAACGGTTCGCTGCGCTCTTCGAGCAGCGCCAGTAACAGCAATCCACTTTATCAACGCGAAGCCAAGTCCCTCAACTCTAGCGGTGGTGCCGTAAGTAACGACATGCACGAACTCTTTCCACCAAGAGCCATGCAGCCCTTCAACTATCAGCACCTCTTTGATGAACAACAGCATCAGGAAGATAGAAAACCCTGGGACTTTAGCGATAAGGGGAATCATTTATCGAGGAACTTTATCAAGAGGGATTTTCGGGATGATTACCGTAAGATTTTTTAATATATTTAATATTGTCAATTATACTGACAGAAATGGCTTTTTTAATCAAGCGGAAGTAGTTTTAATTAGTTTAAAATTTTTTTCTATTAATAGCTCCTTTTATAAAAAAATAATGAAACATTTATGCTCATATATTAAATAGAAATTATTGTACAAATTAATTGTTTCAAAAGATAACTCATTAAAAAAAAAGATTTTCTTGCAGCAAACATTACTTTTTCTCTACAAATGAAGATCATTTGTTTTTTATTTAAAAGGACATTTCCGTTAGTGTTTATTTGATATGTTTTTTGCTTTAAAATAATCATTTCATTTAGTGGTATATACGATTTTTATGTCGATACAAATAGATTTTTAAGGCGATAAATTTTCCACAGTTGCAGGATCACACGCTTTAAAACAAGAGCATCCCAAGGATGGTTTGATCGACTACTTGAACACGTTGCCCGATAGCTTGGAAGTGACCTCGTCTTCTTCGGGTACGCCGTACATTCGCGCGATAAAGCATATTCCGGAAGGCACGAGGTTCGGGCCCTATGCCGGCAATTGGTACAGCACCGATTTCAACCCCAGCAATGCGTCCGAGGTACGTTTCTATACACTATATAATATATCTATTGGTACAAAACAGCCAATCTATATGATGGGCTCTTCAACCGAGCAAAAAAAGTTCCCGCAGATATATACGTCATCGAGGATCCACGCGATCTTCTTGGCACATATAATACACATAGGTTCGAAGCCGTTTGAAAAATGATCGATCTGTTTACAACGAGGTCTCGTACAGAAAAATGCTTCGGCGCGAGTCTTTCTCTCTCTCTCTCTCTCTCTCTCTCTCTCTCTCTCACTCTCGGTTATAATCCCTGGTATTATCCGGGCAGATGCCGCTCTCCTTTGCAACCGACCACCTGGTTCGCGCATACAGTTTTCTCTCTTTCTATGCATATAAACTCGTACACATCGTTCCCTGTTCTCTCTTCGGTGAGAGGTGTCATCCGTGTTGACAGATCCGTCACTTGGTTCTGGTCACCTTCCGAGGATTTCCAAGTTTTCGACTCGTGTTCAATGAGATGAAAGCAGCGCATCCGAGCGAGAAAGCCCGCTTTCTTCTTTCCCGCGGACACTTTTCCCTTTCCCATTTCGATATGTTATATTAGGCAGGTATATCTATAAATGTATCTTATATATCATCTTCCGGGAATCGCGTATGAGGGAACAACGCAATATTGATCGGACAATGGCTGTATCAAACTTCTTTCAAAGCGACTTTTTTTCAATTCAATTGGTAAATTCTAAAAGATTCGTATATCCGTAGTGACGAGTCTGGTCAGAGTTACGTCGGGATAGACATCATGCGCATTAATATACGGGTGTACGTATGTCCTATACACATATACGTATGATTCGTTTATATTATACCGAGCGAGACGGTGACAGATATGATAACACGACTGCGCGAGCGAGCGCATATCGCACTGACAAAATGTAAATGGCTTCATCCATCTAAGCGGTATGTGCCCACTGCAGCAAAAAGGCAGTAGCTGACTGGCCAACTGTCGACCAGCGATTACCGGATAGATTAAAGCAAACTACCCCTTCGTTTCGTCGGTGGACGATCTATCACACCCCTACGCTACGGCTGCTACTGCTGCTGCTGCTACGCCAATTTTACGAATTTCACACGGATCGATCTTGTCGTAGCGTCGCTGTATTGCGCGCGCTCTCCTTTCATATCCCGTAATCCGTGTTCGTTGGCTCTTTCCTTCCGAGTTATCCGGGAACATTTTTGGGAAAACGCCGTAGGCTGTAAGCGGTTGCACGCTTATCGCGATTGGGGATGTACACGTCTCAGAGGAAGGGGAAGGAAAAGGAATGAAGAGTTGACAAAAAACATAATAATCGAAAGGGAGGTAGGTGAACCGATAAAGTGTAGTGCGGATGATTTGACAAAAATTGTCTCTCTCTCTTTCCCTTTGCGCCCTTTCCCTTAATCCTTTTCTCACATCTCAAAAATATCGGAAGAAATTGAGCTGTCAAGGGGAGAGACTTGATCAGCCATGCGAAACCAGGTAAACCAACGTTTTTTCTCTAAAACTCACTGTTTACGCGATCGCGCGTGCAAGTATGACTCTTTCTCTTTCGCTCTCTCTCTCTCTCTCTCTAGCTCTCTCTTCAATATCACCCCTAAGCAAAAAAAGTGGCATAAGAATGAATAGTAGACGCGTTTCAGCAATACGAAAGATCCGGTAGCATTGACATACATATATGTTACGTCTCACCTGCTGACTGGATTTTTTTACTTTGAGGAGAGATTTCGCGCGAAAAAGGGGAGAAAGAGATCGAGCGAGAAGGGCTGCGCAGACGGGAAAAAGATAGAAGAGGCCTTGCGGGTACGTTTAGCTCGTTGACGCGTAATCAAACGGCGGCGTGCCTTCGTGGCGGCTAAACCAATCTTAGGCTTAGTTCGCTCGCGCGTGAGCCAGTAGCAGTCGCGCGCCCCTCGAATATATATATATATAGCGTATAAACTAAAGAGAGACTGAGGGCACGACACCAATTTACTGGATGATTTCGAGCGACATACATGCTATGGCTTAAATGATCAATCTGGGATGAGACGCACGCGATTCGTTAAACTCTTTTGAGAGATGCACGTAAGCCTGAGAGATTACACTCACGTGTATGTAATTTTTTCATTAAAAATATTTGCCATTGCCGAAAGCACAAGCCAGTATGGGTTCCTATTTGTCAAATAGCGAATACTAGTGGAATAGTGCATATTACAGAATCTTCAGTACAGATTTCCTAATATGACCCGTTCTTATTACACGAACATCGATTGAATTCCAAAACCAGCATTCGTTACTGTACTTGGCCAGTATTGGGCCTTTGATCCATTCCAGATAGAATATAATAACGATACCACACACATATATAACGTTACCACAAATATACGCATTTACACGCTCTTAACCACATTTGCTTTTGGATTATATTCGTTCCCTCGACGCACTACTGCGAGTATCGACGCCTCGTCGTTACTTCCAGGCGATTGCAACGCCCCCTCTTTTTTCTTTCTCTCTCTCTCTCTCTCTCTCTCTCTTTCTCATCGTCCTCTTCTATAGTGACGAGAAAGAGCGATGCACGCGCTCATGTTTTCTCATCGCAGAGCATGCAGAAAAAGCTCACGAGGGACGTATGATGAGAACGAGTACTTTTTTGCCAAATCGTGTGGAAAACCACACGCACGTTTGCTGCTGACAAATTATATAAATGCTCTCGATTCAGACAAAGCTGCAGACGATTTCGAATAAAGAAAAGTAGAGATGAATATGTGCTCGTCCATGGCACATAACGACTGACCCACACTTGCACCTATATGTCATTAATAAAATCTTTACCGGATGACGCGGTGGTTTCCTTCTTTTTTTGTACTTCTAATTTACATTTCTTATATATATCGCAGTAAGAATATAAGTTCAGCGTGTGACGGGTGTATACTTGATCTACGGATATAATATCAAACGCTGTTTTTATATGAATCTCGCACGAATACACTTGGACTTTCTATACTGTCCAATTACTGGCACAAATCTGAGAATTACCGTTAATCCAGTAAACGACACAATGCGAGCGTTTCATCCCGCTACGCTTTGCCATGATCGGATCAAAAGGATGAATAAGAGATGAAAGGCAATTTGCACTGGAAATATAGAGAAAAAATGCCATACAGCTGTTGCTTCATAGTAGTTCAGTAGGGCTAGTCTCTTATTCACCAATTGTCGAAAGAAAGCTCGTTAAGAACACTGGGAGTGGCATTTGTGGCTGCTACTGTATATTCGCACCATGCTCAGTATCTTGCATTATAGCAGTAACTGAGTAACACATCCCGAACTGCCGATTTAGCAAATCCTTAAAATCTTGCGCGTATAGTCACACGGACTACGTGAAATCTTATACTCAAGAGTAACTGACGTGTACTTGGCTTCACATGAGTAAATTGAAAGAGCCATTTTTGAGGGTTACCAGCCGTGAGGATGTATTGTCGCGAGAATCGGTATGCGCATTCGGACATTGTCCGAATATCGTGTAAGGGCGCCGGTCAAGCCCCGGAAGCATTTCGACAATAAGACCTTGAGTATTGAAATTCCTCGTCACGTGCAGGTATACGCAAGTGCGCCGAGAAAAGCGGCTTTTATTTATTCGTTTTCGCTTTTAAATCGATAAAAGTGTATTTATGCAAGAATATTCTCAAGGCGTTGAGTTACAGACGCTTGTGTCATTCCACATTGTATGCGAAATTTTCTTAATAATGTAGGCGTGTCAAGGCGAATTTGAATTTCTTTCCGGTTCATTTAATAGCTTGTTAGTCAAAGTTCGTTATAACGGAAGTAAAAGAGCACATAGCCTAAAAATGTATGCAAATAATCGTGGTTACAGAAGGTCGAACGATAAATAGCGACAAAAGCGAACATTTGATATTTCAAGTGGCGTCTAAAATTTCTTGTAGACTTGTATGCAAAGACAACGGACATTGCAAAGGGTTGAAAGTGACCAGTGTGATTCGAGTTCAAAATACTCCCGGAGACGGTTCTTCTTTCATTTCACTTTCGTTCTTCGTAAACTAGAATAAGAGTAGCCATGTACAACTTAGCCCTTCTTCGCACGGCTGATATATGTATCTCCCCCCCCCCCCCTACTCTGTACCTCTCGTGAACGTGTGTATATATTATGCATATAGGTGCGTGTGTTTATATGATTGACACTTTTCGCGCGCGCGCCTTGCATTATGTTAATATATATATATATATATATATAAACGCGAAATGATACGTCTTTGTGGGGTAGGCTAGTTCCTAGCTACGAAGTTGCTTGTATTTTGACATTTAAATTTACTTCTAACCCCTCAGTATTATATAAACTCACCTAGAAAGAGTCTTCTAAGCGCCTGAGTACGACACCCTTGCGTCAAAAGAGCAATTTATAATTCGGGGCATATAATCGTGCCATCCCATTTGTAGCCGCTTGCTCGTACACTCTGTTCTTGTCGATCTCTTTGTGTCTATGACTTGTACTTTCTAATGTCCTTATACAAGAATATCAAGAAACGAATACTTTATTTCAAACTCGACTGCAAAGTATACGTATATATTAACCTATTTAGCATATCGATGTACAGCGATGCATTTATTTATCTTAAAAGCAGGATCATTTAGAATGTTGAATGCTGTAAGGACAGCATAAGCAATAGGATTGTCGAAAATCGCTCGTATTTCGCTTCGGTTCTTAACGCTGCTCTGAAAAGCGATAAATCTCTACGTCGTACAGCTGAGATACTTTATCTGTCGAAAATGGTCATAAGCCGCACGTGTTGTCGTCGTGCAGCATCACTCTGACCCCGTGAAACTCAGTTAGAAATAGACGCGCGCATTGCACCCCATAATAGTCAAAGGGTCTCGTCCTTCGCGCGTAGATCCAACTCAACGCTCTTTTCTCCCGCGACAAGAGAAAGGCTATACGCGCTGCACAAAATGAGGCGGAGAAAGAGAGACTAAACGAACTTTTGTGCAAGAGACGAAGAAAGAAAATTAGAGATGTATAAGGAACGGCGGGAAATAATGTCCGAGAGTGAAAGAGAAAGAGAATGAGAGAGAAAAAGGTAACTGGGAGAGTTTGCTAAAAGGGGTGGGGAGAAGCGACAGAGAGAGAGAGAGAGAGAGAGAGAGAGAGAGAGAGAGAGAGAGAGAGAGAAACGGAGGCAGAGCGATATCTTTGGCGTGTGTAGGAAGCCGTTTCGCCGGCACGACTACAACCGTAGACTTAATTGAACTTGTTCGCAACTCATAACGAGAAGTCGAGTAAGTGCTACGGTTATAATTTACGGAAAACAATCGAGCTCCTTTGATGTGGTACCGCGATTGTCTCGACCTCTAAGCTTCTCTACTACAGCCGCAGTTGATTTCTCGCCTCTCTTGCTCTTTCACTCTTCTCCCCCTCCCTTACTGCGACACTGATTGGCAGAACGATCGTAGCGAGGGCAACCGTGCAAATCTGTAGAAACACGTCACCGGTACGACTGCTTTGATGATATCTCGAAGAAAAAAGCATTCGGTGCGATCCCCCGCTAGAATTATGCTTTTCCTTCTAACAAGCAACAATATAAACATACATGACTCTGATAAAAAATTGCTATAATCTAGTGGATATTATATGTTTGCGAATTACTCAAAGTAAATCGTGTTTGTTGGGTATACGTCGATCCCAGAAGGACGATCCCTGCACGTATCTGAAATTTATATTAGCGAGTTAGAATCTTGTAGAACACACGAGAGAATAATAAAAGCATCAATCATAGAGAGAGCGAACGCGACGCTTTCCGACAAATCTTCCCGAGTGAGATATCGAGTCTGGCGTACGTCAGGAGCACGACGTCTTCGTCATGCCGCGCTGGAAAAACAATTTTGCCAAATTTTCTGGTAAATAGGTCTCTAATGATCGATCATAGCTGGAGGGGCTGGCACTGACGCGTCGATATAATTTATACCGTTAGATAGAAAACGGAACGGGGGTAGCTTCCCTTTCTCTCTTTCCATACGCTCGTGTGTGTCCATTCTCTCTCTCTCTCTCTCTCTCTCTCTCTCTTATTCCTCGTTCGTAATGTTCTCGAAGAACTCGAGGGTGGCATCTGCTCTGAGTTAGACACGGCTCGCCGGACACCGCTTCGCCTTGTCATTACTCTGCGTTATACTTTTAGCGCCTAATGTGTGAGAGAAAGAGAGAAAGAAAAAGAGCGAGTGAAGTCAAGTGGGTCAACTATCGTATAGTCGATGTAATATTTCCTGTTTTACATGACGTTTGGCAGAATTTCCCTTCCTTGCCGGGGATGCGTGTGGCCAATCGGATTTTCTCGTTCGGTTCTTTTATTGCCGCGTGTTTGCATACTTGATACGTACCTTCCCGATTGATTTCTAAGATATATTTTAGGGGGTATTATCATATTTTACAACAATAATAATATTTATAATAATAATACCATTTTCAGAATATGTAGGGCGAATCTCTGTAAAATTATTACTTCAAATAGTTTTCTCGATATTTTAAGAATATTTAACACTATTTCCTCAGGTTTTCAAATTAATTTATAACTATATGGTCAGCAACAAAACAGTGGATGCGATCACTTGGATCATTATTTGTATGATCTAATATTGTACTTGAAATTCTTGCTCTTTTTGTACCATGAAATGGGTATTCATCTTAGATTCAAGGCAGATTTTTCTGCAATTTTTGCAATTCTATTGGAATTAATGAACATCTACATTTATACACAGTTAGAGCTATCAACTGGATGAACTCATTAAACTTCCACATGAACATAGAGCTCACAGGAGTCTAATTCGTCGTGCGTCAGCTCTCCCTCTCTCTCTCTCTCTCTCTCTCTCTCTCTCTCAATTATCATCCCTTAAATAACAGGCCTGTTTACGATCCTTAGCTACTTAATGCAGCTAATACAGAAGCTGCGCTCGCTCGAGCTCAGTATAAGTCCTTTGGCGTCTCTCCCTTCTTGTATACAGATATAGTAAGAGGTAGTGTTTGCAGGAGCGAAGCGAGTGAAAAGACGTTGACTGGGGGGTGCGCTGGTTGCTCCAATGTTGGCGACATCTTTCCTTAATTTCTCTCCGTATAACGCTCTCCGTTGGATCTTACTTAATTAATGCTTAATTAATCCCAGAGTCTGTTATTGTGACGCCAGCAGCTTCGAGTCACTATTGTCAGGTTGTATAAATCTCGGAGTTTCTAACTGTGATATGCCCAGGAAAATTAGAAATATACCCTGTACTATATAGTTCCTATTGACAAAGTTTGAGGGAACGGGGAATGGCTAAGGTTTTTATTGCATACAGTCTTCGTTGTATATAATACATAGCCTTGTGTAAACGAGAAACACGCTGTGAGTCGCTAAAAGCATTTTTGCGTCGCCCATCGCGAGGCTATCATCCGGCTATCGATCGTTTTTATTCATAACCTCGAGCTCCTTTATTCCAACCTATCACTCACCTCCTTCGGTCTGCCAAAGAGGTCATTGCCGAGGAATATTCAATCAGATTCACATTCCTTTTATACGCACCTTTTTTCCTCTGCGTACAATAATGTAAATGGAATACTCACATTGCCTATTCCCGTAAATAAACAGCGCAATCGATTAACGCGATTTCGATGAATCGAACGATTGACAAATGTATTGGACTGCAGTTTTATTTTTCTCCTGAAAACCATTAATGCTTTGCTTATCGCCTGACTCTAGAGTAAACACTTTCTTTGTCCAATCAGATGGATTTCCAAATCTCGTGTCCTATATAAGCTTTTCTCCAACATACGTACGTGTATAATAGATATCGGAATCCAAGATCGTTAGTGAAAACGTGAAAAGCTTTCAAGGCCTAATCTGACTTTAAAGGACGAAGATGCACTGGAATCCATTTGTAAATGCCGCATCGGTCCCATTTCCGTCGTTAATCCGAGCGAGCTCATTCATCGATCTTGTCGCTGCAAATGAAGCCGTCCTCACGCACACATAATAAAGGGATGCAGCAGTAGCAACAGAAGCCTCGTTTTTCGCAGGCCTAGATGGATGAAAATCACTGGGCGTGGCTAGTATGTATAAGTAGGACTACAGAGAAAGCGAGAGAGAGAGAGAGAGAGAGAGAGAGACGTCTCACTCTCGCTTTTTGAGCGCTTCTTCTTCTGCTTTCATCGGTATCTGTACATGGGGAATGTACAGTCACAGGTACGACGAAAGGAATAGAAGTTTTTTCCTACCGACAAGCGGATCGGATCGTTTCGAAGGTGTGAGCTTACAAAGGACGACGTGTTCGTGACGTTTTGTACTGCTGATGTATATGTATATGCTACTGACGATCATCGACATATTCGGCTGTGTGACACTTTACTTTCAACCTATTCTTTTCTACACGTCTGGTGGAAAACTCCGATGATTCGTTTAATTTACTTCATGTATTTCTTTCGTGAGAACTCATTTTTAGTGGTAAAATCACGTAATCCGCATGTGAATTAATTTTTTTAATCCCAATGAATATTATTTACGGCTACCAGAAAAAAGCGTTACAAAATAAGACTGCTTTGACTGACCACATCAATGCGGCCAAAGAAACTAAAAGATAGCCGAAAGAGTCCTGATGGGTATAGATGAGAAACACAACGAGGTCGTCAAATCTTTTGTATAAGTACACTACAAACGACCCCCGCTGGGGCTCATCTAGTCTAGAGGTTCGAGACCAATGGCTCTTCTTGGTCTTTCAACGACTGAATCACAATGGAGGTGTTAGAGCAGATAACGAGCGAGATATGTCTTACGGAAAATCAGCGGATCGCGCTGCTTTAAGCCGTTAAAGCGTTCTCCTTCACAATATTCGTATTTACGCTGTACCAGCACTTTTGGATCCCGCAGGGTGAAAATTTTAAAAATTTGGAAAATCGAAGAAGGACGAATATATTCGTAATTACACATAATATATACTTGAGAAAGTAAAATAAAAATTAAGGTGCTCGTATGCGACGCTAAGGTTAAATTACGAGTAGAATTTGAAAGAGTTATGGCGATCTACCGCGTCTCGGGTGCAGAGCAATTAAATTTATGCCGCCACATTTTATGCCAATTTCAAGTTGAGTCCTGTACACGGACCCAGCGGTTTGCCTATGCACGCTCACGCATATATTCATATATATTCTGGCCTATAGAACTTATAAACAGCTCCCAGAGTAATTATAATTTAACGCATCGTCCACTTTGCGACATTTTCACTCGTTCCGGTGCATTTTAGAGTCTCCGTACTCTTTAGAATTTTTGGAGCAGAGCCACACGAGTGTGTAAGCGACGACAAGTGACGTTCCATAGATTTCGTCGAAACTCGTTAATCACGCTCTCTTTCTAAATTCTAAGAAAAATCCAGTCGCAACAATTTCTTCGCTTTTGGTTTTACAAAAACGAAGAAGAAAAAATCCACAACAGAATCGAATGCACGCGTTGGGGCCTGGCGATCGCGGATTATCATTCGATCCTGGTATACAAAGCCCCCCGAAGCGAGAAAGAAATGCTTGGAATTGAGTCAACTACTGGAAACTCGTCAGATCGACACGAGACTCTTCAGCTTCACATCTGGGTGCGAGAAGAACGCGATTACAACGGGAGGGGGAGAGTGAGATGCGTTACGGGTAAATCTGCCGCAGGAATTGTCCGCACATGTCCGCGGCGCGCGCGCCTTCGCCGACAAAGCCGATTCCCGCTGCGTTTGGCCATATGCACGCGTGCGTCGAAGCCGTACCTCGAGATATGATGGTGCATGGAAAAGCCCCTGTCTCGATGCTTATGCGTACGACGTCTTTGTCAGAGTGTCGTTTCGATGAAGAAGCGCGCGCGAGAGAGAGAGAGAGAGAGAGAGAACAAGAGAGAAAAACGTGTCGCGCCTTTGGAAGACTATACGTGTATATGATCTTGGCTCATCGGGTGTCCCGCAGATCTTTAAACACTGTGCGTCTTTTTCCATCGATCGCTTCAGCTCCTTTTATCGAGTCTATTCATGTGGAGGAATCTTTGCGTCAAAAGCCATGCTGAGTTCTCACAATGAATGCAGAGATTTATGATTGTTTGCGTCGCTCCTTCTCAATTTCGATAAAAATCGGTGTATTATTGCGCTGTTGAATATCGCGTATGAATGTACCTTCAGAAGCTGCATCGACGAAAATTCGTTGTGGCTATCTTCGACAACCACAACTAATAATTCAATTTTTTATTTTAGAGTTTATTTTCTATTGAAGCATCTGCGTGCATTTAATTTTTCTTTGCTATCGAAGCCCAAACAATATGTTTACTCACACCGATGAGTCTCGAGTTAACGCATCATTGTCAGAAGGTGTGACACAGACCTGCGCAAATCCTGATCTCTCGTGGCACCCGTCGAGCAGCCCCTGTGAGATCTGCAGACCTTTGCTCATTCTTTCTCTTTGTGCCTGTCTTTGAGAAACCGTCCTTAGAAATCTTCTTGCCTGAAAAATCGCTTCACGCTTTTCTTCTGCATAGGTACCAATTTTAATTGTGTTCTAATATATGCCCGACCACATTACGACGCACTACCTGCTCGCAGACGATCCGATACTTATTTAAAGCTATTGTGGCAAGAATATCTATTTTACTTTTTTTAAAAAAATCTTATCTAAAGGGATCGCTTTTTGGCGGGTTACATCGCATCAATAATCTTCTCTTTATCTTTTTCTGAGAAACCAATGTTTTAGTGTCTCTTTTGGAAAATACGAAAAGAAATTATCTTTTCTAAAATTTTTAACAAGTCTTATCCTTCGTTCACAAGTAACAATTCAATATTATTGCACCTATAATTTCGATTTGGGTGTAATTTAATTCAAGCTTTATCGAGCGAAAAATAAATCGCTTGAATAATTCAAATAAAATTCCCACGCTTTTCATCGAATCTAAGATCCTTTTCGTCCACGACAATGAAAATTCCAGTAGTTTTCCATGACAGCACTCCCGATTGCGCATCATCGGCACGCAGAATCGCAAAGTCTCAAGGAATTTGTGCTCCTGCGGTTTCTTGTGAACGCGTCCGAAGAAGAGGTCCTTTCGGAGTCTCGGAAAGAGTGTCGAAGCGTGCGTAAGCCTACGCGGAAGATCATCCGATGTTTTTCACCGAGTCCGCTTGAATGGAGTCGGCCACAGGTTTTTCGCGCTATCCGGATTATTTTCTCTACGGGTGACTGAACCATCTCTTCGAACAGGCTCTGTATACTCCGCCGGTATAATCTTTCTTCGGCTATTATGCAACGCGAGAATAATTTTCTTAGGTTTCGATTACTTTACCGTTTAAGTATCGTTTGTAGATAAAAAAAAATAAATAAAAATATTCACCAGAGATAAGATTTGACGGAGTGGAAAAAATTTATTGAACATATGTTTACCCAGGACCTATGCATCCTGCAGCACACGTGATAAAACTGATAGGAACTACCTGTCCTTCAAGTAGCTCTTTCCGATAGTAGAAAGATCGACCAAGCTGAGGTGATAATTCCGGCACATACTTATCTATAGGTTCAGAGTAGTTATTATCCCTATTCACCTGCTTGTGAAGCGGTGGTAAGAAGAGCACCTGTCCGCACGGTAGAAAGATGCTGAAATCTCGATACGCTTTGCAAACATAAACGCAAAAGCCTCATCTCCCTAACTGAGGTCTACGCACGAGCCCGCGGCGGGGATCGTTTTACTCGGTTTTCTTTCTCGGCTACCCTCAAATTTGCTTACATAGGCGTGCGCGTGCGATAGGTATTTATATGTACGAGTACAACACTCATCCCTCCTTTGAGGGTTCGTATCACCGAGTACATTATATATATTCAAGAACGCGTTCGAAGTCTAGACTTTGCCAAGTGGGGTTATCTACTAGAAGAGTATCGAGACAGGTATAATGACGGATTATCGGTTAGGGTTTACATAGAGCCGGAGGAGTGATTCTCCGGAGAATAGGCTATGTAAACATTGAAGGTGTATTATAATACGTACCACCTAAACTGAAGGCTTTTGTTATTTTTCGAAACTAACGATACGGATCTAGTATATGCTGTATATAGAATGAGTAAATCGAGGCGTAACGCATGCGCAATGAATTTGTCACGAACGACGAGAGTTTGAGCGATGCTCCCCTGTGAAGTACATAGCTTATATATATATATATATACATAGATATTGCATTATAATACTATCTTCGAGTAAATCAATCATTCAAGCTCATGCTTGGCAAAACAAAATAAAGTCCCACTCGAGCTAATGTTCGCTTCATGCGCGTATAATACGCAATAAAAGCTTTCGTCGTAGTGTCAGTTCATTATATAGTCAGGGAATACAGCATAAGTATATATATATATATATATATATATATATATATATATATATGTATATACTAAGGGCTCCTTGTTATATACATATATATAGCAAGGAGCCCGGTGCATTCTCTGCGTACATGTATAGATAAATGTGGGGGTAGTTGGGTCAGGGGGCGAACTGCGGAGTTCGGGGCGAGACGCTTGGCTGGCCATGCGTTGCGCGACGCGCCCGCAAGACAATTGCGAGTAGAGAGAGAGAGAGAGAATCACTTGTCTCGTACCATGGGGGCCGGAAAATAGAGAAAGACCCCCTATGTACAACGCAAAAGTGAGAAATGCTGAAATTAGCCGCGAGAGAATCATTAGGCTGTTGTTGCAGGGGTAAAGCGAGAGCATAAGTGTAGAGAAAAAGAGAGAGAGAGAAGTCGTAGAGAGACATAAAGTCAAGTCAGTCAAGTGTCTATCAGAGGCAATGTTGCGTACCCTGTGGATTACATCACCATTTTCCTATCATTATGCCTTGCTCGGTCTTTTGATCATCGACTATTGTATGCGGATGATGTTGTTATTGCCCGGGGGATGTGCGCGTATTGTGCTCCCAATTTCATTCGGAAGTATACATACAATACATATGTATATTACAAGTGCATCAAAAAGCACTTTGAATAATAGACAGAAAATAATAGTAGTTGATATACCTGAAACATTTGCATCTGCTTTTCCATGTAAAGGAAATTAACAACAGTTTTATCGGATATTTTTTCAGATGATTTACGCATGGAAATACGCAAGGGAATCTTTCGAAGATTCAAAGGATTGGATGAAGCTTATACGAGTCGCAACGAATCCCGACGAGGTGAACGTACGGCAGGTTAAAGAAAAAGATGGACAGGTAAGTTTTGTTATAGAAAATATATTGAAACCGTTTACAGCTGACGTACGTAATTTCACGCGGAATCGATAGTACGTATGTCGACGCGTAAATCAAACAAATTCGCTCACAATAAGTTAATTATTATCGATACAATCAATAATTCTCTCTACCTATTATATTCCTAATTTACCTGCGAGTCGAAAAACAACTGACATCGTGTGCACAGTACATATATATATATATAATACTGCGTCAGTTACGTGGGGGACAGAATAATAATTTTGTGTATATATACATGCATCTATAATAGGGAGAACGAAAGAGAGAAAAAGAGAGAGAGAGAGAGAGAGAGAGAGAGAGACTCAGTGGCATTCTCAAAGCAACGAGTGATCGTTGAAGCGATTTTAACTGATTTAACATATGTTGCCCGCGTTCTGCTGGAATGAACATTCCGAGCAAACTGCTGCATGCTACCCCCTGTGCAATGTACGACTTCCTGACATCAGTCGACTTTCGTGAAATACTATACATGTCTCTTTCTCTGCCTCTTTCTCTCTCTCTCTCTCTCTCTCTCTCTCGTTCTACCCTTAGTCCCACCTCACATTTTAAATAACATTTCGATTTGATTCGCAGACGTATTTTGAAGTAGTTCGCAGCATCGGAGTTGACGAGGAAATACTTTCGCACTTCCTCGAACCTTTGGTGAAGTCGCGGCCAATTATCAACGAAGATGAAAACGAGAATACCAGCGAACATGGTAAGTCATCGTTTCTATAATCAATCAAGTCAGTATATGCGTATTACACTCTCGAGAATTCAAGTCGCATGAGTTCGTTGAATATCAGGTGCTATTTAGGGTCGGTTATGGAAAAATTGCGTGAATCGTCAAAAGAAACGCACGCGTTCGCTCTTAAGTACGCGTATAACGACGCTTGCTCGGCCACGGCCCCTTGATTCCGGCGTGATTCACCTGCGCCCACACGCGGCCGTTGAATATTGACCCTATGAACGGTCGCAGCTACACTCCCGACCGCTGTTGCCAATAATTATGCTCCTGTTCATCCGTGTAGTCATTTCAATGTGGGAGGGATTTTTTCCCTATATTTACATTATCAACGTTATTGCACTCCTGCGATCGTCTGCTCTGATAATACTGCAGTCGATTATATTGTCCTCGAGAAAATAGGGGAGAAAAAGCCTTTTAATAAATCTCCATTCGAATTCAAGATGTTTTATCACAGCTCATAAAAATTAATCACAACTTTCGCTCGCCAACACTGTCTACTAGTAATTTTCAAGAGATGGTCCTCGCTTTACTGCATTCTGTATATACATATACCTACTTTAACGTTATGCGGCATCCAGATGTTGCGCGGCAATTAAAACTGGGCTTATTGTTCAAAGTTAAACGCTCGAGCTGCTGTTGCGCGCACTCCTCTTATCATTTTACGATCCTCTGCGTACACAAATCTCGCCTTCTAATTTTTTTCTCTCTCGTTCGCCGAATTAATTGCTCGCGACAATACCTCTTTTGTCGCGGGGGAGGCTTAAGGTTTTGACGGCAATTAAGGTCGCCTCGCTGTTTAATAATCTTTGAAAGAAATGTAGAGTACGCGCGATAAAGTATATGCTGAGAAGCAAATTTGCAGGCTTTATCTTTGCATTCGTTCATTAAAATTATTATCGTGTACACCCGACTATAACTGTACCGGAATTCGTGGCAAGCAGTTCCGGGCAAATATTTTTCACGCGATCATTCTCGCGAAAATGTTTATTGTACATGTATATATATATATATATCTAAAGTACATGTACAAGTTTTAGTTTTTTTACAACTTAATCAGAGCAGATGTTTTCGAAGAGATCATTTGGTGAAATTTATACATTATACACAGGGAAAATCAAGAGTTTGAGTTCGTAGTCGTTTGAAAGCGATGCCAGGACAAGAGACCCGACGAAGTACGATAAAAGTGCCTTTTTATAGCAGAACTTACGGCTGTAATTAAGTCGCTCCCGTACAGCGGAAATGTTAATTTCTGAACGTAGCTGAAAATTAATTAAAAGATTCTCGAAGGGAACGTTCGAGCAAGGACGATCCGCAGCGATTTCTTATTAAGCCGTGAAATATCGCAGCCAATTACGCGTAGTCCGGAAAACTTGAACAATTATCATTTTCATTGTCGTCGTTGACGATACATTTTCCTTTCACGAATAAAAAATTTTAATATTTTCGAACGTATAATATTGAAAATTGAATCGCTTCGGCAAAGAAAAAGTTAAGGGACATCAATCGTTAAAGCTATATGGAGATGTAAACTTGGCATCGGATTCTTTTTGGTGTCAGGACTTAACACCAGGAATAATCATGTAGTCAAACACAAAAAATAGAAGAGGAAAGGAGAAAGCTACTATGTACAACGGGCCCAATGCAATAAAAGCAGGCCGCAGGGCGCGCAACCCTTGCATAGGGCGGCGTAATAAGCAAACTGGCGAGGGGTTGCATCTGCAAAGGGATTTCCATTTCTCTTTTTCTATCGGCGGTGGGAGGGAGGGACACTGCAGAGACAAGACCGAGACTGCGGGGAATCATTTTAGTTCTCGCGCCTTCTCGGGGGTGCATATTGTGTGCGTCTCTCTCTCTCTCTCTCTCTCTCTCTCTCTCTCTCTCTTTCTCTCTCTAGCAGTATTGAAATGCTGAGCTCAGATATAGTATAATATTTCGAACACGCCGCTTCGCATTGTGGCTGTAGGCGCCTTTGTATACACAGTTAGGGTTATTATATATCCCCGTTGTTGTTCGCATTTTTCTTTCGCGCCTGTGTACTGCATGCCGCAATGCTTTCACGTGTACACATATATACATATCTCTCGCTCTCTGCACGTTTAATATATTTAGATAATACTTGCATGGTTTTTCTTCAATATTTTTACGCGTGATAAACATCTGTCCCCCTGTCCTCGTGATTGACTTGTTTGTCGTTTTCTATCATCTACTCGGGTTACAATCTTTTTTCTTTTTTACACTGCAAACGAACTCGTACTCGCCAGTTTCAATTCAATACTCTCTGTTAATTTCCAACTTTGCCTTCCCCATATGCATAATGTACATTTCTGCACTAAACGCCAACAACTATGGACCCTACGCTGGTATGAAATTTAAATTTCAACGACGCTTGTATACGCATATTCATATATATCATTGATCACACCTCCAAAAATGAAACTAGGTCTGTGACAATAAGTACGAGGCATTGTGTGATGTAAAAAAAGAGGTGAACGCGATGCACCCGAACATCAGTTTAAAGCCATGAGTTATGGAACTGATTTTTCGTGGTACAGTTTTTATACCAGAACGTGGCTAATCCAGTCTGCAGCCATGGGGTTTATCTCCTCGGCAGAGGTTTCGACATCTCCATTAGGGCTTGTCGATAATTTATGATTCTTATTGTCGATTAACGCTGGGGTGAAAAAAGTGAGTCGCACGTGTAAAAAAGGGAGTGTGTGTATATGTGTATGTGTATCACACTCGCGCTGCAGCACAAAAGGGCACGCGACACTTTTTAGTCTAGATCGGAGAGAGAAAGAGAGAGAGAGAGAAGCAGTCGAGGGGGTGGCGGTGGCGGTGCCGCACGTTTTCACGTTTATACGATCTATACATGTATATATATTGTCGCGTGCGAGCGTGTAACCCCATCTGATTCATCGGATCCGTACTAATGACACGACTATTTGACGTTTAGCTCGGGACCCGAGGTTGTTTATACGTATATCTCTTATTGCTCTCTAGATGCATTCACATGCAGCTTTGCTAGTCACGCATTTGTATTATATATAGGTTATAGGTATATATGTATACTTATATGTGATGTACACATATGCGAGACGATATTCGAAGATCCCCTAATTTCTTATTCGTGTCGATATATTCAAATTTATTTAAAATATGTTCTATTTTTCTTTTTCTATCGTCATTCGTTTTATGTACTATTTATAATGTACATAAAATACATTTGAATTAACGCTAGAAGCACACATCCGCTTAGAAAAAAAAGTATTTAATATTTAATAAAGACTCTTTGAAAAAGGCGATCATTATCTTGAGTAGGCGTTAATCGTTCTAGTATCATCGCGTATTGTATTCAACTACAGGATGTCACACATTCACATGTGCGCATACGTATGCATGGAAGACGTGTGACTGAAAAGTGTGGTGCATCTGAAAAGGCGTACTAAGGGAACTATTATTTTCCGTTACTTTTTCCCATGTAAAGACCAACTGACTTGGCCGCAGGGGGTGTCCCAAGTGGATCCCACCTGTTGACTTTCTGCAGCGCTCGAGTAAGCGAACGAGACTCTGCCCTGGGACTATGTTCTTATTCCTGTAAGATTAGCATAATTTTTCGAACCATGTGGTATACTTGCATCGTAACATTATGGGAATGTTGCTAATTTTTTTCCTTTCTCTTAACGATCCTCGGTGTTGGACGTTAACTTTAACATCGAATCTAAAGGATCTTCATGCTTATATATAGTGAAAATAAAATATACAGATTGTTTTTCACTCAGTTTCAATTATAACGGATCGTACAGTTTTAATCAGTATTATTATCTCATGTTAGAATCACGGCAAAACAATGCACGTAACCAAAAACGAATGCTTCTTCCTCATATAATACGATCACTTTCACTTTCACTTTTTTGCCCCCAAGGGGACCATCAACCTCGACCGCAATAGCAATCTGCTTACTATCTTTGCGAGAAATTGCTTGTGGCTCAGTCGCGCGAAAATACATCATATGATTATACATATACTTTCTACACAGGGGGGCATTAAGTGAAAAAGTTAAAGTTGCGACTTGACTTGTGTAACAGGCGCTGCCCAGTTCCCATGAAGGACCGTTGGGGGTAAGTAACCGTCATATGGCGGTAAAGGAGGCAAGTGCAGCGTTGGGAGATTTAAATAACCGTTGGATTGAAAGCTACGTCCACAAGGACTTCCCTCTTATACCTATATAGCCAGCCTACTACCAACAAACGGGGCTAATTTCACCGAATTCGTTGTAGTAGGGTATATGCGCTACGTGGGTGCTTGATTTTTTTTCATTCAACGTATAACGTACGTCCAGTGTGGAGGATTCGTTGATGTTTGCGCTGCTGATTCGTGTGATTCATGCGCACCTGATGCAAACGAAAATCATAGCAAAATGATGTTTCGTTATATTTATAACACATGTTCAATTCTATATCCGTGAATGTGCAATGAATTCGAAGTAAAAATACATAAAATATGAATAAACCGTATAGTTAAGAAAAAAAGCAGACGAAGGGCTCGGTAAGCCAAGAGGGCTGGTAAATTTTCGCACGATTGTTATTCAAAGCGATCGGTCCGAAACGTTAGCGCCTCTGCCTGGCGGTACGGCATACATAAGCGGCACGCGATGTTAGCGCGCTCACAGCCGTCTGTGGGAAGGTGTAGGAAAGACGAAGCGTTGCGATGGGACACGCAGGACGCGATTCGTAAGTAATGACCCCCCGCTTACGAGCTATCCCTGACTTCCTGATTTTACCTGCAGCCGTGACATTCGTACGAGGGTGGAATCACCTTGCCTCTCTCCATATACATACATATACATACGCAGGTAGATTATACGTATATACAGTACGGCAGGGGGGAAGGGCGGTGACTCTCTCGTTCGACCAATCGTAGCCCTCGAAGTTCCGGTCAGCCGACCCGCGGAGAGACACCACCAAGCGAGAAGGAGATAGGCAGCGGTATCGGCGGCAAAGGTAGTTTGCACCCCCGCCACTGACTACACTCTTCGGCTCTTCTAACTAGAGCATCGCTACCCTCAGCTATTGTCTCTCGCAACGAGTTGTACATCGGATCGCGCTACCGATGAGCTCTCGCAATTCCAGTCAGTTCTCGGAAAGTCCTTGATCGGATTAGGCGCATCCTCTCTTAGTGCTTCGCTTACTCTTCCAAATACTCGGTCGGTTATTAAGCCTATTATCTTCATTCGATTGTTCTTGACTATTTGCCATTTCACTTTTTTTTATTTCAATTTTTTTTACTTACGAAAATTCTCCTTTTTTGCAGCTTCGCAACACAGTAGTGCTTCTCACGCCGACGAGGATAGAGAGGAGGAAGAAGACGCCGAGACAAGGTGTACTGTCTGCGACAAGCCATTCCTCGATATCGAAGTGTAAGTACTTATATATGTTATTTTTGGTATACATACCAGCCTTTACTCATTTAGACTTTAGATTTGAAATCGCATCTACATTGCGCAGAAAGAAATATCTTTGAACGCAAACACTGCTGGTCAAGTGTACTTGCACATCGTTAATAATAAGAAAATAAAAATAATCGCAAGAGCAATTAGTAGAGTCAGATCGAGCTGTCAACTCGAGCTGTCGCGCGACCTTTGTTTTGTCAAACGATCACGTCACTTAGGTAACGAAGTAGTGGTACACCTTAAAAAGACCATACAGTTGCACTATTTTCTCTCTTACACACTCGCCCACACACGCATGTGCGTATGTACGCGCGCAGAGTGAAATCAAGAGTCAAAATCAGAGATGGTCGATTGCGCACACGCTCCTAGCTTATTGTCCCACCGAAGCCCGTGTCTGCGATACTCGAACGTCAATTATTAATTAACCGTATACGCGCGCGAGTTCTCCCTCTCTTTTTCACTGATTTTAGTCGAGGGGAATTGCGTTATCCGCATTTGGAATCTCAATGAGCGCGCGTATACGCACAATCACGCGAGCCTTATTCCTATATACCATTTCAAGTCGCGCGGGCGCGTGCAAGGGGTGAAGAGCGTTTAGAGCGTTGAGTTTATTACTGAAGGTTGGACACTGATTTCTTCGCTTGATCGTTGTTGACTTTTTGGCTTTTCTCACGCTTGAGTATTATATACGCAAAGCATTGATTTTACTGTGGGCGTCAGTGCTACGTCGCTTTGAGGGAGAAGAAATTTCTGTATTAAGAAACGATCGATTGCTCGATCAATTTTTCGACAATTTTAAATTTAATTAAAATCGGAAAAGCCGACGTTTTGGTCTTGAAAAGCCGACAATATTTACCCTGTATATTTGGGATACAAAGAGTGCAGGATAGCCTCGTTCCGAATGATCGTTCCGAAAATGTTGGGTTCTACATAAACAGAGCTGGTTAATGAAGCGTAACAATGCCAAGCTGACGTGACTTATATGTCGTTTGACACCCTCGCGAAGTAATTCGATGCGATGCGCCGAACAATAACGATGAGCAGTCGAGTGCTTCAATTTTGTGCCAGACCGATAACTCGTAAAACCAATTGTTCTCTCTTGTATAGGTAGGTGTATGTGCACGCGTGCGGTAGATTTTCTGATTAGACTCTGTATAAAGACTGACCGTCACGCTTTTTACCTTCTATAGAATTTCGTGAAAAGGGGGCTTTGCCAATTATTTGAAACGTTTTGAGCTCTAGACTAAATTTCATTGATATTACACTTAAATTACATTGCAGCGTTTCGAATACGCAGACGATTGATTTTATTTGCTCGTTCGAATGATGCTACATCGTTCATGTTCATGCTCATGCTCATGATCATATCAATATTCCCTTATTAATGAAACTATCAGTCAATTAAATGCAAAGCAATGTACCTTTTTTGGGTGATAGCTGTCCTTAAAATTACTTGCGAGGCTCAAATTTTTGGAACGACAGAGCTTTTCCACGAGGTTGTAACTGATACATGGCTAAAGTCGTTCGCGTACTCGATTGTCGTACCGTCGTCGCCTTACTCGTCGTTGAGCAACAGTCACTTGAACAAAATCTTAGCGGAGGCGATAATTCCTCTCTAATTTTTCCCCTCTGATTTTTGTCACAGGCTCAATAATCACTTGGTCATCTGCCATCGATACCCACCCCGTGAGCACTGCTGTTCCAGCTGTCCCAGTGGATACGCCTGGCGACCTCTACTAGTCCGTCACAGGGCCATAGTCCACGGAGACGTTCGCAAGTACCCTTGTGAAAATTGCCCTAAGGTATGTAGGAGCTGCCCAGTAAAGCATGGCCCGTCTGAACCCCAATCTCGTGTATTGAGCCCCACCTATTCAAATTTTCGCTAATAGCCGGACGACCCGCAGGTTTTCACGGATCCTTCGAACCTTCAAAGACACATCCGGGCGCACCACGTCGGAGCCCGCAGCCACGCCTGTACCGAGTGCGGAAAAACTTTTGCTACGAGCTCAGGATTGAAGCAGCATACTCACATCCACAGCAGCGTCAAACCTTTCCAGTGCGAAGTCTGCTTCAAGGCCTACACTCAGTTCTCGAATCTCTGCCGGCACAAGCGCATGCACATCAAATGCCGCACGCGGATTGCCTGCCCCAAGTGCAGATCCCTCTTCAATACCGTCACTTCGCTCTCGAAGCACAAACGCTTCTGTGACCCGAGTGCTCCACCGCAAACCAGTCAAGGAGTCAACATGTCGCAGCCCCAACCCCAACCCAATCCCTTCCTCTTTCCACACCAACCGCTCAGCTTTTATCCACCAACTCTTAACAGCATCTACCGGACCTCGTTCTTTCGCGGACCTGGTAATCTCCTTGGGTTATCGATGGTCTTCCCGCCTAAGAATCGTGCCGAGGAGGTACTGGAGCAGCAACAGCAGCAGCAACGACAACAACAACCGCGTCCCGAGAGTCCCAGTAGACAAGAGAGGTTATCTCCACCTCGAGCGGCACTTCCCCCCATGGAGTCGACGAGCCAGCAAATGCACGTTGCCAGTAAGGTCTCACCATCCACCGCAGAGGAGGCCACATCCAGTCTGAGGCCCTCGCCAGCTCGTCCATCACTGGCATCTCTGCAGTCAGAGTCTGAAGAGCCGGCTAGTCCCAAGCAGAGATCTAAGACTCACTCGAATAAACGTCGCCATGACTCAGAGGCCGACGCCGAAGAGCAACAAAGCGATTCTGGTTCCGAACAGCCGCTTGACCTAAGTGTCAAGACCAAACGCAGGAGGACCCGTGAGCCGGAGTCCAGTGGCAGTCTAGAGGTGGAGAGCCTCGAAACGAGCCGAGGTGAACAGTCAGAGCCAGAGCCGCTGCCAGAAAAACGTCGACTAGAGTTTTCACCGGTGCAGTCGGTTCCCGAGGACTTGGCGACCAGCCCTCAATCCCATTCACGACCCTCCAGTAGACTCAAAATAGAGAGGAAGGAGAGTCTCTCCAGTCCCGTGATGAGAAGCAGCTTACAGGTAGCTCCGTCCGTGAGCCCTCAGCAGCCGCAGCCGCAGCAGCAGCCGCAGCAGCACCAGCAGCAACAGCCTCCGCAACAGCAGCAACAACAGCCCGAGCGCACACCGCCACATATGGCTTATCCCAGACCCATTCATCCGCTCTTCCTCGAGTCCATGTACCGCAACCCCTCGAATCCGTTCCCCAGCTTCCCGACTAACCCAGCTGAGCACCGTCTGCTCCAACCCATGCCATCGTTCAGTGCTGCCAGTCGTGGCCTACCTTTCCTAGGGCCCCTTATCAATGGACTAGGCGGACCTCGAACCAGTAATGCCGGCTACGACGTTCTGGCACGTCCCTCCATCGCCGGATTTCCCGGCGTCAAATCCTTTCCCGACGCCGTGATGGCTCCTCATCAACAGGGAGCTTTCGCCGGTCACAACCACGGCAAAATCAAGGATCGCTACTCGTGCAAGTTCTGCGGTAAGAACTTCCCGAGATCGGCTAATCTGACGCGGCACTTGCGCACCCATACAGGCGAGCAGCCGTACAAGTGCAAGTACTGCGAGCGCAGCTTCAGTATCTCGAGCAACCTGCAGCGTCACGTGCGCAACATTCACGACAAGCAACGTCCCTTCAAGTGTCCCATGTGCGAGCGCTGTTTTGGCCAACAGACGAACCTCGATCGGCACCTTAAGAAACACGAGGCTGACGACGGCAGCGGTGTCGTCTCCGTAGCCGACTCTGCCGATAGCAGCAACGAGAACGAGCGCGAGGAAAGCTCGACGTACTTCGACGAAATACGCTCCTTCATGGGCAAAGTTACGTACGGTGGCGCCGATTCCTCCTACGCTTTGCCACCTCATCACCCAGCATATCTACCTAGCCGACTCCGGGAAGTCCACGATGCTCGGGACCTCGTCGACACCAGTCTCCAGTTGGCTAAGAGCAAGTACGACGACGACGAGGACAGCGAGGACAGAATCTCGCCGAACGACGGCTCATCGTCCGTCGATCCAAAGGAGTCGTCGCCCCCCTCGCGCTTCGATCTTAAGCTCAGCGGCAAGCGGGAGCTGCTGAACAACAACACCGCTGAGCCAGTGATCGAGATCTCGACATAGTCGAGACGAGGGTGGCCGTTCTTCCGGCCTCCGCGGCGTTGAGCGCCGATACTGTGCTTGTCGCTTTTCCTCTTATCTCTCTCCCTTGTTGACCTTGTATTCTCTTTTGCGGATTCGATATATAGTCACGCAGAAGTGCCAGACTATAATTAGTCCGTATATGCACTACTACGAGCGCACACTCTACTGTGGATATTTGGATATTATACGCAGACTGCACGCATTGTTGCACGCACGGGACATTCAAGTTGGCGCCTTAACACTCTTTTTTTCTCTATCTCACTCTCTACCCTTGTATTTCACTCTATCTCTATCTCTCTCTTTTTGCGACGTGTAAAAACGATGTCGAGTCCGCAACTTATTATAATATATTATACCCACAAGGTGGAGTACGGAGAGGAACGCTCGAACTTTCGAGTATTATTTATGATATTTAATGTTAACTGTATATTGATAATTTGACAGGGCGAATTCGTTGTTGATTAAAAACAAAATGAATTAAGATTCCTTCCTGATTAGAGCGACTACATAAGTTCATTTGTTATTCGCGGGAGTGACTCTCGGTGATATGATAAATAAAAGAAAAATGAATATTAAACAAGGCAGGAGGGATTACGTTGGCTGAGCGAATTGTTGTTCGAAATTAACTTAGTCAAGTGAAGCCAAAGCATCGGGTGTGGATAATTAAGTAGTGAGGATATTCATGAGAAAGAATGTAATTATCTAAGCGATTAGTAATCAACGACAGCGGAGTGTACAAATCTTTACTTTAAGCGATACATATATAAATGACGTTTGTAAAAAGTCCACATAATTTCTAATGATCATTAAAAAATACATCATATACATATATAGCGAAATGTGAATATTATTTGAAAGAAAATAAAAATTAAAAAGCGTAGAAAGTGTTAAATTTTAGCAATGTAAATGTCACTTTAATCATCTTGCAATTGTTTGGTGCAACTTGTGAATTGTGATTTGCAACTATGTAATAGTTGCACTTTTCCAGAACAATAAGCAGCATCAAAATTATTCTATGTAACTATACAATAATAGACAAGTTAAGAAATTTGACAATTAAGAATAATACAATTTTGTTTACAATCCTTTTGCTAAAAGTGATATAAGTGAGATTGCACACGTTTTTACATAAAAAATATCAAATTCTACAAGTATGTACATGTCTCTAAATAGCTCTTTATCTCTTTTCCGTAGCCGATATATTCTTGCGGTTTACGTAAGCGTATAATTACAGTTATAACAATTATATAGTAAATATAATTATAAATATTGTATAGAAACCAGCTCAATAATACATTAATTGCTATTAAAAACTCATACGAGTGTATTCTTTATTCGTCCATTAATATCGAATAGTACCAATTTTCTTACGGAATTTTCTTGTGTACAATAGTACAATTCGTGAATTACGGAACGTTTTCACTCTCCAACATCACAGTGGCTATCCAATGTTATCGAGTGCTATCGTGTGAAAATCGAGTAAATTTCTGCTCGTCTACACCTTGGTCGGTAAAATCACTTAATAGTAATTAATTCGGGAAACGTGTTCTTTACTAACGTTTTTATAAAGTTATTTTCACCCTAAACAATTGCATTAGTTTTTCATTTATTTTACTTGCATACGTTCAATAGAATAACAAATTTATCGCAGACAATAGAAAACTGCGTCGGTATCAATAACAATGTTGATAATGTTCTACTGCCGCAACAGTCGGTAAAGCGAACACCGTTAACCACACCTAGCTCAACGATATATTGGAAAGTTCTGCAGGTAAGCACCAGGTGACTCTTGATATCGCTTCCTAAGCAAGGACCGGTACATTAAGATCGAGCGTGAAGCCCGCCGGCATATTCGCGCACGTCTCTCAAAATGAAAATTTATGTACCGCTCTCCCATGTAAGGCATCGCTTATTATCAGTCCTCGGCTCACTAGATAATTTGTTCAAATGACTCATCGTTTACCATCCAACAATCGCCTCTCCTAAATTTCTCACTGATGCATATATATATATAGTTTTACACAACGGCCGCGCGCATTGTTTCTCATCGTAACGTACAGTAAGATTCTAAAATTTCTATAAAAGCTGCGGCATCGGGCTTCCTAATTAACGCGCAGAATCTCCGAATCTTCCGACGAATTTCTATTCGGTTCTATAGGTATATTCGTAAAAGTGCGTAATCACTTCACACTCGTATTTTATCTGCGAAATATATTTTACGTATACATATGTATACACATAGATAGAGGCCATAGCTCAGAAGAAATGCGCAACTCCGCATATACACCGAGGAATTTAAAGAATCGACCGGGCGATAGTTAACAAAAGAGCGTATCTTAACTTTCGCGTTGCCTATACAACATAGCTCGAACGCGCCCGAGATCGACTCTCGATGAGGCAATATTCAACGCGCGAACGAACATTATTGCCAACGGTAACGTTGACAAAAAACCACCGGCGAGCTAATCACGAAATTCCAGCGCGCGCGTTCGGGAAATCGCGCGTCCGCCTCGCGCTCGCTCGTTCGCTCGCTCGCGCCCGAGTATATATAGCGCCATTTAGAAAGTGGAAAAAATCAATCTTTGCAGAGAGTAATAGTGCGACGCCTTCGCGTACGCGGATTCTTTTTTTTTATCATTATAGTTATTTACAGCGCTTATCGGTCAATGCGTACTTTTCCAATGGTCACATGTATATATTATACAAGCGTGTAACGATCACCGACGTTATCGACGTATACCGGTAATTAATTATACCAGGGTAACTGATGCCGCGTTTCTTCGATTTTTCCAACCGATAAGCATTTGAAAATTGCGATTCGCGGAAATATATTAATGCACGTATGTATATGAATTACCCTACCGCTAAAAATATATCGATTATGGTTAAAAATCGATCTGAAAATGCGTACGCGCACACTCGCTCATATATATATATATATATACATATATATATATATTTCTGAATAGAGCATAGGAGTGATAGTGTAGTTCTTACAGTTCTGTCGGTAAGATGATAGATCGTCGTTCGTTGGAGAAAATCGAAAGCACCTGTCGAAGAGCTGTGCTCTATCTATATATATATAATACGGGATCGCAAGTAGGAGGAAAAGCGACGGTGAAATAGGCGAGCGTGCAGTTATAAAAAAAAGGATAAGATTAGGAAAAGTGAACGTCTCGAGACGAGCAGGAAACAGCTCCACTATTTTCATATTTTTTTCTCTCTCTCTCTCTCTCTCTCTCTCTCCCTGCACTATCTCTCTCGCTCTATTTCTCTCTTTAAGACGGTTTTTAATTTTTCTCATCGATTATTACTCAGGGTGGTTAATTACAGTGTAGGTATCGAGCACGTAAGCGTCTCGTTTGCCGCAACCGCGGAGAGTAGCGTCGTGAAAATTAGCGTAAAGTTGACTGGACTTACCGGCTATAGAAAAAAAGAAAATGCATATATCTATAGATACACGCATATGCGTAAGCATACACGTACATATATTACTCGGATAACACATGGAGAGCAACTAGGGAGAGAGAGAGAGAGAGAGAGAGAGAGAGAGAGAGAGAGAGAGAGAGAAACCAAGCTTGGCTTTTTTACACAAGCCGGGCACTCGCCTAGTCGCGTCTCCTTTCATTTCAACGCATGGTCGCGCACAACCACTCGGCTAGCTCGCCAACACACCCACTAATCTCTTTTCATAGACTTTTCTCCCTTCTCTTATACAGAGCTGCTGCTGCTGCTGCTGCTGTTGCCGCGGTTGCTCTGTGGACTCGTTCTAATCGCGTTCGGATCGGTTGCCTTTCCGTCGTTGTCGTCGTCATGATGCTTCCTCAACTATAGGCCTTTCGAAAGTGAATTCGCCCCCTGCACTTATAATATATATTTGTACACAACATGTAGATGTATTGCATTGCAGCTACGCCAACTTTCACGTATCCACAATTTGAAGAAATAGCTTATCACCGCGCGGAGTTATACGTCGCTGAGCTACTCATCCACGAGAACATCTTGCGAGTATATATATAAAATATATATATATATATATATATATATATATATATATATATATATATATAGAACAAGTGAAACGAGGCGTGAAAAAAAATGCATTCGCCGCACCGTGAAAATTGCCGGCGTTTATGAATAATAGTGGGAGAGATGCCAAGCTCTTTTTATTATTATTATTATACAAGGTAGAAGACAATGGCCCCCGCGGAGTTTTTTCCCACGTGGAGTAGGCAGCGCGATGTTCCGTCCCGTTTTGTCGTCGTTAGCTTGGCGCGTGTCTTCTTATAACACACCCGAGTTGCTTGCGGAACTCGACGAAGCAGCCTACTGCAATAAAACTCCTCAATGAGGAAGTTCTCGCCTCGCGTACTCGTGAGCTCTAGAGCGCCTTATGAATTCGCTAAACTGGCAAGTGCTACCGTTTTCTCGGCTCCCCGAGCTAGCTCTCTCGGGAGCGAGCGCGACTTTTCCTTCGCTCATGTAAATTTTACTGTGATGGGGCCTTACCTCGACTACTAACTCAAAGCGGATGAAACTCGCGCGCAATAAAAGAGCGGCCACTTTTTTTTGCCCCGCTCTGAGAGGGGCCGCTACCGCCGCCGCTGTGTATAACCGCAGGATCGAGAGGATGGTAATTTGTACCGAAGCTGATGAAAGTGAGTCTTGAAATTTGGCTGTTGCTGCTGCTGCTACTGCTGTTGCTCTCGTTTTACTGTACTGCGCGCTGACCGAAGGAATGTATGCATATGCATTCGAGTTTTATGCGCTGCTTAGAAGCTGCAAGACAGTTTTAAGTGAGGTTCGGCTATATGTATACACTATACACGTATACGGGCTTGTTCGAAAAAAAATTTCAAAATATTTTCTCTCTCTCACTGTTGCTCGGATTCCCGAAAAAAACAATCCCCCGCCGAGAGATTTCTTAATTGAGCAATACAATCTTGTATATAGCTATATATACAAGATTATACATATACACACACACACACACATATATATATATATATATGTATACGAAACATGCGTAGAGATTTTTTGTGGCGAGTGAGCGGCATTGCGGTTGATCAAACCGGCGGCTCCTGCTGCTGTACACTGCTACTGCAGAAACGCCAGAGTCATCGACGACAAAATACCGTTTTACAAGAAATGTGTGGTGAATCGACATGTGTTTTATTGCCGGATTACAGGCCATTAAAAAATTTAACATATAGCGCCAATTCCAGTCGAAAGTGCGTATTATATGTATATACACGCACGCAACCGATGGTGATCGGCTTCCGTACGGCTGTTAATTGGAATATCGATCTCTTTTCTTTTGTCACTTCTTTTTATCGACAACTCGCACTTTCAATTTATAAATTCATAATTGTTTTTCTCCCTCTTATACATAGGAATACTATCGTCATTAACGAGATTGAAACATCATCGCGGAATTCAATTAAAAAGCTATCAATCAAATCTTACTGACTATGTATGTCTATAATATACTTATACACATATATATGTATAACTGATTTGTTTTTTCCACTCGAACAGTGCGATCCTTAAATATATTCATCGAATCGAATGAAAGACCAGCGGCTCCACCGAGAGTTTCACCTAAACGCGATATAAACGCTCTTTCAGAACGTGTAATGAGAAATAATTATTTCATTGCGCACAACGTAACGGGAGGGTAATACAGCCAGGAGTAAGCAACAAAATCGCGTATAATACGAATTCCACCACCGCCGCTTCGCACAATCCCTCCGCGCAGTAATCGGGCTTGTAATCAGCAATCGGGTTCTACTTGACCCCATAAACTATCGGTTTCATTACTTGCGGCTCGCGCGCGCGTACATTTCATTAGTCCGAGAGCTACTTCTAAACGAGAAAGAGAGGGAGAGAGAGAGAGAGAGAATAGTGATAGCGCTATAGCTATATGAACAGGCCCTTTAACGCGGCGCCGCACGATCCTATCTCCGCGATCTAACGATGCAATACCTACAGCTATATAAGAGTTAGTTTATATGCATATATATATAGGAAAGATCATTGCACGGATAGGACTATATGTATAGATATAGCTGTGCGTCCAAAGCACGCACTGACGCTTCGGGAGTGGTTCGCGTGCGCGCGAGTTCGTAATTTCTTTTCTCTTTTCCTCTTATGCTGTGTATATGCGCGCACTGCAGCTGACTCCGAGAGAGGCGGCATTTCAAGGATTTTGTACGCGCGGCAGCGACTTTCGTTCCGGTGTATATAGGCAAGCAAGCGCTATATACTCCGCTCCACGATGCCCCGTGCTCTGCGCGCGCGAATACACTTATACGACCACACCTTCGTAATCGCGCGCCACCGCCGCCGCCGCCGCCGCCGCCGCGAAAAGACGCGACATTTAAAGGATTTTCAGCGCTGTTGCGACGATATTTATTTTGAAAAAATCAACCTTGTAACATATATACCTATGCATTACGTTAGTCCTTCGTTGATAGCTTGCTTATCAGTATTTTAAATAATCTTTTTTTTTCCTCGTTCGGACTTGTATATTTTTCTTTATTTCTTTAACGACGATTTCGAATGGCGAGAAACAAGGTGACGATAATGTGCGAGCATACATGCTTTTTAGACAGTTCGTATGTTCGGTGTGTATGCAAATCATCTTTACGATCATAATTCATATACTCATAATTACGCGAGACAGGATGATTTGTTTTTTTTTGTTTTTGATGCACTAACCGAGAGATCGGTATAATAATTGTCGGTATAAATAAAATCTAGAGAAATATATATAGAACTAGAGCATCAAGAAGGGAACAAGCACGATTGTACTTTTTGTTTACCCTCTAAGTAGTATAAACATAGCGGTCTTGCAGTTAGCTCTCTATGCAGAGAGTATGAGAGAGATAGAGAATAGAGCAAGAGGCAGCATCTCCCTCTTCCTCTCTTTGTTTCTCTCTCTCTCTCTCTCTCTATCGTGTAAGTAGAAAGACGAACGACGGAGAGCTGCTGAACTGGGCGTGGTCGCGCCGGTTTATGTAAGGCACATACGTTTTTTCGTCACCCGTGCACGGTCCTCCACTACTCCCGCGCGCTCACGCTCGTCTTTTTGCTCCTATACGCTATAGAAACGGCTTTCGTTCTCTCTTGCTCGCGCTCCTAATGCATGCGCACCTTTCCTGCTCTAATCCTTTCTAAACGTATCCTCTGTCTGACTCTCCGCTGGATACGGCGTAGTAGTATCCACTCGCACTGTACACTCAGCATCCTTTTTCTCTCTTTTCTGCTCCTTATCGTTCGTGTGTGCACATATAGATGTGTATATACATATATGTGTGTGTGCCTCCGCTGGAGTAGTTGTGTTTTAGAAGAGAGTCGAACACGGCCGATACGCGATCCCTTGACATTTTCGCGTGCCTCGCGATATCGATCAATACCCTTGCATACGAGGACAGGGAGAGAGAAAGAGAGACACGCGACGCGCGCTGTATGCATAGAGACAGTTCCGTCATCCGATACGGAAAAAGCTCGGGTTCTTCGCGACTGCCGCATGCAAATCTTACGATTTCTCGTAATTTCTCTGTGACGTCGGTGCATAAACGGTTTATTTGCCAGCTAATATACTTTAATGCGCTCGTGCGATTATATATGATTATATAAATAAAATCGATTCAGTTTATATTACATACATATCCGTGTTGATCATCCGCATTCATACTCATTATACATTATATACTCATCATTCGCGTGATCACCTCAGCCCAGAAACGCACTTTTATCGAAACCCGTTTCGCACCGATAGAAATCGTGTCGGTGGCTGGGTCGACGCATATATATATATATATATATATACCGATCATCTGACTCTCTTCTTCTTTGATGCAATGATTAATAGAAGTCGATCGCTCGCGCACGCGCGCGGCTTTCTTCTTTTCTCGTACAGGTTCGTGTACAAACGCGTATTTAGTTTTATTACAAGTATAGTAGTATCACGCGCTGAGCGTCCGAAGCTCCGTTGCTGTCGCCATAGCCTATGAGCCGTTACGAGGCACATTATTCCAATCTATCGAACGCCGTCGCTGCCGCCACTGCGTAACAAACCGAAAGTCAAGCTTTCCGCGAGTAAGTATAAGTATAGTGTCTGTATATATAGGTACACGACCTCGAGCTATCAGTAAGTACGGCTCAATCGTGTGCTATCGGATACTATACTTGCGCAAACTGTAATTCATTGCGAGGCGGAGGTGGACGTACTGGAGCGCTAGTTATTATATATATGTGTTGTACACTCGACGCGTACATGTATATATATATATAACGTTGACAGAGGGAGATTAATCAAATATTCGAGGCAATTACGACTGCGCGTTCTGCGAGAGCAAATTAAAATGTGCGTGAGTCATTCTTGACTATGTATATTGCGCTTATCGGGGGAGACAAGATGCACTTTCTATTTTGCGCGCTAGAAAATTGATAGTCCAAGTATAGGTTTCGAGTGTATCGCGGCGCGTGCTCGCAAGCACGTAGATAAGAGTGTCATATCTAAGAATTGAGACATGTTTCTGTATAGCTTACGCAATGTTAATAATAATAATCGATCGAATAACAGCGAATCTAGCATCAATATACATATATTCTATTTTCCAAGTCTATCGTAATAGTTTCTAGAAAGAAAGAAAAGATATAGAGAGAATAGTCACTTTATCTATTTTCTCCGCGTGCATTTTCACACACATTCAACATTTCTCTTTGCCTCAAAACAAACCCATATAAACGCTTTTTTAACAATATCAGCAATAAACGCCATCTTCATAGCCACAACCTATATATATATATATATGTGTGTGTGTATGCAATCATATACATATACGCATGTAATCACGCTCGAGTCTTATTGCTTGCAAGATCCCATCGGTGCACGAATTCGTATACATATTTACGTACAAGCACTTGCGCACGTAAACAAAACGTAGCTTATCTATACATACAGATACACAAATGTACTTACTTATATATTCAAAAATAAAGAGAGTCATGAGGGAGGGGGGGGGGGGGGTTACGGGCTCGTCCACATACGTAACTCGCGAGTTGCACGAAGATCGCGTGGAGTATATCGTTACATATATATATATATATAGGGAGAGAGAAGTTCATCGATGAGTATTCGCTCTCTCTTTCTTTCTTTCTCGAGAGACTATCGAACTCTCCTTTGTGGGAAAAGCATAAATCAACGGCGGACGCACGAGAAATCTAATGTGGGAAAAGCAGAATATCCCTGTCGTCGAGAGACAGTTGGATTGCGCTGAGATAAAGGGAAGATCGCGTAATAGGACTATGCCACTATACTGCGGTAGAGGAGATTAATGCAGACCATAGATCGATCGGCTTTTTTATGAAGCTTCTAAAGAGGGGCTATCGAGACTTCTCTATACCTATGTAGGTATAACTCTAAGCGCCTGACACGTTCGATATAAGACTTGCTCTTGAGCTTTTATGTAAGTTACATACACTAAGCATGTATATTGTTCGCTGCCCGCGACACACACTTATTAAGTTACAGACCTTTCCGAGAGCATCGACGTGAGATGATACTATACTCGTAAGGTATTTTAATTTTTTATTAGTCGATTATGATCGATTGCCATTGATTGATTGATCGACTGATTGATTGGTGATTGTGCTGTTATGAGAATTATACACAGACAGCACGGCACTTATGGGGATTTTTTATTGCGGAAAATTAAACAATAATCAGTCGATACCAAAATGATTTTTCTTGCGTAAAGTACGGCTGTGCGATTCGATGTCGCAACATTACATTATAAAGCACCATGCGCTTCTTGCGAAGCATCTTTCCTATTCGCGCGCAATAATAAACGTCGACTACAAAGCTCTAAATCATTATCACCGTCGAAAGAGACATGAGTAACGACGCTCTTATCATATACACCTCTGCCACCTCGTATACAGCTGTATATATGTAGAACATCGCGCAATCTAATGCAACTCATCGATGACTCATCTGATTTTTCATCTCAACTGTGTGCGCGCATCCATATTCATGAGTCCCACCGAAGACTAGCTCTCAATAATTAATGACACGTCTACGAGTATTATTGAAATCACAGGAGCATCTTGAGCGGGACTAACACGCGCTTAAATTCCAATTAACATATTGCAATATTCTACGTCGTGGCTAGCTTATATTCGACTTATATTATCTCGAGGAAGTCAATAATACAGCATAATAGTCGAGTATCGTCGACTGTATATATACATACGCATATATATGTTTTCATTCATAAGAATTCTAAATGGGCAGCACGCACACATTTTCGTATATGCACCATCGCGCGTTTGGTTCACATGTAACTTTACATAATCCATTCTAATAGGTGGTGTATCGGCGAAGAGCCATTATTGCGAGTATACGCAAGCTATCGAATTAACAGGAATTTGCTCAAGAGAGAGAGAGAGAATCACAAACCGATTCTCTGTACGTAACATACGTATACACTTATACATGCAAAATTCACGTACAAATGAAGCTAAAACTTTTATGCAAAACCAGTTGTATGTATATATGTTTTTATTGAGAATGTCGATTAGTCTCGCATAACTTGCAACAGTAGGGGTTATGGCCAGAAGTTATATCTTCCCTCTTTATCCATTAAGAAGACACGACGCGATGTTCACACGCTCTCCGCACTCTTTTAATGTCGAATAGCTTGAATATACATATATGCGAGCACTACTATAGCGCACAGATAATACGATCATAGATGAAGCTGCTACCGCTGCTGCTGTCGTTGTTGCGCTTTGCGTCTTATGTTTATTTAATACATGGGAGCGGATGCATGTTAGGCGATTTCTTACGTAACGTCCTGGGCGCCGCCGCGAGGATCTGCTTGATGCTGCTGTCTCTTGTAGTGCATACTGAAAGAGAGAGAGAGAAAGAGAGAGTTCTAAGTACAGCTCGTACACTACTCTAGAAGAGCGAGAACTATCTCGAGCGATTAGGTACATTCTCACGATTAACGATGTACTTACGTGTTAATTGTTCCCTTGATATACGTCTTCACACACACACACACACATATATATATCTACAGGCTTGGTAATATTTTATTTATAAAGTAAAATTTATTTTACAAAAAAAAGTCCCTTTTTTATTTTTAGTAAGAAATGCTTCCTTAAAAATTTGAAAATAGACGTAATTGCTAGAATGGGTATAAATGCAGCTTAAAGAACTTTCATGAAAAAAAAAAAATATATATATATAGAGAGAGAGAGAGAGAGATTAAGTAAAAAGGTGTATCAAAGGCGGAAACGCGAGCGTCTACGCAAAAGAAGTCCCCTGATGGCGATCCGTTTATTGACATTCGTGGCGGCGGCGGCGGCGGCGATCGCAGCTTTCTAAAATCCATTCGAGTCGTAATTCTTCCCCTCGTTCGTATACGATTACTTCCGCCCGGGTTTCTCGCTCCGTTCTTCCGCAGAATAAACAATGACCGACTGCCCGAGACGCGCTTGGAGTTATGACAGACTGTAAGTACGCATATACCATAGATATACTCTATCTCGCCCCGCTGGCTCCAGTTCATATAATAATAGGTCCTTATTCATTACATTCGCGTTTGCACGAGTGCGCGATGTGTATGTATACGCATGTACGTGTATAGAGCAGTGAGTCCGCCGCAGTGAAAAATCATTAAGCAAGAGAGGAGTGGACATGCCGCGAGTAGGCTGCGCTCAACTTCTTAAATTCCTCCGTCCTCTTGGAGTATTATGGTATAAGGTATATAGCAACGACTTGCAATAGTGGAGGGGAAGCTGGAGAGAGATTACATAACCGCAGCCTTTTCGCACATGTTATTTTCCGGCGAAGCCGCGAAGTGAAGTGCGGCAGCCCGTTATTATAGAGATCCTGCGAGCGATCTCGAGCGCGTGGAAAAAAACTCTTCTCTCTCTTTCTGTCTTACTCTTCGGTTATCCTGCAGTGACTCGTTTCATTCGCCGTTAATCGAGAGAGCGAGCAGAGAAGAGCTTGGAGGAGAATTTTTTTCCAGACTCATTTCACGCCTATTCTAGAGCGATTATAAAACTTTTCGAAAATTCCGGTGTGCACGCGCGTGCGCTCGCGTTTCATTAATCAGTCCGCAACGATCGAACTTTGATATACATCTACACGATGAAACGAGAAGAAAAAAATTGGCGTGCAGCCTCCGATTTCTTCCTGGAGTGAAAACGCTTTGCGAATAGGAAAAGTGTATATGTATACAAGATCGGCTGTGGCGGCGGCGACGGTACGCTGGACCGCAAGTGCGCACGGAGATGCAGGCCGCGCGTCCGTGTGTTGCTGCTGCTGCTGCTCGGGCGTGGTCGCTCGCTCCGTGGCCATGGAATGCGCTCACTTTCACCGAGAGCTCGCGATCCGATCGCCCCTTCCTCGCTCTATGTATTCTGCAGTTCTCTCTCTTGCTATAGAGCTACGCGTTACTGTGCGCGTGCATCTAGTAGGTTTTTCGCGCACACACACACACACAAATATATATATATATATATGTGCGAAAAACCTACTGTATATGTATATGTATATATATAATCTACGGTGTCTTTGCTCTCGAACTGGTGCTGCTCTGCGCCAAGCCACGGGAGAGGAATGGAGATCACTCGCGAGAGCACGTTTGCGTGATACTCCCTCTATCTACATAGCTGTATGTGCAAATTGTGATGCGAGAGAGGGACACGGCGAAGTGAGACAGAAGGAGAGAGAGAGAGAGAGAGAGAGAGAGAGAGAGAGAGAGAGAGAGACGCGCTGCCCTCAAACCAGACCTACCGGGTGGCGATTGGTAAATTTCAATTCCTGGCTTCTTTTGCCGTTCCGATTTCTTTGAGAATAAAATACTACTTTGCATGTTGCACAGAGGGCTGTTGTACGCAGTACTTTCAATAGTGGAGCAAATTACTTAATTTCCAGGTATTTTATTGGGTCGATGTTACTTACTTTTATTCGACTGCTCGTTACTTTTCTCTTTCGAAAGATTGGTTTGAACGATAATTTTTTTTAATCTCTTTTCTTATCCTTTCTCTTCGATTGACACTTGCCGTTTGATTATGTATGCTGCATATACTTATTAATTCACACTTTTTTATGGTGATTTTCAAAAGCTTTTATACGGTAATAAAACGTTGATTAAGATCAAATAAATGAAAGTAAAAGAAAAGTCCTTTCATTTGAGAAGACAAAATTTTCTCGATTATCAACATTTTGAAAAGTGATACAAAATTTGCTCAAATTCTCTGATGTTTATAGTTTTAATTTATCCCTATAAACATATATATCAGAAATTTGCATTTAAATAATAAATATATAAACCTATAAAGTCGAAAAAAGTTAATGTAACATTTATATAGGAATAACATTTATATAAGGATAACATTTATTTTTACTAAAAATATTTAAATAAATCAATTCTTCTTTAAATAAATCCAATCCGCAAAATTAACTTTTAATACAAATAAATATTAGTTTTGACTTTTAAGTATTTTCTTTCTTTTTTTATTTTTTTTTCTTGTCCTAGATTGCGTACACGTTCTTTAGGCTCATTTTTATAATTTTACGTATTAAATAAACAAAGAAAAATAATTCATCAAAAAATATTTCATCCTATCTTGTTTATTTTTATTTGAAATAGAAGAGCTACGCATATTTTGTTTGAAAAGGTATACGATAGAGGCGTACATAAACATGTTAAGCTGTAAAAACAGAATTTATCGACAGCTCGTGTCGAATTAACCGATTTATAAAGTACGTTTCTCTCGCGACTTATGAGAAAAAAAAAGTGCCTCGTAAAATTTCTCGCTCAACCTTTTCCACGCCTGCTATGTTATAGCGACCGAACGGTATCCGATGGGAAATCTACCGCTTGTTGCGCATCTTTTCTGCATGGGCTAAGCAAATGTATAACATAATATATGCAGTGAAAAGAATGAATAGAAATTGTCGATTCCGAGACAGACTGGCTCGATGCAAAAATGCGTCGCTGGATTAATTTAACGCTGTATATCGGTGTTATGATCCTATTATCAAATATTGATCAAGCTGTGAATCAAAAGATTCAACGCTGTTGAGCTACTTGTTAAGCTTGTCGTTGCATAAATTGTTATTTTTAGAGAATTCTCCAAAATTAAAAGAATACAAGCTCATTTATACATTTTTCCAGCAGACTAAATTTGAACCTCTCCAAAAACTTTTACTTTTACGTAACCATCGCGAGGGACGGACGCGCCTATGCGTCATTTCGCGAGGACTTTATATGCAAATTCGGTGCAAATTTAACCGATGCATCATGTGTTTATTTCTTAACGTGTCATCACTCCTTTCCACGATTAACATGGAACAATGGATTGATGAGCTGAAAACTTACTGATTATGCTAATCGGACATTCATCGGAAAAATATTCTCCAACCTCTTCCTATATATTACATATACACATATATCGTAGTGTTAAAAGCTTGTTCATAACTGTATATAACGACGGCAGCACATCTCGATATCTAACTCGAAATAAAACAAAATAACACGTATAATATATATTATATAGAGACACGTAGAATTATGTCTCACAGAAGCAAAAGTAGTCCATAATGAGGCGGCGACGAGTTGAAAAAATTTTCCAACGGTAAACACGTGCGCATACAGAGAGAGAGAGAGAGAGGGAGAGAGAGATAAGCTCATCTATAAAATGAAAAATCGAGGGTTGTTCAAATCTCTCGAGCTCCTTTATACCAGGACAGTCTACTCTCACGTACGGCGAACTTGCATAAAGTACAAATCGAGCAATTTATCGACTCGTGGTCTCACTGAGCGGCTCTCCGTACCGATTCCGGGTCAAGCAGTCGCCTCTTCTCGCGCGCTACATGGCTTTCGCAAGATGCTGCGTGTATAAACGTATTTATATACCTATACCGGATCGTCGTACTCGTCGTCGTCGTCGTTATATGCTCCACCTTATTATTTCCTTTTGTCCCGTTTCTGCTCACCTATACTCGCGGACATGTACGGAACTCTTATCGATCTGCGCGGACGTTGCGTGTTTTGTATATTGGGGTGGGGACACTTTGTGTTTTCTCGCTTGCGAAACTCAAATGCACACATATATATATATATATAAGAAAAGAAAAATGTACAAGCGCCTTTTTCATATTGAAATGATGAATTAAGGTATAATGTCTATCGCGAATTGGGCGCGTCTCTCTCTCTCTCTTGCTCGTACTCTTCTTTTTTGCGAACGTGTGCAACGCGAGCGAGTGAAAGGAGTCAAAATTGGCTTGTTCGTTTTGCAGGAATCGCACTCACACACATACACACATGGTAAGTGACCGCAAGTAAAAAGGCGCGGCTGAGAAATTTTTTTCGATCTTTAATATTTCTCCAAATTTATCAGGCGCTCTCTTTCAAATATCAAGTGCTTAACGGAATTACATCGATTAAAGAAGCGCTTCGCACGTTATACATGATCGTTAATTATAAATATCAATTAGCTTCTTTCGAATTTTCTTCGGCTTCGATCGATGATTCGTATGAGTTTTTTTTATAATTAAAAAAATAGATCGCGCTGACTGTCGATACGATCAAAATCACGGAAAGAAATCGGAACTCAAGGGACAAGAAAAAAATATTCTGTAACGGAAAAGAGCATGAAAAATTAGAATGCGGCCAATATATCGGTACGCGACGTTTCACGCGAGCTAATTAAACGTAACGAGTCGGTTTAAGGTCTCTCTTTCTCTCTTTAGCTTGGCTTGGGATTTATGCAAGGCTCGGTGAAAGATGCAAACCTACACCCAAAGAACCTGTTCCTCCCCGAGACGTAATTTGGGACGAAGTGAAGAGGCTAAAGGCCAACTCGTTCGTAAGCTCTTTTGATTTAATATACCGATGCGTGCGCGGTTTCGCTCGTTCAATTGAAATGTCAGCGTCAAATGACAGGCCTTTCTTTATTCGCACTCGAAAAAATCAATTCCGCCGTATAGAACCGATTTCTCAATTTCCAACCTGGGCATGGGTGATTTTTCTTTCACTCTGTCTGCTTATCTGTACGTATATACGTATGATCGATAATTTGCCACATCTACAGACGACGTCGGTGGTGCAATAGCGCTCGGAAGACTCAAATACATAGTCATGTCATTATAAATGATATTTCATGCGTATATATATACGTGTCTACGCATTAAAGGGCAAGGGATAGAAGATAATTAGAAAAGATCGATTTCTAAAGACAAAGTTTGGATTGACTTTTAATTAACGAGCTGCCCGCTGTTAATGCTCGTTCATAATGCTATTGCTTAACAATCGAACTGAATCTCCTGTATGACTTGCGTTATGTATGTTATATATACATATTTTTTTTCTTCAAGGCTCGATTAAAGTATATAATGTATAAAACAATCGAGAACCACGCCATGTACATACTTTCTAAGGGATTATGTACGATGACGTTTTCGTACTGCTTTAAACGTCCGATTATTATATACCGACAATACACATTTCGCGAAACTGCTACAAAATGCGCGCGTTTTCTAAAAATAAAAAAAGGATTCCCCTTTCACTCGATCCGCTGCGTTTTGCTTCGAGACATTTTTGCTCCCTCTCTCTCTCTCTCTCTCTCTCTCTCTCTTTCGTACCAGGACGACAATCATGCGATACTTCGAAAAATAAAAGCATTTATATTGCTCAAGTTTTAACGAGTGCGATTTATTTGTATAACCATTCCATTTCGAATATAATAATCGGACAATATTGTGCGAAGAGCAAAAAAATATTCACGATGGTTACCATTTTCTCTTATATACATACATATATAGAGACGCACGCTTGTAAAATGTATATATAACCACTTTGAACATTAAATTGGATAATTGCCAGGTACTTTACAGCAGCGTACGAAAGTTGACACGAGAACGAAGCTTTTGATTTTGATTTTTCGAAAATTGGATTCTCGGACTGAGGCGTAAAGGCGCGCCGTGGGATGTTGCGGTACCGTTATCATCGCTCGGAGCATAGCAGCATCTTCTCTCTCTCTCTCCGCACGACCTAGTGTTATAATAATCATTGTAGGAAGCCAGATAAAAGCGGTCAGTAGCTCCTTTTTCTTACTCTCTGGAATGTGGGAAGCGTCGACTATAACGTCCCCTCTGTATCCAACACGGGTATGTGCACACGTATACACGTAGAGATTATATCTAGGTTGTCTTCTATACACAAGTTTCCCACGAAGATATAGCGAAATTCGTCGCGAATAATTAATAACGATATTACTTTCTACGGCGAATTCTTCGCTATATATCTAAACGATCAATCATCGCTCACAGGCGTTTATTTCTTTATTAATTTCGTCGATCGCGAAAATCGCTTTTTTTTCTTCTCGTCGTATAAGTTTTTCACGGTCCTGATAATCGTGGCGGCGGTGGTGGCGGTGCCGGCGGTGGCGGCGGTGGCGGCGGCGACCAGTAAATCAAAACGCGCGCTATTACCTTAATATGCGAGAAAGAATATTATGGACATATATCGGGCGTCGTATATCACTCGTTGAACTTATAGCTTCTTTTGCGCTCGCGCGTATACGTTGCGTCAGCGAAGCTGCCGTCGCTGCTGTCCGACAGAATTTTCGAAAAATAATTTAACGAACACGCGCAATAAAACAATAAAAGTACATAATTACAACTACACATTTTCGCAATGTTTGCGCGATTACAAAGTTTGGTACATAAGTAGCCGATGATCGACTGCTTTCAGCGTAAATATAATACATCGGCCCAATAAACTCGAGCGTGGGTATAATATATATATAAATAATCTGCGGGAATAAATGTATATGGATAAATGCGCGGTTCTTCTACGATAATGAAATATAAACGACGTCTCGCTCAAGCTGCACTTTGATGGATCATTTTAATTGGCTTCGTTCGATACTTGGATCCTATGGGAATCGTCTGCACATGAGTGTGAGTCTGTACGTGTACAAAGTTAGGTTTGTAATTTTGTAAGGTGTACAGGGATGTGCATCATCCGCATGGAGTTGGGCACGAGCCGCGCATTATGGAAGCTCTTTCGTGACTCTCGAGGTATATAATGGAAGCTCTAGTCGGTCTCGGGCCGCTGCTAATTAATCGCTGTTTGCACTCGAAGCAGCGTCTTCTCGTTAACGAAAATTGGACTGACGTGACTCATTCTCCGTATTATTATACCGCTCTGTCAGTCAACTTTGTATATAACCCGAAGAGCTATATGACCAATTATCGCAATTACATTAATTTATTCCGGATCTTTTTTTCACTCTTTCACTTTTCGATGGTCTACATTTTTTCAATACGCGTCTATATTTATTACTTGTAAAAGTTACAATGATGCAACCACGAGAGTAGTGAAGATTCGGTGTTCGAACAAAAGAAAATAATCGATTAAATAATAAAATGCATAATATATGCGGCTTAGACTGAAAATAACTTGTAAAGAAATGCCGGACTATCATTAGACGGAAAACATTCATTTTGGTTTTTTAACAACATGTCAAGTTAATTTCTTTTTAATTCTTAAATATTTATCTAAGAATTCACAACGCTTTGACTTGCCAATGGATTTGGCACTCAAAATAAATGTACTGTATAGCAACAAGGACTATAATTCTTTGAAAGTGATGTGTATATTTTCATTAGTATAAATTGTTGATAAATTGTTATCGAAGTAAATGATCTTATAGTCAGGAATAATGATGATTGATTTTAAAACATTGAATAATTTTTATTAATTGCTTTAGGTTTAATCTCATTTGAAAGTATATCTTAGCATTATTAATTATGAGTATTATAATATAATAATGAGCTATTAACAATTTTAAATTTGAAGAATACAGATAATCTGACCAACGACTATAATAGACTATTTTTCAATGACGATCACGTATATTTACGAAATCATCGCGATTCGACGCATAAACTCGTTTGTGTTCTAACACCGATTAATTTTCTTCTTCGTCTTGTTCTTCGAAGTCGAAGAGCGCCTAGAATGCAGCTGCGATTCTAAAAGCGCCATATAAGTCGGTTCGTCTTACGTTGGAAAGTGATAAAATAAGGAGAGTATCTCGCGTAAATCGTCGCTCGCGAAGAAGAGAAAGAAGAGATGGAATAACACGCCTAGACCGGTCGAGTTGCTCCAAAAGGTAAGAGCACCTCTTTCTCTCTTTCTCTCTCTCTCTCTCTCTCTCTCTCTCTTGATCGCATACTCGGACTTGAGTGCAATCGCGATACACATACTGAGGATGCCCTGTCGATCCGGATTTTATCGGAAGAAGTGGCGCCGATCGAGATATACTTCCTGATGGAACTAAATATGCGTTTTTTGTTCGAAGACATCTTTTACAATCTTTCTCTCTCTCTCTCTCTCTCTCTCTCTCTTCGACCTTGCTTGACTGGATAGACCCAAAGCCAACGGTAAACATAAAGGATCCATATTAATTTAACTAAACTGTGTTGGCAAAATAGAAGAATTTAGTGAGATAAACGCGAGAAAAGTATAGACTCGGCATGCAACATCCCAGACGTATTTCTCTATCTGTACGGTCGTTAGTGTGTACTACACGCACGATTATATATAGTATCGTTCTCGGAAGAATACATGCACACACGTAGAAAATCTGCGCGTGCGTGCGTAAGTAAGGATTCATAGAAAGCGATCTCTTAATGATCTCTCTCTCTCTCTCTCTCTCTATCTCTATCTCTCTTTCTCTTTCTTTACTCCGATCCGCAAATTCGATCCGTCAGTCAGTGTACAGGCGGATAGACAGTCGGTGATCACTGGCAGTCATCCTGCGAGAGATTTGATTTACATGCGCCTACGGTAAATAGGGTGTGCGTGCGTAGCCGATTTATTGCTCTCCTTTAGGGAGGAGAATCGCTCAATGTCCGTCGCTCTTCGTTTGCATCGCGAGCTCACGGCAGTTCGTGATTTTTTTCCTTTAGATGTCCGATGGATGGACGGCTGTACCCTCGGTGCGGCTCGTTATAACATACTGTTGCCGATGCGCTGCTGTACGCTTTTATCGATACAAGACAGTAAAAGGAACGGGAAACTATATCCTCGAAGAGTATCGACGGACATTTATGAAAATTTCCTATGCGATTTTCGAATCTTTGCATATATATTCGTATACACAGCAGCGTAATTAATTGCGGTTGAAATTAAAGAATGTGTGTATATGAACAGTAATTGATTGTCCTGAAATGAAGCAGTTGGCAAAATGGAATTTATTAGTTCTCAAGCGTTGCTCTCGATTACCAATAATTATACACGTCATATTCGACGTGATAAGTGCTCAGCTCCGCGCGACTTGACTTAATTGATTTACGGATATTTTCATTCCCCCTTTAATTAAGTCCAATTAGTGAAGCAAAAGCCTTGCAGGTGGTGTACACGAATAGGAAATACTAATCCTTCGTCTTCGGAAGCAATTTCCACGCCTAAAATTTCACCGGCGACTTTCCGTTTGGATGTGCCGTATACAAGAAAGTTAAAGAGTAATTGCATCGAGAACCATATATATATATCCAGAAAACTGGAATAAACTAAGAAGACAAATCTGATTTCCATAAATCAACGGCTAGAAATTATTATATATATATGTTTCTTGAATATTTTTCGTTAAGAACGACAAGTTATCTACTAGTGTGTAGCATATGCAGCGATTACTCAGTTTTGACTAGAGGCACAAACATATTATATATATATATATATATATATATATATATATATATATATAATCAAGTCTCCTCTTTTTGCCTTTATATATGTATATATTCGACCTAGTTAGATCGAAGAATATTTTTATTTCCTTTATTAGTTTCGGTTCACTTATACGATTAATAACAACGCAATTCACAAGGACGACATACATGACTTTAATTCTCAGCTGATCTAATTAACGGAACGGCATCAAATAGTGCTGCAGGGTAGTACTGCAGCCTCTATAGACATAACAGTAAAGCTTTAAGATGATTATTAATCGTCCTTTACAACTAATTATCCAAAATGAAATCTCAACTACGATGCTCATCAGATATCAAGGTATTATCAAAAGATTCTCGATACTGATATACATAAGCCTCTGAGCAGCTGCTAAACAACGATTTCAACCGCGGGTTTTGAGAAAATATCATGCTACTATATGTATATATATAACGGCGGCGACTAGAGTGCGTGCTCGCGGCGAGAAAGGAAAAGGGAAAATGGAGCAACGGCAAAAAGGAAGCTGCAATTGCAGCAGACGTGGCTTCGGATGTTGCGGTTATTAAGATCGCGCTCGCGCCGCTACCGCGTGTTATATACGCCTAACTGTACTGGCTAATGAAAGTCTCTAAGTCTATTCACTCATTCATTTTTTTTGCCTCAACCCTTGTCTCGCTATATAACGAAAGATATTTCCACGTTAGGCTCGCTCGATTCTGTAATTAATATTGTACTCATTTGTATACAAACACGCATATACGTATATAAATGTATGTATATATATATATATATATATATATATTCTACGTATATCAATGTATTTCTATATGTGTGAAATTGGGTGGGGCCTACAATTGACGTTTTTGGCGGGAGTTTCAAAAAAGAGCTCATTGTTGCGGGGAATTTATAACGAGTTCTGTGGATTTTTCTCCACTGAGAGAGTTAATCGAGTTCATAAAATTAAGTGGTGAGTTGCTCAACTGCAGATTACGGCTCGATGCTGCTGCTCTTGCCTATACAAACATGAAATTTTATTAACGCTTGTAATAATACTCTACGCCCGCTTCGAAGTATAATAATAATAATAATAATAATAATAATAATAATAATAATAATAATAATAATAGTAATAGTAATAATAGTAATAGTAATAATAGTAATAATAATAATAAAAAAATGTATGATTTGTAGAATAAATAATTCTCCATACTATCGCTGTATAACCTACACACAACTGTCGCCGTCGTTTCCGCAAGAGAGAATGCAAAGCACAGAGAGGATGCATGGGCGGCACCGAGAGAGAAAGAGAGACTGTCTCGAGAGCGAGTGTCCGTTCACGGCGTGGCCGACGTCTTCAAAAATGCAGGAAGCAGGAGAGTAGCTGCTGCTGCTGCTGCTGCTGCTGCTTTTCCGTCGCCTCGTTTATTATACCGCGACACAGCGCGCTCTCGTATCTCGGCTACTTTCTTCGCCGATCTTCGAAAGAGAGAGAGATACACACATACACACAGACTCGTATACAGTATGAAAGTCCTGCTTAATTAAAGTCGCGTTGAAAAAAGTTCGTCGCGTATAATATATACAAGAGGAAAAAAATTACCGGTCCAGATTGAAATTATGTAACATGAGTGTAGTTGTGTGTGTATGTATATATAGAGCCATAGCGAGCTAAATTTTCGGTATCTTCAGTTACGCAATTGTGTGTAGTTATATGTTTTTTATACCATATCGAGCGAGAGAGGCCCCGATTTCCTTTCAATGCCCGCTATTTATCCTGTAGATAGATACACACTGACAAAGAATAGAAAAATCTGTACAGCTGCGCGCACGCGTATAATGGCCTAACGAAGGAAGAGAGATAAGCTTCTATAGTGGGTATAAGAGATATATAATGCTATGTACACATATGTACACATACGTAGACACGTAGCTCAGAAGGCGGGGCTGCGTTGAGAGCCACTGGTCTCTATACAGCCGCTAGGAGAGCACTTTATCTTGAGCTGTTGCAAACGCGCGGTCCAGGATGTGGGTCGCGCAGATCTATAAAGGCTCGTCCACACCTGCGATATCCGGAAGGCTGTCTAAACCTTCCTAAAGCTTGTGCACGAACCTTCTCAACAACCCTCTAGTTTCTTTTAGCTCTCACAGTAATGCATTTTATTTCAAAAGGTACTTTATAGTTAATATACTTTATGTATATGTATTATGTCGTTTACTTCTATAGATATTTACAATGTACGCATGAATAAAGAATATCGACGGCGAAAATATTTTGCGATTCTCGAGAAAACAATGTTGCTTTGAAAAGTTGTTACAATGATTTTTTGACGAGCATTTTATTAATGAATAAATATATATACAGCACTCGAATGAGCGCAAGGAAGGAATGTTATGATACCTGTACTACAATTTACCACACGCAATATCAATAATAACTTATAATAAAACATTTAGAATTACTGAATAAGAATACTGTAATAATAAGAACTCTATGGCATCGTTTATATACGATTGACAAAGGAGTTAACCAAACTGATGATAATATTCATTTATATAGGAATTGAATAATATTAAAAAAAGATTACCACCACACACACACATACGGGCGCGCGCGCTAGCGCTCATATTTTTTACGAGCCATGGATATTCGCTGCAGACTCTTACTGCCAGGCGAGGTTTTGTAATTCGCAAGAGCATATATACGTAACAGCTGCGTGGTTGGATGGAAAAACGCAGAGGGACTTTATATTTATAATGCATACGCGGATCTATTTTTGAACGGAATATTTATTGCGTTAAGATAAAGCTTGCTCTTTCCTGTGCCCATACTATTATATTATTATATACATATATACTTGTAACGACTACTACACTTTCGCTTTATTATCTATCTTTATTTTTATTATAGAATCGAATCACAGAGGCGTTTATACATCGATTTCTTTCTCGAATGTCAATGGTCGCGTCTCTGCGACGTCATAATTTTCGCACTCGTTACGTGGGTTTTGCGAACGCGTATGCGTGTCATAAAGTTCTGAACTGCGCTTTTAAAAGTCAGACTCCTGACAGCTCGTTAAATCCTCGCGGATATGCTCGACGAACCGAGCGCGAGAGACAAGTGAATATTCGATTGTCACATCGTCAATGTAACAGAAGTAACAGCAGCAGCTTTCTCGGTCCATCGGATCTTCTTTCCGAATCTTTTTTTATTCGTTTCAATTTTCGATCACTCAGCAAAATAATCATAATAACAATATTAATGGCAACAACAACAACAATAATAATAATAATATAAGTGAGGCGTACGATTGTAATCTTTCAGGGTCATCGAGAGCAGCTTCCGAAGGTGTTTATGCGCGCAAAAATTCACTCTGCTTCACTTTCGATATTTTCGAGGTCGCCGTATCCAATGTCGGCGACGAGTCGAGAGAGTCGCTCTTCGCTTTCATTGCTGCACACGCGCGCAACTCTCCAAGGATTAAACCAAGTGTCTAGGACACGCCCAAGTCTTCGTCTTATTTTTCTCTATTCTCTTTTCTCGTTTCGTTTTAGAAACAAAAGGAGGGAGATGCAGTCGACGCCGATCGTTTTCTTATGTCTATGGGCGAGGGAATCCGTATGTTTTATTAGGTTTCGTCTATTATTCTTTCGCGAGTGTAGAAAGCTGCGTTTCGCGATATCTGTGAATTCATTCTATTTATACATACGAATATTAAATCTTGGCTATTTTTTACACATACATAATACTTGCAATATGTTAATAACGAAAATATTTGAAAAAACAAACGATGAATTTTATCGACTTATTATGCATTAGTAAAAGAGTGAAATATCGCATATCGGAAGAAAGAAAACAAGCCGCCGCCGCCGCCGCCGCCGCTCTCTCTTTAATTGGCCACAGAATAAGGAGCAAAAAATGCAACTCGGAAGAATCGACAGAAAAGCATTGCAGAAGTATCAAAGACACTCGTTTGGTAATACGTTTAATGTTTCCTCGGTTTACGGCCGCCCGACCACTCCAAACGTTAATCACGTGTCGCCCCGCGAAGGGAAACTCCTTGTTGTGACGAAAAAATGCGAATGTATATATGTTATACGTATATATACACGTCTAGAGAAAGAGAGATTGCATCCACCCTCGAAGATTTTTATATGTTCCGACAAGCTAAACCTGTTGCGTCAGAGCTACATAATCGCAGGATATATATATATATATATATACACACACACACACGTATATATATATATATGCAGATATAGTTTCTAATACGAGGGCGTCCGAAAATCCTGGCGGCAGCTTTACGAGGAGCGGTTAATCGCCGGTTGCACCATGCGGTCATTACACGTATATATATATATATACATCGGGACAGTAGCAACCGACTTTTCCGAGGAAAACTACGGATGAGAGAGTAGATAGATAGATAGAGAATCTTTGAGGAGGGATTACATTCCATTATCGCGACTCGCATAATAGTAGCAAATGCGTGGATGCAAGACGTCGCAGCGCAGCCACAGCCTACTCAATTGCGTCAATAAGAGGATATAGAGGAGTTGCCTACGTGGGGCCGATTATCCGCTCTGCAAATCTAATAAGTGGTACATTGCGCAAGGAAGGAAACTGACTCGGCTGTTATGTGTGCGTGAATTTTTTTCTTTGCAAATGGGGATCGAGTATACTTAAATATATGTGTATATATATATATACGTCGACGAATGCGCAAGCGCACGGAGGGAGGCTGTTGATCGCGTCTATGGTGAAATATGTATTTACATGCGATGAAGTTGGGGATTAATTGTTTTGTGCACGTGCGCGCGTTGAAATGAGCGATAAATTTGAAGATAATCAAGAGATGAGAGCTTTCTATATAGACGCCTCGGTGTTTAATGAGAAAGTGAAGCAGACAGAAGCTGCACACAGACACACACACATTCTGTATGTAATTAGAGTTTATTAATTGATATAATTCCCATGTGGCTGTGATGACTTTGCTCGGTCTCGCTATAAAGTCAATATTAGTTATTAATCCGAAATACGAGCGTTTAAATCAGACTCCATACTCGGTGCTCGAGCAACCCATCACGTATCCACTCTCGCGCGCGCGCGCGCGCGATTTGTACTCGAAATCTCGAACGTGCACAAACACACGTATAGACACGCACTTAGAGCTGCTGCACGCATGCCGAGGCCGCTACCTCGACGTGTGCCGCTATACAGATCATTTTTCAGCCTAAAATTCTCGGTAGAATGATATGATGAAGGAGATTACAGCCGGCGGCCGCTTCACACCACCGGCATAAAATATATTTTCTCCTCAAATTAAACATATATTCTCCTCATATTTACCAACCTACCTGCTCGTCTACCAGCACGACTATTCTCATATATATGTATACTCAGAGGGATAAGCCGTAGCCTTTTTCGTCCGAAATTCGCGCTACCGATTCCTCGCGCGCGCGCGCGCGCGTTCGCGAGCTGTAGGCTTTCCCCTCACATTTTATGGAATATAATCGTGGTACGCGCGGGAGCTCGCGCCTAATAAGACTTTCTAAAAAGAACGCCCTGGTGAAAATATGAAAGCGAGAAGAGGAGATGCACCTATAGTATATACGTAGGCGAGGCTGTTGCGGCTGCCGCTACTACTTTTACGGATCCCGCACTTCTATATACGTATTATATATCTCCAATGTGCGCAGATGCGAGATACACTATTCTTGAATATATATTATAACCGATTGGTGGATGATTATCTATAATCTGCTAAGAATTGCCTTTATTAGAAATAGGGGCTGCAAATGCTTGTTTATTGTCGACAGTCTACTGTTTCCTACTGTTGGTAAAAGCTAGCTTTGGTATCGGGATGGTATTAATAGGCCGGAATTGGAGTAATGCACCTGACTTATGCTGGTATATTAGGTTTGAATCGGACGCGTTTGGTGTACCGCGATACTGGGCCAATGCAGTTTACCAGACTGGAGTCGCATCTGAAAACTTGCACAACTTCAACTCCATTTTACGGGTATTTGACATAAATCTTGTAAGTGAATACACTTATTTAAATCATATATGAATTTTAGAGCAGCAAAATTGGTAGAGTACTGGCTTGAAGTACTCGATCAACATACCTTACAAAATCGGTACATTACTTTCTTCAAGTACTTGACTAGTAGAAATATTCTAACATATCTCGTTCTTATCACTCCAGTATTAATTGAACACTAAGTCAGTATTCTTTACGGCACTGTGGAAAAGCTGTGATTGCTAATCCATCCTTAGACCGTTAATCCATTCTTATTACGGTTATACATTTATATATGTCCATTATACGTAGATGTTTGTCATAGGATGATAGAATGATAAGATGAATATAAGCAGAGTGCAAGCTCATACACTACATACACTAGTATTTATCCGAAGATATCGATTAATTCTGAGCATAATTAACTGGACACTCATTCGCTGTAACTATACTCAGTATTATGTCTAATAAACGAGCGAGATCAGCGTGCGTATATAGCACACGTATCTATATGGTTCTCAGTTCATCGGCCGATGTACTGAAAATAACGAACGCTTGATTCATAACTCGACAGAGTTGATTAAAATGAAATCGACGCTACGTTGGTATAGTTTGTCGTATACAGCTCAAAGCTATTTAAGCGCGCAGAAATTCAAAAGCTTGTCGTTGATGTATCATGCTTCGAGCGTCGCGTTAATCTACTTCCTCATACGTAGTGGCACATACCCGTATACTTTGTAATTGACCCGAAAGCCGCGCGAAATTACTCGAGAGTCGCGCAGGGTTGAATTGAAATGTGACAGAGATGCCAAGTAGAAAAAAAATATATGCATTATACATGTATAAAACGGTAACATACGAATGGATAGTGTTCGCATACGTACCTATTTTACAGATGCGGAACGCGCAGTAGGATATAGCTGTTGCTTTCTCGAGCTTTTTTTCAAAATTTATTCCGAATTCGTCAAAAGGACCAAAGAGTCTACCATACATTAAGAGAAAGAGAGAGATCAACTTTCACTCGTTGCACCGTGAATATTGTTGAAAATTCCAAGTTTATAGCGAATATCGCGCCTATAATACGTAATTCGATTTTTATATCGATCACGCTCTGTTCGATACTGCACACTTATTCGCCCTTAGAATACGGCCTGGTAATCGCTCGGAGCTTTCGCTTTTGGATATAGACGACAGCAAAGCAAGCTTTCACGTTTTGTATTATATAGACACACATACATATATATATATATATATATATATATAACGAATGAGATTAGTATGTACGTGTATGCATATATAGAAGATAAGCCGTCGCGACGCGAGAGCGTCGATCTCTCGGGTGCGGAAAAACCAGTTGCCGATTTCCTCGTGCAGTTATTCGCTATATAGCAGTGCACGACGCGAGGCGCGGCACGCTTGGCTCTAACGACATTTAAATGGGGCCTCGAGAGCTGTTGCGCGACGTTATCTAGATACTCCTGGTAGTCCAGCGCTCTCCGGAGTCTCTCTCTCTCTCTCTCTCTCTCTCTCTCCTGACTTGCTCTCGTAAGTAACGTCGCTGTATAGCGCAAGCAACCCAAAGGGAAAAAACGGCACACGCCTCTCACGTATACATGTGTGTACATGCGCACCAGAGAGCTCGCGGCTTTGCATGTGCATGCGTACGTACAATTAGAGAGGCTGTATATATGCGAGAAGCTTTCTCTGGACCACCCCGCCCACAACGTGTCTGAGCGCATGTGTCTGTGTGCGGATCAAACGCTCGATATGCACTATAAGTGCGAGAGGTTTATAGTCCTTCGGATTCGCTTTCAAACTAAATTTTATATCAATTCACGTTACGAAATATTTTACTTCTTTTCAAAAAATTCATCTTGCAATATATCTTAATTCGTATAAAGTAGATATTGATGAATTTGATTTTTTTTAATATTGCGTTTCAGGTACCTCATGCGTATATAAATTATTAGAAATTAAAAACAAATTATGGAAATTTGAACAATTTTTTTAACGTTATGGAACTTTCTTAATATGTGAATAGAAGCTGTCGATCATTGGAAAATTACTATTATTTTATAAGAAAATTTAGAGCTTAATATTTTTTATAAGTTGTGCAAACAATTTATCACAAATATATATATAAAGATCTTTTTATACCTGTAAGTATTGCTCAAAAAGAACGTTTATAATATTATATTTTAATTTGCCTTCTTAATGTAGATTGAAAGCATTGAAAATTCTATTAGGAATAGCGGTTATTTATCGAGTTTCAAACATACCACCAGATGCAGTATGTCTATAGGAATTTGCTAAAATTAACAATCGTAGTGCATATATACATTACGACATTGAAAAACCATCACTATTTTGGTTTTCAAAGTTGCGGTCATTAAATTTGTTTTTAATCATCACGCGATAAATCTAGTCCAAATACGCAAGAATCTTTAAGACAATCGAAATCGAAATCTTCCAAAGCAAAAAGGCCCTCTGATGTTGATTTATTCGGCAAATAAATTAATTGGCCCCGTACTTTCTATCTCTGAGCGATGAAACTTGTGCGCAACTAATGGCCATAGCGCATACAAGTTTAATTAGAACATCTGCGGTACCGCTGATGGATACTGCGAGCTCCATACGTGAAAGATCATCTATATATCTATATATATATATATATATATATATATAATATATATCTATGTATGAGTGTATGAATGCAGATATATATATAGTTGTCCAAGACAGAGTATATGCCGGCACTAGTAGCAGCGCAATAAAGGCGGTTCGCTTTCGCGGGGGCATAGCACGTCATCGCTAGCGCGCTCGAGCTCAAATTAAAGACGTGCGGGGATGATCGACGACGCGGAGCTTTCCAATTACTCGCAATTAAAGCGTGATTCGAAATAATTACTGCACCGTCGAGTTTCCTCGAGCCGTTATTTATGGGCGGAGACTGCCGAGTTTGCAAAAAAATCTCAGAGCTTCGGTACATACGTTTCTTTTTTTGGGTGCAAGGAATGTAGAAAACGATTATTTATAACGGCGGCTTATAGACTCGAAATATACGAATAATATTAAAAGACTGATTTACATGTTGAGAAAGTAGGTATGTGTGAAGCAATTTTTATAATGAAATTGAAGGGATCTATAGAACGTATAGATTAAAAAGTGGCTGTAAAGTACAGAACAGATAGCTCGATTGCTCGTTTACAAACATTGGTTTGGACATAGGGAAGCCAATGATAAATAAGATTTGAATTTTTCTCTGCTTAGCTCCCACAATTTTCCACCGCATAATAATCATAGTGTTACGTTCCTTTAGGTTGTGTAAACTCGCCGACCTTATACGTGTGCATGAGACGCAGCGATCGTGAAGAGCATAACATTGTGTGAACCGATACAAAGCTGAAATTCACAAGAGGTAATACCGATCTATCGCAGCGTACACAAGATTAGAGATGAAAACCTTGTTCCAAATCGCTATATAGAGAAATACACACACACACGTACTAATAGACACAGACACGGAAAAGAGCGAAATTCATTTTGAATCGACGGCGCTAACGATGTGACCGCGATCTCCGCCCCTTAAAGACTCGCTTATATTGCTCTGACTCGTATCCGATTCCCAATCAATTACGTATACATCTTCTCGTATAGAGCTACCCGTTACTCTCAAAATTTTTAATTTCAATTGCTGCACATAAATTAATCGTCAAGAATATCCTTCTCCTTTTCGCATCAGACGGGCGCGTTAATTGAATTAAAATTAATTAAAGTGTCGTCCACATGCGGTGCCCCTATAACACCCCGTGCTAGCGTGTAATAAATAAAACCTCTCAGCTTTCGCGAATATATATTTGTGTGCGTATAGTTAATTGGTACGTTCGGAAAAACGAGCGCAGGGAGCTGGTGTACGTGTCTGTATGTGTATGCTTTCTCGAAAAATTCCTCAAGAGATTCACGCGGAGCTGTGACGACCGCTCCCAGCGGGCATCCTCTCTTGCAGGAGATTGATCTTACTCTCGTGGGTAAACAGGTGAAAGATGGGAAGAATCTTTCTCCCTCCTTTCCTTCCCTCCCTATCTTCCCTTTTCGCTCTCTCAAGCTAATTAATGGCGGTGAATATAGCCGTTAGATATCGGTTCAGCTATACTTTTACCCTCGAGTATATCTGCTCGCATGCGGCGAAAACCCGTTTTACATATTTATTTGTCTATTTAGTTTCGGAGAAGGTGTTCGCTGGAGAAAATGCGCGCGCGCGCGCGCGAGTTTTGTGCGTACATACTTAGAGAGAGGGAAAGAGAGAGAGAGAGAGAGAGAGAGAGAGAACGGAGACGAGGGAAATCTCACTCCTGAGCAGGATGGCCGCAAACGAGAGCGGCTCTTCGCTGCAATACTGTATGTATGTGTCTGTGTGCGCGCCAAGCGGGTGAAAGTAACAGTCATCCGTACAATTTGATCTAATTTTTTTTCACTTCCATGGTAAATGCGCAGTACAAATTACTTAAATAAAGCTAAATAGGAGTCATAGAAGAATATGACTTGAATCATTTATGAAAATCATTCTGCTTTTGGCTTGTACACTTAATCATATTTATATGCAGAAATAGTTCCTAAGAAAAGCTTCGCAAGATTTATTGTTTTCAAATAAATGAAACAATTAAAAAATTGGTAGTTTTAAAAGACTTAAAGCTTTACGAGCTTTAAGCCGAAACCCGGCGATGAAAATTGAATAGCGCATAGAATAGCGAGGCAAAAGACGATAGTCTCGACGACCACTCGCCTACTACTGTATATATGCAAGACGGTGCGAGCCACTCGAAGGAGTGAAAGTAACGGGGCGAGTGGCTCTCCACCCATACATCGAATCGCGCGAGGTATTAAATATATATATATATATATATATATATATATACAGACAAGAGAGGAGAGTAACTAGTAGCTACAACTCGCTGTGTATATGTTCATATATATATATATATATATATATATATATGTATGTGTGTGCGTGTATTTACATTAGATATACCGGACACGCGACGCTCGTTACAACTGTAGCAGCACTAGCACATACTCACTCTCGCTGAAGTGAGTGGGAGCGAGACGGTTAACCGGTTAACTCCTAAGGCTTCTCCGCACCTCCTCTCGGAATGCCTGGATACAGGACTCGCAGCTAACTCGCGCGCCACTGCCTTTCTGTCCGGGCGGCTGCCCCGGGATCGTTGCGAAATTGCACCTGAAACGTCGTGGCGGTTCGCATTGCGTTTATATTGGACAAAGAGAAAAAGATAACTGCAGCATCACTCATGCGGCACGACGTTTCTTGATTATCGCGCAAGAGAGACGCTATATGCCACCACCGCTATATTCCGATACTGTCCTTTTTTACCATCGATTTATGTACGTAAGAGCATTCAAGATTCATACCGTGCGCGGGCGATGGCTTTTAGTGGACTGTGAACATTGTGCGCTTGTTAAATCGCAGCACCGCTGATGGCTTTAAAGAGATCGTTAGATCAATACTGGTAGAGAAGGAAAAAGATTGGAGAAGTGCTGCATTTGAAGTTATGCCGCAATTGAGGTTTGTCGATCAGAGATGACGCGTCTATGCGTTATTGTGTAGCTTTCATTCGACTGCCCTGATTCTTCAAATTTTAATTTAGATTTCGAGAACTGATATAATTCCCATTCCGATCGTTCTGAAAAATCTTTCAGCGGTACAGCTTCATTAACGTCAAACAGACTTGTCTTTAACGAGGTCTCAAGCGACTAGAGGAAATACGTGAAATAATTTCAATAGTTCGCTGGCATATATCACCTATTAACTATACATGTGTACAATTTACAATGTTTGAACATAATCGGGTAAATTTATAAAGATCGAAATTTACACCGCGTCTTCTCTCCCTCGAGAGACGTCGAACGGTTACTGACGTGCTTTTACATATATACGTGTCGTGATATAATCGATGTTTTGCCGCCGTCACGTCGCCGTCGTGATATGGTCTACACAGCGCGATGGTCCCTCGTCGTGCAGTGCATGTGTTATTCGAGAAAATGCGTGTAGCAAGTGTGCGAACCGGTCGCGTCGCTCACTCCAACGACTTTCGCAATGAGTGGTCGCCCTGTGTCTTATGTATGTATATGTGTACGACTGTGTATATATGTACGTATATATACTGGCATAATTTATGCAACTGGAGATTGATACGTCGTTGACTTCCCTTTACTATATCTCGACTAAACGAATAAGTAATAATTGCAGGTAATATAACGCAACAAAGAAATAAAAAAAAGCCTTTTATATGATGTACATTTATAATTACGTAGAAAACGAGGCGCTACCCGAGTCTTGTTTTAGCGCGGAATTCGCCGCCGAGGGATTCATCGAGATCACGCCTCACGTATACGACGTTAAGAGTGTACGAGAGTACATACGGAAGAGACGCGATTTGGAAAACTTGCGCGGCACAGTCGCTCGTTATATATATATACTTGAACTTTTTGCGCGCAGATCTGCGCCAACTGATGTCGAGTGTATAAGTATCTGTGTCTACGTCATAAAGATGCTGGCGGAGATATATATAAAAAAGAATTTCTGGAAAAAATGCGGTTTCGCTACATAATATACAGTACCGCCTGCTCGAATTCCTCGGAATATAGTTTCTTTTGAAATTTTTCGCGCGCGTTAAGCCGTACACGTACGCGGAATGGGATGTACATTTATATACATTACACCATCGTCAATTATTACTCATAGGAGTGGACAAAATTTTCGGTTCCAGCGGGCGTTATACGTACCTAATCGTACATAAGTGAGTCCAAGATCGGAACCCCGTCCTTAGGAACATTAGCGAGAATCACGAAGAAATCGAGCGCGAACCGGAGGGCATCACGAAACCCGCAAGTTCTACACAGCTGCATAGTTGGACCTGTAAAGGGGTTACGCGAGTCGGCACGTGTGCGGTGTAAGCAGCAGATGAGCACACGAGCTCGCGACACGATGTTTTCCCTTGCAGCTGCGCTCGCGCAAGCCCCGTTGAAATTCGATTTCCTTAATTGTTCGTGGTGGCCGCTAGTCGACCTCGATCTCTCTCTCTCTCTCTCTCTCTCTCCCACCCTCTCTCTCTGTCTCTCTCACCTCCTGCTTTGTAAATTCACTTCCCTTATGCTTGAGATCTATAGCATATTTGGTAAGCTACTCGGAAATTATTTAGCAAACGATTACAGATTTACTTCGCTTGGTGCTTGCCATGGATTATACGCGAACACTAAATCATTTGAATTTCGTGAAATTTCTTAACCAAATAGCGAGTAATACAATTGCGGCTCACGAGACGATGAGTAAAAAAAAGGACCGAACGACCGAAATAAGCTATAAGTGTAATGCAAAAATAATGGTACAGGAGGAGAATGGAGAATGGAGCGTGATGTGCGCACCGTTAAATTTTTTTTTCTTTTTTTCGTAAAATCCATTCTGGTGTTTTAAGCAGATTCCAGCATGCGGAGTTGGAATTAAGGGCCATTGTGAAGAACATACGCATTCGCCGTGCGATCTGCGTTGAACGCTGTCATAACCCGAGGGCATGATTCGCGAAGATATTTCCGTGGGTATTATATACACGCCCGATCTTACGAAATTCTCGGAGGCCGTACGGTACGTCATCGTTGATTCTGTATGTATACGACGATTTTTTTTTCTACGGGGAAAACAGCGCGAATTCGCCGATGAAAACACTTCAACTCTCAACGCGGTTAGTGAAATCTAATGTATTATAATTAACTACCAATATTTATACGACTTAATTACGTGTATAAGCTATATATACTCTTGAATATCAATATAGCTGAACAAGTGTATCTGGTGCTTTGGAATACTGTGGGCAATTAGCAGCCAATTAAGCGATCGTCGGTATGTGCGTTCAACGAGGAAAATGAAGCAGTATGTTACGACATTGTTGTACTGTATATATATTATATACACTTAAATAGAGTCGTCATAAAGCAAATTTTGATTTTAACATCTTTTAATATCTTTTAATATCTTATATATATATATATATATATATATATATAATATACACTTAAATAGAGTCGTCATAAAGCAAATTTTGATTTTAACATCTTTTGAGCATCAATATTGACGTATTATAATTTTGTATGCAGCATTATGTAGAATATAATTACTATGATCATAGTGGTAATGAGCTTTGGAAATATCATTAATACCAGCAGTATGCTTTAGAAAATATAATATATAAATCCGAATTTTTGATCGGAATGCAGGTTCGATGTATATATAATGAAGAGTCAGCATCCGGAAACTTTGTATAAAAAGAGAAAATTATTCAAATAATATCTAATTAGAGTGACGGTATTCCCTCGAACTTTGAATATATCTATATCATACGTGCGATATATGCAATAGAATACACGTAGATCGGACGATGCTTTATTCTAACGGACGTCTCATCAATGGAATGACAGATACGAATCTTGAGGTACTGCTTCGCTTGCGAAAGCTTTTAAACGTAACATATATATATATATATATACTTGGAGAATAAGATTTTGATCCGAGTCGTCATCCAAACATCACCAACATGAGAAATTGGGGAAAGAAGGGCACTGTCCTTGACATGTTTTTATAATTTTTGTAAGTCACACCAAAAGAGGCCTATCTCTCAGATCTCTACAGATGAAGTAACGCAGTATATATTGAAGCAACGACTCGTGTCGGACTCTTTGGGGAAAACGTAGCAGCTGGAGAGGAGCTACAATCTAGAGAAATGTGAATCGGAAATCGAAATTTAGCTGATTGTAGTTATTTGAAGTAAATTCAATCGCCGTATCTCCTATCCGATATCCAAATAACAATTAATTTCATCTTGCATACGTCGAAGAGAAAGGACCTATTATTGAAGCATTAGCGGCGAAAGGCCTCGAGTGCTACATAAATAACACGTACAGAGACGGGAATTCCGAATTTGATTGGCATACGGGAGAGTTATAGTAAGACGTAATTAGCGAACCGATTGTTTCTAGTCCTACCTGAGAAGAAGAGCCACCCGTATAAGCTCCTCTGAGGATTCGCAATCTCAATGCAGATCGGTACAACTGCCAAAGATTCTGATCAAACGGTTTTTCCTAGTATAAATACAAAAAATCCCTCGTATTTTAAGCGTCTTGCTTCTAGCGAATAATCCTGTACAGAATTAGCATTCGACAAAGAGAAGAGGGGAAATATTACGCAAGTATCGGCGTTTTGGCATATGCAGCTTGTCGACGGCTATATTCCGCAGCGAATTATTTATACCGATTCTACTCGGCCATCGCTCATGGAAATAAGCTGTAGTGGTTGTTTAGAGAGCAATTCATCGCCGATTCGGAGAATCGATGCCTTTAGGAACTCTTTGGCTATGCAAGAATGCAGATTTTCCAACTAGAGAAACTAGACGGTTATACGCTGTGTCTACACGATCGCTTTCTTCGGAGATTCATGTGAGAGAGAAGTGTATACATATTACATATACATTACACCAAAAAGGGCTTTATTATTATTATTTTTCCTTACGGTATATACGTATGTAAGTACAATATGACGGGACCATAATTATTATAATGAAAAGCTCGAAAAAGCTTAGGACTTATTAAAGAGAAAGGAAATGAGGAAAAGGAAGAGATGCGCAATTAGCATTACGGACCACCCATGTATCGATCCAGTATTATATATATGTATATCGATCTCTCTCTCTCTCTCTCTCTCTCTTTCTCATTCACTTATTCCCGCGCAATGAAGCGTCGTTGCGAGCAGTTGCTCACTTCTTATGGAGTCTCTCCCTCTCATAATAAGCGAGTGCCCATGTCAGATGCCCCGACAACAAGCAGCGAACGTGTAAGCCATCCTTAGATCCGGTTCGATTTATGTCGATATCCATCGCTTATTGGCGTCGACACGTTCGCGTCCCATATCCTCTATGTATATTCGCGTTGTAGACGCAGTATATAAACACAAGCGTTTATCCTGTGAGTTCGCTGTGCATTATAGAGATATACTTTTATCTCTTTTTACTCGTGTAAGTACTTGCTTGCTCTCTTCCGTCGTTAATATGTGTATCTATATGTGCGTAGGAGAGCGAGATAGTCAAGCGCTTTCAAGTATTGTCTACGACTATACATAGATAAGTGTGTTTTCAACGTATATCCGACAATAGCGATTCCCGCGTATAAGTTCAAATTTACGAACGATATGAAATTAGTCGATATGTATCTAGATGACTTGCTGCCGTATGTATAAAACAATAATCATTATCATTATTATGATTAATTTTATTGCTAAGAGCTTGCGTGAGTCGTTGTTTTTTTTCGTCTAGAACACGCGAAGAAGGTCTCGAATTCGTTCTGCGGCTTGGTGTGGTATACACGCGCCGCATCGACACACTTATTATACAGCAATAATAATAACTCGATTCTCGGTCATGACTTTGTTGGCGGAACTTGATGGTCCATCGCTCGCGGCTCAAGGCTCAAATCGACTCTAGTTGTATATGTGTATACCTGTATATATAAACTAGCGATACGGGGAGAGAGAGACAGAGAGAGAGAGAGAGAGAGAGAGAGAGAGAAAAAAAAATCCTGAAATCCGCGCAGTCTTCCTTGTCGGTGCAAATACCTCATCGCCGCGAACTGCCGCTCTATACGTCCTTATGCTCGATTTCTAAAAACTGCAAAAAAATTCGACGGGTTGACGATCGAGCCAGGGCTAAACATACCGTGTTGCAACTGTATATGTATAGATGTATAGATTTATGTGTGTGTATCGGCATCCGAGCGCGCACGACCAAGTCCTTGATCAATGAACGAAACCTCTTCACGCTCTTAATTGACTCTCGTATTGTCCGACAGATGTATATGTAATATATATTTCTATATAACGAGTCTTACCTAACCGCAGTATGTCTCGAGCGTTAATGCATCCTTTGTCGGATTCTCAATGTGCCGTAAACACGTTCCGCGAAATCTTCGGTTTATAAATTTAATACAAAAAGTGTCCAAGCGTTCATTGGTGACACATTAGTTCTGCTAATCATCCGATGTATGCAGCATTGTTGTGCACACTAATTTTTTTCACGGTAACGATACGTATGTATTTGGTCGTGAAACGGTAAAAACCGTCGAGTTAACCGCTGCGCAAAACGTCTCAATGATCCATGCGGTTACATATACATATACATTGTACGCGAAAATCATGGAAATTGCAAATGGTCGTTTTATAAAGCTTGAATTATTTCGATAAAAAATTTAGCCACAAAATACACCGAACACATGGGAGAGTTTGGGTATAACGTCGTATTTAGGAGCCTGAAGCATGTGGAAAATTTAACGATCTTGGCTCACCTGCTAATTAAACAATTGAACAAGTAGCAGCTGAGTAGACGCGGCGCGTAAGAAACTACCTGACAAACGATTAATTTTATAATGTCCGGTGCAGTAAATCGAGAATTTTTTTCACCTTCCTCGTTGCGCTCGTCATTTTTTGTCCCTATAAAAATGTCCCGTCTCGTATATATACAGTCGTCCTTTTTCCACGAAGCAAAACAACCTTGTCGAACAAGTCGTAAGCAGGCAGTGAAACTGGAACGAATACACGCGGGGACGCGAGTCGAGTGCACGGTCTCTCGTCGCGTCTCTTCCTGTTGCTTCGTTCGTGTCTATCGCTTTCCTACGGAGTGTTCGTATGTAGCTTTGTTATGGGACGAGATCTGAAACAGCGATCGTGAATCGACGACGAACGATTATTACGTCGATGTTTTCCGGAAATGGACTTGTACCCGCAGAGACGATGAGCGCATCGCTTTCATGTGAGCCGAATACGTGAACGTGAGCTTTAGATCGTTAATAGCTTTATTCGATCAACGATTTATGAGCTATATTATATTCGCCTACTATTTTGCTGCATCTCTTTTGATATTTCGCAATATAATAAAGCTACACCCACTGTACATATATAGATATGTTGTTGGGCGAGGCGTTTTACATTTTAATAGTTAAAAATTCTTTAGCATTTTTAGTCCCAAATGATTTCGCATTAGCTAAATGCTTAACGAGTTAGTTCCTTTTTTTTAAACACCTAATTATTTTAACTTTTACGTGGGTTGAAAAGTTCCAATGAGAAATATATAAGTGGAATAAGTAGGTGTTCGTAATTTATCTAAAGGTACTTCAAATTACGTACATTTTTCAAGCTTTTTTTTACCTTGTGAAATTGTAGCATTGGAGTGGTAATGATCGATTAGTCGAAATTTCATGAATTAAGTTAATATTTTTGGAAAAATAAGTAACTGCTACAACTGCGAATTTCATCGAAAGTACTAATCAGTAGAGATTTTGGAGGATTGTTTAGAACGTATTTATCGTGGCTTGCGAAACCCTGCAATTGTAGCGGAACATTACCAAAACTTGCTAATGCTTGTGTAGAAAATTAAATTAAATAAACAGTGTCAATTAGAAAAAATAGATAAATGCGTACACACCTGTTTTGTTAACGCACAAACTATTATTATACGATACTTTAATCAAACTGCTTTACTAAAACTAGTTTCAAATATGTATATTATAGTAACAAATTGTGCAACTTATTCTTATTATTCTGTTAATTTCCCGTTAACTTTTGTCAGTATAAGTGTAAGAAACTTTTCACGTCCGTGTAAAGATAGAAACGATAAGTTGAAAAAATCAGTCTGTCATTTCCTTAACTATTTAGCGATCGTTGCAATCTCGAAGCGCAAAAATATTTCGATGAATAATAATAGCAACCCTATATAATACATAATTTACCCTATATATAATCAATGCATACAGCTGTTGGTAACCGCACAGAGACTTCTCGCAATCCTCACACGTGGCGGATGTTTTAATTTATCAATTTAATCAGCTGAACTGCCAACGCTTGTAGCATTATTATGTAGATCACCGCATTCTCGTACAAATTTATTAATCTATCTCTATTTCGCAAGTTAAATACCGCATCGAACACCCAGAGCTGAAACTCGTTCATGAGTCAGAATAAGAATTCAAAAGTCGTTGAACCTTTGCAACTGCATCGACACCGTTTCCCTACGATCAACCGACAAACCGATTACAAAGAAAAAAAAAACAAGAAGGAATTTCACAAATTCAACCCATCTTTTTTTTCATCTTTATACACAATCCGCGAGCCGGCGTTTGCACTAGCGCGCGAGCCATTTCATAAGAGCGCGCGTTCTCGACAGTGTATAGTGGCGGTGGCGGTGGCGGTGGCGGTGCCGGTGGCGGCAGCCGATACACGTCCATTAATAATAATGCAGTTGAGCGCGGAATTTTTGTGGTCAGCATTATATAGCATGCTCTCAACTTCTCGACTATATGTATATAGTTAAACTACGTGTGCACATTGCAGTACAGGCCCCTCCACACAGAGAGAAAGAGAGACAGGTAAGAGCGTTTCCTGGGAGAGCGTCCCGCGCGCGTTCTAAGACTCGCTCGTCCTTGGAGCCGTTATACATGCGCTCGGTGCATGCTGCTGCTGCTCGCGATTTTATAAATCCGCGCGAGCTACTAGCCAGCGTAACACCCACCGACACGCCTTTCGACTCTCTCGCGGTACAGAATCAGAGAGAGAGAGAGAGAGAGAGAGAGAGAAAGATATACATATATATACATTCCGCGGTTGCACCACCACCTCCGCTATATATACATACTACTCGTTCCTTTAAGTCTATTGAACTTCTATCGGGTGATTGTAACGATTATGATGACTGCAGCGCGCCAACCGCTTGCAAAAGCTCAATTTATTTAACAACGAGAGAGTACGAGATATATATATATTCTGTCCGCTCTGTGTTAGGGAGGAATTTTTTCGCACCGCCGGGGCCGCTCTAGCCTAGTTTTATTCCGATTTCGATTATGATTGCGCGGGAGAGGCCTGAATATAGTCGCTGGGTCACTGTTTCGAGCTCATACAATGCAGATATGTAATTACACCGCCGTGTATATATATATATATATATATGTATGCGTGATCGTTGCCAAATCTTCTCCCGTGTCAGTATCGGCATCTTTGATCTCAGGGTACATACACGTATGGAGGTCTGATATACGAAGATGAGACATAAAAAGTGTGCGAATAGACCTGTAACACGTCGTTCGCATAAATATGTAGATGATGTAGACCATCTATACAGTCTATATATAAACAAACTTTACTAGTGGTAATATAGACGCTCGTTAATGAACGGCAAAAGCAATCATGCGTGCGTGCACATACACGTGTACAGACAAGCAAGCGAAAGGATCCGAATAATAAATTGAATATTAAAAGATCGAGATTTGTCTTTGGTATTCGCGAGCGTGGGACACGACAGATCTGCACGCGATAAGCTGCGAGCGCAGGCTGCTTCTATATACGCAATATGCTCTCTAAGCTCTATACATATGTCTCTCCGTTTTATATAGATATATGTGAGAATTGAATCGAACATAATCTAATCGAAGTGAAGGGATTCTCCGGATAATAAGTGCAATAGCACATCAGCTATGTAATATTGTATGTACCAAAGACGACTTCTTTCTTTTAGCTGTTACTACGTATACATAGATTTACACGATTGACGAACGCACGCGATCATTTGAATAAAAGCTCTTACCGGGCGTCGTTTTATAGCTGCAACCGATTTGCATACTGGTGTCTCGTCGGCCTGTTTTACTTTTAATTTCCTACCGAATGACTAGGTACGTTCAAATTATAATTCTTTCGTGGATGCTTAGGAAACTCGAGTATGGATACTTACGTTACTGAATCTCATTATAGAAGTATATCTATTGACCTGCGGTAGTGACAGCTTTTTATTTATAAGAGAAAATAAAAGCTCAAATAGTCTGGGATAATACACATTTGATAATTGAGTAATGAGATTAAGAAAAAATTCAATCCCCTAAGAGGAAAAAAATCCGAACTCTACGGCTATTGTGTAATTAAATGACGAGTAAACGAAAGCCAGGGTAGATTAACTACCGGAGATAAACCGGAAAATTGTGCGATGTGTTTTCCATATACAACGTTATTAGAATGATGCAGTTAAGCCATTTACTGTGTAATGGATCACAGTTGCACACACACATATATATATATATACTTTGCACTCCTATTTGTTTCTCCTGTATATCCATCTGCAACTATACTGAGTATTCCTGGTAGATATGATTTTCCACGTTGATCGCGAAATTTAGGGTGACGTGTGCAGAAATCAAAGATCAAGAATATATATATATATATATATATATATATATATATATATATATATAGTAATCGGTTGAATGAGAAAAAGAGAAAGCGAGAGTATAACAGCAGCATGTTTTATATTATAGTCGAAATTATCTCATCTTCTCTTTTTTCTTTTCTCGTCTCTTCTCTAGGTCTCGTCTCGTATAGATATTAATTTAGATTAGAACCTGATAAAGAACTTTACATAATAGCTACTACTACATATACGTATATGTACACGTGTGTGCATGCGTGTATGTGTATTCTTTACGTAATACTAATGGATCACGTTAAATTTTGCTCATTGTGTATAATCATTGACATTTTCGATGATCCTTACACTTGATATGTAATTATAGATTAGCGTAAAGTTTCATTGCCTGTCCGAACAGCTACAAGGTTACTTCAATATTTTTGAAATTGTCATCGAATTGCGTAGGAGAAATGCAATAAAAAGCTTTTTTGTTTTCATCGCTGAGGAATAAGGAACTACAAGTATTTATATAATTTTCCAGTTAAATGAATATATGTATAATTATAACAAGTATGTATGTTATATATATATATGCATATTGCAATGTATTCGTCTATGAAACAGTCAGTTGCGTACTGAATACTGTACACGGGAGCAGCGGCATCGCTGTGTTATTGTAGCGACTGTCGTAACCACCTTATGAACAATTTATATAGTGTTATTAAATTTACTATAATTATAAATACAGGTCTTAGGTTAAATCGACCTCTGCCTTGCCCATTTATAACAAATATTTATTTATTTATTTATTATTAAATTTAAAAAAATGTATATAAGTAAAGCATAGAAGGTAATCGCAGTTACCTGTACCTATGATTTGGAATTAGACATGTAAAACTTTAGAACTAAGCTGTAATAATAAGTTTTAAAATTGCGTAACCCGCCTGATAATAAAGTTTATGAAATTTCATATTTAGAAATATATTGCATTTATTTTTAGTCTTTAATATTCTTTTATATTATTTAGATACGTTTATCTTAATTAAATACAGTGATACATGGCAGATACCAGAATAAATAGCAGTTTAATATGCAACACTAATATACTAATATAACAATAATGTAACAATATAACTCTTACAAAACAATTTACATTAATTTTTTTATGCGCATCCCTATTACATATACAATATAATTTACGTACTTGGGTAAAATCCGCGACTTAAGAGTATAAAATATATAATGTATTTTCATAAAGGAGCGAACACGAGATGATTAAAGTATATATAATATTATATATATATATATATATATATATATATATAGCCTCTCAATAGCCATGACTCTTTCCATCGAAATACACTATATATTATACATCGAATGATTCACGGACTCGTCCTCAGGCATTCTCGCGCTTGTGTATACACTGTATACTAACGTATCTTGATCGCTATTAAAAGAAAATCGATTTTGGCATTGGCACTGAAGATGCCTCGAAGAGCGCGAACTCAACTTACTACCGATTTTAGCGGCATACACTTCGTTCCTTCGAGACGTTAACATATATTACAATAAGCTCGAGAGTGCTGCATTATGACGCCGGCGGTCGAAACGGAGGATCGCACAAGGACGGAACGATCGATCAGCTTTCTTGCTATACGAGAACGTGACTCGTATATAGCGGCTATTATATTTATTCACTACGTACGTGTAGAGCTGAGTGCGAAGAGCAATTTATTTATTTGCGGGAATAAGAGGTGCGACGTTGTATATCTATACCTGTGTATAGATATATGTTAGCGTGCGCACATTTGGTATGCGAGAAATCGAATATTGTTTCCGAGTGCTAATTAAGTTATTAAACAGCTAAATGATCGATCGTAAATGAGGAAGGCGCGATGGACTCGTGTTTTTGTACATCGAATCGATAAAAGTCATTTATCACAGATTATAGGGTGTATAATAATACACAGCATGTTCTGGCATTAAATTAAAATTCGAACGAGCCTCCGAGATTTATTCGCGTGAAATTAATGACAATACGGAATGGTATTGAAATATATTACTCGACACGTTTTATCCATATAAATGTATATGTATATATATACTGTCGAAGAAGTGAGAATTTCTATTAATACGCCGAATTCCGTGACCGAGAGCGCGTTAATAAGACAGCTGTGCTATTACGAACGGTGCGGCGCTATTTTGATAAATGCCGACGCAGACTCCTCTTAATGGCCTGTATCTCGCGTTTGGTGTATAGTATACACCAACTCGGCTTTCCTTATATACAGCTCTCGAGTCTACAGGAGCAATAAAAAGTCGAGAGTTTCGCGTTCTACGGTATATAGCCGAGTATATAGGATATACACCGCGAGATGAAATTGATGCTCCTCGTATGATAATGAGGGACGGTGCTGCCGCCGCTATTCATCTCTCGCCACACGTCGTTTATTACTTCTACATATAGCTACAAGCATATATATAGGCAAGATGCTTCGCTTCGAACGCTATATGCAACGTATCGGAGGGAGAAATGTTTCATTAGGGGTCAGGTACGTGATACCTGATCGGTTGCAGAGAGCATATATCGCGCGGATATAAATACCAGAGTAATAGACATTTCTAATGAGCTACTCAAAAGAGAAAAACTTAGTATAATTATATTATCCTTTCGTTTGTAAACTCGAAAGCTAATAGCAATACGTATGGGAGATATATAGAAAAGATTTTATTTCGAGACGCTCGATTAGAGAGAAATAGAGAGAGAGAGAGAGAGAGTGAACTAAAAATTTCTGGATCTGAATCTATGTAATTGAATTTAACTTGTTCGCGGATCCGAATTAATAACCTACTCGAGTGTGTTAAGAAAAAAGTTAAATCTAGTCTAATACTGTTTAGAGTGTAAAAGACGCAAAGGAAAACCGCAAAGAGACGCCTACTGCACACCGCGCGATAAGAGAGTCCGCGCGCGCAGTAAAAGGTATCTAAGCGCTATACAGGGCTTGTGCAATAGTGAACGTGTAAGTATAGCGGATGTCAAACTGCAGCGGCACGAGCGGCGTCGCCTGTTTTCTCGAGCTAGCCACAAAACTATATACGCATGTATATATTATAGACCAGGCTAGAAAAAGTATATTTCTCACCTGTGAAGCAGGAAGTAAGTAAGCATTTCAGCTCTCTATCACACATATTATATATAATTAAAGATACACATCTTTTAATTTCGGTTATATAGGAAAGTGCTTTACATAAATGTCGCACGAGGGGGTTGAGCGCGGATTGTAATCTATACAGCTCCGTGTTTGATTAGTAATTGTGCGAGTTGCATACGCGACAGGACGATTGACCCGAATCAACTGCGTCGAACGCTGCGAGGAGGAGGAGAAGGAGGAGGAGGAGGAGAAAAAGATTGAAAAAGGCCTAATCGCGCGCGAGCGATCGGCGTTTCTTTCGACGTTTCTTCGTCGCTAACTCTGGCTAGTGGTGCTGCTACTTTTTTGTCTCTGTCGCAATAAGTCCGAGAGTCCTGGTGCGGCTTACTTCGTGTCCGATAGCGCAGCGGCAGTCGCGGCCGTCGCGGCCACCGCCTTCGATTGTAAAAATGATCCGAACAATCGCGAGTGATCGATCGGATTGCATGAATGACGTTTATCGCCTGCGCGCGCGCGCGCGCGCGAGCAGCGCAGGGAAAGTGAAATCACTTTTTTTTCTACGCTTCACGGTGTACTTGACTGGAATTCGAAGTAGGTTTCATTGTAGGCGCTAGTAGTATAGCTTGGAGTATATACCGGCTATTGTTATACCACACTGCGGGTAATTTTACGTTGTAATGTAGATCATACTGACGTAAGACTCATGCCGCGCGCGACTAGCTCAGATTTACAAGTTCTTCTAAATTGTTATGAAAGATATATGTACGTATAGACGAGCTCGCACACCGCACGCGCGGTTTTGCTTTTGCACTCCATGCGGCGAACGATCTTATCCCCAATGTTGTGTATGTACTGAAAATTTCCCCCCTCAATAAACATCGCTGTAATTGTCTTACTGTCAGATATATTCATATATACACATATACGTGAAATACACATTACGGTACACGATACGTCTGGATGTGTCTCTCTCTATTGCGTTCAACTCGCGTATCTATTTTCCGAAAGAATAATACGACAGATAAATGAAATATCAATTGTTGGTTATCTGCAATGCGGCTATAAGCTGGAATGAGAGCGGAGCGAAGTATATTAATCGAGTGTTACGACCTTGTCCCTCCCCAAAATCGCCATTCCGCATTCCATAAGGTAATTATGGTATCGATCGAACATCAAACGTCGATTCTTACTCAATATCCAATGTGTCATTCCTCGGCTCACGTCTCTCTGTCGAGATGTTTAAATATTCTTTAAAGTCAGTTTTGAAATTTTTTCATAGCCTCGGGGCAAGGCATCCTTCATCAGATGCATAACGAGCTCTACATATGTATATATGTATATGTGTATAATATATAAATGTGTATATATAGGTTGATATATTATATAGAAAACGCAAAGAATATCGTATAATATAAGATCGTTCAAGGACTCCGAGACTTCAAATGGCTTAAAGCTCAAAAAGCAATAAGGTCTCGGATGTTTTCTTCAGATTTTTTTTTCATCCATTTCGTAGAGATCTAGATTGCACAGTACAGATACGCATATACAATCCTTACACATAGCTTAAAGCTGTTGTTTCAAGAGACTTTTAAAGTATAACAGAGCGATTTATTGACACGGATGAAAAAATCTATCTATATTTTATTTTACAATATCAGTACATGCAGATACCGATATCCTTGTCTCGTTCCGGTCTGAATCGGTCCGAGAGCTTCGCGCGTTGTGCGTGTACACCTGTATATACATATATATGTGTATATAGCCATATACCTATTTGAAAGCATAACAGCTGTTGCGTTCCGTGTGTCGTGCGATAAAACTCGTATATAACACAAGAGGTGGTCTGGTATGATCCGATGCAATTACCGATATCGCGTATAAGCCAAGCGCAAATAATCCACGTATGTATTGCGACTACAGCAATATACATATATATACATTGAGATGAGTAAAGTTTCTCGCTGTGCAGAACAGATCAGAATCGGGGAAAATATCGCAAGTATTACATTGGTCAATTATATTATACGGTTTATATTCAATCTCGGAAAATTGCTACACATTGAATTAAATTAACGATCGAAAAAAGTATAATTAGACAAATAGAATCTTATAAAATGTCATTTGGAATAATTTACTCGTATTGATATGCATAGTACATACTCAGCACCGTAACAGAGCATTAAAAGTGAATACATATAATACAGAAAAGAAGTAACCTCGCGAATACACGTTCTCTACCACCTTTAGGAACTCTGAAAAGTCACTATATATGCCTATGCAGTAAAACCGGCGACATCGCAACTATTCCAAGAGGGACTGTCACTTTGTTCCCGAGAATGGACCTATGAACAGAGTCGCGGGGCGTAAAAATAATCCACCTGCACTTTATTTTTTTTCTTACCTCTCGAGTCCAGCTATACTACTGGCTATTAAATTATTGAAAATCCAAGAGCCCAAAGCGCAGGCGGACAGCAATTATATATATATATATATCTTACTCTGAGAATGGCGCAAGCAAGTCGCGGTACATGCTCGGCTATGAATTTTTCGCTCTTGTGTTTTACACTCGGCACCGCTCGTAAATTCCTCGGAAATTTTCGGCCAGCCGCACCGCGCCGCGTTGCTGCAGGTAAAAAGAGATAAGGGACTACTAGTGCAGCGCAAGAAAACTAGACCATAGAGCTGTGATCTTGGGCGGAGCGCGCGCTTGGCTCTATATACATATAGAATATATAGTGGACTGTATAGCTAAAAGATAATTCAGAGTTCGGTGACGTCGAGGAGTATCGGTGCTCCGTCCCTAAATGGCAGTTAGCACACCGGCGCTGAGCGCGAATTCTTGCGACACACTGTGTGCACTCGTGGGCAGGGGCGGCCAATTTTACAAAAGCCACCGTTTTAATGCCCTCCCTAACGACGCTTGCACGATATATAGGTATATCTACAGAAATATATATATATATATATATATGTGCGTGTGTGTGTGTGTGTATCTGTATACGCAGCTGCACACTTGTAAACGTATTTATATATACGTGTGTATGTACGGCGCGTAATCGGGCAGAGCTGGAGAGTGTAGCGCCTCGTAAAAAGATATTCCGACTGAATAGTTGTTGGATAGCTGTGCGCTACTGCTATAAACGAGCACACTTCAATTTGACGGTACGTAACGTGCTCAGACAGTTTCGAACGGCGTTGTGGAATTTCAAAAATCTATATAGCGAACTCTATGTGCTTCGCACACTTTTGACTATGTGAGCCGCAAATACCGCGTGGGCGCGACCGTAATATTATTTTTCGTGACTTTTGTCGCGTTTGTTTTGGAAAAAGTGAAAGTACAACGAGGCATTGATGCAAACTTTCCACGAATCGTTATAATTTCATTATATCGTCGTAACAACCTCATCGTCATTTTCCTTCGACCAAAGAGGGATATTTTATGCATATAGAAGGAGAGAGAAAGAGAGAAGCGCATTTAAAATACTTATTACAAATATAATTTGTTTGAGCCAAAAGTATGTCAGCTTAATAGCACCTAATTGCTTATTAACTTGTACATGCATCACCTATATACACATATGTATAAATGAGTATCACACGTGACCATCGAACCCTCCCATCGTCTCATCAGCTTCTCTCTATACATTCTGCAGCTCCGAGTGTGTTGTACACGGTAACGCATTGCACTTTGTTTACGCATTCAACGAAATATCATTCGCGAAGATACACCTCGAATAAATAACGAGGATTCAAAAAAAGTAATGTATATATATATATATATATATATATACATATATATATAATACAAGATCCCCACCCCGAGTGAGCATCTTATAGCAGCTAAAAGTTGCAACTGCATATATATGTACGTACATAAATCGAGAAGAGAGAGGCGCCGAGGAAAGAATACAAAAGAAGCAACAAATGGATATCGGCATGGAAAGAAAGCGAAAGAGAGCGTCCGCGCTTGCGCACTCTACGGTGTCGTTTTGTTTTGCTCTCCGCTGCACGAGTGTGTGTATATATCCACGGCAATTACGGCGCTCGCGGTGAAACTCGGTCGAGAAAAAAGGAATATGGAAAAGAGAAGATATAAGCAAGACAGAAAGATAGAGAGAGAGAGAGAGAGAGAGAGAGAGAAGGGAGATTCTTTGCGTATGTTCTTTGAACGTAAGAAGAAAGTTTAATGAATCCTACGGCGAAATTGATTAGTTTCACACTGACAAATCATCGATGATAGCTATTTTCTTTGGCGTATCTGTGGCAACATTGTACTTTTTTGTTTTTAATAAGCTCTACGCTCTCCTTACCTTATATTATATACGTGTATCCTATAGAATGTGTATATATATATTATATATATATATAGCATGTGAATGACGCAATCAAACAAACGCAATAAAAATGTGCGTAGAATGCACCACCGATGCTATGATTTATATAAGCATCCTCTAGTGTGAGGTTCCGTACTTACAACGCGAAATTGTACGTCTTGCAAACAGCGTGATTAACACATCGGATAGTTTCGATATCAATAAACTTTTGATCATCGGGCTGATAATTAACAAGTGTTCTCTTTGATAAGTGCGATGAACATTCGTAATTAAAAGGGCTCTGTTATATAGCTATGACGTCAGATTGAGATAGAGAGTGAAAAGAAAGATATTCTTAAACAGTCAAATTAAATGATTTACGAACCTTAAATCGAGGCGGAGTATAGCCCAAGGCGCTATACAAGAACATCGTTTCAGTACATATATACATACCTATTTTCGGAGTTTATTAATAATAAAGAGTAGCTTGAATTTCTTTATGCGGTAAAACTGGCGAGAAACCTTTGAGTTTTTGGCAAAAGGATTCGGTTTCATATACTCGCTTGGCGTGCGCCCGTTGAACAACTCGAAATACCGGACATTTTCAGGTATGTATAATCTACATGCATATATACATATATATATATATATATATATATATATATATATATTTTAGATGTGTATATATATATATATATATGTATATATATACATGTGTGTGTGTGTGTGTTTGTTACCGTTATAACTCTAGCGTTCTTAATAAACGTCGTCGAAAACAGCCTTTTTCGCGGCTTTCTTTGCCTCACGGATAATAAAGATAATACACAGAATCACGACAACACTTGAATTGTGCCTTATAGACTCATATGTACACATACCATATATATCCTTTCACTCGTGCGGCTGTTGCGGCTAATGAATTCGTGACGTTTTCATCGCTGCTCAGCTCGCGGGCAATTAAAAGTCGAATCGTTCTCAAAGTGTCAAATTCATTGTCATTCATTTTTAATGTTTCCAAGAGAGAGAGAAAGCTTTTTCAACCTTCTTCTTCTTCTTGCCCTTTTCGATTTCTTCATCATCTTCTTCTTCTCCTTCTTCTTCTGCTTCTTCTTCATCTTCGTTCAACGGCTTTTATACGATGCACCCATTGATTACGAGGAATTTTTTCATACAAAACAACTCAACGGCCCCAAACCGTCAATCGCGATGAGATGGTCCTCCAATGCTGTCTACCAACGAGGACATGAAACCAGTGGACCTTATTCGGAGAAAACGACTGCAGAGATGCCTTTACTTTACGACGGAGGATTATATCGGATTGGACGTATTTTTTCTGTGATTTCATCAAAGATCTCTATTCATTGACATTTAAGAAAAATTATATTTTCGTATCGCATTGGAAAAATGTTTAGTTATTGTTTTTTATTTTTTTTTATTTATTCCGAAATCATAAAAGTCAGTTTCACAATGTTAATAAAGAAAAATCCAAGAGGAGATCTTCTCGGGAAGAGATCCTGTTCACGCGTTATCTTCTCCTCGGCAAACCAACCAAAACTTTCGACTCCCACACGAACATAAGCGCACTTTCATTCGAGAGGGTCGCGATTATTGCCCACTGGCGTCTCGACGACAATTTACAAACTATATATACCAACTACCATAATACGAAGTCCGTAATTTAATTTTACAGACGGAAGGCGCCTAAGAACTACGTGTAAGAAAGATGTAAATTCGCGCTCGGTACTTTTTTTAAAAGCTTCAGACACTCCCATTTGCCGCAACGATCCTTAATTAAGGCTCTTTGGAGCCGTTGTGATCGACACGTCGTCGACGCAAGAGTGTCTCGTTGTTGCTGCATACTGAACTTTAACTCGCTTGGGTATTGTCGTAGCTGCATAAAAGCGTATTGTGCATTTTTTATTTTTATTTCCTCCTCTTACACGAATGACAGTGAGCGAAAAACTCATAAGTGAACAAAGTATCACAGGGGCTATAATAAGGCGGCTTGCGCTTAATTGTTTATTTACTCCTTTCGCGTAATACGAATGAAATATGCATCGAGTCATGTAGAGCAAATTAAACGTTTGTGGAGAAAGGATTTTTCGGACATTCACAAGTAGTTTTCCCCTTATCTTTTTTCGCTTTTGGTTGAAGATTGAGCGGCGCAGCGGTATGAGCCTCAAAAGAGAAGAAATCCAGTAAACGCGTGAAATTGAAAAATACAGTTGCAACATTATCGTAAATCTGCGTTTTTTCTCCACATTTACTTCTCGAAATCGTCGAATAAGAGCGAATTGTCTTTTCAAATTTTTATACATCACGTTCAGCTAACCCGTATACGTCCGTGTGTTGGCAACGCGATAAACAAGTGCGCTTATACGCACTTCCTTATTTCGGTTACCTCGCCTCGAGCCAGCGTGGTTTATCAAAGCGACGAGTCCATTAATTAAACTGCAGCCCGGAGAAAAAAGTTGTCAGGTTCATTAGGAAGCGATTAATCCATTGGCTGCGCCTTTCAAAATTCATTGCGAAAAACGGCTATCCCCGCGTACTCTACATAAAAACAAATATATATATATATATATATATATATATATATATATGTGCGTACACACACACACACACACAAACACACACACACACATATATAATATATATACATACATATATATTTGTACATGCCAACGAATATATGTACGTACATACACATGCATATGCAAAGAAACACGTGTGGCCGAAAAAAGTTACGCCTTTATCGCTCGCTCCTTCCATTTTCCCGCGGGCGAATAACGATAAGCGTCAGTCCGAACGATTAACGGACCGATCGACGTCGTATATAATCCCGAGAGTTCACCTATATATCTATATATAGTGCTCAAGGCACGCGGCCTTTCTATATAGTTCGTGGGTGGAGTCGTATAGCCTAACACCATCGATGGAATATAATCGCGCGCGAGCTCGGTGAAGTGCGAATTTTTCAAAGGAAAAACAAAAAGTGCTCTCGCACGCGTCGCGAACAAATAAACTTCCCTCGCGTGTACGACAGATTGAGAGAGAGAGAGAGAGAGAGAAAGAGATAGAGAGGTTGATGCTGTGCTGTACACTTGGAATGTTTCTATAGGAGGAAGCGGCTCGGAGTAAGGAAACAATAAAGTTCGTCGGATAAGGAGGTCAATGACACTACACAGCTGGTGAGCAATGGGTTTCGTCAACCCTTTTCTCTCTCTCTTATTTTTTCTTCCGAATATGTCTTCACTGGCTTGCCGCCTCGTTTCGCAAATACCACCGAACTCGCACGAAATAAATACTGTACGACTACTCACGCTACAGAAGTAAGCCGCTACGAGTCTTTTTCAAGTTGTTACAAAAAGAGATTGAGAGAGAGGGAGAGAGAGAGGGAGAGAGAGAGAGAGAGAGAGAGAGAGAGAGAGAGAGAGAGAGAAGGAATATAACGCAAGGCAGGAGGAGAAAACTCTCTCTCGAGAGAGAGAGCGCGAGATATATTTTTTATCCTGCTTTCTTTGTTCCGCAGCCGCGATGTCGAGCATTGATCGCCGCGCTCGCGCGCGAAGCTTTGCGGTTCTTTTCTCTTATATTTATTACTTTCGTTGATTTACGGCTCTTGGGCACTACGCGTGGCAGAATTATTTCTTCATTGATAAGAAAGACGATCGTCGATCTACAAGTTACTCCGTATTTTTCGGTTTCACTCTATAATACATATATACACAGCATAGGATTTAAATTTCTCGCCAAATTATATATATTTATTTATTTATACACGTATATGCGTCACTTCATTTCGTCTCTCTTATGTAAGGGGGCAAGACACCTTTGAAATGCAAATTATTAAATTCAAAATTTCAAATATTCATAACAATGCAGTTATAATCTATACACTTATTTTAATTAGAGAAGATAGGTTTACCTTCAATTTGAAAAGTCTAGCTCTTGTATAAGTCCCTTCGATAGCTAGTTACAATAGAAAGTTGAAAATTCACTCACCGTAGGATTCAAAGTCAACCGATTGATGGATTGAGCTGAAAATTGTTAGTTAAACTCTGTATTGTAGTCCTTTCAATGCGAATGTAGGGATTTAAAATTAAATGCAAAGAAAAACTGGGATGTTAACCAATGATTCAAAAAAATATACACATTTTAGAATGTCAAATTTCATCTAAACATTCAATCCAAAATCCCTACATTCATCCTGAAAGGAGTGTATCAAAGAGTATTACTACCAAGTTAACAAGTTACAACAAAGTTTCACGTTTTCACGAAATGAGGGGATTAAAAATTTTCAAATTAGGGCAATCCTATAGAAATTTCATAAATTTGTAGTTTTGACACTCTATATCTTATCGAAAAACATTACCCAAATAATCATGAAAAAATGCTTGAAATTTTAAATGTCACTGCGAAACTCGCCTATATGTAAATTTGTATGTAAATGCATAAATATGAGTGTGTGTGTGTGTAAGCGAATACTTATGATGACAAAATGGAGCAACGCTTTCCATAAATATACAGAAATGCGTACTCCCTTTCCCATGGAGCATCCGGCGCAATAGAGCCGTAAGCGTTCGCGGCACGTGTTCAGTCATCCACAGTATGAGTCTACGACTCAAGGATGCCCACTATTCTAATTACGTATCGCGAGTATATTTATGTGTGTTCATATCGCGCGAAAGACTTTTCTCACGTCGAGTTCATCGAACAGATATCGATATTCGTAGTTAACAGCAAAGACAGCCAGTAACTAAAATTCATTATTACCGAGTATTTATACTCGCTGTTTAGTACCTTTGTCAGGATTTTTCGCATGTTAGAAGTACTATAGTAGCCTTTCCCACATAGCCATCAACTCATCGAATTTCCCAACCTTCGCAGTGCCTCTCTCTCTCTCTCTCTCTCTCTCTCGAAAATATTCAAGAGCTGACTGTGTGCATTTTCCATTTTTTATAGCTTTGTCGTCGTTAAAACGACGCATATACGAGTTGCGCCTCAAAGACGAGCTTCTCGCGGCTAATATATAGTCTAGGTGAGATAATGCGCTCGAGGCCGACGCACTGCTTGGCTTCGTTATATTTATACATATATATTTGCATTGGATCCTTGAACCCAAGGCTTTTCCGGACACACGAAGAGCTGATGCTCGTCATTGGAGCTTGTCAATTGGTCAATTAACGTTTTTGCGCATAGGACGTAACGATTTTTACGAGCTGCTCACGCTGTTTACATTCTGTCTGCGGTTATGAGACGTACCAGTAATAAAGTTGCATCTTTTCTCTCCAATCGCAGATATATGTAAACACACTCACCTCGTAAATTTTTCGCAAAGATGTCATTGAAAGATATACAATACATACATAATATATGTATATATAATATAGAGACAGGCTTTTTCCGTACACGAACAATACCGTTAAAAAGAGAAAGAAAGTGAGGTCATACAGGGTGCGGTGAGATCGCAAGAGTGTGTCCCGCAGAGGGTCAAGTCGTGGCCGTCCAATGAAGAAATGCACGAACAGTCGGTCAATTTTCATCGGCCAATCCCGAACATTATTTACAATAATCGAGCACGTCGGTCGCGCATTTCAGTCGCTAGGGCCTTGACAGCTATATATACGTATATAATATATGTACACAAGCTCACTCCTCTTGCGGTAATCGGCGTATCGAAGTGCTCGTCCTTTCTCGAATCGAGCAACAACAGCAGCTCGTCTTGTAACAGAACCTCAGCTTTATTCGATACTGACCGTACTATAACGCAGCGGTATGTATATTGTATGTATAGATATGTGTGCACACACGTCTCGCAATTTCTTAATCTTAACGGTGGCTGACGGCCGTCAACTCGATGCTTGTCCACGATCCAATGTACGAGCAGCCTAGGTATACGATACGGTTGAGCTTTTTTTACTACTGCGCTTTTTCCGATGCTCCATAGTCGAAGTTAAAACCAATGCAAATGAGCTTTCGATTGTGTTATAACTCTTCTCGCGGATTATATCATTTTTGCCCGAACGAATATACCTCCGGAGAGAACCTCTCGGTGAAAACACAACAACCCACATATTTATGATTTCCTCAATCTGCGCGTAGATACTGCGCGCGCATACAAGCGAAACATAAGCTGCGCAGTGCGCGCAGAGCGTTTCGTTTATTCTGCGCGGAAGAAGCGAAAGAAGACTTTATGGTTATCTACATAACGAGAGCGTTAAAGATTAACGAGCTAATGGACCGCCAGTGCAGAAGCTTCGCGCCGAGCGCCATCATCTCGCGTTTCCGCGATGAAAGTCAAAGTATAGCGCGAGCTGCGCTCTCGGTTGAGAAAAAAATTGCGTCTACTCTGTACGTATATGCACGCGCTTTACTTCGAGAGAGAGAGAGAGAGAGAGAGAGAAAAAGAACAAGGCATTGTTCAGTGGAAGGTGGCCGTAAGGCAGTTAATAGCCGCGCACGGAAACCTTCTGAGCAGTGGCGATCGCTCGTAAAATGTAGAGTTAGAGCAAGGATGATTTTGAAAATAAGTGCGCAGAACTGCCATGGTTTTCTTCAAATTTTAGAATAGAACCGCAGTAGTTGTGTACAGTTGCGCAAAAGGAAAAAACGCTATGAGCGGATTGTTTCGATTCTCTTTCGTACCGGTTCATTTTTCGCTCTTCTATCGAGTTCGATGAGTTTTGTAAACATAGGAGGTTTGTATATGTATAAATAGACAGGGGACAATATAAGTCAATTAATTATCGAGATAAATGTGCCTCCGAGGTAAAAGAAATGCCATTAACGTTTATCATCGCTGCATAATACATGTGTGTGTGTTTGGTAAATTTGATTTATAAAACAATGATGGTCCATTATCACCACGCGAGTCAAGTAAAATAAGTAGGTATAAAACGACGCTTAGGATCGTGCGCAAAATTAAAAGACAATGTGAGTAATTAGGTGAGGTAATCTCTGCCACCTCTTCTCGGTTCTCGGTTAATAAACCCTGTGTGCACTGTGTGTTGTACGTATTCACGTATGTGTGTGATATATACATATAAATACTCAATGAAAAGTTTCTCTCTCTACCTATCATTGATTGTCTCGGAGGCAATAAATCGCGCAAAGGGGCGGCCTATGGGGCATATCGTCGAAGGACAGTATAGTTACAGACGCCAGAGAGTAACGTCACGTGAGAATTAGAACGGAGACGATGGAGGCGAGTCTATTTTCTCGAGAAGCCGCGCACGCGCTAGTTCGCGTGATCGAACAAAAACGGCGGCGAAGAAGAAAAAAACTAACGTCTCGCTAGTCCATCGCGGGGATAGGCGAAATTTTCGAACAATACAAACTCGTTCATAGAGTCACCGCACGGACGAGACGCATTGAAATCTCTTGCTAGACGGAGAGCAAAGTCCGTTGCATGTCTCCGCGAGCTCCTTACTCGCGTTGCTCTTAACATTCGTGCTCTCTCTCTCTCTCTCTCTCTCTCTCGCTCCCTCGGCCTCTGTCTCCGTCTTTCTCGCATGTGCACAAGGCGTGGCATGTACCGCTCACTGATACGCTCGCCACGATATCTCCTCGGCTATACGATTCGGCAGGGCTATACAACGCTCTTTCTCTTCTCTCGCAACTCTTGGACTTGACGTTCACTTCAGACTTCCGTCTGCGATTTGCGCCGCGTCTCGCCGCTGTTGCTGCTGCTGCTGTAGCAGTTTCACTTTTCACGTCTTCATCATTCACCTGAACTCACCGATGCGTTCGAGACAACTCGTTAAAGGGTGTGTTTCGTTGTTTTACCTTCTCAATTATTCCCTACAGATTGAGGGCATACATTGTGGACATACAACGGCTTTTGCAACTGGAATTCGCGCGATTTTCGAAGGAATAAATAGAAACACTCGAAAGAATAACCGTTTAATGAAAACAATCGTGATATCTTTTTTAAAGCATGTATTACTAAACGAAAAAATATGTTCTTGCTAGATCTTTTAGTTATGGAAAAAAATAATATTTTCAACCTCCAAACGCATTCAACAAGTCAATATTGAAGTTATAATTTAATAACGTATTATATTTATCACAAAAAAGCATGATTTTATTACTTGTGGGTTAATTTTATTGAACGATTCCTACTGATTTGTACGAAAACTAAATTATTTTGTAAAAAAATGCTTAATTTTGGAATAAAAGTAACATTATTTTTGCTTCAAAAGTATGATTTTTTTAGTAAAAAGATGCTTCATCGTGTAATTTTTGCTTTTATTTGGCAATCGAGACGGAGACGCCTTTCACGTTATAAATTATCCTCGAGATCATTATTTTGTAAGTGCAAAAGCGAATTAACGCGAGAGAGCGCTTTTGATTAATATTTTTTTTCTTCGAAGGTCTCGGTTCCGCGACCTGATTTTAATGCGACTCCGTTCGCCGATACCCGGAAAAGATGTTTTCCAAAGTATCTACGAATTATCTTCAGCATTACATACTGCCTCGTTGAAGTCGGTGAAGAAAAAAGAGAACGGCAAGTGCGCAGCGCGCGATGAAAGTCAAGTACACGTACATACATATAAAGAGAGCATGCATAGAGGGCTCGCTCTTTACGTAATACCGCGCGCGCATCCCCTTTAGTCTATATATACGTGTATTCTTTTAGTTCTTCGCCGCCACCGCCGCCACCGCCGCCACCGCCGCCACCGTCGCTGCTCGGCATTATTCCTAACGGTATATCCGTGGAAAATAGCGGCTATAGCTCGGGTTGTATATGCAGATTTCCAGGTGATTTGCAGCTGATTTGCGCGGTTTATTTGCGGTCCGTGCACGAGAAAGAGAAAGAGACAGAGACAGAGAAAGAGAAAGAGAAAGAGAAGGAGAAGGAGAAAGAGAAAGAAAAAGAGCGCGTGTACATACAGCGCCGAGAGTTTTCTCGCTTAGAAATGCCGATATAGCGCCGAGCTCTCGGTCTCTTTCGTAAGAGAGAACTCCGCGCTGGCTTGCGCGCTTGCCTGGAAAGAAGGATCTAACGACGCAGCTGCATGCACATTCTGCTCCAGAATAAACATGAAATGGACTACGCCCACGTGGAGAATTCATCTATATACATATAATGCCTTACCAGTAGTAGTGTGTGCAAGCTCCCTATTATACGCGCTTAAAATAATGCAACGACCAGCAGTAACGTACTCTATTCATACGCGTAAAATGTATTATATATACAATACACATAGTTCACGTGTACCGTTCGTATATTTTCGAATGCTCATTTTTCTCAACTGATTTTATACGTATCTATATGTATATATATAGCGAAAGGTTCTATAGAGACTTTTCAATTCTGCGAGAGATCGTGACAAAGTGATGAATATATCGATGGCTCGCCATCGGATTCGTGAAAACAGCAGTAAACTGCAGAACTCGCGCGGATCGGTTCTACGGATTACAAGACTGGCTATGTTGTACAGAAGTGGTCTTATTACCAGCTTAGATGGAGCTCGGTAGTCTCCCGATCCAGTACGTACTGCAGAGTACGAGGAAAGCTAAGTACACTCGGCGTTGCGCTCGGTTTAGGGCGAGGCGCTCGTCTTCGCGAGGTCTACCTTGCTCTCTCGCGGAGCAGCTTCTCTCGTCCCAGTTCTCACGCGCGGCATATGCGCGCCTTGAACTTATGCCGTTTATTATGAGCCATTGCGGAATCTCTCAGTGAACCCTCTTGAAAGTATACCACTGCTACTGCAGCCCCGCTTGTACTTGCTCTATATTATGCATGTAGTACTTTCGTTTTTAATCGCGAGAAGAGCGTCCTTTCGAGTACGCTCAAACTTTCTTTTCTAATACTTCCTTTCTGTCGATTACGTGCTTTCCTCGAGCCGCGCGAGGGAGTATTATAAGACTTTTGTAATTCTCGAATACTGCATTCCTTCGTGTCCCGATTCGTAACTGGCTTAATATCTCAAAAGGAGGCTAATTCCGAAGCGCGCTCGCGAGAATTCTAGTGCGTGCGAATTCTGGCTTCGCTCTTATAATTGTTTCTCGTTGTATAATGTACGTGTCTTTGGACTATACTATTTTAGAGGAGAATCGTTTCGAGCAAAGCTACTCTTTTGCAATACTTCGCTCGATACTCCTTCAAGTTCAGACTAATGAAGATAAATAGATAATGAAGAAATGACAAATAATTTCTTCTGTTCTAGTCCGTTTTATTATTTTTCACGAGAAATCTTAAATGCTAACTGGCAGAATCTATGTAATAAATCTTTGAAAATATTGGCACACTTTGTCAAAACAGTGTTGCAGTTCCCATGAATGTTGAAACATTTGATCCAGAGATTCATCACAGTACACGATATATAAATTCTTGAAATATTTCGTTTATCGATGGGTGAGTCTATGTAGTTTCTCAAGGATTTCTTGTTTCTACAATACCAGTGAAAAGTTATGAGCAAATTTATGCGAGGCTCTGGGGATTTGCAAAATATATTATTTTTATGGTCCAATGCTAGAGAATGTTTTATATTCATTTTATTGACAATGATACAATAGTTAGTAAATGCATTGTTAATTTAGCAATAGTATCGTACTTCGACAGAGCCAAAATATTGCATTTATTTTTATTTCAATTCTAATTAATTATACCTATTCTAGTTTCTAGATTCGAGGCGATTTGCAAAATACATTATGTTTATGGTTTAAGACTAGAAAAAATGTTACGTTCAATAAAAATGTCATTTTATCGACATCGATACAACAGATATTAAATAGTATTGTACATGAACAGAACAAATTAATTTTATTGTTATTCGTAGTTTAATTATCTCCATTATTCAAATTAATTAATAAATAATAGTTTTTTTTTTTATAAAAGGAAAAGATCCCATAAATCTAACTTCAAATGCTTCATATACATCATATTTATTGTCCTTGTTTACTCGTAAACGCAGGCGCTCTTCTGTCTGAACTGAAATGACACGCGTATAACACACCCCACACAAACGTCAGAGGAACAATTAGCCATGAGTCCATTCATTAGACGATCGCATAAATTGTTATCCAACCGACGCCAATTTGTTATACAACGCGAAATCCCAAACTTTATATTCTCCATTCATCATTATAATCTATTCATAATTTGCGCAAACGGAAAAAATGTCTCGCGAGCGAAGAGAACAGCCGCCGCACTCGCCATAAATCACGCGAGCTTCGGACTCGCGCGAGACTAAGGGAAAAAAGCAGCGCCAACACCTTTGCAGAAAGGAGGCGGGCCGTCATTCAAGTTGTCTACCTCTCTCACTGTATAGCCATTCAATGCAGAATTTGGAGAGAGTGAATATAATATAGCCGAAGAAACACTTGCGATTAATTTATGCAGAATATCTATAGCCAAGAGTGTATATCCGTGGGCAACCTTGCGCGATGCTGTAATCTATAATGACGACAAAGACGACGACAACGACGACGACGACGACGACGACAACGACGCACTGTATGCCCACTGCGTGGGCTATATGAAAAGACGATTAAAATTAAACGCTCCTTTTTTTCTTACCCATAACCAAGCCAATGAATACAAGCAGTGACTTGACGCACGCCATGGCCCATTCGCAATAATGAAAAGGAGTCATCATGCACTTCTTAAGTCGGCAAATTTGAAATTTTATTACGGGACTGTGGTTGGAAAGGCTCTTTTTCGTTTATAGCTCAAATTGAAGAATGCACAGGCATACACACATAATGGAATAGCGAAATACTCCGGGAGGTTCTCGGGTTACGGTCGTGGAAACGCTTGTTAAAGAATCTTCACAAAAGGCCGTAAATCACTAAAGAATCAATCGACGGGTGGGAGCTTCGGTGTTTAGCGATTACCAGAGAAATTTTCCCGCGAGACACTCTGGAGAATTGAGACGTCACCTCCGGCACAGGAACAATACTGTCGTTAAAAAGAGCAGCTCGCTTGTCGATGACGAAAGAGGCGAAAACAGATAATGTCTCTCGTTCTATCGGGTTGTAGGCAGATGTGCGATATTTCACACAGTACATCCACCTTATACACCCGACGAATCAATAATAATAATTATTAATTTGCTGCTTTGATTTATTATGCTAATCTATGAATGGGTGATAGAGGATGTTTGCAATTACCGGTACATCTTGCAAATATACATAGGTATATATGTATAATTCATTATTTGTATGAATATTTTTGTCAAGCATTTAAAGATCCTACATTAGAAAGGAAAAATATATTCGTATCCAATTGTTCTTTCCGGCTGTAATTTTGCGTTAACATTGTAGGTGACACGAGCAGTAACTTATATATTGTGCAACTTGACTAAATTCATTTTGTAATGCAAAACAGTCGACTAGTGCATTTATATTAATTAATGCAAATCCTGAAAATTAATCTATGAATTGATCGAATGCTCGCTATTCAAGGCTAAAAACTTATTACTCATTTTCAGGTCTATAAAGAGCTTTTCATTTTTTTTTACTCTATTTTTTTCGTGAATTATTACTGACCGCGATAAGTATCACTTACCATCAACTAGGACAATAGCGTGATACTAAACCTAATTTCTATTACATTTTACCAGATAAAATTTAATTTAATCTTACAATAATGTCAATCTCAAATGGCCAATTTAACTTTTTAAATCACCAATCATCAAATGATACGCTTGAAACACTTCTATATAAGAAGAATATCGAAGCTAAAGTCGACGACGACTACTACGACCTTTCATTTTTTAACGATCTTTCCATCGAGTGGTTCAGATTAATCGGCATTGTGTACTCCCTACGGTATGATTAAAAAAAATCATCCATTTGACAGCAGCTATACATATTACTATAGAGTATCCAGACGACTCGATGAGTATATATAGCTTAAAACGATTGAACGCGCAATCGCTTGAAAAGTCCAGGTATTTATACCCTAAGGATGATTTACGCTTCCTGCAAGATACCGTGGTTCTAAATAGCCCTCAGGGTGTGTGGAAAGCTTGTTATATACTGGCTATTTTTTCAATAATAGAATCACGCGAAATCATGCGTTAGTCTATCGTTGTCAGTCAGTGTATATTTATGCACTTGCATAGGATGTAAACCAATTTATGGTTATTCTGCATTCTCTTTTGACGATTTACGTTTATATTAGTCTCTCACATCCTTTGCTTTTATTTGATTACGGCTTAACAAATTTGATCCCTGCGATGATTTCTCAATTCGTCGGAAGTTTAAACAAATCTATCCGGTGAAATCTTCTCACTACTCATTTTTTCTATGCAGCAATCAAATGTACTAGTAAAAACAACAGCATCTCAGAACTCAATGACTCGGCCTTGCGTAAAAGTCCGTTCATCAGCTAGCCTTTACAAGTTACAATAAACCAGAGCAAAAATAAAAAAAAAACATCCGAGATTCAGATAAAAAGGCGAAGAAGATTCCAAGGTTAGTGGCCAAATAAAGTATCGCAGTACAGAGAGGCGGCGGTGGTAACGGCGGCAACAGCGGCAGGAGCAAGTGAACGGAAGTGAAGGGAAGAAAAAGGGAAAGACAAACCGTTGAGAGGCGTTTCAGATTCGTTGCGGACAACTTGGTGTGCATAAGGACGTCGAGAGGATGAGTCTCTCCGATGATAAATACCTTGCACAATAAGCTGCGGGGATTTGGCTGCAGGACCGGCTCATCTTGCCTTGAGGCCTACTTTTCGTGGCTTTTTTTAATTTTTTCCGTACTGCAGGCGTGATTACCCTTCGCGGCCTTCTTTCATCCAGAGTAAGAGAGAGAGAGAGAGAGAGAGAGAGAGAGAGAGAGAGAATAAAAAAAAGATCGACGCAGTGGTCACTATATCTGCATTATACACTGTGTACTTATAATACTTGCTTATGCGATCGGCGAGCGAGTCCTTGAGACGTACGCGCAGACACGCACATATACGTGCGGCTATATTATCCGTAAATACCTTTCTTTCTACGGAGAGCCAAAGTTTCTTTCTTTCTTCGACCTCGCGGCGAAGATGCTGCGACCGTATATACACTTCACTCAGCGTCGGGGAGAGGCGGTTTGCGATCAAGTGCAATCTTGCGGAAAGTGATTGTCGAAAGAGTGAAAGTCGAAGCCGCGAGAGAGAGAGAGAGAGAGAGAGAGAGAGAGAGAGAGAATGAAACTGACCGCGTGTGCGAGAGAACTCAAATTATACGCTTTATAAACATATTTCAGTAGGAACGTAGGGCGCAATTACTCAGTTCGCGTTAGAGTACATTGGGAGTTGCTCAGTCCAGCGTACACACAGAATATATCCTGATCTCGATATGGCACCCCTTGCGCGCGTCAACGGGAGCTGCGCTCGGAGCTCGATATCGCAGTAGCCGCGAGAGGAGTTCGGGCTGTGCACCGTTATACTCGCGGCGCTCGCTCGGGCCATTTATCTCCTTCAAAGAGCAGCTCTCGAGCGGACAAAGTTAATAAGCGATATCTGCCGCGCTGCTGCACTGTTGCAACTAATGCGGCCCAGCCCAACGGGAGCCGCGCGCACGGCGCACATAATAGCAAGAGCGTAATGATCGGATACATATTTTCTCTCGACGCAATAGTCCGGTGAATCGGATCGTTTGTGAGAAAATCTCCTATCTGTTTCGTATAATCTCTTATTTATCAAGACTGTTATTCGGGCTTTGCGGCTGCGGAATTATTCTATAATATTTCTTTATGTATATATATAAATGCATTCATAATCCTGTAAGGAGTTGACGCTATAAATTGCGCAAATAATTCGGATGCGCAAGCGTGCAATATCGAAGGGAGATGACAATCGAGAGGACAGAGGCGTGAGCAGCTCCGACGAAAAAAGAAAAGTGCGAAACAGGCATAATTAGCGGAACGGGTGAAGAATGCAGCGACGAGGCGTCTAGCCGTCGTCGCGCAATAACGCTCGAGCTCGCGACAAAAGTTCCTATACACATACTTTTCTCTTTCTCTCTCTTGTCTGTACCATCGAAACAATGCGGATGTCAAGCAGTGCTTTATAGGTACGTTTGATTCTCATTGAATTTTAAATGCAGTCAGACTAGCTGAGAAAGAGAAGAGACAGCATTTCGTACATTCGAGGGCTCACACGCACACACAAAGAAATAGGCGTAGAGTACGACACTCGGATATGATACGTATATGATCAAAGCTTCGAGAATGAGTCCGTATGTGTCTGTCGCCGCCGTTTGCGATTCCCGTCGCGTAGTCGCTCTATCGAGTCGTAAATCAGTGCCGCTCGCGCTCCGTAAAGCTTTTATCGAGCTGCGCAGAATCCGATAATGATTTCCATTGCGTCAAGAGGCGCCCGGACAATAACGGCATTGTTATTGTCGTCGTTGTAGTCGTCGTTGTAGTCGTCGTTGTAGTCGTCGTCGGTCGCGCCCTTCTCTCCATCGCGAGGACTTGAACTCCCGATGTATAAATATTCTCTTTCATTCTCGCTTCCGTGCTTTCGTTGAAAAAAGAATGAACGAGCTCACGTCTACGGAGATGTTTCACGGAGAAGCGACTTCTTGAAAAATCGATCCTCGTATAAAACTGGATACGATGCCTTTGTATCTTTTCTACATTTTTAACAGAGGCTATTTTATTTATTATTCAAATGTAACGGTTAATTCGTTGGTAGACTGAATGATTCGTTTATTATAAACTCACCGAATTAATAGCTAATCAAAGTCACTTCAGCACAAGTGACTTAAGTATACCTACTAGTAGTTAAGAAATATAGTTCGTTAAGTGCGACTGCAATTAAACGTTACCTAAAATCAAAAGTTTTAATTAGGTATATTGATTGCAGCCTTTGTACATTTAATTTCAGTTTTGATTTGCATCTTCAAGTCTCTTCGGCGACCACTTATATTATATAGTAGGTTGATTAAAATTCACTTCAATACTGCTTGATACATTCTTGGAAGAACGAATATAGAGAATTTCAATTGAATGATCAGACAAAATTTAACATTTTCGAAAATATATTATATGAACATAAAATCTTGTATTTAATTTAAAATTAATCCCGATGAATGAAAATTTAATAACTATTAAACGAAAATTATTTGAAAAATTGGCAAATTTATGTTTATTTAGTATAGCTTATGAAATTCATTTGTATTGAATTATTCAACCAGAAAAAATTGTACGTGTATTTTCTTTAGAAGGTAGACGTTGTTATCTTCTAAAGAACCTGTACATAGACTCGCATGAAATTTTGTATTAAATAACTTAAACCTAAGTTGTAATAAAAAATGTAACTTTTTATAATCCATTAGTTATAACAAAGTTGGTCATATTTGTAACATTCTATAAATATATAACTGTGGAATTCTTTACGGTATTTTTAGCAGAATTTTCGTTCAAAATTAAACCCCTTAACTCTATTAAGAAACCGTTGAAATATTTAATTGCGTTTGCCGAAATGTTATCCAGCGATACGTTATAAATTTGAAGGTAAATTAGATTAGTTTAGCGATTTATCGTAAGCGAAAAAAATAATTTAATTTACAATGCATTTGTCTTCGAATCTTCTCTTGAAAAGAGCTAAAAATGCAATAGCCATTAGATCAAAGCAGATTAGCAATAGTATATAATGAAAACCCTTTAAATCAATCTACACGCAAGCTCATAACAACGTATATAACAGTCTAGGCTGCAACAGTACTTTCCGATAAAGGAGCGCGCGAAAAAAAGGGAAGAACTGGAAGGAGGTCTTTCTCTCTTTATAAACTGCACACGTGCACACGTCCGTAGAAAAGGAGCTGCCGCTACAAAAGCAACAGCGGCGGCGGCACGGATGGCAAGGAGTGAAAGGCCCACGCCCGTGCCTGGGGCAGTCATCGCGCGCGCCCGGTTCCCTCTCTTTTTCTATATATACATGTATACATGGTAAGAGTTCGCACTGCAAGGGCGAACACGTACCGCGAGAGAATTTGCGCCGACACATATATTGCGAGTGAGGGATAATTATGTGCGTTTATCTCGAGAGAAATTTGTCGTCGAAGTTTTTTTTGAAGTTTCAAGTCGTAAATATATTATATAAAGTTTATGTGTACCTGAATGCACATATGGGATGTGTCTGTTAAGAAAGAGATTATTATTACACAGTTGTACATGTTATTTCGACAGGGATGAAGTTTTAAGTGCACATAAGGTCGACGGTTTGACATAGAATACACAGAAAAATGTAAATATTGTCTGTACCTCGATGATTGTATATTTAAAAACGTGTTTTGTAAAAAAACAAAGTTATTCTCCGAGTCCATACGCAAACGCATTTGCGAGCTTTCGATTTCATTTCCCGTAAATGAAAGCTTGCGCATGTCTTTCGTTCTCCTCGTATTATTCTACATATTTATCATTACTCGGAAATTGGAAATTTGCATTTTCACTTTTATTCATTGTTCCAGCCCAGTCCGGCGAGCGCTCCCTTCACTTGTCGAGGCTGTCGTCACCGAACTTCCGAAAGTAGCTTCGAAAAAGTAAGCGGCTACTCGGTATAGTGCGTCCTCACCTCTCTCTTTCTCTCGCTCACTCTGCATATAGCAGTACTACTCGTAGACAGTATAGCTATGTATAGACCTGTATAAACAGAAGAAAGAAGTTGCAATCTCAGATCGCAGTTGGGGCGAGGACAGCTCAGGAAACTGTATCCGATTGTTTAGGGATGAAGCCGCATCAGCTCTGAAAGAGATTATCCGATTGTTATGTCGTAAGCGGCGGTCACTGCTGCCGTTCGTGAGCTACCTTCGATCTCTATACCTATACGTGTATATAGTATATTCGTTCCAGCCCATGTACACGCGGAAAAAGGCCTTGATACCGTTGTCTGCTGCTAGTCTTGCCTCTGCTCCAGAATCTTTCGCCCACGAAAGTTCGATGCTATCGAACTGTGGTTGGATTTTTTTAGGTAACGCGTGGCCGACTGTACGACCTTTACAGCTACCTTTTCTTATTTTCCTTTTCTATCTGTGTATACATCTCTGTCTCTACATTATCCAGCAATAGTGCATTTTTTGTCAATGAATCACATGCGATGATTAGAGCCGTATCGATGTTGTTTTTCTCCGGATAAAAGATGGGATTGAAATTTTAAATAACAGTTTATGAGCGTTTCGATCATTTAGACGTATTAAACGAACGCTTTTCATAATTACCTAGTCCTGCGAGTATATTATACACAACGATTAATCGGATTTTCGACGGCGGAAAGAAAAAACGCCAATGTCTGAATACGCGCGTATACATATATATCCGAGAAACTGTAGTAGACACACTGCACAGTTCGTTATTTATTAAAGATTGACACACGTTTGAGTAAAAGAACGTTTTCCCAATATGTATAACGGCTTGCAAAGATAATATGCCAATTCGAGGCAACTGCCGCATGCAACAATTACATATACAGGACAAGACGAGAACTTACGTATGATAACAGTAAATCCTCAAAATGCAGATCGCGTGTGAGCGTGCGGTCTCATTTCCCAGAAATTTATCGACAAATAAAATGAGCAAGGAATTTATTGCGCGGAAGTGCGCGCGAATACAGAGAGAAGAGGATGCCTACTACTACACGAACGCCTCTATCTCTCACGTAGGCGTGTATATAAAGCTTGCATTCCCCGCGAGGCGAGTATATAGCTATATACATATATACGTAGCGCCTCGTCCATCCCGTTTAACCCGTTAAGCGCGCGGCCGAAAAAATCTCGAGCAGCTCGTGCATCTTCCTTCTCGTGCCATCGGACAGGCTCCTCGAGTAACTCTGAGCAAGAGAGAAAGAGCGAGAGAATAGATTATCGGATTATATCTCGGGGCGCTTTCTAAACCTTTTTTCCTTACTCTATGTGTGTATCTGTCGGCTTCCTGCATGCGAACTTTAACTTCTATCTCTCTCTCTCTCGATCGAGCCAGGGCTACTGCTATATGCTTGTCTATGATTTAGCGTCTACTATCGGCGGATTAACTGCGCGCTCGCGGTATGTCCGAAGAAGAACTATCTATATACTAGCCGAGAGACGAAAAAAAATCGGCTCAACGATGATATAAGTCCGCACGTGCGAAGGGAAAAACTTGTACTCTCCTGATTGGGATCTGCCTGTATGAGACGTTGGGTGTATTTATATATATATATATATATATAAAAGTTTCTCAATGCGGTATTTCGTCATATATAGAAGTCGGTTGACGCAGTTGCAGCAAAGTAGCTCATCAAAAATCGTACGAAATTGCGCGAAACCGTGCGAAACGAGGTGCCGCCAATGCCGTAAGCAATTGGGTGGAGTCTTGTTTCTATAACGAGAAGTTACCCAAGTCCACCAAAAGCGAGAAACACTGAGCTGTGCGACAGCATCCCGAAGACGAAAGGACTAAATGAGATATTGAAGTAATACGATAAGATACCATTGGCGATTAAAAGTGGCGTAACGTAGGATTTCCTTAAATTCAAATAGTCTACGTTTATGTATGTAATGAATATTATTTATGTCTGAGTTAATATAATGTATTTCTACTGATTAGTTTTTGTTTTAAGATGAATTTTCTAATTTTGGAAATTAAGATAGGGATATATTTTACTCTTCTAGATTTTTAGAAACTAAGATAGATAGTCACTATATGAGTACTTAAAATATTGTCAAATTGTTATAATATATGGTAAATAAAGAGATTAAAAACAGTATTTGTTTTTTTTTACAATTTTTATTTGCATTCACTTTAAAAGCTCTGTATTCAAACAGGTAAGAAATTATCAAAAAATATCATAAATTGAAGGCTCAATTCATTAGTACTTTTTGAAAGTTGTAGATAGTGAAATTTATTTTGTAATATAATTGTCGCGAAGTGCCTTAAAGAAGATCTAGACCTCTACAATAATACAGCAAAATATCTAAGTACGCAAATGTATCTCCGAATATTGGTAAAAGTAAAAATTATGACTGGATTATTGATAAATAATAAATTCTTATTTTTTGTATAATCATTTTAAATATGTCTTATCCCCTTAATGAATTATCTTTTACTGTTATTTTATTGAATATTGAAACGTGTATTTTAATTAAAAGTTAATTAACCAGTATACTGCATTAAAAATAAAACGGTGCAGATATTATAATAATTTCGAACAACTTTAATTTGTATAGCTTACATACAAAGTGTGATCTTGAAAAAAATGGAGACTTATACAGACTCTTAAACGCCGTGATTAAAAAAATAACAAATTTATAAATAATTCATATTGCATTTTCTCAATGAATTAATTAAAATGTCAATTGTTAATAAATTATCAGGGTTTTATTTCGGAAATTTGTATTCAAACAAGAATTATAAACAAGTGTTATAAATGTAGCCAGCAGTAACGACAACTCGAAAAAGAGAATGAAAAAAAACAATCCGTATAATCAGTTAAAGATTCGCGGTCAGAAGTCGACCTTATTAGCTGCTCTAGTAAAGTTAGTACTGCCGTTATGTTCGGTGTTCCTCGATTTTTCATAGTAAAAAGAAAGAAGCTCAATCGCACCAGGTTGTATATATATATATATATATATATATATATATAACAGAACGGCAGCAGCATATCAGCATATCGCGATAGCATCTTTTTATATATATATATATATATGCGTCGATCTTGAATTATTCTAAACCGTCTTCATCGCGATGACATGGATTTTCAATGTGACATGTGCACGCATCGATCGAAATATAATGTAAATGGAAAGAGTCTACGCGCATCCGGTGAAAATGAAAATTTACTCATATTCATGACTCAATCGTACATTAAATTAATTACGTAAGGTTTAATACACGACATTATGAATTAAATAGTCATAAAGAAATAATTTCGCTGATTATCATCGGCTACACGGTCGCGAAGTCTATGCACTCGGTTTCTTTTTCGTGTCAATAGAAATGGAAATTCATTGTATATCCTTTGCCATCTACTATTTCTAACGTAAATACAAAACGCGCAAAGGAGAGGGAAATTCAGTAGTGCGACTAACAACTATACACTAATCGTGTATATATATATATGACTTTTTCGATCTAAATTCATGAGATTCCAGGGAGAGAAGCTCGTCCGAATATTCACTTGATGAGAGCGAGTGAGCGCGCGAGCGAGCGTTAAATCTAGGTCGACTGATACGGCATTGCGCGCGTCGGATCCAATTTCGTATATGATGAACCGTTCGATCTCTGCTTTTCTCTCTCTCTCTCTCTCTCTCTTTCTCTCACAAACTTACTTTGTGTATATACCTATAGTTATAGGACTCTTCGTACTTCCTTTTCCCCTTTTTTACGGGACAATCGTCGCTTTCTTGGAAAAGAAAGACGCGTATACGCCTCAGCCTTACGGAAGAGCGAAGCTAATTCGGTGCGAGGCACGTGCAGAGCAACTCGTCCGAGACCGTATAGCTTAAGCGCGCAATAGTCAACGGGATCTCAAAGAATCGATGTGTATAAAGAAACACGAGTGAGTATGTATATAGGTACTTTTCGATCGCGATCTCTCGCTCTTCGCATTTGCTTCGAGAGCGAAGCGACTGACTCTTCTCCCGGATATAAAGCGTTCGTCAAGGCGATTTGACTTTTTTGCCAAAAATTTTTTCTTGTACACCGCGCGCGCGTGCGCATATTCACTAGCAATACTACCGAAACGATGAATCACCTTCACGCGCGCCGGTCCTTTCTCACGGCCAAAAACGACGAGACACTTTTTCGCCGCTGTTTCTTCTTCTTCTTCTTTCTCATTGTAAGTTTTCTTAAGAATAAAATAATTATATAGCTTTCTATATATCTTGAAATATATATGCATAGCGTGCGAGATGTCTTTTGTCTGCTCATCTTGCGCACATCACCGAATATATCGTGCAACGACTGTATAACGTTATTAACGCAGTAGCGCGATCGAGACAATCCTTCTCTTGGCATTATTTTTTTTTATCTTTCTTTACCTCTCGCTTACTGACCCACCCCCCTCCCACGTTCCCCTCGACGGAGCGAACGCTTTTGTAACATCAATCACCGAATCCCTGTGCGCGAGTCGTCGTCATCGTCATCGTCGTCGTCGTTTATCCGACTGTAAACCTACTCGTTCTCGTTCAGAAATTCCTCTCAGTCATCCTGACAAATGGATCTATACAGTCGATCGTCGGCGTCAATCAGACAGGCACTTTTTTTGGCATCGATTTCAATAAGCGGCGAACATCTCGTTTACTAATACAATACACACGCGCGAGGTCCTCTCGCCGACGGTCCTAAATGGCCAGCTACATAACCGATTCATAAACCGGCTAGTTTATGAATCGGATCTAAAATTCTCCTTCGAAAAACGAATCTTCATCGATCTGGAAACGACGTGCATTTCAGAGCATATATATCGTCGCGAGAAGTATAAGATTAGCATATATTTTCGAAAATTAAATACGTCGTCTGTGTGTATGTATTTTTTTGGCTCGTCTAAAAATACACGACGACGCAATTAAGAAGATTGATGGTCCGAGTGATTTAGATAAATTAAAATCGGTATAGTGATTAAAAATATTTCGATAATCTTGGCCTCTTTTGTTCATTACAGAGAACTATCTACTAGTTGGGATAGACGATTGTCTCAATCCGTCATGCGCGCACTTCGCGTCGTTTCACTTTTTTTTGTTCTATACCGATGTATAGAATTATCGTATTAACGAAAGGCCAAATCGGTATGTCTTCTCTCCTAATAGTGATGTATATCGCGCGTACAACAATAAGAAGTTCATTTGCGCAAACTCTGAAATCGAGTGCACAAGAACCGATAGATCGAAATGTCCTATATCCGTTGACTAGCGTTCGCATCATCGCCGATGAGCGATAGAATCATCGTCTATGTCTATTCACGTGCGAAGTATCGATAAATCGGCTATAAAATTCCGATCTATCTATTCTATACACTTACGTACTCGTATATTGTAGTGTGTATAGATGAAAAGGAAAAGGTGTGCAGAAGGGGAAGAAGCACCGTGCAAATCACCGCGCGGTGCCAAAGGCTATATTGGGCAGGGCGAGCTTTACCGGTCTGTATAATATCTGGAGATCGATCGGTATGCTTGCGCAACACTTGTCTGCCTCCTGCCTTGCACTCTCGGCTTTTCCGAGGAAAACCTCTTTGGAAAAATTACGTGCGATTTTGTTTAACAATCTTTTCTGAATTTCGTGTAGACATATACGTCGCTACGATTAAAGTCCGAATTTTTTACAGCGGAAATCACACGGGAGGACTGACTTTCCTCTGTATCTTAAGTAATAGAATCATATAGAATTCATAGAGAGGAAAAATTTCGATAGATTGACAGCTTTTAAAAGTATCTTTTCACTCTAATCATCTAAGAGGTTTTTGATAAAGAACGCGTGTATTTTGAATTTTAATTATAAACTGAAAGGAAAAATTTTACGTAAAAATAAATATGTTAATGAGAATTATTGAAAGCAGGATTATTTTTTATTATGAAAATAATAGCTCAATTTTGTTATTACGTCAGCTTTAAGCCGTTTTTCAAACTCCGTAATAAAAAACATTCTGGAGTTTTAGAATGAAAAGTTCATTGGGATATCATCAATCTTAAAGTTCACTTGGATAACGAGCATTTTAACCAATAGTGTATATGCATAGATGATATTTTAATTTCACTTGAGTTTTATTTGAACGATATTTTTTTAGATTACGATTGATTTAAGAAGTAGCATAAGCTCGGGTGATGTTTTTATGTCATTATTGCCTTACAGTAAAATATTAATCAGACTGTACTCTAAGCTTCAGAGTGAACAAATTTCACTCTCAAATCCCAATGTAACTCTAAAAATATCTTCTTTAGAGTTAATGGTGGAAATTTCACCATTCACTTAAACACAGAGTGAATTTAACACTCTAAAATTTTAAATGTGTAGAAATAGAAAATCAAGTTTCAGTTCGAAATCTCGTTAAACAAATAAAAACAGGAATCTGAACGACACTTGCTTATCGACGAGCGAGTTTCACGTAACATCGTCGATTTCGATCCGGAGAACAGCAGGCAATATTATAGCGTCCAAATGGCCCTCGAGGCGATGCTTCTCTTGTCGAGTCCTAATCCATCCCGATGCCCCTGGGCTGGGAAAGGCGACTCTGCCTAACATGGCACTCGGAAAAAGAAGTCGAGAACTCGAGCAAACCGCCTCGCGACAACAATAACCACGTAGGAGGCGAGTTGCAGTACGAGAGAGTGAAAGAGAAAGAGAAAGAGAGAGAGAGAGAGAGAGAAAGTAGTAGAGACTATATCCAGGAAATGAACTTTCGAGATAGGCGCCTCTCGTATGTATATATATATATATCCTATCCCTGCTATAGATCTGAATTGATTATCGACGGCATTAAGTGAATTCTGCTATAGAAGTGGATGCGACGATAAGAAATCCAGTTTGTAACCGATTTTTCGTTGCTCGAGAGCTGTCCTGAATTAAATCAGCGTATATAAGCCGATTTCAAAAGAACCTGGATATATATGTTAGCAGATGCGGAGTGTATATATGTGTGTAATTCCGTCGTTGGACAATTATTATTAATTTTTTATCACAAATAATTTTATTGAAACACATTCTTCGTACTATTATTACGGTGTATACATTAAATCGATGATTTTATTCGCGCTTATGAATCTATTTTTCCAAAGGTAAAAATTCCCACACTGCATCGCGCGCCAATAAATATATATATATATATATTTATATATATAGGTGATATCTGCATTTGTAATCGTTCATCTGCTTCATAGAGAAAAAATCGCAAGTGCAGCACCACCCATATACATATACACAGAAGGTGAAACGGCAATAATTCTTCAATCCTCGCGCTTGTTCGCTAGCGTGTGCTCTCTGTTATAAAGGTATGAAAAAAAGTCGCGCAATCAACGGTAAAGAATTTTTCGCATTTATATATATATGTATATACATATACCTGAGTTGAGCTAAGGTCAAAGCGTCTGTAAATTGCCTCCCTCTCTTATAGCATGTCATGTGCATTATGTGTACATATACGTATATATGTATATCTAGGAGAGGCGCACGTCTACTTTCTTTATAGCCCCTGGGCGTTTCGCTCTTCTTCTATTTTCTGTCTCTCTTTCTCTCCTACTATATACACGTACTATATATATATCAACTACTAAATATATATAGAGTATAGAGGAGCTCAAGCACTAGCAGGATGACGTTATGCAAATGCTTTTCGGACGATTCACGATAGAGCCGCTGGGCCTTTAGTTACCGAACCCAAATCGATCAGTTTTACATCAAATTACGTGCCTCGTAATTTTGCCCGTAGCACAGTTTCTCCTCTCGTATTGTGCGCCTCAGACATGAGGAATCTCTCTCTCTCTCTCTCTCTCTCTCTCTCTTGCGGTCGTCCGTTGTCGGTGGGGCGAACAAACCATCCCGAGAGCAACGGATATTTTACGTAACGATGCGCGAGCACGGGCATAATATAGCGGCGAACACAGCGACGACTTATACGACGACTTATACGACGACTGATAGGATCGAACATTTTTTTGGAAAGTACTTTTCTTCGGACTACTTATATAGCTATTGCTTCAAGTGTTTATATTCTTATATAGGTATATATATGTGCGCGTGTTTGTGTGTGAGTGTGTGTGGTGCGGTCTTCGATATACCGCTTCGGATGATTTGTACTCGATGCTCAGTTATTTCTCTATGCGTCAACTATCGAAGGAAGAATAATAATACTGTTGTCGAATTTACCTCCTGCAATGATCAATTATCAAATTTTGGCAAGTAATTATTTTCGTATTAATTTTCATAATATAAAACATACTATATACTCATTGATGTATCAAAAGCAAATGCTCTTTGTCAAAAGAAGAGTGCGCGTACAATTGTTAAAAAAACGGAAATATCCAGCCTAAAGAAAACGTTATGTCCGTTACATTATATCATGAATATTCGTTTTGCGATTATCAGCTGTCTTCCGATATATCTTCACCTACACGTGAAATTCTAAGAATAATTCGAACTCTAGCGTAACAAATCTAGAAAGTCACATGTACAGGATCAACCAAGCTCCATAAACTTATAGAAGGAAGTGCAACAACCTCGGCGTGGATCATCCAACAGATTTGAGTTACGAGCGCCGATCCCTTAGCCGTATACACATCTGTAAAATCTGCGGAAGAATACGATGGAGAGAAGAAATTGAAAAAAAAACAAAACGAAAAAAAATCGGCAGGAGAGATTTACGAAAGAGAAGAGGCCCTACGGCAGACGACGTAACCATCCTCCCATATATACATGTATATATGGTATCTTATAGAGTCACAGGGATGTAGCCAGGGCGATAGCTTAGACTCGCGCTCTCGGTGACGACGACTCGTGATTGCCCCAAGAAGGGAAAGGTGTGGCGGCGGCGGCAGCGGCCGCGTGCAGTCATGTTGCTGATTTATAAGGCTAAATTCTTGGCGGACGGCTGCTGCGGCCGATGCAGCAGCAACACGCAGCGCTTTCCACCGGTGTTGCATTGCTGGTCAGAAGTATCTGTTTCTCTCTCTCTCTCTCTCTCTCTCTCTCTTTCTCTCTGTCTCTCCATTTCTGTGTATATATATATGTATGTACGTGTACTGGTACTCCGGTACATAAACACGCCTACGCTCGAGTGAATGCTCTCGCGCCACTGTTTTTACACGCTCAAGCACTTTTAATTAATTTTCAGAGTATGATATTGTGGCCTTGCTTATATAACGTTACGAAAAAAAAATCCTTTATATACCCATTGCACGCACGTACATAGGATGATAAATGACGATCGATGCATTCGCGTATATATTATACGTGAAAATCTTTCACTTGTGTTCTGTATATATGTGTGAATGTGTGTGCGCTTGCAAGAGCGCATTTTCCGGACGCGCACGCGAATAATACATTGGAGTAACAACTGCTATCTCAACGTACACTTCGGGTTTCGAGTTTTTATTAATGATCTAGCGGCGGCGCTAAACGTTTACAATGAGACGGTAGCCCTCGTGTCGATAATAAATATCGCTACCAATGTATATTGATTGAATTAAAATAAAAAGCTTTACTTTTCTTCGTATATTCTCCTTAGAACGTATATTAATACACATTTCGGAACAACAATGCGCGCGTGCGCAATATTATAATATGGCCTTGGCTATGCAACGGTGAAGGCGTTTAGCGAACAAATAATGAATAGAGGCGTGAGCGCCGGGTTTGTATTATCTTTGCACAGCCTCATCGACCGACCGGAACCATAGAGATCAACGTATAATGTAAGTGTATATAATATGCGTGTATACATATATATGGTGGGTAACTGGGGCGGAGTTCGGTGAGTTGCATCACAATTCAACTAGGCTTCTTTCTTTATCTTCTATAGTAGCAGCAGCAGCAACAGTAGTATATTCAATGGAACCTCGTTCTCACATCCGTGTCAGAGTTGCTAGAGCTGCCAAAGGCCAAAGCCAAACCACGCAGAGATCTTGCTGTAGTGTATCTATCGTATATATATATATATATATATATATATATATATATATATATATCGTATGCGAGCGAGATGCGGTATTATACAGCATTCAGAAGTATGACTTTGATGGAAATGATGAATCGTGTAACTGTGAGCTTGCGATAGATATCCTTTATTTAATAAGACTGATGCATATTCTTCGAGGGTTGTCGGCTTATTCTAGCGATGTATTCTCACGCGAGTATTGCACACTTTTACAGTATGTAATGATACTTAGTCGATAATTGACTTAACTATTCTGACTCCACGGGAAATTCTACTGTTATGCATATATGATTATTACTCAAATACTATAATGAAATTTTAATAAAAAAAAATATTGGAATCTTAGATGCATATTTCATCCGGTTTCTATACGTTTCTCCCGAGAATACTTGAATAAAGTAAACTAATGTATATAACAATGTTAAAGTAAAGTATATTGCCTCATTATCATAAAATCGATGATAGCCCTACATTATCCATAGTTATAAGCATCAAAATTAAAAAATTATTCCATCCACACATTTCATTATCGTGTACGATATAATTTACGACTTCTTCTCAGAATACCTATATAGATATATTATACCTTGAGGTATATAACACGGGTTCGAATGAAGCTTCACCCTGTGCCAAGAGAATCAGCGTACATATACGAAACCTCTCTCATGTACATGAAAGTAAGCTATGTAGGTACTGATACACGTCGTAGAGGGAAAAGGGAAGTTTTGTTTTGAGTGGCAATCGTGACCGCGCGTTCGCGCGCCAGGTCACGCAGTGGGCGTACTTTCTACACATCGGCGTACACATGCGACAAGATCGCAGCCGAGTGTGCAGTGCAGCCTACGTTATATCCCGCCTCGAGTGTATCTTATATATGCAATACCTTATACGCATATTCCGCACAATATATGATATATATATATATATATATATATATATATATATATATTGTAATCCCTCAAGAGAGATTATGTCTCTCCCTTCTCTATTAACGATTTTAGACCGAGCATCATTCGAGCTCTATATATTAAATCCTTCGTCGCTCTACGAGTTATGATATCTAAGGCCGTGTGGTACGAAGAATAACAGCCGAGTATCCTTGATACGAGGTAATACATCTTGTCCGCGTGTATACAATATCAACGAAAAGAAGCAAAAAAGAGGAGAAACAACGGTGAAGGCGAAAAAATAAAGGCAGAAGACAAATTGCAGATGTTACGTAAACGGTACGTCGTTTCAAGGAAATAGAGTATCATCACATCGTCTTTCTCTCTCTCTCAGTGTATATATACTTTCATACACACTGAGTAAGAGAGTATTGGTATAGATATGATTTAAAAAAAACGAACGTCGACATAACTTTAAGGCGTGCCGTCGGTTGGATGGCTCCTACAGTAATCGTCTAGTTTCTTTATGTACATAACGAACAGTAAGTCTTTATAGATTTTTAAATAGAAAAGTATATCGTGCATCGATACACTGCATAATACAGAAGCTTTTATAGCGTTGCCTCTGCGTAAACAGTGTAAATATGATTAGATGCTTGATAAAATTTCAGTTACGCGTATAATGAAAAATATTCGAAAATTAATCAGTAACGACAACTTTTCTCTCGACCTGTGTATACATACGTTTATATAGGTCGAGCAAGGCTAGGGCGAAACGCGATTCTCTTTGGCAACAATACACGCATAGCTGCCCGATGCACGCGAGTAATCGGCTGAAGAGTCGTTGCGCAATTCGCGAATAGAATTATGCAGATCGGCATCGTGTGTCGCGCGCGCGCGCAACTGGTAACGCTTATATCTTTGCTCTCAAAACTCTTGTGCACGAGTGCAAATAGCTTCGAAACTACGAAAATGACAATACGCCTCGATAACCCTTGGCAGTCGTTCTATATATAGTATAGTTATAGTCTACGAAGTTCGAATAAGAGCTTTCGCTCGTATACGAGCAAATCCACAAGGTTCTGCAAATAATTCGGTACCTGGAAATCGAAAAATTTTCCGCGAGAACACTGGATGCAATTTTCCACTAATTCGCGTATTATTTATTTACTTGCAGGAATATAACTTTTTACATCTGAAATTTTAATTATTTTACCATTACAGTCCCTTTTGTGTTTTTAGTGAAAAGATGCTTCCCTGAGAAGTTATGATTTTTTAACTTTACGAGGAAGCATTTCTGTAACTTAATGAACATCATGAAAAAAAACTAAAAATATTCACGAAGGTTGATACAGTTTTTTTTTTAATATACAGCTTTTTTATGTAAACTTTATCTATAACTATCCAACTGGCAATTGAATGATTCACTTAATGAACATTTTTTGCGATTTTGGAAATGAAAATCGTGTGGTAAACTAAAAAATACCTGTAAAGCTTTTCTTACTCAGAACTAAACAAGGAAAATAGAATCAAGTCCGTGTACCTTCGCGAATACCGAACTGTCTCCAGTACACTCGCAGATTTGCCAATATGTCAAAAACGATTATTTGTGTTTTTCAGATTCCCAATAGAATAGATACTTAATACCTTATCCATGGTCTTTGCGCATAAAGGAATGTATTAGAACGCATACGTCAAGACGCGACTTTCGCCTCATAAGACTATCATCGCGCGATTGTGGACGGAATCTAGTAAACTTGCACAAGCGTGTAATCGCCAAAATCCCAAAGACCCTGGCCTACTGCTCTATATTTCTATTCCTCAAATACGATATTGTTTTCCTAAGACAATGCTGAGGTACTTTGGCGTACTAAAGCCACGCCACATCTATGTTGCTTCCTTCTATATAGGTATATTTATATACAGAGAGAGAGAGAGAGAGAGAGAGAGAGAGAGAGAGAAAGAAAAACACAATGCCACCGTGCTCTCGAAAGGTCGCGGCGTGATTTTCATTTTAATCTCACGTTATATATTAGCCCGAATGACTAGACTTCTTACATATATACATATAAGTGTGTGCGTGTGCGTGCTTATGCGTGTATCTGTACATATATATATAGCTTAAGCACTTTTTGATTCACTCGTGAAAAAGAAGCATAAAGTGAAAGGTTCACTTCGAAAAATTTCGTCCCTCTCTCATTCGGACAGAAAGACTTAATTACACCGAAAACGTGAACGGTTACAACGTGGGGGGGAGGGGATCTTTCTTTAAATATCTTTTTTACGATGGAACACCGTTGCCGTTGCTCGTTCTGTTGTACACCTACCGAAAAAGTCGGCTTTCTCACAGGTGTGAAGAAACTAATGAACAGAAGACGGTAATTTTCCATATATGTCCCGAAGGATACTTAGATATAGCGTTAACGCATAGTAAAATATTATTTATCTCCTTAATGCCAATTTGCGTACGCTCCCGCAGTATTGAGAGATGAAAGTTCATATAGCAATTTTCTTTTCGTAAATATACACAAATACACACACATATATAGCATACATAGAACGAACGAAAACCTAGCAGATAGTCGGTACGCGCCGTACACGTGTGTGGTGTAATAGAGAGCGAGAACCGAGTCACGTTGCCTGTGCGGTGGAGGACACGCCCAGCGCCCTGATAACACCTACACCAAGAGAAAGAGATTATGTGTGTATACGTGTGCGTCTCGTTGTAGCGACGCTGCTGTTGCTCGTTATTTCGCAATCCGAGTACTAGACGCCCTCCCCCCCTTCTTTTACCCTCCTTTAGCACCAGCCCACCACTTTAGTTCTACTCCGCGCACATATGCGCACCTTTCTTTTCCATTCTCATTCCGCTAATCAATTCTATGCAGGGGAGCTCGGGCGTGTATGTGTGTGCACTGCACACGATCTTTGACTTCAATTGCTTCATTTGCACGCTTCAACAATCGGAAAGGGAGGAGAGGGAGTAAAAAGCAGACCAAACGGGTACACTAGTGATAAGAATCGTATACCATTGTTTACGTTGGAAAAATATTTTTTTTCTCTCTCCTATCAGAGATGGAAAAGGGTCAAGAGGAGGTTATTTTTATTATCGTTTAAACAATTGGTCTAGATTTTTTTTAAACTACTGCATCGTGAAAAAAAATCGCGTATGTATCACATTTGTTTTTTGCAGAAGATTAACGAACGTAATTGTGCCGGACTCAGTATACGGATAATACAAATTTCTAGTTCTTTTACATCTGCGAATGTCGGGAAAACAAAACCTTCACTACGATGAGTCCAGATAAGATCGAGAACCGCCGTCAGAGATGGATATAGAAAGTTATTGTTTATCGAATGTGCCCAACGTGAAGAATTAGTTCCAGCGAACAATTAATATCCAAGAGTATAACAAATAGTAGATAATGAACGTTATCGATTCGGGTATCTCCGACTATACGATATTAACATCCCCATAAGTGTATAGGCCAACGAGGTTTATACATCGTGCACTTAACGTGTATATGTATATATATATACACACACACAATACGTCAAATCTGCAACAACTGCCTTTCTCGCCGCTGCCCCTTATGTAAAGCGGCTAGAAAATGACTTGAGCAAAAATCACGGTAATCCGAATTACTCTCGGACGATATATTCTAGAGCTAGTATCCCTCTCTCGTTTCGCAATTAAAACTCGTTATTTCGTTATCGCGGGCGGCGGCAGCAACAGCGGTGGCAGCAGCAGCAGCAACCGTGCAGCTATTACTGTATGCACGACGTTTCCGCGTGCACTTGTCTCTTTCACCGGCCGATTAAGTCTATGTGTATGTGCATTTGTATGTGTGTCGATGTGTGTTTATGCATATAGATATACCTGCACACAGAGAGTTAGATTATCGTTCTCGTCGGGTCACGCAGCTCGGCTACTGATATTCGCCGTGGCGATACATTTGACACGTCACATTTAGGTCCATATCTCTGCTCTAGCAATCGTAAGTGAGCCCGAGTATAATATGCAAATTGCTATAGTAGTTATTGGTGCCTGTTTTCCAGTGAACAAATTTTTCCCTATATATTTCCCTATATAACGACGAGAGATTTAGATATACGTCGACTTGGCTATCACTACTGGTGCGTAAAGCGAGTCTATATATATATATATATATATATACAGCGAAAAGTGCAGCAGACATTGTGGGCAGGAATACGTTACACGAGCGCGTTATCGGTGAGAGGAGCAACCTAGACGGTACTACAGCGTGTAACGGATTTAGAGACACAGCTCGTGTTTGGTACTGCACCGTTATCGCAATGCGGAACATTTTTTCCAGTTCACATAGAGAGAGAGAGAGAGAGAGAGAGATGAGTATAGATAATCTCTATAGCGATGTACATAAATATATAAAGTAAATTTTGATTTGTCTGTGTAAGATGGCTTTAGAAAATGTGTGCACGCTGCATATAATATCAGCACATATATAGTTGGATGATCTATAGAAAAATGAAACAAGTTACAATGTTGATTAGAGCACGAGATTGAATTCCTAGATGGATAGACGGACTACATAGTCGCTTGAATTAGGAGGTAGATGTAATGCATGGAATGAACGTTCACGTAATAATGCATGTGGTATATAATGAAACTTGACAAGTACTGGTCTCTTATAGTACCCCATAGTGTCTTATTAAAAAGCTCGTATGTATGTATTCGTATTGTGTATTATACGCATACAAATTTTTCTTTAATAATACATATGTATTTTGGAAACGTCTATTTTTCCTTCTTACAAATAGACTGATTAATAGTTTACTAATATAAGAACGTGTTCTGATGCTGTGTTAAACTTACGAAAGCTATGCGGACTATGTCTACTCGCGTAAACCATATCCACATTTTTCGCAACATTATAACACTATAATACAGCGCGTCTACGAAACTATACCCACATATATATGTATATATATGTGCCCACAGATAAAAGAGAGCAGAACTTGGCAATTACCGCGAAAAAACTTCCGCAAACTCCACTTAAAGGGCGAAGCTTGCGCGCATGCAGTTACTCGCTAAACGTCGCAATTATCTCTCTCTCTCTCTCTTGTTCTCTTTCGGGCAAATTGTAGCCAACGGCTCGAACCTGAACTTGAAGATTCCACTCACATACACTCACACACAGCATCTCCAATATGGATTAACCGCACGATGATTTATCGGCCAGTCGTAATTCGTAACAGCATGAAGATATCAGGCTGTCGATGCTCCTGCATAGCCAACCTCTCGTGCGTGTGTACTTTATTACACAGAGGCACGCGCGCTGGAGATGCTACGCTATATATATATATAAATATATAAATATATATAGGTATATATAGATATATATATATATATATATATATATATATATATATATATATACATATATTTCTACATTTACAGTCGATCGTTGCTAGACGCAGTATTAGCAATCTGCGGGATTAATCTGCATATTATGAGCGTGTAGCTCTAATGCGGTTCGAGATATACGGCTTTCTACGAATTATACACGCACGTTAAATGAATCTTTTCAATGATGCTCCGACCAATTTATTAAGCTATATCTCGAGTTGGAACGTGCGCCTAATTTACGGTCGGTCGCTGATGTCTTTTTCAGATTTTTTTCCAATTTTTCCGTTCATTCAAAACGCGCGACGCTGGTACACCGTGATTGTTAAATAGATGATTTTATATCTCTACAATGTATATATATATCACAATGGGAGAATTTTCCGATAATTAAATAAGCGCAGTGAGCTGCTCGAAACCGAATATCTAAGTATTATAAATAAGTGTGCGCACGTAGTGCTTGTTATACTGCGTTTCAAAATGCCCGCACGTTTTATGATGCAAATTTTCATTGCTTATATCGCCTCTCGAGCTCGCGCGCGCGCGTGCGAATATAAATGCCTCTGTTACAATCAATAACTTAGAGAGTATATGATTTAATAAATTCTTTGGAAAACGGAACGCGAGCGCTGTTAGTATCAATTAAAGCTAACAAGTATTATAAATACGGGAATATCTTCATTTTCTTCGCTCTCAACTTTTCAGATGCAAATTATTTTTAGTAGTCTCTGCATATATAATACACATACATGTAGACGTAGTATCAACTATAAGATTTTTTTCCACTTTGGCAGCTGTACATACCTGTGAGACAATGAAACATGTACATAAACTTCACTGTCGTGAAACAAGCGAATTTCAAAGCTTAGTCAGACGTGCGTCTGATTAACGTTTTACAGCCTTGCGAACGCTTGATTTCCCGATTCAACACTTCGGTATTTCAACCTTTGTCCTCGGCGCTCGTGACAAAACTTCATTTTTTTCTTCTATTCGGTTTCGTCTCTGTTTGACTCTGTACACTTCTTCCGAAAGATAAGTGGTCATTCCGGAATAAAATCGTCGTGAAAAAATTCTAATTACAAAAAATACAATTCTCATCGTATCGTCTCGATAAAAGACAAAAGTTTATTGTACCTCCATATACCGCAACATAATAAAGCATCCAGCTTTTACGATGAATTATCGCGAGCTTTATGTCGCGCACTTTCTCGCGTAAAGTTTTAGAAGCGAACGATTAATGAACTTTTATTGCACGACGCGTGGACGGGAATTTTCATAATTAGACTCGTTTTATTTCCGCTTGTGTATACGTATGTATATATGTATAAATATATGTATATACGAATATTTTTTTCTTGTCTTATACTCGCTAATTCTGTCGCACGCGTGCACTTCTCATATGGAATCTCGTAAAGCCCAGAGTTAGTTACGCTCGTTAGCTGGCAAGAATCTGCTTGAAACACTCGAAAGATCTTCCCATACGAGGAAATCGTTTTTCACTCGCTCCTTCGAGTATCGGGAACGATGTAGACGAGGGTGTTAAGTTGCGATAAGTTAGACGTTGTCACGCTTTTACCTAAACGCTTCTTTATCTCTATATTATGACTGTGTTTATACCGACGCGCGCGATTTGCCAGTAATTGAATATGTTTATGCGTTTGAAATATCGTAGAAAGTTTCCGAAGAGTAAATGTACGTAGAGGCATTGGGAATGCACATTAAAAGAATACGTGTCTCGCCTCATTTTCAAGCTCATATCGCCGGTAAACGAATCGACGCTGTTACATATAAATATAGACACGCATATACGTGAAAATTCGCCAATGCAAAGTTTTCTTGAAAAAAAATGTCTCAGCGCCAATAGTAAAGCACTTGTACTCGTGAGTGTAGCACGTGCGTTTGATCACGCGATTAAAATTCTTTTTTTCCACGCTCGTCGGCGATCGTTGTTTCCACGCTTTCCATCACCTCATCGTTCACCGTTCGTTATATATGAACGATATTCGCCGATTTTCGCCGCAAGTCGAGGTTACGATTCGTTCGCTTAAGCCGGATAATAAGTACATTCAACACACTGGTTTTACCTGTGCATGCGCGAGTGGCAGTGTACGCGCTACGCGCTGATCCTCGCAGTATATACATAGACGATACACAAGTAAGGAAAGAAATTGAACCGAGTCTAAAGAGATGCGCTCTCTACGCGAGTGAAAAGCTCGCCGTAACTCAAAAAGATTGCCGAGTATGCGTGTGTGTCGCGTGTATTGTGCGTGTAGGCAGATAATGAGAGATCGTATACGCAAGAGGATCATGCAAATGATATAATAATGCAGGAAACGCCGGCTTCTCTAGCTCATATGCATCATTCTACGTCCAGGTGTTTGTGAGCGCGTATATAGGATAGACACACTGCGCACAGCTGCATCGCGCAGTATTATAGTCATTGTGTGTCACGCACGCGTCGCGTCCTCATACTTTTTAAGGCGAGTATATAACTAACTCTCTATGCGCTCGCGCGCTCTACATGACCTCGTACGCCCTTTTGCGCACATTATATACTTACATCGCTGTATGATTCTCTTGTTTGTCACAGAAGACCGAATACGGATAGTTTGCGCGCTAGCTCTCGCTTTGTTACGCGTTTGTGCATTCCGCGAATGCATTGCCATTTACTTCGGACTCTAACTGGAAGCTGCGTTTATACAATTATCAGAATTTAGACTTTCTGATAATCCTGCTAAGAATGGAGCACGATGTAGCGTCGATACTGATATTCTGCAAGTCAGTAATAAATAGTAAGAATGGGGTATAATTGAGAATCGGTAAGGATTCGAGTACTTGAAGACAGTCTTACCGAATCTGTATATAGAAGCATTGAACACTCATTTTTATTTATACATTCTACGTGAATGTTTTTCGTAGCTATTCAATTACATAGCGAATCTTCTATTTATCTATTGGTAAATACCTGTACAACCAGTAAACTTCTCAATTTCTTACATCTACCCAAGTAAAACATTTCAATACACTGTTTTTGAAATCTATATATGTCTATATATCATTAAAATGCAGTAAAATATAAAGGTTGCAACACGAACGTGTCGCATTCGTGTAAATCGACAGTTCAGTATTATTGTTACTTACAAGGTAAGAAACTTATTCGTCAATTTTGATAGGACTGTATTTATAAATGATTTTCTAAAAATGTATAATATATGTTATATACAAACTCTTTTTAATTAGAAACAATTATGTATAACTTCTGCAATAGTAGATAATATTTTGTGTATAAATGATTTTATTAGTTTTCTATTACACATTGTTTTACTTGTGCAGAACTTGTAGAAAAGCCATTAGTAAACAAGTTGTTTAATGAAATGTTGATTTACTAGGAAATTCAAAATCAATTTCGCATTCTAAATAATGATCTTCGACATCTGGTACGCAATGTTAATTCTGCTCAAATCTGGTACATCCGTATAAGGTCAGTATCACAATATAGTGCATTATCATAATTCTGATCTGTTTCCATCAGACCAATATTGAAACAAAGGATCGCCAATGCTTGAATTCGTATACTGCTTATAAGTAATAACCCACATTTCCAGTATCGGCAATTCTTACAAAGGAGTATATAGAAGTATATATATATATATATGTTCGCGTGTGTATATAAATATTGTAATCTACGTCAATAATTGTAAGAAAGACCATTACACTTATGGCATTCGCGTATGTATAATATACGGGAAGTTACAAAACTCTTCATTATAATTCGATAAACACAGCGAGCGAATTAAATTCTAATTACACCGTTATAAATCAATAAAATCTCACGACTATATATTATTTTCGCGAGGCTGCAATTACATAAGCAAATATAGCGCGCACGAGCGTTCGCTCGAGAAAAAGAAAAGCAAAGTATAAGCGACTTCATTAACCGGAATCAATCCTCGCCAATTAGGAGTAAACCGTGCGGCTCGCCTCTGGATTATATGTGGTCCCAATGACTGTTCCTCTCATGAATAATATGATCCATCCGACTTTTCCTATAGACTCGGTTATATGCGTTTTATTGCCACTTTCTCCTTTATAAGGAGTGCACTCGCGTATATTAATTGTGTCGCGCGCCTATCTCGGCACAAGTCCCCTTTTATGTGGGTCCCCTCTCTGTGAGCGTGTACGTTTACGTGTGCGTGTGTCAATTATCGTATACGCCAATTTTCGATCTTGCCAAGCCTCGAAAGTCACCGATGCTCTACAAGCTAATGCTCTGCAGGAGAAAAAGTCGCGATGACACACTTATAGAATAAATGTATAACGATTCTCGAGCCAGTGGATATTTTACGAGCGCGTATATCATGACTTTATGAAAATCGTATAAGACGAAGGTTTAACTTGCGCGTACGAAGTCTGAGATACAATTTTAAAAAGAAACCTCTGCGATGTCGCAGACTGAGATTATAAGATTAACGCGGTCTTCGTTTCGTCAATAACTCACTATGAAAACTATTTATACAGCAGAACGATTACACTTTCAAATTACTTAAGCTGAGGTGTTAACGTTTCATAATTCTTCCTAAAAAGCTTATGCTTCCGTTTATTCTTCAAATCTTGGAAAATCATCGCATTAGAAGATATTTGAATACAATCGTTCGTTTCATCACGAGGATACATTTAGCGCATCGTAGAGGTGGCAACACTAATGTCAACTTTCAATCAATCTAAACCACATGCCCATAAAACACGGTAATATATATTATGTAGATTGTATATATATATATGTATATGTATTTGTACGGATGAAATTGTCAATCGACAGGTATATAGGGATTAATTCCATTATTTATTCTACAATTTGTATTCTCTATATTTCAAATAGTGAATTATTCACTATTCTTGATAATTAAATAATTTTATAATATAGTAAATATTCAAAATTTAATAATGTCCAGTATATTATCATATTACAATATTAAATCATTACTTTACTATACATAACAAAATAATTATATCATTGTGTATTATTACTGACTGTAAGTTTATTTGCTTTTATAAAAATTAATTTACGTTACATATGAAGAAAAATAACAATCACGTTCACAGAAATCTTATTTTTCGTTAAAGCCTCTTTTGGTATGAAGATATTTTGTATCGGTGTCAAATCATCCAAAATTGAACATTTATCAAAAATTTCTAATGATATTTGCTATTATTCGCTATTATATATTCTAAAAATTATTATGTATTATTATGTATTTATTAGAACGATTGATTAAAATGAAAAAAGAAGAAATGAATACGTTCCTCTTTAGATAGACGATCGTTAATTTCCTTGGAAATATATACTAAAAGCACAATATCATTATTATTTTCACGCATACAATATATTAACTTATATAACTACAAATTTTTAATATTTACATTGTTTCAAGACAAAAAATATGTATAAATATTATAAATAAGATTTGTGTAAATAAATGTGAATATTTACTTTTTTCTGAACAGTAAATAAAGTTCAAGCAATGATATTTACGTATACTGCCAAATAGTGTGTTTTCACTATTTTACTAAATATACACTATAATAAGAATGTACTTTTCGTGTTTATGAGAGAATTTGTCGAAGAAAAAAATGTTCTAATCTCGTCGCTGGTATCATTATGGCATTAATACTACAGTTACTTAAATGATTATCTCAATTAAAATATAAAAATTCGTTTATTTATTGATTATTTAGTCCATAGTCCTATACGAGCACAGGTGTGGAAGAAGACAGCGAAGATAGCGGTGAAAATCAAAGAGATATAGCTCTATATTCGTCATATTTAATTACCTAGCAATTGCGCGATCGACTGTTGTGGAGCCGAGGTAGATGAATATCGTTAGAAAAGAAAGAGTTTATGCATTGAAAACAGCCCCACCTTCAACGTGCAAAAACATACACATACACACACATATAGACATTCGCTTTTATGTATCTCGTAGTAGTGCGAATACCATTTGCGAAATTTCCGCGAAATCGGAATCCCATAAAAGCCGGGATTCCACTGTATCATTGCGGACTCTTGCTTACGAGTGTTCTTCGGTAATAATCAAGCCGAGTATAAAAACCGATCTCATTACACGTTACCGATTTAATTACTCACCTATCGAGATTTCGAGTTGATGGTGACTTTTTCTTGTATCTATATAGACAGCAAGTGCTATCTTTTTAGAAAACGAAAGACACCCGTGTAAAATACTATGATATAGCTTCCGTGCAATACTCGCGTTAAAAAGATACTCACGCCGCTATATAAATGTATGTATATAAAAAAGGGTCTTTGCATCACCACTTACACGATGCGTGACAAGAAGAAAGATTAGTCGAGCGCGACAAGCTGCGTCGCAACTTTCTCGGATTGAGCAAAGAAAGGAAAACAATCGCGAAAATAAATAACGAAATCGCTCGCGATTGTCCCCGAAGAAAGTATATATCGCGGAAAGGTACGCGCGCGCGCGCGCACGCACATACACGCGCACACATGTGTAGATATATATTCATGCACAGTCCAATTACCAACTGAGTCTTATATCACGAAAGTTTATCGATTTAATATGCTAACTACGCCTTACAAACATTCACGGTCTTTACATCGTCGCATCGGCATCTTTATCCATAGGACTCCGTCAACATTTGCACTGAACTTTCGCTCGACTTTTTAATCTCTTCGAGCGTCTCTTACAGCAATCGCTACGTTCAAAAGCTTTTTGCATTTCCACGCGCTCAACGGCCGCGTGACATTCTATTATGTCGAAAGCTCACTGTCGCTGCCGAAACCACGATGCAGTAATTTCCCGGGCGATTTCGTCGACGAGCTACTCAGATCTAGTTGTTCGTGACGAAACGACAGGAGATAGCTTTTTGCACTACTTCCCGCCTATTTTATTCATTTTCTTTGCATATTATATCGCTACCTTCGACGCGCTTATACAAAACAGATAAAGATCGGCAGATGTAGCCCTGAGGCGCGACGAAATCGACCGCGTGGATACAGTAGTAGTGCACGTCGTTTCGATCTCGCTTTCGACGTCATCATTTATGTACTGTCGAACGATCGATTCTCTCGAAGCCGAGCGCGACGGTAACTCGAGGGGAAAGAAAAAAAACACCGCGACGAGGAGTGCGTGCTCGATTCTCGCTCTTTTTGCGGGATCTACGCTGACTTTTGAAAGTGTTTTATTTCTTCATGCCCGTCGCGCCGCAACTTAAACAATGCCCGACTTTACCGATCTTGTGGGATCTTTGGTCTCTACCGAGCTTGGGTCTCGGGATCTCCACTTTTTTTATTCCACGCTTATACGTATATATGTACACCCTTTTCTACAACGAAATTTATCCTCTTTTCCAAGATATCGACGATCTATTTTTGTACGATTCTTCAGAATTGAGACGGTTTATCATTCGCTGTAATTGCTCTAAATTACACATAAATGTGTAATATATATGCTTCATGATTCGAATAGCTTTTCGGTATAACGGTACTGATACATTGAAATGGAAATAGGGGGAAAAATTGTCTCCTTCAAGCAAGATTAAAAAACAATTTCAGTAATACAAGAAATATTTATTTAAAGTTGAATTTGACAAAATAATCAATTGAAGCAAAAAAATCCTAAATGAACATTTATTCGAACACTTGCTTTAATTCGATTTTTTATTTTAACACACAAATCAAGATTGTTTGGGTTTTAATAAAAAAAAAGCATGTCTGTTGAAAATTTGAAATTATTCTAATAATAATAGCTCCGCCTCGTTAATTTTCTAAATTACAAATTAAAATAAATCTCATGTAGTATTTAAGTGTGAAATAAATTAGAAATTGGTAAGTAATAAAATTTATTTCCTAATAAATAGTGTTCACTTTTCTTCGGAGTAATCGGAAATAGACAGTACATAAACAGTTTCGAATAAATAATCTCTCAATTGTTTCAATGCCGAAAAAGTTATAAGCTTCGAACAATATCGAATCATGTACCAATAAGAGTCGTCTATAAATATCGGACCCCTACCTTTTCGAATTTTTAAATCAATTAATAAATACGATAGAAATCGCGTGAGTCTACAAGCAGAGAAAAGTAGCCACAAAGAGCGAAGCGCGTAGGCCTATGCAGATGAACGTATATCTATATAGGTATCCGCATCAGGATCGAGTAAAAGAGAGAGATAGAGAAACATAACGGGTCCCTCGACCGCAGTCTCCGCACGGAATGAATAGTCAGAATAGCAGTGCAGGGCGGCCGCTCTCCTCTCTCGGGAGGGAAGCGGCGCTTCTAACTCTACTATACCTATATAACCCATTCCAGTACGCTCGGGCCCGTACGTCCGCCAGAGCGGTAGAAGGGGACTGCTGCCGTCGCCGTCGAGCGTTTAGAAAGTGAAACTGCAAAGCGACCAAGTCGGATGCGAGCCCCACCCTGATCCGCGCACACATCTCTTCGTGTTTCGCTCTCTTCTCTTGTATACGTCTATATACATATGTACAAGCTATGTATGCGTACATATTCTCGCAAAGCTTGAGCTTTTCCATTTGAATGCATTTATATATACAAAATTGAGCTCACCCAATGTATGTGCGTGTCCGTGTGTGCCTGTGTGTGTATAACGCGAAACCACGCGAGTTAAAGAAGCGCGGCAGAGATCGATGCATTGCGTGCATACGTATGCAGATCCTGTTAGGAGCGTCGATCGTCGCTATATGTGGGAAAGTGATCGGCAAAGAATCAATCACCCTGCAGCAGCTGCCATTAGCTCTCTCGAAACGAACGGCTATTATCAAGAGCGAATCGTCGTTTTTCGTTGCGCATTTGTGTCTGTATATATACATAGATTCGCGTTTATACATACACAGAAACTGTTGGCTCGAGGCTGCTCGTCTTCGTATAAGGACTGGCTGAGGCTTTTCCGAAGGAGGAACTCCGTGTTTGTAAGAGAGCGCAATAGATGTGTAGAGTCGCGAGAGCGCGTGCGTCTCTCCCAGAGATCGCAGGTGCGAATACGGGTCATTCCTTTCCCAGATTAAACTCGAGGGTATATAGAAACCGCCGCGGATCATCGTCGAGTACACAGTTGACGCGATATGTCTACTATATAATAAATACGCAAAAACACTGTTCGATTGCGGCACTTCCGATTATTAGCGTAGTCAGCTACACGTGTACAATATGCACTGTGCAGAGAGGAGCATATACGCTGTGTTGCTGTTATATCACATCTTGTTATTGACTTGCTTGATTAGCTCTTATCACTGCAACGGCTAATGAGATTTTACTCTGTTTTACGCCGTTAAATATACGTTGAAAAGTTATGTTCGAAGAAGATGTTCAATCGTCAGTATATTTATAAATTGATGCAAGTAATATAGTAACGAGTCGATGAGCACAACAAAACGTCGATTACACGTGCTAACAGTCCCGTATACCTCGCCGCTTCTCACGCGTGTTCAAGATTCTGATGCGTGTACATGAGCTGTATAGATATCATCCTGTATGTATATTATGAGCACACGTGTACGGTGTAAGCGTGATATACAGATATACGAACGATTCACTTTCCTTTTCAAACGACGAGTTCCTCTCCCGAGCATTTATGCTTGGTATACGTATACCTAAATGTATGCAGAGCGAGCTAAGCAAGTCTCGGAAGTAGTCTCTGTTGCTCTTATTTTTCGTTTCGTTGCACTTACTTTGGCTAATTATTCGACAGCTCTGACTTTCTCTTGATGCTGAGAATATATATGTATATATATATACCGCTCTACGCATCTCTCGGTAAGTCATGCAGATTCGCGTAGTTTTGCTATCCTCTGTTTATGTCGAAGAATTTCTCGTGAATGTATATATGTATACGCATTTATACAGCGGAAAAATTTATACCGATCGTGCACGCGTCAGTATGTGTAAATCGAAGTAGGCTTTGTGAATAAGCGAGAGCTTGGATTTTTGTTTAATTAGTCGTGGCCATATAATCCGCACGAGCGATGACTCTTTGTTAGATCGCTCTCGAAGACTCAGCTGCGCCATTAGCGTATATAAGGTTTAATAGCTGCGAATCGCATCAATATATACATATATATATATATATATATAGATGCACTGCGTTTGAGTAGCTCGAAATGGAAGTGTTACGCGCGTCGTCGGATAAAACTGCGCGGTTTCCGCTATATATATATACCGTACACAATCACGAGCGCAGCTGCTTACACCAATTCTTAGATTCTCCATCGTGTTTCATCTCCTCCGTGTTTACCTAGATACGATTTAGTCACTGGTGTATTTATGATCTCTCGCAGAAATTAACGATCTTGCGCTCACCGACAGTTAAACTTTAACTGCAGTTAGGTGTGTAAAAATTATTCGCGGTTATCCCCTCGACGTTGTTATTTTTTTTGTACTCGAGGCAACCTGAAAAATCGGTATCGATGACACATTTATTTGTAAATCGTTAGCGCTCACGCTCGGCCGTACAAAAACAATGAAACGACCATTGCCCAAGTTCGATTACGCTTCTCCGAAACCCAATAATCTGCGGTCTAAGCGTGTAGAAAGTGAAAAATCACATTTCGATAATTGTACTCGTTCATTCCTTCTCTCTCTCTCTCTCTCTCTTTCTCTCTCTCTCTCTCTCTTTCACTCTTTTTCACTGAGTGATCGATCAGTATCGATCTATATACAACATTGCAAAAGCATCATCCGCGCGCGCACTTGTCACTTTCCCTTCACAAAGCTAGTTGACCCAGTTAGCCGATAATTACCGAACGATCTCGGTAGATTAGGACAAAGCGGAGCAACTCAGCAGCAGTAACGGCAGCAACGGCAGCTACGGCAGCCAGCAGGAGCGGTGGGTGGTACCGAGTCATCGCCGCCGCTGTTGCGACACGTGCCGGGCTTTCCAAGTTGTAGCGCTAACGCTTCTACGTAAAGTATATATACCTATATATCTACAGTATGTATACATATATACACATCTTAAGGCCCCCAGGCACAATCATTCCACCCGGACTCTCTGCAGCACGCCGAGATATTAATCGCTACCGCACAATTGCGACGATCGTAAAAAAGACAAGCTTGTGTATGTGTGAGTGTATTTCTGTGTTTGGCTGTGCTGGAGGCTGACACTCACGAGGATATCGAACTACCTATATACAGTATATATATACATGTGCTACTCTCCGCTAGCGGGCTAAATGATCCTTTCGCTTTCGTCCGCTGTTTATCTCTCTCGCTACATCGTCGCCACCTTGGTGTACATATACATGTACATATACATTTATACATGTTCGGTTAAATATAACAGCGGTAGCTATTGTTACTGCATGCTCTTTTTCCGCCGAGTACGTATATAATGCCTTCATCGGAACGTTTTTACGAGCACGTACATGCGTTCGAGGGCGTTTATTTCGTTTCTTGATCGACCCGATCCTGCCAGCAGTCAATTATTTTATTCTTCTGCGTTTTTTCTTAATTGACGTATCGTCCATCTATTATACGTAACAGTGTGTGTATGTGTAAGCTTTTAATCGCGCTGATTTAGTATATTCACACCTGTCGAAGTCATTCAAATTCGAACAAGAAGTTAAGATGGCTCACGCTAACTTTGAATGCGTTTAATTTAATAATTGAGAATTCAATTGAATTAACTGTAAGATGTGTATACTGCATTATAGAAGACGTATTTACTTTTTAATTTAGACAACTTGAATTACAGGTAATTAGGTCTTCTAACAGTAAGATTAACTTTTTATTTTGATAAAGTGCCGTACCTAAATTATTTATCAAAGCTGACATATCCTTTCCCATCAATGCGCATGGAAAGAAAAGTTTTTCAATTTACGTAACGAAAGCTTTACTTGCTATTATCGCTCGCTCGGCGATTGAATCTAAAATGAGAAAGCTCGAGGTATACACTGAATAGAAACACTGTATTGAATAGTAGGAAAAATGTGAAATAAAGCAATCTCATGACCGTTTGAATTCAAAGACACCACCTGGATTATTGATATTATAGTATATACGCGTATATATCTGTTGTACCTTGGTGTAGTGTAGTGTAATATACATATTGGCGTGCATGTACGAGCTACTATCGAGTGCGTGTGAATTGATGTTTTGCCGTCGACCAGGAATTTCCTCAACTTTGGCAAGAATCTCGAGCGGTTCTTCGCTCGTAAAGAGCTATTAGCTTTCTCGGTTCGGTGGCACAGTGCGACCATAACTTGTTATACTGACTGAACTTTCTTCGTATACACGTCGTCACGAGGTGAGTATTTTTTTACTCTGCCCATCGAGTTCATTAATTTGACGTCGTTATATTGAGAAACGAACGAAAGTCACTGGCATAATTTCCGATAATTACATCGGAATAAAATATCAGCGAATAATTTATGTATCTTCGCATGGCCGATGCGAAGCTTATGTATTCACTCCCATAGGAAAAGTCGTTCATTCATAGATCGTTCGGTCGTCGGAAAAATACCGGTATATATGACACGACGCGCGCGACTCTGTGTCTATATATTTGTATATATGTATACGTAGATATAGGTTTTAGCTCCTCCCACCGTTCGCTTGACCACCAATCGACGGACGTTACGCGCTCGTGCTCGCGCGCATATGTTAGCCCCTCTATATTACCGCCGCTTCTTCTCTAGGATGCTTCGCTAAGTCGCGTACCGTGCATGTATATAAAATACGCGACGGCGATCGGTAATGGTGCCCGCTGGCTATTGTTGCCATCAAGGTGTGGATTTTGTAAAATGGCGACGACACCTGCGCATGTCGCACCAAGTTTTTTACGCCATTGGTCACGGTTAGCCACGGCTTTGCATTATCGATCGCTACGATCGAGATCGGTATTCTTATTATTATTATATATACACAGCGAGCGGAGCAAGAGCGAAGTGTATACGTATACATGTATAGTTGGCGAGCACTTGCGCAAAGTCGTCAAATAGTACATAAGGCCGAGACGCTCTCAAGCTACGGCGTCCCGAAAAAATCCACGGAAAACATCAACGGAAGATTTAAGAGTGGCTGGTGAATTATCCCAGCTTGTATATGAAATGCACTCGAGAGGTATATACACGGGGCGCGACTACGTTCGGGCGAGAGGAAAAAGGAGGGCACCTAGAAGGTGAACGATCGGCTGTAAAGAATCCGTGAAATTACGACTTGACGAAACAGCAGATCCGCGGCTGTTGCACTATTGAGACACATCCCCGGATTCATTGGTTAATCGGGCGGCGATCGGTTTTACCACCGAAGCGTGCAGCCATTGTCGCGGCTTTCCGCGAGAGAGGACTGCCGCGCGGCTGGACCGCGAACGCGACAACAAAAAAATCAAGAACTCGATCGAGACTCGTACTACGAAATGTGGCTTTTACGATTCTCGAGAATTGCGATCGGTATAGAACTATGAGACTCGAGGCTATCGTAATCCTTATAGCAATTGGCTATGATGTAAAAACGGAAATTTAGGAGTTTTCGGCAAAATTATTGTGTCGCTTATACGTGACATAATGAGCTTGTTTAGATCGATTAAACAGCTATACACAATGCAGTGTGCCACGTTGACTTCTTCATTTCATTCTTCATCGCGATGATTCGCGCTTTTGCCACGCCATCGAACACACAATGATCGCTACTCATCGATCGGCATGGAAAAAAAACGTTCCGATTTTTTCGCATTCCACGTTAAACATCGGTATTATTGATCCTACCCCCTCTCTAAATAGCTCTGTAACAACGGCGGCAGAGCGACACTATTGCGTAAGCCAATAGGTGAAAGAGAAAGAAGGAATCCGCGAGAAAATGAGGATAGTGTCATAATGGATGCTCAGGGTCGATACATTGTCACGCGCCGCCGCAGCCGCCTTTTGAATTAAAGGCGGGTCCCGCGTGTCGCATTCTATTCTGTACGACGCGCATCGCAGTATCATTACTCGCCCACGTGGTTTTGACAATACGAATCGTCGCCAATCGTGTGTCAACCAGCGGCTCCAATATTAGGAACCGCACACCAGTATATGCTTCGAGAATTTCGAGCCGGAAATGATCGATCGCTAAATTTCATAAGACTATAGTGTGCGCATGTATGTATTACAATTTCACGTACGGATATATAACATGTATATTGATGCTCGCTGCACATGTTGAACTACATTCTTGAATCATCTAAATGCAGATGTAGGATGTGCTACTCCAAGTTGTTGGGATTTTTATGCTCGAGGAAGTTGTTAAATTTTCCATTGGCCGCGACTGACGATGTATTCTCGTATACTATTTTATTGTATCGATAATTATTTCGAAATCTATTCTAAGGTCATTTTTCAAAGTCACAGTCTTCTTCCTCAAACGCACTATTACTATAATTAATTAAGGCCTTGCAGTAATGCGAAAGAATACGAAGCGAAAATTAAATATATCAAATTATCATAATAGTTGTTCAATATTACACGTTGCAATGTATCGTACATATGATATAAGAACAAACAATTATATTTGTATAATATAATAAATAAATATTCTCTCTCGAATGAACTCTATCGCGCTAATTTTGTATCACCGCATATCTCATTATTTTTTCGGTCCCTTTCTCATTCGTGAAAAAAACGTACTGTGCTCGAGGATCGATCCTGCGAGGTAATCCCGGCAAACCGACATTTTCCTTGATTAAGTGCGAGGCTCAATTTACACGGGCCCAATTAACCGCTCGCTTCTGCTGCTGCCTAGCGCAAAAACCAAGCTATGATCGTTGCGAGAAGAATCCTGCCTCACGTTTCCCGAGCTTTTTATCTATCTCTCTCGTTTTCTCTACTAAGGAGACTACTGCGCCGCGATACGCCCTGTTCTCACTGTCTATAGAGCAGTAGTAGGTTACAACTGTGTCAGCTGACTGAGGCAGTATCAGAAGCCAGGTTATGCAAGCTATTCGAAGGGTGGGGATTCGGCCGAAGCAGATCACGAAGATCCGATCCTATGAAAGGTCTCTGTTTCTCTCGAGAGATCGGTTAGCTTCTCGATTTACTCTTGGGGCCAGCCTTTGTCTCTCGCGAATCGATCAATTCGACGATGAGAAGTTTCACTCTATTGACTTTCTGGACGAGCTTCCAGCTCTTCTTCTTATTACTACTGCCAACGAGACTAGAAGCTAGTTAACGATCGGAGAAAAATCCAATGCTGGTTACTACGCCGTTACGGCACAGTTTTCAAATTTTCTGCCATGTCTTGCCATACCCGACTCGCTCTACTGATTTTCTACTTCTTCTTTTTTTATACGCGCCTCGAAGGTAGGCTACTTTTTTTTATCGATCTCGGTTTACGTAAAGAAAAACAACATATAAGAAGCAATAGAACGGTATTAAAGGAAATCCCCAATTGTATTCTAAAAAAAGAATAGGCCCAAGGAAAGTAGCTCGAAGTGTAACAGCGGAAGGGAAGAAGCCAGTTAGTACAGAGAGTCATGGTGTATATCCATACACAAGTGACGAAATAGCGGTGTCCTCTAGGACAGAAAACGATTGAGGTCCGGTAGAGAGCGGCGGTATCGGTACTGCAGTTACAGTGTTCGGTATAGCGGTGCTGAGGGTATCCTGCAGAGGGCGGAGTGGGAAGGGGAAGTGGGTGAGGGGGGATATATACGCGTTCCGCTCCCGTGGACTCTCTTGTATTCTCTACTCTTTCCTTTTTCCTTTCCTCCCGAGCCACCGCTGCCGCCGCTGCCGGTTCATAAGCATCGCGTGCAGTTCAAGTCTATACACTATCTAAACGTATACGTATAAAGATTATATATGTAAATATATATATATATATATATATATATATATATATACATGCGGTGGGAGTAGGCTGGACACCTCTCGCGAGCGCGCGCGAGCTATCCCTACTAATAGTCCGCGCCACGTGACTCGCGCGCGCTAACTTTCTTCTCTGTCTTTATCTGATTGCGTCGACTTGTACATTGATTTTTCCGATTAATTATAACCCCGCGCGTTTCTCTTCTGCACAACGTCGTCGATGAAATGAGCCGAAAAAAGAACCTTCTGTACACTTCCGTTTCTCGATAGCGATTGCATTAGCGAACTACATTATATATATGTATGTATATATATTTATATTATATACATACATACATATATATATATTTGCAGACATGGCCTTCAGTATGCGATAAACTGGAAGTGAGAAATGGAAGGAAGGAAGGAAGGAAGTAAAGAGAGATTAGAATGATCGGGAGGGGGCTAGGTGGTCGCGTGCCGACGCGCTCTCCGTGGAAGCGTGCGAGACAGAGAGAGAGAGAGAGAGAGAGAGAGAGAGAGAAAGAGAGAGAGGAGCCGGTATATCAGTGACGAGAGTCACCTACCAACCTACCTTTAAGCGCTGTGTATAGAGCGCAGCGCTGCAGGAGCCGGGCAACCTATACGAGAGAGGATCATGCTCCCCGCCCATCGACGGCGCCCCCCCGGCAGCAGCAGCGGCGGCAGCGGCAGCAGCGGCAACAGCAGCTTCGCCTCGCGTTACTCCCGCTCGTAAGATTGCTCACTCACTCTTGCTGCGCGCGAGCGGTATATACCGGCGCTCTGTTCTCCGCGACGTCAACCGACCACTTACACTCGCTGGTCAGCCGCGCGCGGCCGCAGACACCGCACGCGCTCTCTGCTCTTCTCTTCTCTTCCTCTTCTCTTCTCTTCTCTCACTGTGTCATATACATATACATATATTTATATATATATATATACGTGTATATATATATATATATAAAAGATCAATCCGATATAGGATATATGTGTTATATGTATATATAACGTATACATCGAGAGTTCGGGGATCACTTCTAAATTTCGTCCGAGAAATGGTCAGACGGACGTTCTTGGCCACTACGGTGCGACATCATCGAAGCTAGTGCTCAGTGTTGACAGGCCTATATATATATTATATATTGATGAAAATTTGTTTGGTGTTAAGAGAAGATCGTATATGCGGGTAGCTTGACTCGTGTGCTCAACGCGATACATATATCGACTGTATATACATCGATTTTTTGATTGTTGCGGTGCCGCTACTGATAACTAGACGGGCTATTCCAACGAACCAACGACACATCGATACATATTTCGTATTTCAAGAAGGTGACTATAAGTGCGCAAGAAGAAAGAAAGCAAAGAGGTATTACGGAGTCTGCTACGTCAGGGGAGGAGCAAGAGAGAGCAACGAAGGCGCGTCTAACAAGCACGTCCTGAGCGAGGAGTCGCTGCTCTCTCACGGAATATCGCACAGTTCCCACGAGATCTTCACCTTCGCCCGAGAGCCGACTCGTGGAATGACAGAGAAGGTAAATACACCACTGGTACTGGCTGATGCTGCTGCAGCAGTCGCGCCGTTTCTTATACATAGTATATACTTACTTTCCCCAAGCACTCTTCGTACCGTCTCTAATATATCTATACGGATACATTACACATAGCGGAGCGCGAGATTCGAAATTCCCGCCAACGTGCGCAAGCGCACGCTCGCATCCGATTAGATTTTACACACCTATTTTTTCGAATACACACGCTTTAAAAAAACAACAGCACAAGAGGGTACGAAAATAAAAGTAACGCTGCGCAATCGGTTTCGCACGCTCATTGGCGAAATAATCGGCAACGGTTTAGAGACTCCTCCGTATACATGTACATGTATATGTAGGTATATATGTAGGTATATCCGTAGGTACATACGTAGATATGTATTCTTAGATGTATATTCTGGTAGAGGATGTGCAAAACAGAAAAGAGCGGAAAACGAATTTCAAAGCGCTTGTGCTAGAGCGCGTGTGCGTTTCGAAACCAGTTTCCCTTTGCGAGAGGAGCTTAGCCCGGACGCACCCACGCTCTCATTCGTCGAGAAGTCCTCTCCGTATCCTCTCTTCTTCTTGTGCACTGCACGCGTATACACAGACATGCGGAGCAACGAAGAGGTGGTTTCGCGGTGCCCGTGAGGGAGAGAGACGCAATCCTATGCTGCTTCGTCGTTTCCTCGTTCATAAATTTCAATCCGCGCCGACACGTGAGAAACGTTTAACGTTCTCCCTCTCTACGTTTTTGCGCTTATACATCTGCATACGCATGTACACATATACGTATGGACAGGTATATATAAGCGTTTATATATTTATGTAGGCGAATACGCGTGCCGGCTGTTTTATATACACTGTACGTATACAGTATACGCCTTAGGGATCGCATTAGTTCGTTTTACATTCGGGAATTATTGAGTCATTTGAACCGGCTATTTTCACATGCGAGCAGGTTGATTGTACATAGTATGTACCTATGTATATATACCATATGACTACGAAATATTATGGGTAAGTGGAATAAGCGTTAAATTTCAATCGGCCAAGTCTGACGGTTCGCAATTTGCTCGCGATGATTTATGCATATCGAGAAGCGGATTTCTCGGCTAACCAAAGCAGTTTCGCATTACGGTGAAAATCCTTGGGTTTCAACTTTAAAATGAAATAAAAATCTAAAGCTCCCGGTGCGCCGAAAGTTTGTTTATCTATTATATAGCAATATGGCTGCGAGATCCGTTAGAATTCTTAACCGAGGAAAAAAATTACAAATCGCAACCGAACACTTAACTAGACCCGCTGTGAAAGCTGCGTAATAATGACAAAGGTTCCGTGGCAAGATTATTCGATATAGACTTTTCTTTCTTCTCTGTGGTACATACCATACACATATATATACCATAAGTACTCACGCGCACTTGTCTCTAGCAATCGTCGCTCAGCCTCAAAAACTGATCAACTCACTGTTGTTCCTTCCTTCTCTCTCTCTCTCTCTCTCTCTCTCTCTCTCTCTATCATCTGTTGGTGGTTGCCCAATGGATCTCTATATGCAGAAGAAGAGAAAGAGACGAGTCGGCATATTTGAATATGCGCTATTACGAGAATGAGGAGCAACCGGACAATTGTGAGAGACTCCCATAGCAAGAAACAATGTCGCGGCGTTTACTGCGCGCTCACCACCGTCAAAGGCAAGCCGCAAAACGGTAATAAAAGACGCGCGCGCGAATGTCGTAGATCACATTTTCTCTCTTTCGAAAACGTTTGTATTACTCATTTTTTTTGGAGTAGTTTGTGTACGTATGTAATGGACACGTGTCCTGTATGTGTACTTGTATGTACATCTATATTCTATGTATATGTATATCTATAAGTGTATAAAGAGCGAGAGAAAAAGACATTTTTCCAAGGTATAACCATTGTTCTCGTTCAGCGACTCGCAACAATAGTCAAATACTCACCTGGTATATTATAAACGCAAATAGAAAAGAAGAAATATTTATATCGGTTCCCGATCCAATTGCCTCGGTCACTTCCCGTTAAGTTTTCTGTTTGTTTGTTTGTGGACACCGCGCTATCTAATACACCGCCTACGACTATATTATTTTCTTCGAGAACAGGAATTCTCGCACTCGCATCTGTGCTACCGCAGTTGCATCGACTCAATATATACCTATAAATGTATTATATTTGGTCTAGAGCAAAAAGGAAATGCTCTTGAAATTTTATTTTTTATCGTCTCTAAGATAAATAAACTTTTCGGCACTGTTCTTCGTCCGATGATTGATGATTTGCATAGAAACAAGCAGTGTACTTAATGAGTATATATATTCCATGTACGCGTTCATTGCACTAAGAGGAAGAAATAGAAATCGTCTCGGTGTGATTATTTCATGTGATCGACAAGTCAACGTGTGCGATTCTGACAAAGAAAAGGAAAAAGAAAGAGAGAGAGAGAGAGAGAGAGAGAGTGTGTGTGCGCGCGTAGGAAAATAAAATTTTGAGGCCGCAGCCTACATTCGTGACGTAAGAATGAAAATTAAATTGATTTGGGGCAGCGATGGCATACGCGACAACCACGCAGTGGTTTTTACAGTTATACTGAACGATAACTGCTGATGCATATGTAGGAAAGAACAATGATGGCCGATAGGTATATTATTGAGATATGCGTGTATACTTTAGTACAAATACGTGTTATCGTAGAATAGTGTAATCCAAACGTCTAAAAGTAAATGTGCATGTAGATATTTTCATACGTAATAAAGTGTACGGACCTCGTTCATACAAGACTGTATATTAATGTATTTACGTACGAGCGTAAATACCTTATATACACGCCAGGAATTCGTTGATTCTCCATAAATGAGAATTACATAAAAGGAAAATGAATTCACTTTTATGAAATACATCGGAGCTTAAAGTATAGTACAATTTATTTTATCGTTAAAAAGATGACGAGTTTCTGACCCTACTTTCCTTAAATTATCAATCCCATTTTTGTACATAGATTTGGCTTGCATCTAAGTTTTGAGTATTAATTTTTCACGCAGACCTCTATGTAAAAAGTATTAAAAGGCATTCCATTATTTTAACGCAAGTCTTCAAATGTGATATAATAGCTGCGCACGCTATACCGCACACACAGATAATATGAATCGTATAACTTCATTTTTTACGAATAAATTGCCTTTCTCGAAGTCGAATGTCGGTGACGGTATATAAGTAAATTGGTGCGTTGAGAACATATCCGCGGTGTTGGTGCGAGTGCGCGAGGACGTCTTGCTTTTACCGCGGCGAAGGCTCTTTCGCCAATTACTTGACGTCGCAAAATTTTGAAATTCGTTTGCAAGGTTGCATTTATAAATATATATGTATATATATATATACACACAATTCATTCAATGATGCGCCACGAGCGAAGGGCGCAGGCTTTCCTATCGCAATAACTTTGATGAATCCACTTTCCTTTCCGCCGCTATGCTATCCATCATCATAATTTTAACAGTATCAAGTCATGTTTTGAGAGCCTGTACCTTTTTGTCCGTTTCTCTCGATCTCGCGAAAAGGTACCTTGTTTTCCTGTATATAACTACTTATTAAGTCACGGTGATAAATAAATGTGTGCCTGCGTGTGTAATTGTGTTTGTATTAAAAGATCGCAATCACTTTTACACGCTGTGGGTCCTTACAATCTCTCTGTATCGAGCACAACCGGTTCCGCTAGAACCGAATTTCTTCTCGAATCTCGATCTTTCCCTTGACTTGGTATACGTCCCTCCAATCTCTAATGACTCGACGTTTTCGCAATTGAAAAAAAATTTTCGTTGATTGAAATTTTTTGAAAAAATACACCGAAAAAATATACTGATGTACAGAATATAGAACCGCAGAAACAATAGTACTTACGAATACTTTTTTGTGCTCAATAATTTTACGCAAAATACAATTATTTAACTATCGGATTTATGCGGTTAATGTGTTCTACAGCTAAATTTTTTCCTGCAGCTGTATTTCAAACAGAGCTCAATTTACAATTCAAATCCATATATAATAACGTATTATTTATTATAGAAATCATGTTAAACGATGATAATATGAAAAGAAATTTAAATTCTTTCACGTTAACCTCGTCTCGCGCTTTATTTAAATTATAAATTGTACCGATCAAACGGTCAGAAGCTGTACAGTGTCCGCAATCTTATGCTAGTATTATGTAAAGTTTAATGAGTTATCGAATCCAAAATTTCATAATTCACTTAAGTTCATAATTTTTTGATTACATGTTTCGTTAAAAACCAGAAACATACGCAATGAAAAGATATTTACAAGAGCACGAATTTGTCTAGGCGTCTTGTCTCCGTCTTACGTTCTACTTTGCGACAGACTGTGGTATCATTTGCTCTCTTTCTCTCTACGGCATTTATTCAATAGCTCATGGCAAATTGAATAGAGTGACGCTGAAACAATGATCAGCTCATGTGAATATTTCATGAGTCCACGGGAAAGATGATGCGCTTCCGGCGAATCGGGGCGAGGTTTTACCAGTGAATCTGTGCCGTGCATTATATCGCGAGGGATAATACATGCGCGCGCTTTTCTCCGGTTAAACTCCAATTTATATATATATATGTTTGTGTGTGTGTATGTCTAGTTGTTGATCTCGTTTCAACGTTCCGTTTCCGAAAGGTATACGTGTCCATAATTATATATGTATACACGTACTTCGCGTTTTCACTCGTCCTGAATGTACTATTTGACTGCCATCGAGTCGTATTATAGCCTCGAGCGTCTATTAGAGAGAGAAATTGAAATATGTACATTTATACATATAGGTACTAATTCACTGCAGAGGATTAACGCGGCCAGTTTCACGTATATGGCTTGTCAAAACTTAGGAATTTAGTCGGTGAGTCAAGGGATTTCCCTTTGATGTATGCGCGATCGATCTACAGACATCTCATATTCTCGTTCTATATATGTTAAACATTTTTCGATTTCGGATCGGAAAAGTATTCTTCAATCATATATCTAAAAAGTGAGAGATTCGAGGTGAGATGTTTCGGACGGGAACATATTTCAATTGATTCCTTTATAAGCGCTTGGCGGTTCCACTCCGACTGTCATCCATGAAAAAAACTTAACGATTTATACGTGCATACTATAAAGATTATATACTCCATAGAGACCTGAGGACGATAGAGAAATGTAAATATACATATATATGTATTTTTTTAGTATACTACTCGATACGGATGAAGAATTCCTTTTTCCTTGTTATACATTGATCACTCAACTGTGCGCGTCCATTATATAGAGAGCGAGAGCTCTTGATAATATTTGTTATTCTGATGAAGTCTCGGTAGTCTGGTATTTTTTGCATGATTTTTCAAAGTCAATTTTCCAATGCGATGAACGTTACTGTACGCTCGATTGTAAACTATATTCTCACCGTCATATTTTATCAAATTTTTTGGTCAATTATACCTTATACATAGACGGAGAAAAATATATCGCGGAAGACATAAACATGCAACCGAACTAAGACGGATATCGATTAACTACGAGAGCGAGAGCAAGACTTTAGCGGGCGTACCGGAAAAAAGTTAGATATAGAATCAAGAGAGGCTGCAGCGTGTCAGGGCTTGGTTTCGCTTGGCAAGAGAGTCAAATGACTAGCTACTTGGGTCTGTAGATTGCCCAACGTTGGCCATCTGGCAACGGTATTACGGGTGCAAAAATTACGCAAGCGTACCGATCGCCCAGAGGATCTCTTGTCGATTTTTATACTAAGCCTGAGATAACAATAGTTAAGAATCATTAATTACCCTCAACTCCGATCTCGTTCATTGGAATTTCGTCAATCCGCAACCTCGCCTCTATAATACATATGGATCTGACGCGCGAAAAAAAAATTTATCCATAATAGCTAAACTTTCTCAATAATTCCGGTGTCGAGTGTTTATCGAAGATTTCACAAGTCAATTACAAATATTTCCTTTGGAACTTTCGATCCGACGTACGAGAATCTTTTTCACGCTCGGAAGAAACGATAACAAAAACAGAACGACGTTGAGACCGTATGCGCAAAGTAGGTAGGTAGAGAGAGAGAGAGAGAGAGAGAGAGATGAAAAATAGCCGCAAGCATAACATTTACACATGGCATGTATAGGCAGATCAGAAACATCATCATCATCGTCATCCTCATCCTGATGGCTAGACTAACTTTTGAACAGTTTACGATTTTCATTCGATTACGCTTATAGCGCAGTCTTAGACTGGTACAGCCAAAAAGCAAACATTCATAATCATTATTAATCGTCGTTTGACAGCTCGTCTCATTGTGCCTCTCGGTCAAGGGTTTTCCGATCGTCTCTAAGAATGTAACACTGCGCACTTCGAATTCTTCTCTCACGTCGCTCCTGCACATGCACGTATGCGTACGCATGCGCGTACGCATATATATAGAAGCTTAAACAAAGTCGAAACGCGCGCATTCGCAACGATGAATAAGAGAAGGACGTTAAAAGAAGAACAAGGCGCGCGAGCAAGCGGCAAGGAAAGGAATTACGGATGACACGTTCATTTACCGCGAAATGTCATTACTGCTTGCACATTGTTCATCGCCCGTACGTATATATCTATATCTATGTAGGTAAACACATGCGCGGTTGCGGAAAAGGCGAGGAAAAGGCCAGAGTGTACCTCCCGGAGTGTACCTATTAGGGTCAGGACGTCTACAAAAGTGACGGAAGCAAATCGATTGCTCTATTCTTTTCTCTCTCTTTTTTTCATTGCTCAGAGGCAAACAAGGACGACTACTGCAAAAAAGAAACTCGGCAGTTTGCGTGCGTATACTTGGCAGCCAAACACACTGCGCCTCAGTCTGATTATATATTTTTTTAACGACGAAAAACGCAGGCGCGGTGACCGTCTATATAATTCAAGATACATTTTGAGGATGAGCGAGCGTTGGAAACCAATGCGATTCGAAGAAACGAAACGAGAGACTCTGATGTTCTTTTTTGTGTTTTTACTTTTGAGCAACTCGTTAACGGTATGCTCACCGATCAAGGATGAGAATGTATTCCGACACGAAGGCTGACCGCGCGCATATATATATAACCGACGCCCATGTGGATACGACATACGTATGTATATATATATAGATCAGATGATGAGCGATGATAGGAAAAATAGCGCATAAATTGAAGATAAGTCTTGGCTGGCCATACCGTCGTGTGACGGCTCTCTGTACAATCTTATCTAAGCTAGCCTCGATCTTTGTATTTAAATGGCCGCATAGGGCAGTATATATAACGTGTCGCGCGTGCGCATTGCAGCTGAGAGATCGTTTTTCCCGATTATGTATATTGACCTCTCCGCGCGCGCGCGAGAGAGCACGACGTTCATTAATGCTCGGGGAATTTATGTACAGCTCCAGCATTGTATATATATATACATATACATACATATATATTTATACACAAGTACATAAAAGACATTGCGGTCTTATCGGAATACTATATAACGATCCTCTCGAATCAACTCGTAAAGGTGAATCGTTTAATCTTATAATAATTAATAAAAACGAATCTCGTTGCAGAAATCGTTTATTTAACAATTCCGATGTATTGAAACGTTCCGATTAGAAAAACAAATTTAAGTGCAAATATCGAGAGATAGAGAGAGAGAGAGAAATAGAGAGAGAGAGAGATAGAAAACATAAAGACTTAAGTATCGAGAGATGCCATCGGTAAATCTTTCAGGAAGCGCGCGAGATCCAAAGCGACGTTAATAGCTAAATTAGGTGTGCCTCCGCACAGCAGAATTGAAATACTCATAAAAAAAGAAAAAAAAATTACATACAACGAGGAGTTATAAACTGTATGCCGAAGAAGAATAGCTCAGCATATTATCGAGTTTGTTCCCGAGTGTATATACGACCGCAAAATGGATATTGAATGCTCGCTCGTCGTCTCCACATTAACATGCGCTGTTAGCTTTATATATATATATATATATGTGTGTGTGTGTGTGTGTACGAAGCACATACAGGTGGGCTGATGCGCTAAGGGGACATATACACTATTTCTCAGATCGTAAATAATAATCGCGTTGAGGAGCGTCTTATACATTTTTCTCGCGAGAGAGAATTCCTTATAACGCAAGTCCATCTTTTTTTTGCGATCACGTTGTTCCAGAATACTTACGTCACTGCCGATGCCCATTTGTTGTAGCGCATATAAGTGTACGTATGCATAGTTCTTTTTTTTTGTCGAAAGAGAGAGAAAGAGATACTTTACGCGAATTAGAAGATGTGGATTTGAATCATCGAGATAGTTAGAAGAAGAGACAATGGAAGGTCTTTCACGAAAAAGGCTTCATCGCTGAGAATGGCATAGGCGCATTAAGACGGCGAACTACTTCGATGCGTCACAGAGATAATGACGAGTCGATCTCCGTACGATTCTTGGAAGGATGTGCTGTGGCTGCTTGAAACTTCTGCAGTTGCTTCTGCCGATACGATGATCGAGAAAACAAAAGACTCATTAGCATTTTTTCGGGAGTCAAGGGAACCGTTACACATACGTAGTGGTAAATCATACGTATGGAAATACCGGACTCTTGAAACGAAGGACACATAAGCTATAAATTTTTGGATTCATCATTTTTCTATGAAAATTCACAGGGTGAAAAAAAAAGATTTAATGATTAGTATGTTTGAACCTGGCATTTGCATGAATCAAAACTGCTTTTCATTTTTTACTCAATAATACAAGCAGTAAGACTGCTTATAATTAAGCTGAATGCATTGGAATTTTAACAGGTGTACATGACTATTATTGTTCAGCATCGCGATGACTTTTTTCTTGCAAGAGATGACATATGAAAAAATCCAATCTTTAGCAGTATTCATGCACACACCTCAAACCGCATTTCTATAGAGCTATTGAACGAAACCTAAAATTTCACCATTACAAAGCCTCCAGTCGAAGGAAAGCAAAAAGAAAGGCTGACAGCTTACAACCGCAAGAAAATACAGAAAGCAGCTACCACGCGAATAATCAAATTAAACTATGCATATATGTATACATATATACGTATATATACGTACACACACACACACACAGGCACATACAAAGGTGGTTCCGGAAGTTTGGTTAAGTCTCTCCTTGCATCGAGGCCGTTTGAATAAACGCTCGTATACAAGGCGACAAGTTTACAGCGAAAGAAATCGAGAGCAGCGCGTACGACGCGATTGAAATCTGCTTTGGTCAGCAGCAGTGGCAGAGGCAGTTTCTTGACAAGGAGTAGCCTCTGCTTTCAAGAGTAATGAGCGGTGAGCGGCGTGTTGGCTGCTGTTGCTTATGCTGCGTCGGAGAAAGAGAAGGGCAAAAGCAGCTCTCTTTCCGATGAGCAAAAGGCGTTCACTCGTTGTGTAGCCAAGTCATACAGGCTGCAAGGACGAGATGCACCACCCCAGGAGCGAGCGGAATCTCGCGAGAGAACAGCTTTCTAGAAGCCAAAAACTGGATTTCTTCGCACTCGATATATGTAGAAGCCAGAAGACCTGCGCGCTCACTCGCGCAATTCACGTAACCCTGAAATCGCAGCCTTGCCTTCGCGCGAGCGAACGCACGCCAGCGCGATCGTAATGCGAGAGATGGTCCACTTTGCCTTCGGGCGTCTTTTATTATTATTATTATGTAGACCGAGTTTTTCAATGATGCTTCTCTTTTTAGTCTCGAAAGCTCGTTAGCTACGGAGAGGCTCGTTTTTGTCGTTCGACGCTTCTACATTATATACTTATGCATTACATGTATACAGACACGCTCACACATGATACACATATATCAATCGATCGGTATACGCTCTTATAAATCTACCTTACAATTGTACATGTATGTTATGTTTTATTTATCAGCTAAACTTACATTATGACGAATGCATTGTCCGATGTACCGTAAAGGGAAATTAAAGTTTGAAAAATGAAAAGTACAGCTGAACCGACGAGTATACTTTCGGATTTCTCGTTGATCCGGAACCGGTAGTCCTACTCCTCTTGTTTCTTTTTTTTCTTCGTCGGCTCAGTGACACCGGTCTCACATCCATGCATGTATATATATATACATACCGGTATGTAAGGACTACCCGCGCGCATAACGAAGAGAGGACGAACTAAGAAGTTTTGTATATACAGCTACTGGTTGTCGGGGAGGAGTCGTCGTTGCAAATCGAGGCTGAAAGTGGACACGCGCTTTCGGAAACCTTCGAACTTTCACACCTTTTAAGTAAGAACCCGCATGTATATATGTGTATATATGTGCAAACAAGCACGTACATTGCACCTTGAAAACTACTGCAGCTCCCACGCCACTATACGTTCGCGAAGCTGTATGGTTATATATACGTATATTTGCGTGAATTTGTCAGAGGTCGATTGAGGTAAAAAGGGAAAGAAGTAGGGGAAGCTCCCGTGCAACTCAATCTCTTTCATGAACGTTAAATCGTGGGAGATGCAATTCGCGAGATAGTTCACGAAGACAGCTGTAAATGGTGTGCTATATAAGAACGAATTAGTCTGTACCTCGAGGATGAATTCGAATCTTATGCACAGTGTTCGTTGCGCTGTATATTTTTGATTTTTTTCAAGTTCTCTGTTATATTGCGGTGTATTCTCAGTGAATAAGTTTTCAAATAAATCCCAAAGCTATATCCATGTAAAATAGCTGTAAATCAGCTTGTTGCGAAACAAATTTTTTTTCTCACCACTTTTTCTTTCGAATGCGTATATAACTTGCTAAGTGATTGAATGAATTTCGCAATAATTGTTATACTGCGAACCATTTTTATTTCTTTCAAAAATACTATATTATATACCACGAAACTGGTTCGAAGCTAATCTCTATAAACCCGGTTAGATATATCCAAACACTTGAGGAGAAATCGTTTTCTTTGACACGAGTAAAATGTAAGCTTATACACTCCGCGCCTTGGCAAATTATAAAAATGGTCTAAAACGCATTTGCACTGTACAGAGTCGCGGTATCGAATCTATACACGTGCACATATAACCCACACGGAGAAACAAACGATTTTCAATTTGACGCGAGCGGTGATTTACGTCCGAACAAATCAGGCGCACGCGCCTCGATATTAGATAGCCACCTCTATATCTCTACTCTCCTTCTCTCTAAAAGCCTCTTCCAATGATCGCAGCAACGCCGAGAGAGTAGCATACGTATGTATATATGTGTGTGTGTGTGTATGTGTGTATATATATACACACATAGCTATCGTCCATTATGCTACAGGAGTGGCCGGTCGAGAGAGAGTACCGTTGCTTTGCTCCAGTTAGGCGAGACGCATCCTCTCGGATGCTGCAGCGGCTGCTGCTGCAGTCACCTCTATTTCTACCGCTGCTACGGATGAAAGAGAAATTTATGCTCGCGCCGGGCTTATCTCGCGTCTTATCTCTCCCGCAGGCGTAGCTTGTACCGGGTAGAGGAAAGACAGCCTTCCTTAGTTTCTTCTTCTTCTTTTTGCGCGCACACCTTTAGAGACAAAGATATGTACCGGAATAACAATATTCACTACCGATCCGTTAGCGATCCTAGACTTTAAAAGCTGCTTTCACGCCTCTCGGTGGATTTTAATAGCTGATTACTTATACATGTATATATATAGAGAGCAATGTAGCTGTATAATTTATTTATATATTTTTTATTAATTTATCATCAATTCGATAGCTAAGTTTTTTTTACAATTAGCTTGTTCATACATGCAGTGTATCGCTGCACAGCGTAGTTTTTGTCTACTGAGTAAAGGCCATTACGACAGCTGTCCATATAGCAGTTCTAAGACGTGATTGATTAACCTGTCTAATGTACACTATGACTATAAGCTTAGAGTAACATACCGGTATTTTATATGCTGTCTGCGCATGTGTATATATTGTGTCTACGCGTAGACAATTAACGTGAAACGCGATTGTTGCCAAATTCAATGACACCTCGATTATTATTTCGTCAGACTCGCGAGCAAGTTTCATTACACGCGTGGATCTGAGCTTAGTAATAGTCCAGACGTATGCGTAACTTTTGATTGCCGTCGTTGCGTGTTAAAAAAATTTTTTTATCGGACGTAAAGATAAGCGATCGAACGCTTGTGAAACAGAGATTTCGGGTCCATCGTCGTTGAGTGGATGCGGGTTTCGATGAATCGGTAGCGATTTCGCGTTTAATAGAAGTGCCGTTTCTGATAAATTACGTAAAAGCTTACCGCTAAACTCAAACGGACTGTAAACAGCACTAAAAGCCAAACGGATGAAATACATTTCTTTTTTTTATTCTTTCAAATCAACCAGTACATCCGTACTCGATAATATTTTATATATAAAAAGATTTTTACGTAACTCGAAGATCGCTAAAGAAGCTCGGGATCTCTCTTGAAATAAAAGAAAAAATAAGCTACCTTATTCAAGAACAGCTGAAGGAAAAAAGTCGCAATTAAATTTAACGTATGTTTGGGTATGCTCATACGTGCGTACAACACATACATATATTCACTGAAAGCAGTCGAGGTCGTAATTGACCAAAATGGACTGTATGAACGACGATATTACATCGTTTTCAAATCATAATAAACTTTCCTTATTTGGTCCGCGACAACGCGGTGCGCGTTAAAGCAGATGCTAAGGTATATATGCGAGAGAGAAAGACTGATAGCAAGACCCTTCTTGACTTGAATATAGAGACATCAACGCTCGTGAAGCGCGAGACTTCGATGCCCGATAGTAAGCTTGTAATACATATATACTCTATTACGTTTTCTCGTTAATTTTAGATTTCGTTTTCACTTCTTCGTTAGACAGATTCTTATTTTATTAGTTTTGACGATTGACGCTTTTCAAGCTGGAGTTACATATTTCACGTTAAGTGATTGTTTTTTTTTAGTACAGTGTTGACGAGCAAATTAATTAGCATTCAATGGATGGTTGGATTTGCATAAAGAAGTCATGCGTCTCTTTAGCAAGAGATTATATATACGCAAATCTATATTAAAATGTCTTTAGAGAAAGAGTAGCTAAAGCAGTAGGCAATTATATAAAAAAAAAACTATTACAAGCCTCAAATGATGAATAGCCTCTGTCTAGTGTTGTCTATCCCATGAAACCGGACGCTCGACTCGAACACGAAATTGATGAGATCCATTATTTATTCCGGAATAACGATATTGAATAATTTTTCATCCAGACACAATGCGCTTTACGAAAGAACATTCTTATGTACAAAGAACGTCTGCAAGACGCATTAAAATTCGTCGGCCACGATGTTAGAGAAAGACGAGGTGGGCAGATGTTGTCTACTTTATTAGTCGGTCTCTGAAATCGAGAGCGCACCTGTTTCGCGGAAAGAAAGTTTCGAAGCCGACCAGAAAAAGCAGTTAAAAAAAAGATTCGAAATTCCGAGCGACTAACGAATTAATTTTTATAAATATGGTATGAATAACAAGCTATTCGCGTACATACTACATTATATATGTAAGTACTAAGTAGATCGACGATGTCTCTGTTACAGGAGGTCGGCGCCTCAACGGTTGCGCAGGAGCGCAGCGGCCACTGCGGCTGATCGACTCGCGGCTTGAGCGGCCGCACGTGTGTGATGAACGAGTACCTCGGCTCGAAGAGATTGTCCCCAGCGAGGAGCCCTGCGAGCGCAGCAGCCCTAGCAGCCTCGAGCAAGTATCCACCAGCCATGCGCGAAAAGGACTCCAGCCCGCGCAAGATGCCCGGCCACATAAGCCCCAAGCAGGCTAGCATCTATCCGCTGAGCGTACGCCAAGCTAACCAACCTGAACCCGAGCTACCTGAGCTGCCCTATGACCTGAGCGGGCACGCGCGAGGTTCCCCCTGCTCCAGCAGTTCCCGATCGGCTATCGATCTTCATTCGGTCTCTTCCCAGCAGCAACCCCATATGAGTCCAGCCTCGAGGCCCCAGCAGAGCCGCAGTGCCAGCCGGCTTGATATGGACAGTTGTGAACCTCTCGATCTCCGTCTCGAGCACAAGAAGGAGAGTCTACGCGACGAGAACCAAAATGAGATCGAGGCCCTCAACCAGAATGAACGGCCCACCGAACGCCTTCCTTACCATACGGTTCTTTTCCCTCAACACCACGCGGTTCATCCGCTCGTCCTTGAAGCCATGTACCGTTCGCATCAACAGGTTGCGCCTGTCCCAGAACTGCCCAAGATTCAAGTCAGAGCTTTACCCACCATGGTTCCATTGCCCGGCAGTCGGTTTGCCACCGCTTCGCCCGCTGCTTCCTCGGCCTCGCAATCTACGAGGGCGGCCAGTCCCGCGGCACAGGCCGCCCAACCTGGTAGTCCTGACACCAACGCGATTCAACCCCAACAACCTAGCAGTCAACAGCAACAGACGAGCGGCCAGCAAACGAGCAGTCTGCCGGCGTACTCGATAGCAGTAGGTGCGGCAGCGACGGGACTGAAACCTAAGGACCGTTATTCGTGCAAATTCTGTGGCAAGGTATTTCCTAGGTCAGCCAATCTGACGCGGCACCTGCGTACCCACACTGGCGAGCAGCCATACAAGTGCAAGTACTGCGAGCGTAGCTTCAGCATCTCGAGCAACCTCCAACGTCATGTGCGTAACATCCACAACAAGGAGAAACCGTTCAAGTGTCCGCTCTGCGAGAGATGTTTCGGACAGCAAACGAACCTAGATAGGCACCTGAAGAAACACGACGCCGATGGGCCAACGATACTCGATGAGGTTCGTTCGAGGTATCACGGTCAGCTTCCAAGAGCCGCCGAAGAGTCCTACTTCGAGGAGATACGCAGTTTCATGGGCAAGATAACCTCGCGCGGCGGACAGGGCGCGCTGCAATACTTTCCAGGTTTGTTAGGCGCAAGCGCCGAAGACCGGGCTGCTTGGAGCGAGAAGCATCAGCTCCGACTCGAAGAGAAACGTCAAGCGAACGCCGGTGGGCAAGGCGATTCCAGCTACTTTAGCGATCGAGACAACCTGAGCTCCAGGTCGAGCAGTAGTGCCGCCAGCCGACCCGAGAGCCTCCACGAGGACCAACAGAGGGACGCGGCGTCGCCACCTCTTTCACCCGGCAACAATACCTGAAACAATTATACGAATGCACTACCGCACGTATGTACCTCTCTCCAAAGGAGCAAGCATCCTGCAATCATCGAGCAAGTTACGAGACCGAGCGCTGCCAGCGGAACGACGACACACCAAGCGCGCCGATACGCAGGCGATCGGTCATTCCTTTCGGAAATTAGAGATTTATTACGCGCCGAGAGAACTGATCTCTCATCGATTCTAAAGGACAGCGGCCGGCCCGCTGCTGCTGGTACTACTATACTGCATCTTGATAACCGTTAGCGTACATTCAATGTTAATACGCGGGACGGCCATTCGTCTCGACTGTCGAAAATCGGTAGGTTAGCTGGTATAGGAAAAGAGGGAGAACCGAGCATTTACAAATTGGTCTCGCGCTGATTTACGATCTCGGCGAAAAAAAAGAGACTGACTCTGCCCGATTTTGCGTTTCGCTTTACACGTACTCTTCTTGCTAGCGCGCGAGATTCGCAACAATATTCCCCGAACTCTTGCCGATTAAGTATACTCTTCGATTCTTTGGCGCAATAGCGGTCGCCGAGAATCTTATATCTATATATGCCAGGTCTCAGTTGTTTTTGCGCGCGTGAGATATTGTCGATCGGGGAAAGCAGTGCTACGCTGGTGTCGACGAAGACGACAGTCTCAACGACAACGACAACGACAACGAAGACGAAGACAACGACGATGACGATGACAACGAGAGAAAGAACACGCGGAGGTGGCAACAAAAACGAGAACCGGCGATCGACCGGCATTCGTTACGGGCAGGAAACGCGAGAAAACCGCGCCGCACGGCAGCAACGGAATTTTACGACCTAGAAAGTGAATTTAAGTTACGTCGACCCAGTAAAGACTATACGGACTGTGGACGAAGTTACCCGCCGGGGACAATAGAGCGCCGCCGCTGCGACGATGAAAATTATTAGAAATCGGCAACCGATCTCTTCGACGCGATGGTTATCCCCTCGCGGCTGCTGCCGCTGTAGCCGCCGCCGATAAGAAGCGAGAGTCCAATAAACTCAACGCGGGCATCGCAAGAGCATAACGATCATCGCGCGGCTCGCGAATTTTCGCGAAAGGAAGCGCAGCGCCGGCGAAAAGAAACCGATTTCCCGGAAACCTCGCCTCACGGGGAACGGGACTGTAACCAACTGCGCCGTAAAACACGAGAGCGAGAGATAGAAAGGAGAGGAGCATTACTGTATCTCGCACCGAGATCGGCAATTTAATATATAAAAGTGTGTACGCTGTGATCGGAGTATATGCGGCGATCGGGAGAAGCACATCGGAATCGGAATCGATCTTACTTTCTAACTCCGCATGGGAGCTGCTCTCGTCTCAAGTCGAGTGGAAAGTCCAGTTACGCGTGTGCACTCGCGTAGACTAGGTGAAAATGAAGCTCTAAAGATCCTCGGACTAATCCAGCTCCTATTTCTCTCTCTCTCTCTCTCTCTCTCTCTCTCTCTCTCTCTCTCTCTCTCTCACTCACTTCTCTCTTCACGGCGTGGCGGTGACCTCGGTCCTGTTGCGTTACACTTTTGCGTGGCGAGCGGCCACGCCCCGCTCAGGCTCGATCGGCCGCATCGCGAAAGTGAAACGCAATAAAGAAGCAACGAGACTTGCGCACTCAAGAGTGAGAGAGAAGCTGAAAACCCGATCGATCTCTGCTGCCTTCAATTATCCTCATTTCTCTCCCTCTCTTTCTCTCTCTTTTTTTTTATTTTTCCCCCTTTCTTCTTTTTACACGTTTACGGCGACTTTTCTACCGGTCTTCTTTCTTTTCATCTTCTTTTTTTTTAATCCTTCGATCGCTCGTCAATTAGCTTAATAAATTTCGAAAGTGTCGCGGGCTCTTTTTGCCGCGATTTGCAGAACCGCGAGATCCTCATTAGGGAATTGACGCGGTCATTAAAATGATTTACGCGCACCACCTCGTTCATCATTTTCGAGCTTTCGGTAGCGCCTCCCTCTTTCTTTTCTTCGCTACACTGCCTCCTTTGAGTGTTTATTTTTTTCCTTTCTTCATAATATATACGTGTATATAGAAAGCAACCGAGCTCTCGCCATTTCACCGAATACAAAAGACTCTTTCTCTTGCGCGACTGTAATTCACGGGTGTTCATCATTTTTATTCTCGTATATTCATACACATCCGCAATGTCGAACCGCTCCACAGCCACTTGCGAAACTATATTTCGTGTTTTTTCATCATTCTCCGACGATCTTCAATAACGAAAACTAAAAATAAAAAGAAAGTGAACAAATTCAGCTAATCGACCAAAAACGGGCAAAGCCTCAACCAAAAAAAAACAACAAAAACATTGCAATCGCTATCGGAGATCCGCACGTGTTCACGGCGCACATAACCAACTCCCATAGAGCACTACATCAACTCGTACACACGTACACGTGAGAAGAAGCCAGCAACAGCAACGGCAGCAGCTTCTCCTCTGCTACGCCCCGATCTCTCGCTCACACATGCGCACACGTACACGTATTCGACGAGCGCGAGGTGGTTCCCTTCGCCGTCGCCCTCTTCGCGAAAGTGGAACGCCATAAAGGAGCTGCTGCTGCTGCCGCTGCTGCTGCCGCTGCTGCTGCTGCTGCTGCGCCAGATGAGCCGAGCAAAAGCGAGAGAGAGAAAGAGAGGAGATCTTTTGCCGATTACACTCACGTGCCTGAAATCGTTTCTTTTTCTCCCACGCGTCCACGCCTCGTCGCAGCGCACATAGGGATCCTTTCGAAAGGGGATTACGCGAATCGCGCGCGATTATGATCGAGTTAGCGCAACCGTATGTCCGAAGAGCACATCGCGGACTAATTGAATATCTCCAAGAATAATCTACCGCTAAGAGTTTTTAACTACGTATGTACATGTATATAGATATAATATAGACCATGTTCGCATGGTAGAGTTATGTCAATCGTGCAATTATTATTTTCGTCTTTTGAAACACGCTCACACACGCGCATATTTATATATAATGCACGTATGTGTAAAAATGAGAAACACTTTTTAATTCGTAGCATATGCTATAATATCGCCGTTAAAATAATAAACATGGGAATCGGTAAATCTCCTGTTTACGTGCATTACGTAAGCCGTAAATTGTACAATAATCGCATGTGGCATCTTTCTACACAGCGTATGGTCATCGTTAGATACAGAATAAAGTGTATACACATACTACTCGACGAATCAAGCCGTGGATTACAATTGAGTAAATTTTATATTTTTTTTTCTTTCTTCTGTCTCTCATCCATCTGCGCGCGAAAAATTTCGCTCACGATTCGCGTTACTCCCATGTCAATATGACGACTGAGCGTTCGCTTGCAAAATGTTAGAAGATCTCAAAAAAACAAAAAAAATGAAAAAGAGTCCTTGCGACACACGCAGAGAGATGTATAGATCTGAGAATTCTTAGACTCAAATCGCGATACGACTGACTATGTCTGCCTAACTGTGGGTATACGTCTGTCTGTATATGTGTGTAAGTGTGTGTCTGTGTATCTGTGCATGTTATAAAGCTACTGCTACCGACGACATCCTTATCGCGATTGCGGAGAGGAGAAATTCGCGAGAGGGCAGAATCTCGAGCTTTAAATTTCATATTTTTCGTCTGTCCAGTTTGTAAATAAACGTTAAAGAGAGATTACATATATATATATATATATATATATACTTTTGTTTTATACATACATAATGCATATAATATATTTTTTGTTATTGATTGAATATGAAATTGAGTAATAAAGCGAAATTCTCCTCTAGCGTCGGACAAAGTTTGTACAAATATATATGTGACAATGTAGTGATGGGGAAAAAATAATAAATCGTACAAAAGAAGAAAAAAGACAATGAAATACACATCTTTCTTGGTGTAGCAAGAGTTTTTATAAGAATATATCTATATATATGTGCAGAAAATGTAACAAACGCAACACATATGCATATGCATACATTATACGTACATGGCAATAGAAAAGCGAAGGAAACAATCGCATTATACTCTATTATTTAACAGCCATAGAAAAATCTTTAAAAACGATATAATATATACATAGAATGATGCAAAAAACAAGCCCTGCAAAAGTGGCTCTTATCAGCGGATTTTGATCGAAAATGTTTTCTCGAGTGGCCGAGTATACGATATCCAAAGAAGACCCTCGCGTTAACTCGCTCTCCAAATCTTGTGAAGTTAGTCTTAATTCAAGTATGCGAAACTGTATGCGTTTGCGTGCGCGTAATATGTAAACATATATTTTTGTGGATGTACATTGTACATATATATAGATTCTACGGCGTACATATAAGAATACTCGTTGGTGCGCGCAGATACCGATCTCCGATTCACCAAGAAAAAGGAAGCATTCATCACTACACTATATATATATATATACGTATATATACATACTCTTCGCTACTACTGCCTCCTTTCTATATAAAAGACGGATAAGTAATGGACCAGCGTTTGCTCGAGACTTTTTACACTATATACTTACGCACTATATATATATATATATATATATATATATATATATATATAATACGTCGTGCAAAAAAGGCGTTATTTCTCTTTCTCTTTATTTATCTCTCTTGAGTGCCTTCTCCCCGAAGATCAATTTATTGCTCTTCGACTTGTATATGTATCGATGATTTGAAACTGTCGTTCCTTACTCTCTCTCTCTCTTGCTCTTGTTCTCTTTATCGAAGACGCTTGTCCAGCCACTTCCTCCTATTTTACTATATATATATATATATATATATATATATATATATGTATATATATTGAATATATATATATACATATTTATATGTATACAATTTATATCGCTACTGTTTATTACGTAGTTTTGTTTTTTCCTTATTCGTTCAGCGATGGTCTATCACTATTTACTCTATATAGACTAAATGTTTACTTACATATTTCGTAACTCTGTCCTTTTTATGTGCTCTTACTTTATTCCGCAGATGTACGCGAGATTGAGGTTCATTTTCTTTACCGAATTTTTGCCTATAAAGAGAAAAAAATTTTTATACATGTATAAATTGAATGTCCGTATAGTTACCTATAAATATACTTAAATATCTATAATATATAGAGAATGTCTAAATTGTATAAAAAAATAGAAGCTCCTGCGGTTGATCTTCACGCGCGAAAGCTCCTCCACTCCTCGTCTTTTCTCCATTTCTTCTATTTTTATTTTATTATTATTTGATTATTATTTGATTATTATTTTATTATTGATTTATTATTATTATTTTACGATTACTATTATTATAATTTGCTGTTGATTGTATAAGCCTAAAATCTAGTGCGAATGTGATTTCATCGAGGTTACCGATATATACGTACCTAACGTGTTATTCGAACGGCGCCGCAAGCCAAGCGACAATAAGCCGAGCGCTCGTTACCTTTAGTTTGTATTCTTACAATCTTCTATTGAAAGCTATAGTTCTTAAGGTCAAAAGTTTTAAGCTCGTACTGAAGTTCACCCTCCTTTATCTATATGATTATCCAAGCAATATTGTGTCCTCCTGTATGTAACCTACTCTCCCTTCACCATTGCTGTACAGAAAGTGTCATACATATATGTAATGTGTATATATGTAATACCTATATACACATATACAATCATAAAATAAATAAATATATATATTTTGTTTTTGTGCAAGAACGAAAGACGAGCAGGAGCAGCCTTATAGAGTATATTACCGATAATCGAACGGACAAACTGCGCTACTGGACTTGTATAAATTTGAATAAGTATGTCTCTTTGGTCCGACGTCCGTCCGATCGTCGATTGACGCATCTGTCATCATCTGTCCTAACGGTTAATTAGCATGTAGTCGCGTGTTGTGTAGCAAATACATATAGTGGTGACTGTATATATGTCGATATGTAATATTCGATGGAAATACACTATAAAAACGATACGTTTCGAAAAAAAACAATAACATAACTTATTATTATTTTGCGTATATACCTTCGCTACATCCACATCCTATAATTATTTGTAATCGTCCCTCAGCTCTCGAACTGCACAGTTGCTCAAGTGTGTCAAAAAACGTATTTGCTAAATAGGTGTATAACGTCGTATTGTCCTGGAAAGAGAGCAAAATAAAAAAGGAGTCGAAAATTTCGAGAACGCGAGATGCGTGTCCGGTTTTTCGAGAATCTCACTCGCCCGAAGTGCAAGAGGGGCAAAGGCAAGTATAGTCGTCTGTGTAGTGCTCCAGAAAATGCTCGAGATATGAGAGATATAGAGAAAGGCCATATAAGTACTTTATACACGATGGAGACGTTTCCTCAAAAATTAAGTCGCGCGCGACAATTAATGTGGGAAAGAGCGAGTTGTCCAAGAGGCATACATATAGTCATAGTTGTATGTATATATACATATATAGGGTCACAGAGGTGCCTGAGAACCGGAACGTTGTCGCGCGGCTACTCGTCGAGCTAGGCTTGGAAAAGAGTGTAACGGAGAAAAAAAAAAGAGGAGGAATAAAGACGAGGCAAGTGTGCTGAAGCTGAAGCTGCTCCGGGCGACGTGACCGAGCTGACAAATCGCATGTTAAAACTATCTCTATAAGTATATTATATATACATACACACGCATCTATACGCGTATGTGTATATTACCGCGCAATATATTTGCACAAACAGAGCATTATTTCGGCTGCTCTATTCAGAAAGTTGCGGAATCTCCGGGTTGCGAAGGATGTTTTTTACTCGGAAATTCGCTGGCCGCTTTATGTCGCGATATGCACGTTTATATAATATTAATAATCGCATTTTTTCTCAATAGCAAATACAAAGCTGAATAAGCGTTCTACAGCTAAGTTAATAGTACACAAAAGAGAAAATTATAAATCGAGAGTATATGCGTTCGTTGCGGACGATTGAAATGGACAGAATATCTTTTTTCACCCTCTTGAGTGGTAATCTCGACGAGAGATCTTGAATGACAGAGGAGCGCGCAAACGCGCAAACGCGCAAGCGCGGCGATTCAACAACGATAGATATGCGAGTAAACTGGTTTTCTATATAATAATAGCGCTAACTGGTGCCGACGAACATATGTGCTGCTAGTACAAGTCGACTACTATGCGCTTGGCTCTCTTCTCTGCGTGCATTCTCATTGCTCTTGTTTCACTAGTTTCTGTACACACGAGTTGTGTAGTGGCTTTTCGCGTGGTTAGAAAGTTAGTTAGAAAAAAAAATTCAATTGAAAGATCGCGACGCGTGCAGAGATGACTCGAGAGTACGCGTGCGCGTCCCCGAGAGTCGTTTCACCAAAATAGCAAGTCGAGAGCGTAATATAGCCCGAGAGCGTTAACGATACAGATCCATAAATAAACGGTTGCTCATCTCGGTCGTATACTTCGCACTGAATCGAAGAGGATGTAAGGCACGGAGGACGCGACTTTGACCCACATACGCGCAATGATCCTAAGGCAAACTGACCGATACATTCGTCACCTACGAAAAGCTCACCATTCTCAATTCCAATATTATCTGTGCATATTTACGCAAAGTAATATTTCTACGTAGAAAGACAATGCGCGAGAAGAAAATCGCTAGGAAATGAGCGACGAGAGGAGGAGCGTCGTGAATCGCCGCAGGCAGGGTCGCGGATTTCCCTCTGTCTATACTTATATAGTTAGTTATCCACTGTACCGAGAATAGGAAGAGCGGAAAAATCGACGAGACAACGCGACTTCGACCTTCGTCGAGCTCGTGTTTGCTTAGATGATCGTTAGGCTAAAAAAAAGGAGAAGAGACCTTGATCGAGATCGGCATCTGTAATTAATTCTTGCGCGTTTAGAGAATCTCTTTAGTATTCTGATGCGATGCGGAGGGAATATCGTAGCGAGCTATGCGTAAAATCGAGCTTTTAACTTTTTTAACATACGATAGTCATTTCGATGTTATTCTGATGAACGCATTAACAGAAAAGACATCGATGAAATACGATATCAAGCACGTTTCATGACTAATAACACTCTGCAGTTTTGAGAGATGTACGTTTAAGAAAAACTTACATTTAAGTAAATTGCAAATTGTACGTGCACTTTCGCGTTCATCTCTAAATGTGTTTTTATCGAAACTTGTTAAAAGTTTATTTTCTTCATTATTGAATCGAAGTTTCGTGTGTTATAAGGTCAATTGAAAAGAAAAAATGTCTTTGAGATATACTTAGACATCTCGATTGGGTGAGAGAGAAAATTTGATTCAGAAAAGTTGTATTTCTTAAGAAAATACAACTTTTCACATCGCTATTCAAGAGCAAAATAATAATTGCAATACAAATTCATCATGCCTAATGCATATCCATAAAAAAGTGTATAAATTAGCCTCGTTTAATTTTGGATAAATTGCATCTTTTCCCGCGCATACGCGTGATAACCCCGAATCGATTTCGGCACTTCAAACCACGTGTATCGCGCTAAATATCTTGGTATGTTTGTGTGCACATGTACAGCCGTTAATTTACCTAGCATATGCTGCGAAGAAAGTGCAAAGTGAAATCCAACTTTAGTAGTGCAGGTGTTTCTTTCTTCTTTCTTCGCATAAAGTGTAATTGCATTAAACGCATTAATTAGAAACATGTCATCTTGATTAATTGTAAAAAAACACATCTGAAAAAGTAGATAATCGCACATCTTTGAAAATAGCTACACTATAGTGTCGAATCAGAACGCAAACGACCTTGTTCTCGTTTGTATACACTGCACTGAAAGCGTAATCGTAAGTGTCGACTACTTAACGCTTAACATTGAGCGAGCTCAGAGCGGTTAAGGTCAGGCGCGGTTCAACAACTTCGAAAATCGAAGTTTTCATTTCAGTGTAATGCCATTAAAATGTCATTAAAACTTATGCCGCGACGGAAAGGAAGAAAGTCGACGAGCAAGATCAAATTTTAAATATATATTTGCATTTGTAATAAATATATGTATTATATAAATATATTTATATATAGCTAATTGATGTCATTCATTATATATTTCATAATATTACACAATCATTTGCTAATAGTATTATTACAGATAAATATATAAATAATATTTATATTTATAATAAAATAAATGTTCGTGAGACTGCTGCAACGAAATCTAATTTGGAGCAATTACATAATTGCTAAAGATTATTGCAGCTTAGACTAGTATTGTAAAGGAAGTTTGTACTTGGCTTTCTTATAGTGCCTTGTCTTTCATATAGCGCATTATTAGTTATATATAGCGTACGACACAATTGACACAACGCTGTTCAACCATTCTTATCAAATATTTCTTTTGGTTTACGTTTATTTTTCTTCTTTAATTATTATCGACGCAAAGTAATCGCAATTTTGCACATGTCATTGATTTATTTTATATTTAAAATCTTAAGTACGACTGTAAAATGCGATTCCCTTGAAATGAGTAAAATTTCAGCTATATTAAATCGTATGTGATAATACGATATCGACGAAGTACACGCATATTATTCGCATATTATTATCTTCAAAATTTGTATATCTATCGCAAGGCCGCATATTACTTGTCGTAAATGGTACAATAAGTTTGAACAACGTTGAACTTATTAATCCATATAATAATCAGAAAATAATAATCTCTTTTTGAGATTTCAATATGTATTATGTATTATTATATTGTAATAGACGCAAAAACAATCGGCGCATGTATAGATAAACTCAATATCTTTTTAAGCTTATGCCTTAAACTAGCTAGTAAAGAAAAACCAAATATTCGATGTACAATGAAAATACCTAAAGCTATTAATTTGAAAAATCTTATAGTTATTGATAATTTTGCTCAAATAATGGTGCTTTGATTAGGAGTACAATTCTGTACATTGTATATTTGTAAATGATAGATGCATGTTCCTACATCTTAATCTTCCTATAATTACAACATAAAATAGAATCTCTGTATCTTGAATAAATACTAAAGTTTAAAAACTAAATTTCTTTAGTTGTATGTCCGTAAATATGGATACTGGATACCAATAGTGCTGCTATGAGACGCAGTTTCTTCATTGATTTTCTGTCATCTTCATAAGAAGATAGTAGTTAATAACAAATCTCTAGTCCTCGAATCTCATAAAATTTCAGTATTGGATTCTTTTCTTCTTAGGCATAATTATCACGTGCTTAGAGTGAGTTTGTATACATTGGCAAAAATACTATCACAGACTAATTCAATGAAATTTCAATCTTTATGTCTATGACTATTCTCACAACCTTCTGAAACTTCATTACTATTGCACAAATAGTTTTCTTCTGAAAGTTCTTCGACAAGCATATAATTCAGAGTTGGCTTGATTCTTGTCAAAAAACATTTTGTTAAGAAGAAATCCGCTCCAATGTAAAAGATTTTATAAAGTAAAGGTATGAGCAACAATTGATGACATGTAGCCCAGAGGCGGTAATTTTGTCCCTCAAATGGGTCTAAAATAGCTGGACATAGCATGTGGCTTAAATTTACTTGCACAAGCTTAAAGAATTCAGATATTTTAATTATTCTATTTTAACAAATAAGTTTTCTAAAGAGGTATAAAATTACTTACCATTCCAGCAACTTGCAATATCCAAAAATGATATGCCAAGTTCAGTGCATAGCCGAATATTGACCAACTCAAATCATACAATGGCTCAATACTATATGCTCCTATAAAAAATGTTCATATATTAACATATCTTACTTTTGGAATTTTATTTCCAAATATTTTAACTCAAACCTCCGAGTCTAACAAGATAATAAGGAATCACAGCCATCAAACCATGTTGAATATAATATACAGCTTTATCAGCAAACATCTGCGAAAAAAAACTGTCAGTTTTCAATTTTTCTTCTATCATCCGAATGAACTTTAAATTCACATATTTGTCTTACAGGTCGACAATCAGTTTCTGGAAACGCATAGGCTAAAACAGGGCCATTTAATCCTGATACAACCATTCTAAAGAGAGCAGTAATTTTAGGACTACTCGGTTCAACAGCAAGCAAATATATCTGGAATAAAATAAATATAATTTTCATTTTCTATCATGACAATAATGAATTGAATGCTAAAACAAATATGCGCGATTAAATACCTCAGCAATTGTAAAAATATGACAAGGATTTAGTATGTACACAAAAGTTCTTCCCGAAAGTTTAAATCCTATTTCAACTCCGAAGACTAGAGACATCGCAGTAAGCAAAATAATTTTGCCTTTTCTTACTTGCTTCACATATGGTACAGGTTTTGGTAATTTCATCCTTTTGAGACTCCATCTCATTAAAAGCACAATGTAAATTGAAATTAATAAAGTTTCAATAATCCGTCGCTTCATAGTCAAATAACTCGCACATTCTGGTCCAACATTCCTGGGTATCGAAGCATTGACTCCTGTATAAGCCCACTCAAACATGATCAAAGTTTATAAAATTTTGACAAAACTGAAATTGTAGATACGAATTTTTGTTGTAATATAAAACTTCATTATCTGTGTTATCCACTGTTATATTACATTTTTCATTATTTCGAACATTTACTTGTATTATAGATGAATAATACACACATTTAATCAACCCAAATAGGAAGATTCACCTTAAAATATCGAATCGATCTTGCTAATTAATTTATGCAATTGTCAATTGAATAGAGGTTATAAGTACATAAATAGATAACTGCTCAATATGGTCGAAAAAAACGGTATTACGTCCGAGAGGAGAATTAACCACTTTTCATTACCTTAATTTAAAAAAAAAACAAGTTTCCCCGAGAAACGACCGTCAGACTGTGCAATGACGTTCTGAACTGTATCATGTTCGTCGTAAGTGTAAATACTAAATAGATACTCAATGTTTTCTGAAAAGACCTAACAGAAATTATTCTATTTAGAGTACATATGTCTTCCTTGACTGTACACTGGTGTAGTGCTGTTACTAGTACGATCATGTGTGCGATCCTGTCTATACACTGAGCATGCAATATATATTAATATGCGCATGTGCTGAAAAAGAAAACTCAGTCGCTAGATTAATATTATTTATTATTAAAAAACGTTAAGAACCAAAAATGAATTTTGAACATTTTTATTTATTAATTTATAATTCCACTTCGTTATTAGCTAATTAATCAAATACTTTGCAACAATTTGAAAGTTAAAAATTACACAAAATTTTCTCTGTAAACTTAGAAAACATACCTAAATATTAGCATTAATTTAGATGTATACATATTAATGAATATTAGAAGTTAAATCGAATATAGTATATATAAATAGTAAAACAAGAATTTGATTTGATTTATCTTATTGTAGCATCAACACTACATTACATATAGATTTCATAAACAGAAAATTTCGCTTACACAGATTTTTTTTCTAATAACATTACGCATTTTTGCTTTCGTCGACTTCAATTTTGTCAGTCTTTTGACGATTATTTGTGAAGCAGCACGAAGTATATCACAATTTAATTCGTAAACTCGTAAGGCCTTGTATGGTAAAATGGGCCTTTATAAAATCACACAATTCATAGATATATCAAACACAAACTTATATATATTAATCGATATGAACTTGAAATAAAAAAAGTTTTCCATTTATTATCGTTTTCAATTTTGATTAAACATAATTAAATACGTAACACTGTATTGAGATAATAATTATATAATATTAATCTTTAGCTTTAAGGAAGGGAATGTTGATTGTACAAAAAATATAAATGTTTTAAATGAATAGCATTTTTTAATGCTTGTAATTTGAATGTCATTCTATCGACATTCATGCTTCTTCATGTTCATTATTAAAGAAACGTCTTTTCACTAAATAATATTTGGAAATGCATTTTCTAAAAAGTTCGGAAACTCATTTAGATAGTTGAGTTTTTTAAACTGCAGAATATAAATTTTATCTACATTTTCGCATAGTTATAGGAGAATAAAAACATTTTATTTTAATATAACATAATAGTCGTTAATATTAACAGCTTAATCTAAGCCCTGCTTTTTTGTAACGAATTTATACATTTTTACTGATAATAATTTTTAGCACTGAAAAATGATCGAATTCACATTTCATTATAAACTGAAGTAAATACGCCTATTAAATAAGATGTAAAAAGGCTTATAATTATATGACTTTCATATTATTACACGTGATTAAAAGTATCTTGACAAATTGAATATTCACAATCTAAATGATTGTTGAAATGGAACAGATGAATTCTCTGTGAAGATTCACCACGTTTCGAATATAGAATTCATACAAAGAAATATTAGTTTAATTATATAAAACGTCAGATGAAAATCTTTTTTTACATACTAAGGTATCCTCGGGTTTGATCACGTCTGCTAACGAGATATGCAACAAGCACAATTACTACTAAACCTGCTAGTGAACAACCAACTGCTATTGGCACTACATCGGGTGTATCAAATGCACAATCTTCAGCTACAATGAAAATAAATCACGATTTGTTACACAACTTAAAAAAGATTTAAATATCAAAAATAATGACAAAACTTACCAAGACCAAAACCACCTTTGTTCTTATTTTCAAATGCTTGGAATCTCAGATCTGTCACTTTAGCTACACCAAATACTGTGTTATTATTCATATCAGTCAAATTGAAATGTTGCAACCTAACGCAACGGTAAGAATTTCCAACAGTAGTGTTAAAGTGATCGTGAGCATGTACAAGTTTGAGTGAGGCACCTAAAATTAAAACATTATTATTATTATAAGTGAGCTTAACTTTAAATACAAATACAGTTTATTTAATATACGAATATACTAACTCAAATTAGAGTTTGGCAACTCCAGTTGGTCAATAGTAGCTTCGAAACGGCTAAGAACATATGTCTTCTTTGCATTGTCACTTTTAAAACTCAGTGAAACAACGTTGTCTCCACCTTTAGAACCCTTCCAATACAACACCAAAGTCTCGACATTTGAAGCAAAAGTACCATTTGCTTTTGTTATATTCTTATTAGCTGGAACATTTATTGGTATAGACCAGTTCTAAAATGTATAATTAAATAAAGTTAATATAATTAAATTATTTTGCGCTAAACATATAAATATAATGTGTATAAATTAATATGGATACCTTCTTGTCAAGGCCTTTGTATGTAATTACTAACTGTGTAGCCAATCGTACAATAATTACATTATTATTTGTTCCATTAACACTCCATGTATTTGTTTCTGGATCTTTTGGTACAGGAGGAGCACTTGTAGTACTAGGAGCAGTGGTTGTACTCGTTGGTATTGGATTTGTGGTTGTAGTACTAGATGTAGTACTCGTTGAAACAGTTGTGGTAGGTATAGTTGTAGGGGTTGTGCTGGGTGGAGTTATAGTGGTATTGCTGGGGCTAGGTATAGATCCATTCGCAATTAGGAGAGTATTAACATCGATTTTATCTGCAGTTATAACTGGATTTTTTGGTGTATCTTCGCCTAGAAATATTAAAATATTAAAAAATAATATTAAAAAATGCTGTAATATAACTGATGATTTTTATAAATATGATTGTTATAATCTGTAAAACACATCAGAGAAAACTAATAAACTGATAACTATTAAAATCCTTCGATAAAGTCATTTGAATGTACAATGAACATTAACTATCTATAAGCATGTATTATTATAAGATTTAATTTCTTTTTCCCTGCTATTTTCTAGGGAGCCTTTAAACAGGTCAAACTATTATGTGATAGACAATAAGTAAAACTTCTTCTTATGATTTTTCTTAAAGTTATTTAACAAGTGAAATTCAGCAGTTAACAAAAACATTATTAATCATTCTAATAATTAACCAACAAGATCTGTAAAGTTTTCCAAATGAAGAAATACTGCTGATCTAATATGTAACGGCAAGAAATATACTTCTATTCTAGTTGATATAAAAATACAGTGAAGTTCAACTTCTGCTAGGTTCAAATTTCACTGCTTATCAAAGTTAGACACAACACAAACAAAGTAAGCCCAGTCAGCTTTCTCAAAGTAATTGATGATATTATTCATGATTTATATATGCTTGTAAGGAAAATTACAGTACAATACTACAGCTGTAGCACTACACGAATCTACAAAGAATACATAAAGGATAATTTGTATTCAAAAAGCTCATGAATCACGATTGGCTTGTTTTTAACCTAATCTCCTAAACAACAGGTACAGTTTAAAAAGATAATGTATTTATCTCAATATTAATTACGACAAAAACAGAAGCTAGAAAAATGTTTATTTTTGAAAATACAATTTTCTGAGCTACACGAACGAGTACAGTGATTTTCTATGTAAATTACGACGTATTTTTGTCAGCTCTGTACCGGAATGAAAAAACGACTCGTGCGTATCAGACGACTCGGTATTTTTGCTTTTTTCATATAAATATCTCGAGTCACGAGTTCCCCCCGCACTAACTTTTATCAGCGCGCGAAAGTGTACAGTAAAAAAAGCGTCATCCAAACAAAGAAGGCAAAATATCTTGCTGCAAATAAACCATATAGCTACTGCTGGAGTTATTCTTTTTATATCCAATGGAAATAGTGAAATTTCGACGTAATAATGACTTTTCGAGAGCGGAAGATAGAGATAGAGATAGAGATAGAGATAGAGATAGAGATAGAGATAGAGAGAGAGAGAGAGAGAGAGAGAGAGAGAGAGGGAGGGAGAGAGAGAAAGAGAATAAGTTCGCATCTATATCGTGTCATATATCGCATGTATATTTATAGAAATGAATATATGCGTTATTCCTTGAACAGCAGCCGAAACAAAGACTCGAATGCATAATAATTAACGGGAGCAAGTGTATTAAACTTTCCGAAGTCCTGTGCGGATAATGCAACGTCATGAATGTTCTACGAGTCATTTGGTGTATGTCAACCATATTTCTCTAGTGGTGCGCGAAATGAGACGGAAACTCCCGCGAGAGTCTTCGACCTTTTCGAAGTATCGTACGAAAGAACGAAAATAGAAGACTGTAGAAGACTATACAGAAATGTACGTGCTTTGTTTAGAATAGAATAAACTCACCTGATACCAAAATGAAAGCGCAGCAGAAAATCAAAGCTGTGCTCGTCTTCATTTTCGAGCAGAGTTTATTCAATAGATAGTTCGTCGTTCTTGAATCCAATGTACTTGGTCAGCTAATGATGCGAGGAACGAGAGCTCTCGAACATGAATATACGCATAAGCAAAGTGTCTATACGCAGATTACGTTCCTACGGCGTTATGGTCACGCAGCGAGAGCCTGATGTTGAATCGCCGAACTGTCCGACGCGAATTGATACGAAAATAGCAAAAGAATGCTTATAGGCTGCTTTATTATGTATATATACTGTGCGCTATAAGCTGTGTGTATATTATATATATACTGTGTCTTGTTCACTCAGCCAAAGACGAAAGACCAACGTCGCCCGTCGTTCGTCGTGCAGTCGTGTTCGTGAGTATTACTGTATCGTTTACGCGCTGGTACAGTCTGGTACAGCGTACAGTATAGACTTTTGGGCGAGTTCACATAAGGATACAAAAAGCTTAGAGTTAAGCGCGAAGCAAGCTCATTGGCTGTGTACGCGACAACTGCAAACCGCGCGATTAATTTAAAAAAGGATGGTAGTGAATTTTAAAATAAAAAATATAAACGCAGAGATACAGTAGAAAAAAGATTTATTGAATTGTTTCAACGGTTCATAAACAATAATCTCACCAATTCAACATTCGCAAACATTCTCTCACAATCGGCTTGATCGAACTCTACGTGAATACATCGTAGTTGTACTTATGTCCATATCTTATTTCGTACAGTAAGTAGAAAAATATACTATAATTTAACTATGAATTAGGTTAACGAAAACTTCTAGTAAAGAGAGGTTTAAGCTAAATTTTCTAAATCAATATCGTTAAAGGCATCATCATCTAGGTCAAGAAGATCTTTTAAGCTCTCGGAGCTCATATGTAACTCAGCATTTCCAGATACGTTTGTGTGCGAAGTGTTTAACGACGTTTCAACGTTTGAACGTGAAGATTCGACAAAATCATCGAGGTTTTGTTGATTGGTCATGTCTGGCAATTGATTTGCTACATCTGCTTTGTCCAAATCAAAGTTTTGATCCAATCCAACTTTGTTCAATACGTCGATTTTTTCTTGGATTTTCGGCCACAAATAATCATCAGCTGTTTCTTTTGCTAATAAATACTGTATAACTACGTTTTCCACTTGTCCAATCCTGTGCACTCTATCTTCCGCTTGACATAGAATCTGAAAATTCAGAATTTAAACATAAATTAAGAATTTAAAAATTTAATTATAATAAATAACGAACGTACTCCAGGATTCCAGGATAATTCTGCAAATACCACAAGTCTTGCTGCTGTCAATGTTATACCAGCATTAGCAGCTGTTATAGATAGTACAGCAACCAATATATTTTCATTATCTTGAAAAGAATCTACAAAGTGTTTTCTTTGTTCTGCATTGGTTTTTCCATCGATCCTTATGAATCTAGATAAAGAATTGTGTGTAAATATAGAATGCAATATTTATTGAAGATAGACATATCAATAATGCGATGACACTTACAACATTTTTTTTAACGTTAAAAGATTACAGATAGCATCCAACATATTTTGATGGTGAGCAAAGATGAGGAATTTCTGCTGATTTTCAATCAAATCAGTCACGTAATTACTGCAATGAAATTAATTTAGTAAACAATGAAACTAATATGTTTATTAGTATTTTACAAGGCGATGAAATCCATATTACCAAACTGCCTTCTCCTTAGCTTTACTAGTTTCACTATAATACTGTAAAAGTACACCATGCTTTTGACCCCCTGTTAATGATTTTTTTTGCATTTTTTTAGATGCAGCTTCCATCTCTTTAGTTCCTGCCTTTATCATAAGTGGATCAAGTATGATTTTTTGCCTTTTGGTGGAAAAATGTTCATGTAAATTACATTTAAAATATTTATAATAAACGATTGCGCCTAATGTAAAATCTACCTTATCTTTGAAGGTAACTGAGTCATTACATCGCTTTTTAATCGTCTAATTAAGCAACATGCTTTTAGTAATAATTCCAATTCCTTCAAATTGCTTGATCCATTAAAGTCCCAACCAAAGTTTGTTTGTATTCCATTACAGTATCTTATTCCAAAATCTTGATAACTGTAAACATATTGAACTATGTATTATTTTCACTACATTTAATCATTTCTTTTTGAATTATATCAGTCATATTTACCTCATGAAATTCGGCATTAATAATTTAACTTGAGGATACAACTCAATAGGACGAGATAATGCAGGAGTACCAGTTAACAAAATAATGCGTTTAGCATGAGCAGCAAGTCGCTGAACCGCCTTCGTTCTTTGCGTTTTCGAACTTTTTAAATAATGAGATTCATCCTAAACACGTAATAGTAATAAAATAAGTATCAATAACGTAAATTGTACAAAAAAAGATTAAAATTTTGTTCTAAAAATTGTTTTCAAATTACACAAAGTATAACGCCAAATCTTCTTGCTGAAATTTCATCAATTCTTCTGGATAATAAATCGTAAGATAAAATTGTAATTTGACTACTTTCAATATAATCTTTGGTACTTGAAATATGTTGTATGGCATATAATGGCACAGAACTTAAATTTTCCATTATAGCTTCTGACCACTGATATCTGTATAAAAAAGTGTACTAAAACATTATAAAACACTAAGCAATTACATATTTGAAAATTTATACAATTATCTTACCTAACAGAAGATGGGGTGATAACCAGTAGAGGCCAATCACTTTTATAATAATGTGCGATACCTATTGCTTGTCTGGTTTTACCAAGACCCATATCATCAGCTATAAGACATTTTCCATTCTTTGATATTCCATATCTACAATAGGACATATAAATTTAAATTTTAAAGATAAACTGGAAGAGTGATAAATATTTCTTACTCTATTCCTTCTTTTTGAAATGTATATAATGTTTTCATTAACTCATTATCGATTCTTGACAAATCTATTGTTGGCTTTGATTGATTTTCTTGTTTTAACAAATTTTTGAAAGTCTTAAAATAAAAATAAAATTTTAATAAACTAAAACAAATTTGACATTTAAAGATTAAAAAAATTAAAATTATTTCTTACAGTTAACAAGAAACTTGGTAGTCCTTTAAATGTAACTTCAGATGATTTAAGACTGATTAATTTTTCATGAAATAAATCATATTCATTGATATTGAAACTCCATGCTTTAGTCTTAACATCTAAAATAATACATTTTTCAAATTAAAAATCTACTCGAACATGATTTGTATAACAAACATAGTAATAATCACCGTAGAGTCTGCTTGGAATCTTTTTAAATAAATTATTTACTATAAATTCATTAAATTTAGACATTTCAATGGCAAATCGAGTACTGCTTATAATGAAACATGTAATTTCACAGGTTTCTTGGTATCCATAAAATTTGCTTGCTGTACTTGCAATCGGATTATATCGATGTGAAGAAGATTGATTTTTAATGTAACTTTGTGATTTATTCTGTGGATATCCTCCATACGACTTCTTTGAATTGAAATTAGAACTATTTTTATTTGTAAAATTACTCATGAAACTTTTCAAGCCGTTCGTAGATGCTGCAGCTAGAGAATTATTAGGTACCAATGCATTTTGTTTCTTGCGCTCCAAAGCTTGTTGACGTTTTTTCTCGATTTCTTCTTTTGAATACATTATCTAAATATGAATTTGGTTTACAATATTGTTCTTATAAGAATTTCAAATATTCAAATTTAACGTACTTGCTTTAAAGTTTACGTCAGCGTTCGAGCATTCTTGCAATCGTTATGTCCTAACAATCATTATCTACAAGAGTTTTTTTAGAAAATTTTATAGAATTAAAACAAAAATAAACACTTTTAACCTGTACACTGCTAAGATAAACACACGATATTTTCTGATCGCGCGGATAATAATAAGCACTTCTGCAGTTACATGAAAGAGCCCCTTGATTTTTTGCACCTAACTTTTTTTGATAAATAATAAATGATGTATGTATATTATATTTATAGCGTAATAAGTGCAAAAAAAGTATTTAATAGAAAACCATGAATTATGGAAATAAGCTTTTTGTTGATCTAGAACCTCTAATTTTAAAACATTTTTCAAACATCGAAAGGTCGTTTCTAAACCGATCGTGATCGTGAGGTTTAGAATATGGCGGTTTTCACATAGTGTGCGTACTCTACAGTGTATTGGCACTTTGCTCGCAGCTGTCTCTAGTGTCTAGTCTCTGGGTGATATATACATTATATATATATGTATAAGTGTGATATCATTGAAATCCTCTCACTCAGACGGTAAATTAGGAAGTAAATTTTCGAGAACGAACCGGGTGTATTATTTTTACTTAAATATTATTACTGTTGTAGTTTATTATTTATTGTGTTCCGGTGCATGATACATTATCCAATATGATCTTTGGTTATTTGGTCTGCTATATCACCACAACGTAACATATTCACATTGATTAGTTCAAGCGTAGCCTCAAAATTATTGACAATCCGTTTTGACTGTACCAACTGTACGTTTTGACAATTATTTTTTTTTTATCGGTTGTTATAGATTAAAACATTATTTATTGTTACGTTTAAGCTATTTATTTTTTGAATCATAACCATGGCATCGTCAACTGCAACTGCAACACCGGAATTTAAATTACCTTGTAAGTCATGTTCCACTAATAGAATTTTTTTATTTTTGTAACTTTGAATAAAATGTTGTCTTAAAGTACCTCCAAAGGAAAAATTTTCCATGATAATTCCAGCTGATCATGAATTCATTGAGCCAAAGAAAACAGTCAAAGGTCCAAACGATATGATAGCATGGCAAAAGTCAGAAGCATACTTTGTAAGTTTACTGTTTTTTAAAATATAACAAAAATATAATTGAACAATTATAACTTTAGCTTACAATGTTCTTTTTATAGGAGTATTTTGGCTTTTTGATGGCTATCAATGATGCCGTCAAAGGGAAAGCCTTAGATTCAACATATTCATGTTCCTCAGCTGTACATAAAGTTATAGAAATGTTAGAAAAGTTTGATAAATGGATCGATGAAATTCCTCCAACGGATCAACCTCAGCGCTTTGGTAATAAATCTTTTCGGGAATGGTATGATAGGCTTCATAATGTAAGTTTCATTAAAAATTCAATATTATATATTAACATATAAAATAGGATTTAATAAATAAGTACATATCATTTAGTCTGCTGTAGATGAATTAAAAATTATATTAAGCGAAGATCTTTACCGAGCTATACCAGAGGTTGTTCAGTATTTATTAGAAGGATTTGGAAATTCAACACGAATAGATTATGGAACTGGTCACGAGATGGCTTTTGTTATGTTTTTGTGTACAATGTTCAAGATAGGTGTTTTCGAGATAACAGACAAAACAGCTGTGGGCGTAAAACTGTTTACGAGGTGCACATTCTTAAATGATTTTTCAATTATTTTATTTGACGTATAAACTAATACTGATTATGTACGTACTTTTAGGTATCTTGAAGTTGTACGTAAACTCCAACTGACATATCGGATGGAACCTGCTGGAAGTCATGGTGTCTGGAGTCTAGATGATTATCAGTTTGTTCCTTTTATTTGGGGTAGTGCGCAATTAATGGGTAGGTACATTCAATGGTAGTATTTTCAACACATCTTTGGAACATTCTGCTACAAGTGATTTAAATTTTAGGGCATCATTGCATCGAACCACAACATTTTGTAGACCACGCAATCGTAGAAGCAAATAGCAAACAGTACATGTTTCTTAGTTGCATCGATTTCATCTCAAAGGTATTTCTATAAAATAAAATATTTTTACTATTTATTACAGATTGTAGACTAGCAATACATACATTTGTAGGTGAAAACTGGTCCTTTTGCCGAACACTCAAATCAACTATGGAATGTCAGTGCAGTAGCATCCTGGTCTAAAGTCAACAGTGGTTTGATTCGAATGTATAAAGCAGAGGTAAGTTAAATTGTGATTAAAATACTTGTTAAAAAGAATATGTCAAAGCTTAAGAAACATTTAATTGCAGGTCTTAGCTAAATTTCCTGTGATACAGCATGTATTATTTGGTTCATTATTTTCCATAAAATCAGTACCAGACAGTATGAACTCAAAATCACCACGAGCTTCGCTTAACTTACCAGCATCAAGCCTTCAATGAAAGGTCACTTTGATTTGAAAATGATACCAAATAATCATTCATTAATAAAAACATTTTATATTTATAATAAAATAATAATTAAAATACTATGATATTCAAATAGTTACTACTTTTCTTGCACACAAATTATTTATTTTTTTTTAATGTACTAATAAAATTTTACAGTTTCCGTTATCCATTTAAATTATTTTTTTCATAGTCACTTTCATAACTATTTATCCAATATTATTACTCAAACATACATTTATTTATTATTACATAACTGACCTATCCATATATAATCTTATCTCGTACGATTGTGCAGTCGAAAAATTAGGACATCTAAGTTTGACGTGATGAGCAGCAAACTCAAAATAAGTATATCTGTTTCCTATTCCATAAGCAACGCTTTTAAGAAATATATGGCCAATGCAGTACTAAGATAGACTCTGAATGGTGTAAAATTAGTAACTAAACGGTTGGACTAATGACGAATTCGAGCGCACGTAAAGTATAACTTGTACCGGCTTGGCCAAGCTCATGCAAGGTTGACAAAACATTTTTGGAAGCATAGCTAGATAGCTAGGAAGATTCCCAATGTGATAAAAATATAAAAGTGTACATATACACATGCAGTATACAAAAATACCGCCTATGCATCTCCAAGGGGAATTAGCGAGCGTTGGTTCTTTGCAATTTCTGCATTATCTACAACGGAAAATATCAACTTCACAAGGTACATTGTACCTACTTAAAATTTCTAAAGGATTCGGAAAGGCCAAATCTCTTGTTTAATCCGTTTCTCCTCAGATGGCGAGTGTCATTGTTCGATAATTTCTTTGCGCAACGACTAATTGTTCAGCCTAAGAGAAGAAATTCACACGAAGCGAAAAAAACCAACGTTCCAAAATCTCTTATCTTGGACGTGACATAAAACTGAGGAATCCCAAGCCGTCGAAGCGTCCGCAGCAGGACCCACTACATATTCTCGAACGCGTCCAAGACCAAGCGCGTATATGCCTATACTATCGTTTGCACACTCGTCGACGAGGAGAGTCTCATCTATGCTCTCGGACATCGCGTGAGATATACGGCACTTTTTCAGCGTACGAGTTATGTATGCATATACTTTCGGTATATATAAGATATATAGACGGTATAGCACCGAGCGGTATACAATGCACTGGAAGGAAAAAGTCCTTTTAGATTGCAACTTCGTATATGTTGATTAATCGAAGCCTCCAAATTTCTAATAACTTGTATAAGGCTCTAATAAGGAATACGTTTTTTAGAATTTCCCTCTGTGCCCGTTATTCCGACGAGAAAAATGTGGCATGCGCGCGCTCAGCCCCTTTGTTAGTACTGCGTTAGATTTTTTCAGTAGCGCGAGATCGGAGGATAAAACAACTTTTCTTATTTATCAAACTCGACTTCTATCTCGTGCATGTACGGTACATTGTACATTTTTATATATATATATATAATTGCTCGGTTTGACTGCGCGCAGGCGCGATATCCTCTTCCTTTCTTCCTTTCTTCCTTTCTTTCTGTCTTTCTATCTTTCGTTCTTTCTTTCTTTCTTTCTTTCTTTCTCGCACCTTCTTTGTATACACTTATATTGGCCGGTCGGTGTATAGTTATAATACTCGGCGGGCGAGTCGCCGCGTCGCCGTGTATATACTTACACGGTGAACGACGCGAGTAGTGTGTGGCAGTGTGGCGGAAAAATTCGATTTTTACGATGCGCCCGTATACCGCTCCCTCTTTTACTTTATGAGCCGCCGGCTCGTCGTTCGCTCGTCTCCTTTTGCGGCTCTTCTGCTGCCTCTTCACTCTCTATACTATATATAGTTATACATATGATGTACCTATGGAATTGTAGTCAGTGCGCATAGCCTAAAGTCATTTACCATCTTCCCCCTAACCCCTCTAGTTTGTGCAAGTAGATGCAGATCGTTATGGTCAGACGCGGATGTCGTATATGTGTAGAATCGAAATCGACTGTTCGACTGCGTAACGGGGTAATTGGATCAGACGGAGGGAGAAAAAAAAGAGAGAGAGAGATATGATGATGGAGTGTGCAGCGGAACTTTTTTGAAAAAACGCACTCCGATCGAGCGTATAGAGAGGCATAGGCGGTAGCGGAACGAATCGATGAAGCTTCGCGTCGCGCAGTAGTAGAGCTGCAGTAGCGGCAATTTATCGACGCGGCATCAGGCTACTCTCTCGATATATCGCGCTCTTTCGGTCTTCGAACGCGCGGCTTGTGACAGATCCATTAGAGGCTATAAGCTATATGTATTACCACAACTCTAGCTTAAGCATATGCCTTATATATATATATATATATATAACTAATACGCTTTTTCTCGCGCATTAAAATTAGCTTGCGAACTCGACAACTTTTTAGCAGGTTGGAAAAGATGAAAATTTTGCTTCCGATATATATACCCATAGAGAAAGTAGAGAACTGCAGAGTTGCGAAGAGCTCTTCCGGCACGCAGAGGTCAGACTAAGTTGGAGGGTTTTCCGGGTCCAACGTGTACGAAGAAGAGATGTCTTGCATATATATATATACACATGATATATATACGAACAAATCCACGAGCCATTGCAAACAACTTGGTACCCGGAAATCACAGGGTATGTTTTATTGTTATTTTTTGTTTCAAAAAAAAGTAGAAGAAAAAATATGAAATTAAAAAAGAAAATTATGTGATTAAAGAAAATTTAGCCCAAAAGTATATTTTCGATCTTCTTTCTCAATTTTTTATTCAATGATTGTTTTTATACCCTTATTTGCTCTAGACATTTGTTTTGCATTTTTGGAGAAAGTAAAGAAACAAAATCAAGTTGCTAGCGAAACATGTGCGCTAAGCGTTTTTCTTATACGGAAGATTCTCGAGAACTAGAAAGACATATTACGATCGATGTATCATCGCGTAAAATTTTTTGATTTCCAGGTCCATCATCCACGATCGAATTGTTTTAAGAATTTCGTGGATTTGTTCATATATATATATATATATATATATATATATATATATAGAGAGAGAGAGAGAGAGAGAGATAAGAGGGAGCGTGTATACGTTCGCGCGTAGCGTTGGGAAGAGGGGGAGAGATCGGTTTAAAGGCGAGGTTTGGGCGCTAGCCACAAGTGTCTGCCCGGGCGACCTCTCTCATTAATTCTCCACCCTCGGCCCGCTTGTTAGCCGACGCGGGGATGGCGCTGGCACTTTCTCTCCCCGCTGCTGCTTCGCTCCTTCTCGCCTCTTCCTCCTCCTACTCTATATATCTACTGCTGCTGCTGCTGCTGCTGCTGCTTCTGCCACTGCCGCGCTAATCTTTTCTCTCGCTCCTCTCTGCGTCTTATTTGTCACTTTCTCCTGTGGGGCGTTGTAGTCGGCAACTAACTCTCCGTTCCGGCTGTCTCTCTAATTCTCTTATATCCCACGCGCTGTTTGACCTCTAGGCTTTTGCGACTAAATTATATCGTCCGAAAATTTCAAGTTTAATTACTCGTACGACCTTACCTGATTATTGAAGGATTACAAACTCACGCATTAATGAGTATATTTCGATATTCGTCGAGTAGAGGGAGTCAACGAACCCTTTAGCGGGACAAGACTCGCTTCTTTTTTATCAGATCTTCATGTAGGCTCGCTCGCGCGCTCTCTCTCTTTCTCTCTCTCTCTCTCTCCCCCTCTCTCTCTCCCGTGCTTGTGTGAATCATCCGCAATCTGTGCAAAGCCGAGCGTCGGGAACCTGTTATATAAAGTCATCCTCGTACCGCTCATTTACATACGGTCCGCCCGTCTCTTACACGCACGTGTAGATATATATATATACGCACTACACACGCATACGTGCGAGCGTGAACGACGGCTATTCGAAAATACATGCTGCTCTCGTGTGCGTTTTCGGATTCTTGAGGATTCGCTAGTCTAGACGCGAACTTCCCATAAATTCTTACATTCGTGCGTGTTCAAAATTCTTTCTCGAGAACATACATGCACAAATGTATCTCTATACTAGTTTTCTCATTATTTTACTGGAACATGCGTTTATCGACAAAAAAATCCTGTCGTTCCTTTCGAGCCAATGATATTTAGAACAAAGCAGCAGCCATATTGACAAGAAGATCAAAGGAAGCGAAAAAAAAGCCCTCTTCTCTCAGTCTCTCGTATACAAGAATGCGTAAGTGTATAGGTGTATGTGTATACGTATACGTATACGTATATATATATATATATATATAATATACAGTGCCGAAAAGTATCCGCCTCGAATTTATTATATACCTCGCAGTTTCTCTCAGAGTCGACCACCCATCATCATGCAAACCGCGTATCTTCTCTCGGGATCCCTTTCCGCTCGCTTAAACAGCGAGCATTCGTCGGTCGGTTCCTCGATGCAAACGAGCCCATTCTGCGAGCGATTCCAAGAGCGAATTAAGGAATCCGCTGGATTCTTCTTCTTCTCTTTTTTATACGATGCGTGCACACAGACATGAACACACGCGCACACGCATATGTATGTTATTTACGTGTGCGCGTGTATATGTGTATATATGTCTATCTCGTCCAGCTAGTTTTAAGTCGTTCGACGAGTCGTCCTCTCGTATACATACATATGTCCGAGCGTGTGTGAGAAGCCTGTTATCGAGCCACTATCTGGTCGGCGCACGCCTCAGGTGCGGACAGAGGGAGGGAGATTAAGCCCTCGAGGTTCCGCGAACGGGACCTCCCTTTGATTGCACCGCTGCCGAGTAGTCTGTATTTCTCATATATTTATGTACGCACTAACACATATACTATGCACATAGACATATTCGTAGAAATGAAATTTGTCCGTATTTCTGGCTGTCTCTAATTGAGAGCGAGAGAGATTGTAGACGGGGAGGAAAAATCCCGGGAGATAAGCCGTGGAAAAGCGCCTTACGCTCGTGCGGTCGAGATAAGGATGTCCCCATCGTCGAACTGGACTTCTTTTTCTCACTGCTCGGGATGAGCCTCTATTATTAGCAGATGGGAGATTATATCGATTTTTTCTTCCCAACTCCTCGCTCCGGTACTCTCTTTCTTTACGCATACATATACGTACGCTGTCCCTTCGTTCTAACTACAATATAGCAATATGCAACGGCACTTTATACCCTGATAAACGCATTCTCCCACCAATTACTCGGCTGCAGGCCAAGCTTTTCGTACTAATTGATTTTCGTCGCTGATAGGTACCGACGACCGCGTTGGCTGCCACGTGACGGCCGATAATGCGAAACTTTAACGATCAGTGTATTCCTCTGTGTGCGTGCATGTGCGTGTAGGGGACGAGAGTTTGTGCGAGTATGTCAACGTATCAAAATCCTCAAAAAAATTTCGAACTCATGATTATTTACAAGCAAGCCTACATTGGATTAAAAACAGGTTGCTAATGGAACACTGCTGCTTCTTTTAAGCACAACTAGTAAATACCTATTACATGATTGTTTTTTAGGACATGTTCCATACGTTAACCAATGTAATAATCTTTTGTACCAATTTTAAATCAGTTTATATTCATATTAATGTCCTATGTGATTATCTTTTACAATTTGCTTATTCTGAATTTCGTCAAATGCAATGACATAATACTTTAGTTAATAATTAAATTTATTTATTATAATTATATTTAAGCATGGAAATATAGTTTAGTAAAAAGGGAAACTTTTAATAAATATTTTAAAAAATTTGTAATTCCTTTTATCATTCATATTAAAATATTCGTAACTTTTCAGTATACAGTAATTAAGAATACAGTAAATACTACTATATTCCAATACTTGAAACGTTAAAATTTTGCCGTAACTAAAAACTGCGGTAAGTTTGTGTCGTTAATCATGTAGTTGAAATCTAATACATAATGTTTATCTTTGTCATAGAGATATTATAAGCATAAAAAATTATCATTTACATCTACGTGTGTTATTATTATTCCAATTTCCATTATCAGATGACTCAAGTCGTTTTGTATTATAGCCACAGATATAACATATACAAACTGTAAAGGTATAAGCAAGAAATTTAATGACTCTCTAGGTTTCTATGACACTTCTTCAACCCTTCTCCCTAAGCTGCAATCGTACTCGTATGAACTTTTATTTTTAGGCGCATCGATCACTCTACGCTTTCTTGCGCGTAAAAAATGAGTCTAAAATTTAAAAAGAATAAAAGCTTTGCATCGGTATCGATGAAAGTATATAAAAACAAAAAAAAATTCGAATTAAATATCACTCAAGAAAATTGAAAAGACAAACGAAGAAGAAAGAGCTCACCGCTTCGGGGCAGTAAACAGTTAATGCGGCTAATCCGGCAAAAGCTTTGCCTCCGTTTTCTCCTACCCACAAATATATATGCATACACCCAGTCAGACGCAGATACACATCGAGTTCTATGCTAAACAGAGCCTCGAACTTTCTCTATGTGTATACCTATATATGCTACAGCAATATACATGTATAGGAAAGAGCACGTATAGCTGAAGGGTCCGCTCAAGGCTCGCACCGCGATCGAGGCTGGGCCGAGCGCAAATTAATCGCAGGACTCCGGCGCTCCTCGATATTCCTTATCTCTCATCTCTCGCTCTGGCGCTGCGCGTTTTACGTTTGCGCTGCAATTAGTTGATTGAACGATAATTGATCCAAGAGGGGGATAGAAAAAGGGGGATATATTGCTACTGCAACGGCAGAGAGTGCTATGCGCGCGCGAGCTTGAAAGAGTCTGTGGGATGTAAAAGGTATACGTGACCGGCACAAAAGAGAAGTGCCGAGCTAACTATCCGATAAAGGCTTTATCCAAAGGATTAAGCTGATGGTTTCGTTCGTTTAATGTATATTAATAATTTCGATAAATGTTTTATATTATATATAACGCTCAGTATGTGAAATAAGAGATGATGAATTTCCCCGTTAAATTGAGCACGCGTCGGCACTGCTTCTGATGCGACCTTACCGAGTCAATGTACGTAATATAGAGTGAGGAAAACGACGACCGCAGATCGTGATTTAAGCGCGTGCGCCCCGGGCCATCGTCGACCGACCACCCGCCGGTATAAGTAGCTGCAGCATCCCCTGCGTTCCTATGGCTAAATATATATATATATATGTGTATATATATGTATATAGAGGATGGAACCAAAACTTCATCGCAACCCTTGTCTCTCACTGCAAGGCTTCCCTTATTCCTCTTGTGTTCGGCAAGGAGTCTCGGTTCGTCGAGGCGAGTCTTCTTCATCCAGACGGTACTTTTTTCTAGAATATATAACGAAAATCTACGAAGTTTTCTATCTACAGTATATGTCAAATTTTGGGATTGAAGGAACGGTCCAATACTAAATTAGTTCTAACGTCCTATGATCAGTATTGTATGCCAAATTGATATACTATTAATATATGCTTCATGTAATATAATGAATCTACAGAATATATTATAGTAAAATTAAACATTATTTTATCAAACTTATTCGAAATATGTTGATGATCGTACGAGTGCTAAGGAAAAGCTTCAAAAGCAACTAGACTCGGGCAAACTTTATTGGGCTAGTATTGATTTGTATTATTCAACCGCTATACAGTTTGAACCAGAGGACGCCAGCATTAGGCCAGTACACCATTGCAATTCTAGTTCGTTCTTATCAAGCTGATATCGAACGAATGCCGATAGTAAAGAAGCAGTACTAGCCTGAAGATCCATCAATGCCTACCAAGGAGGGAGTAATATATCGTATAAAAATCAGTGTAATAACCACCTTTTTGTGGTGCATAGAACATCCATCCTAATACCTTATCTCTGCCATAGTAAACGTACGCAATCGTCGAGAGAATCGCGTTCGCATGAGCGCACGCACGCGTGTATCTTTATTTGGGTTGCAACAGCAGCAGCAGCAGCAGCAGCAGCAGCAGCATCAGGTCGCACCGAAAGCCCGTAATCCCGTTAGGGGAGTTGAATCACGCAAAGCAGCGATCCTCTCGCTGCCACAAATATGTACGTACGGCGCGTCCGGCTAGCCTTAACTGTTCTAATTAATATAAGGCCAGTTCAGTGTATGTGTGTGCGAGAGAGAGAGAGAGAGAGAAACAACATATAGCCGGCAAACCTCTATACGACAGTTCGTTCGCAACAGACTGCCCTCTACTCTATACGCTATTCTCCACATACGTATACGTAGAGTTGTTTGTTTACGCCTTTCAAGTCGACTAGCTCAGCAAATTTACTAAGCTCTTTGAGAGAGTTAGCCTTGAATCATTAAGTACCTCGTGATCTACGCTTTAAATCGTTATACACCGTCTCACATATACAGATTGTGCTTTTAACACAAAAGAAAGAAAATGTAAAGAGCTTTGGTGCGTAATTCGCGGGGTGTCCTACGGTAATAATGCAGCCAATAAGCGCGTGCCCACGTCTCTCACACGACAGCCGTAATTACATCTCCATTAGCGGAGACTAGCACGTATATACGCGTACTTACATGCACGCATGTTATATAAAGGTAATGTACCGCGCGGTATATACGTAGCGTGTATGTAGTGTGTATATATATAGATGTTGCTTATGCGCAGGCGCTTTGTATGGATGCGGACAAGACGGTAAAATTAAAAAGCCGAGAGTGTTGGCGGCGAAAGAGGGAGCACGGTTCTAGTTGCTGCTGCTGCCGGCGAGTGCCTGCTGCTGCTGCTACTGCTGCTGTGGGATGAAAAGAGGGATCGATGCGTCGCGCCTACCCTTCGCCGCTCGAACTGACACCGCAGCAGGCGTTTTCACGCAAGAGGGCTGTTAAATTTCTGCCCCTATATACCGTTACTGTTGTTGCTGCTGTCACTGCTGTTACTGCGACTACTGCTGCTACTGCTGCTACTGCTGCTACTGCTGCTACTGCTAATACTGCTACTGACCTCTCTATTTGTGCCTATGTACGTCTATATATCTATATCGTCTGTCTCGTAGTACACTTCTACACCAGATCGATCGAAGTCTTCCGAAATCGGATTAATAGCTCGCCCATCGATAGGTATAAGTAAAAAACGACTAATATCAAAGTCTTTGAAAAGTACCCAATGAGTTGTGAGAGCCAACTTTTTTTAAGCTATAGTCGTGTATACACGGATACATGTAAAATTTCGACCGATCGCAAATATCAAACGCTAATGGCTGTGGCTCTGATGAGAAACTACTGCTGCGCGTCGAGAATTATGAAACACATGACTGCATGGACAACGGATTGTAGTCGACGATTATTCCGATCAGCCAAATGGCTCTCGCGTTGGCACGAAACAATCGTCGTAAGCTCAAATTGTGGAACGACCCGTCCCTTCTATATATATATAGTTGTTGCTCTCGTATATAATACCTATTATAGTGTATCGCTCTATAGGTATATATAGATATATAGGTATATATATTATATGCGATGCGATTAAGAGAGAGAGAACAGCGTATTTGGATTGCGGCGATCGGGTCACAGGCAAGTTCCGTTGCCGGAAAGTTGGGGGAATACATGTACGTGCACGCGCACACCGGGTTGTATCGAGAGATAGCTTTAAACGACAAGATGTCGTCGAACGGACACGTCGGTCCGACGGTTCGCGCTACCACTTGTTGTTCAGCTCGCGTTCCAAGCTTCGGTGACGCATCCACCCGTGTATGTACGTATGTTTGTATGGGCGTGTTCGTACGCGTGTACGTGGTAAAGAGGGAGCATGAAACTGAAATCATATCCCGTGTATTTTTATTCACTTTTATAACAATAGACACACCTCTTTAGGTTACTATTCCTTTTCAATCTAATATTTTATCAATTTTTTCGCCCTCATATCATGAGTATCTTAAGCAATAACGTTTGCACAAACGATATTTTAATTTCACGTATGTACATAGATAACGAGATATTTAAAAAACGCCTTAAAAATTCTCACTTTTTAAATTTACTATAATTCTATCAATGTTTGCATCAAAATTAATGTTGGAAAATTCACCATTCACTCGAACATAGAGTGAGTGGAACATTCTAAAATTTAAAGTGTGTAATATACATATAAAGGTAGAAAAGACTTCGAAGGGATACGGTCGATCGAAAAAAAGCAACAGCAGCATCCCAAGCCAATAAGAAAGTTGTTGGCTCGTGGCCTGTTGACAATCGACATCAGCAGCATGCAGTCGTTTCGAAGAAATGAATCTTTGTAACTCGACGTGAAAAAGGAAAGTCGAGATTGCCGAATTTTTCGCTGAGACGTATACAATAATGTAGTCCTGTCTTATTTCGTTGTACGGAAGATACTAGTTTTTATGATATATGCTGTGTTCTTTGAAAAACGTAATTTTTTAAATGTGAATCAATATACTCGTTATTTAAACTTCTCAAGCATAAACATATGATAATACACAATACAGCATTCTCCACGAATAATTGTAATAGTACATCTGTTAGACGTATCTTCGCAACGTATTTCTAGATTTCCCTTGATCGACGGGATGGATGTAAATTAAGGTACACATAAATTCCCCACCACTGCCTTGTCACTGGGATAATGGAGCAACCAGTGACGCAGCCCATCGCAAAGCTTCGGTGTACGTTTTGATTTTTCACTATAACAAAAATGAAAACAAAAAAGTACCCATGCTGGTAGTTTTCAGTTCGCTAATCGTGGAAAAACGTTCTTACAAATTGGCTGCGCGAAGCTTACTCCGACTTGGCGTTTTTGCGATGCCTAGCGAGGTTTATTTACACAAAAGCTCAGCGAAACCAGTCGACACCCGAGAGGCGAGCATCGTTTCGTCTCATACGAAAATTCGCGTTGGCGCTTCAACGGTTCTCACCCACGCACGCATTTACTTTCCCCCTCTCGCATTCCCCTTTGTTTCCTTTAAAAATCTAAGAGTCGATAAGGGCCAAGTGATGAACCACCCTTTTTTCTAAATCGAGTGCATGTCGGAGTCTCTAGTGCTTACAGCATTGTGAACTTCGATTGATTTTTCCCTACCGCACACGGAAAACTCGCATTTCGTGCTACGCAGTGTAATATACGATATGATTTCTTGGATTGAATTCCCCTCTCTATCGGTGTATTACCTTTATTATCGCATACATACTCGCGTATACAAAAAACTTTACTCATTCAGACGTTCGACAGAGAAAGAGTGTTCACGAGAGTGAGCGAAAGAGAAAAAGAGCACATATACTGTTTATTCAGTCGTCTGCAGCGTCAAATTATTTGCGCAGACGAGTGAGTGCATGCTAATGCAATATTTCAAGCTTTTGTCCGTGACAAAGAAGTAGCAGCAGTAGCAGCAGCAGCAGCAGCAGCAGCAGCAGCAGCGGCACTGGCAGCAGCATAGCTGTAGTAAAAAACGCGAACGACAAAGAAAGGAAGAAAGCTGCTGCAGCAGTAGTGGCAGCAACAGCAGCCCGTCCCGTATAACGAAATCAAGAGTGTAATGGCTCGAGCAGTTGGACGTTATAGCAGTAGCCAAGAGAGAGAGAGAGAGAGAGAGAGAGGGGAAATTTTCAGTGGCGGCGCGGTGATGGCTTTGACGCCGTAAAACCATTACGCGATTCCGAGCTCCACACAGAGCCAAAGTCCGTCGACCCACGTACACGCTCATATATACGCTCACATGCACACGTGTTATATAGAAGCGTACACATACATATACGCTCTCTCGGTTTCTCATATACATAGACACCGCGAACGAACCGAGTTAGACGTCCCGTAGGAGGGTAGAGCAAGCAGCTCGAGCGCGAACTCCGCGGCAAAGCGAGAGCTAGTCATGATTAAGGAATGAACGCGCACCGGCTGCCGAGGAAACTGCCGGCGTCACGAGAGTTTCTCTCTCCAGCGTATAGTCATGCGCGCAAGCGGGAGCGAACGTTTCCCGGATAGGTATACTCTCTCTGTCTCTCCAGCTGTAGCTTGGCTCCGCTTAGTCGACTCACTCTGCGGCTTTGCCAAACAAAGCTCGATTTGTGCGCGCGCGCGCGCGCAAGAGAGAGAGAGAGAGAGAGAGAGTTTGACACCCGAGAGCTTGACTTGACTTGCAGCGGATACTTGCCTCGAGAGAGAGAGAGAGAGAGAGAGAGAGAGAGAGATGTGTTTACGTAACGCTAGATCCATCGACTAAAGATTTTAGATATAGAGAGATGCGTACATAATACGTTAGTAGTATTGTTCCGTGTACAAAAACGTTAACAAACTTCTCGACTCATTGATCACACACAGACTGCGCGAGTATCCTAATCTTTTTCTCATTTTTCTCTCCGTCTTTTTAACTCTCTCTCTGTCTCTCTCTTTCTCTCTCTCTCACGTGTATACCCACTCGGGCGGGAAGTTTTAGTGGGAGAAGCTCGTCGGCTGGCGTTCATCCAGCTCTCTCTCCAAAGCACTTTTACCGGAAAGCGAGCAAGTTTTAGCCAACAGCGTCGGCAGCGGCACACGAGCAACATCGTATCGCACTCGTGTTCGCGGCGACGGGAAGCCTCTTTCTCTCATCTTGAGCTCTCTCTCTCTCTCTCTCTCTCTCTCTGTTATACTTGCCAAGAGAGAGAGAGAGAGAGAGAGAGAGAGCGCAGCAGCAGTACGTACACGTAGACGGGCGTCCCGATATCCCCTATATGCTACTACTGCTTCTGCAGCTTCTCCTCTCTACTATTCCGGTAAATGCCCCCCTCGCTTTTCCTTTTGCTCGCGCTCTTTTCCCCGCTGTTTTACTCGCTTTTCTACGGTCGATGTCCCTGCCGCCGCAGCTCCACTGCTGCTTTTTCTCCCTCTCTCTCTCGCCTTTTATTCCGCTGCTTCTGCTTCTGCTTCTGCTTCTGCTTCTGCTTCTGCTTCTGCTGCTTGTTCGGTACGGGACGCTACTGCCGCCTTGTTTACTGGAAGTCTCTCTCTCTCTCATTCTTTCTTTCTCTCTCTTGCGAAAGCATGCACTGGCTCTCAATGATATGAGCAAGACCCTCTCATCTGTTACTCTCTGGCCGCGCCCGCTTCTTGCCGCGTGCGAGTTGCACGGAGAAATAATAATAGGCTGCTGCTTTGAAAAAGTACTCCACTGGCGGCACGCACTAAATTAGCCCCCATACCTGCAGTTGAACGATTATCACCTACCTTGGAGAGTGAGAGAAAGATATATATATATGTGTGCGTATATGTATATATACATATATATGCATGTATGGTAAGATATTGAAAAAAAGAAGCTATGACCTACTGATAGCTATCTGCGTGTGCATGTGAGAGAATGTATATATATCTCGTTAACCCCGGAGGTGGACGATTGATAATCGTTCATCGCGGCGGTGGATATAGGTGCGCACTTAAATAATTCGAGGCCGCAATGTACATAACAGAGGCACGGCACGAGAGAGAGAGAACGACGGCCGATCGATTCGCTATGCCGTATACCCCGCGCGCGACGACCGACAGCCAAAGAGAGAGAGAGAGAGAGAGAGAGAGAACAGAGAGCGAGGGAAGATCCACTCGTTCCGCTTTCTGGTATCTCGATATCCCCGGCCGATAATTTTGGCTCAAGCTTTTATTCCGGGGATTGGATTGGCCGGACGTGAAAGCGGCTACGCTGTTCGCGCGCGCCGAGGGGATATCCGCCTGTAAGAGTCTCTTGCTATCTCTCTCTCTCTCTCTCTCTCTCTCTCTTACACATTTATACGCGCACAAGCATAAGCTCACACACACAAGCTTATACACACGATGTCGGAAATATGAAGCTCGAGCCGTAAGGTCGAATCGAAGCGTCGGTGGTGGAAGCGCGCGAGGCAGAGAAAGTGGGATTGAGCCGCAGGAACTGAGCGAGTCAGACGGAGAGAGAGAGAGAGAGAGAGAGAGAGAGAGAGAGAGAGAGTTAGATATTCTGCGGGGGAGCAGGAGCAGTAGTAGTAGTCGTAGCGGCACTCGAGGGGCTGAAATGAACACGCTTGCTCGCGCGCGCGCGCCGAGAAATCCGACGGGAGCGCTCGACGCGTTTCTCTCTGCCTCTCTAGCAAGCGCGTATTTTCCGGCCCAAGGAAATCCTGTTAACTTATTAATAACCGGTCCGTGAGCATCGCTGAAGCGACTGCTGCTGCTGTTACTGCTTCCACTGTGCTATAAGCCATACCAGCTGGGACCTTATGCGTATACGTCGCTCAAGGCTTCTGCTACTACGGATTTTACCCTCGAATACCCAATGGAATTGCTTTTTTCGACGCCTAGCTCTCGTCGCGCTCTTTTGTAATTAGACGCAAGAAGCCGACAGAGTCAGCGGCAAGTTAAAGGATGTTAATTGCAGCCACCGGCTAGTTTTCGGCGTCCTCCACCCAAGAGGCGCGTACAATCTGTTACCACACTTTACAACTATATACATATATATAGACATTCTGTTGAAAAGGCGTGAATTCATATTTCCACTTTACGATTGAATAAGGTCGTGCGCAGGACTTGCACGTGTTGTTATAGAAAAATCTGGACGACTTGACCTATTTGAAGATGTTGCGAATGTTGCGTGTGTCTGTTCTTTCACTTTCTTATCTACGCAAAAAAGACCTTAAATTAAGAAGTAACGAGAGCTTTTCTAGAATTTAAACATTCTCACACATACGCAAGTCTATGCGCCTCGTTAAAAATGAGCAATCAACCGCCCATGAGTCCATTTCAAATCTAGTAGTCTCGAGAACTTATAACTCGCGCCCTGGGAAAATGAAAAAATGATCCGTCGATGTGTATATACATATATCTCATTGTATATATATATATATATATGACAAGCCGAGGTAGCGTACAGTACTGAAATGCCTATACGTAAAATCGATCGGGCCGACTACTAGTAGTAGCTACGCTGATCGTTAGCTGTTCGCAGCGGGCCAACTGGCTGCAACTGATTGCGCTCACTAGAGAGAGGGAGAGAGAGAGAGAGAGAAGGTGGCGAAAGAGGTAACTCGGTGTATATACGTGTGGTAGATCGTTCATCGCTATACTGGTAATAATTATTATACGCGCGCAAGCTCGTTAATGCAGCGCAGCCCCGACTGCGAGCCGTTTGTTCGTAAATCCGCAGCGTTACCGGGAAATTCTCTCTCTCGTCTCTATACCTCCTATATATATATACGTATATCCGTATAAGTGCACACGTATATACGTGCAAACAACTTACGACGATTCGCTGCACAGCTTACTACTATCATTATCCTCTTATTTTCGATATGGAACCGTTAAGTGTTCGCCTATACCGTGAGGTTTCGAGATATACTTGCACTGATATATATATATAGGTGCATTGTACATAAATCTGTACGTATCGTTCCGTCCCGTCGGTGGAAAGGTCTTGACTCGAAGGGCTAGATTTAATTATGAAATACTATGGCCTAACGCCATTATAATATATACAACCGCGCTACATATAATATGAATTCGCTGTTAATGCTATTTAACAACAAGGGCAATAAACTTAGGAATCACTTCTTGAAAGAGTAGTCGGCTGATAAAATAGCGGAAGCAACTACTGCTCCTATTATATACGCATCCTTTACCCGTTTATTTTTTTTTTTCGTCGACGTCGCATTCGTTCAGTGAAATCCTAAAGTGTATATATGTACAAGAGCATATTGCACGAGACGACGCCGGCGGTAGCTCATTAGCAAGTGATTAATGGAAAAAATTCAAAAGTGTGCAGTGCACAAGCCGAAAACCACGAGCGTTTATAATTACGGGATAAAAAGGAGAGAGTGCAAAAAAGAGCTAAATAAGCGCTGAGAATATGGAAGAGCGTGTATATATGCATGAAGCCGTGGGAAGCGTTAATTCGGCTAACGCACGACACACTACGTTGATGTCATGTATCTGCATGTCTATATGTATATATACATAGATAAGCATGTGTACAAATCGACTTTTTCGCTCTGCAAGCGTGTAATGCAGGCTCAATGGTCATTGTTCACGTGGGCAATGGCTCGACCAGTCGAATTAACGTATTCGCCGCGTGCATTGACGGGATAAACTTTCTCTGGTGCTCGATATAGATATGTGGTTGGAGAGAAAAATCATACAGGCATCGACTATAAAACTATTCAAAATTTTTTTTAATTCATTCATGTATATGTGTATGGCGGAGATGTGTATATGTAAAGATCAGTCCAGTTCTGCAATAAATCAGATGACTTTTTGTCAAAAAAAACAAGCTATAGGACTGAATTATAAGTTAGGTTCATGTCGCATTATCATGCTTATTAAGCTTGATCGAGTTACCTCTTTGTTCGAGGTTTTATATTTTGTAAAATTCACTATTACTTTGCAGATAGTTAAAAAATATATACTCGTATATATAATCACTTTTATTATTTTATCATCTGATCTGCATAAGGAAAGATATAATCTATCATAGTGTTGATGATCAGATAATAATTAATAATTATTTTACCAACAGTAAGAGGGTTTGCCTATATAATAACGTAATATAATCATATCCTTCGGACCTTATAATTACAAGGATTCAGGTAAAAAATCTACGCAAAAGCACATACCATCCACGAAACGATAATGCACAGATATTTTCAATTTGACATATTTTTTAGGTATACTAACTGTATCGGAAACTCTCAAAACACACTACAGAAAGTTATAATCCAATCATTATAAATTGTTGAAATCAATACAGGTTATTCGATTGCCAATCCAAGTACAATTACTCTATAATGAATAGCTATAGGTACACACGGTTGGGATATTTTTAAATGAAGCATTCATCATCACCGGTAGATTAAATGCCATCACGTGCTGAAGTTTTCATTTATATATTCAGTACGAACGTGAAGCGCAAGTAAGAGAAAACGAAACGTCCATCTCTCCTTGTGCGTGTGTCACTTAAAATCCTCCCCTTTACGTCATCAGCCAGTCATCGCAGTAGTCGTCGCGTTAATCGACCGGTTCATTGCATCCGCTCGACTAAAGAGCGAGAAGCGACGGCGCGCATACACATAAAGGGTCGGGCTCACAGGGGAAGAGAGAGAGAGAGAGAGAGAGAGAGAGAGAGAGAGAGAGAGAGTAGAAAGAAGGGCGAGAGGGGGGGCGAATATATATATATAGTATATAAAGCGATAACGGGGAAAAAACGAAGAGTCGGAGAAGCCTGAAACTAGGCGTCCCTAATGACTGGCCGGTCAGGTCCCTCTTCTCTGTCTACGCAATCATTACAATCGATAGCCCAGAGACGACGCCTTATTCTCTTATCCTTATTGCGAGAAAAGGGTTTCCTTTTTTTGTTCTTTCGCGGAATAGCCCCGAGTTATGAGGTTTTATCGAACTAATTTTGTTTCCGACTGACTATTTTTTCTCCCTCGATTAACTGAATTGAGAGAGTGGAAATTTTCGTCATGTGGATAAAAATCCATCCGACAAAATTACGTTGATATGAGTCGTTATGTGTCTTAGGGCGAACAAAAAACGAGGCAAAACACGAGAAATGTCCATGGCGTCGAGGCGCGACAGGAAGAGAGAGAGAGAAAGAGAGAGAGAGAGAGAGAGAGCAGGTTATGGTTATCGTCTCTTTACAAGCTCGTAAGCAGGCTCCAAGCTCGTCACCTCGCCTACTCTTCTTCAAGGAAAACCACTTTGCGGACTTCACTGCTGTATACACCCCACATGCACAGACACAAACACGCTCGAGCATTGATCGTACCGCCGTCGCCACGCATATAGCCACTTCAAGGATATGCACCAACAGTACTCCTATATAGGTAGTCAAGACTCCTCCTTCGCGCTACTTATGCACCTACCTGTATGTGTCTAAAATGCACGACACTTTTGTTGTAAAATCAACTCGACGAAGGATAATGAATAATTCACTATTGAGTAATGATGAAATATATTGTAATGCGTTCATTTCGTAAGAGGTCTCGATTGATTTTTATTTATTTATAATTTTTAAACTGTTCATATATATTATTTTTTATAAAGTAAGTGACTTGACTCGAATATTTATAAAAAATGCATATTCAATAGATACATAACAATATTTAATATTTTTTCGAACAAATAAATCAATGGTATCGTCATTACGTTCAGTCCTGACAATCCATAATAATTATGTACACAATTTAATGAATAAATAAGGATTAATAAATGATACACTATGATACTTACATGTTAAATTGAATCTAAAGTAACCTTTGGTGCAAAGCATTGAATGTACGAAATCTTCCAGTACGAATTCTCAAAAAAACGTACAAGTTGATAAGCTTATACAATATGTTGTCTAACGGTAAAAGAGTTAAAATATTTTATATGAATACCATCAAGGAAATTCAAAGATGAAATTTGTGAATTTCAGCCCTAAAAAAGATATGACGATCATCGTGGCACTGTTTGTTTATGCAGTGGCTCTCGGTTATATTCAAAAAGCTGGTGAAAACCCACTGACACATCTTATGTATGCGTATACGTATACATGTATATGTATGTATATGTATCCTAGCGTCATCGCAGTAAGAGAGGGAGCGAGAGAGAGAGAGAGAGAGAGAGAGAGAGAGAGACGACGCAATGCGAACTACGTGCGGGGGTCGTTCGTTGCACGAGCGAGAGAGGAACAAATTAAATTTAATGGGGTGAATTAGTGGCGGGCAACGAAGCGGATAGCGCGCGGGCGCGGAAATGGGAAACAAGCGTGTTTGGCATGCGCCATAAAACGCGCGACGGTGGCACACACAGCAGCAGTACCAGTAGCAGCAGCAGCAGCAGCAGCAACAGCAACAGCACACGGCGAGTTAAGAGCAATAATTATATAACGCTCCCGAGCGCCGGATAATCGTAAATATTTTTAACGCGATGAGGCGTGATCGACCAGCATTATCACGTATACGCGCGGATGAAGCCTCGTGTTTATTTCTTCGTACGCATGCATATAGGACACGTATTTAGGCAAGTGTCTCTGCTTAACGAATGTGATTTAAAGCGATCGGACAATCGGTTTGATCCTTTAAATTCGAAAACTACTCGCTAATTTTTATTATACCGAACGCTCTCTAATTCTGAAATTGAGCGAAATTAACTTTGCGCGGTGAGTGAAAACCCGTTGAAAAGCATGACAATCGCAGAAACATCTATAGAATCGGGCGTACATAGCCAACGCACCGCTGGCGCACTATCGGAAGCAAACCTGCGCTTACGTATATAGGTGAATGCATTTGTGCATAGAGACACGGACATATACTCACCCCAGCGGAGCAGAGCCAGCCGAGCTGGCGGGACAAAGCATATTAGCCTACGCGACACGGTGATATAATGGGCAGTCAGCCGGCGGATATCAGCGGCCTGTATCGCGCGCGCTCTCTCTCTCTCTCTCTCTCTCTCTCTCTCTACGCGGCATATGTATAAGATATACATGTATATGTATATATCCATACACGCGAAGCATAGGACGGCGTTCAAAGCTGCTGCCGTTGCTGCTACTGCTCCCGAATTTGGTGTACAGCAGCTAGCAGTTGCGCGCACACACACACACATAGACATGTGCACGTACGCATTGCCCTCGGCTCTACTGGGGATATAAGGGATGAGATGTGTGCAGGGGTAGCGAGCTGCTGCGGATTCGTATATCCCCAGGGCTTTACAGCTGTCGCGCACCCAACACCTCTCTCTCACTTGTGTCTGCCTATGTGTCTGCCTATGTGTCTGTGTCTACGACGTGTGTGCCGGGATGCGGGGGTGCGGCCGGGACACGACGATCCTTTTCGCGGCCCGGAGGCGCAAACAGGTACATATCTACGTATATCTATACGCATGTGTCGTATATATTGTATACAGATATATAGATGTACAACGGTGCAGGCACAAGTATGCAGGTCGGCTGCGTGTAAATTAAATATACATTGACGATAAAAATGCGCATTTATGCGGGGCGGGGCCACTCGAGCGGAAAAGCGAGAAACGCAAGTTGGATTTTACGCTTATGTGATCTGCAACCAACCGCAGGGGATATTCTATAGAGAGTCCCGAATGACGCGAGGAATCAGGAAATTCGTCAGAGATCGTGTACTTTTTTTGGTGTACTTAATACATATCGAGAGAGCAAACGAGAGAGAAATCTGTCCTTTTATTCATGTAGTAGGCTGAACAAAATATGCACACCGATGAAGATAATTGCCGAAACTCGAAAATTCGACGATGAAAAGATCGAACACTAGACCTACTGCACGAGACCTCTCCCCCTCGTATGTTCCTCCACTTATTCGCTTATTGATATTCCAAAGCTATCCGTCATTCGACACGAGCCCACACAAGCATACATACACATAAAGTGTGAGAGAGAGAGAGAGAGAGAGAGGTAACGTGCGGACAGGACTCTCCATCAATCCACTTGGGCGCCAGCCGCACACACTGTGAACGGCCTGCGACGAGTATAGGGGAGGATCGTCGTATGTGCACGGGGTAGTGTAGTGCACGGCTCGATCCCCCGGGCCGACGAGCCTCGACCACATATACAACGTGATATGGCGTACGTGCGGAGAAGGGGGAGGGGGTCAAAGCCTCCGCTACTCTATGTTCTATATAGAGTAATGGGTCTCGGCGGTGGTACTAGTGGCAGTGTGGCGGTGGCTATGGGATTATCGAGAGCGTGTGCCTTCAAAAGTCTCAGGACTAGTTGGCTATATGTGTACAGAGAACGAGAGAGAGAGAGAGAGAGGGAACGAGAGGTGAATCTACATCACTGTGCTCCGTGATTGGATGTTATAGGCTTGCTTTAAAAGTAGTCTTTTAATTTAACTCAGGAATATCAATTGCGCGAGATATCGTATGATAAGATGATGCATTGCAATCTTCATTTGGAAATGGCAACGACGACTTGTGAGTCGCTGCGTTTCATTTTCACTTAACCGAGATTTTACGTCGCCATAAAATATCTTTCGCTATTTATATTATGTAAGTTGTACAGTTGTACAAATTGTTGCAAAGATAATTTCTTTTATAACAATATAACCCAAAATTTTTCAATAATCCCATAAAATTCATTGTAAATTCTTATCAAGAAATGTCTATTAACCAATATATTGAAATTATATGAATATGTCCATAACATAAACCTATTTTATCTATAAATTTTTGTGATCTTACGGTATAGTCAAAATATTCAGTATATAGTTCTGGCGTAATATCAGCCAATTTGACTGGTCATTTGAATTCTGATCAGAAATAGAATTCGATTCGTGAATTAAAACAAGGCAAGTTTTGGTTCTGATTCGAAAAATCAAATGCCCCAAATTCGATTTTAAAACTTAGATGCGGCTTAGAAATTCATTGTAACATATTGATCAATTTGTGAGACATATATACATGTTATATATGTAAAAATTATTACTATCTTCTGTACTCCCCTTTCATTCACTTTTACTGTAGTTCACCGAAAAAGAAGGCATTATATTGTACAAGAGGCGATACCCGCTTGTATAAGTTTCGCTCTGATTAATTAATCAGTTATTGTCGCGTCAATTATAATACCTTTCCCCTGCTCTTCGTGACAGACGTTCCAATAAATCGAAAAGAAAAGGATACTCGACAACATAGAGAGTATTGCTAAATGATACCTGGAATAATTCATCTCTGCAATGGAAGAAAAAGGAAAGCTTGAGAAGAGAGACAGAGAGAAAGAGAGAAAGAGAGAAAGGATACAAGAGATTTATCAAGTTTTTCGCCTAGAACTGTGCTGAGGGCGGAAAGTTCGCGATGAATCAAAATTAAAGTCGCTTTAACGCGAGTTCCTCGTTTATTCCGAGATGGAAAGAAGAAGAGTTGCAGAAGCATTATGTGTGGAGGCTGAGACATGGCTCTTCAAAAAATAGTAAACTCCATGTGTTTCTTCTCTTCTCGTCGAAAAGTATATATTGATTTGAGCGAAAAGAACAATGTTGACGGAATGTAACACAAGTGCGATTTACGTAATGAGGTGTTGTACAGTCGCAAATCGCTTCATGTTACAAACGGTCCATTCCATACTTATGCACCATATACCTATAATATATCTATTTATGAAAGTGGCGTGTAGGACACTGACACATTGAATCACGCACTCGACGCACAAGCTATTTGTAAATTACAATGTATATAGACTCGTGTAAATGCACTGAGGAGCTGCCCGGTATTCGAATCTGCATCTCATCGATTAGTTGGAATCGCAGAGGTGACGTAACGTTTATGGTTATATATACGTATGCGAATATACCGTTCCAATGCTTCTATAATTTTATCATACATAGTATCGATAGAACTCATGGGTGGTACAATAAATATTATATATATATAGCAGTGAAGACGTCAGCAAGATCAGAAAACCCTTAGGTATCACGTACAAATCCCTTATCTTAATCTCCTTACTTTACCGCCTCCTCCTCTTTTCCTCTCCGTCTTCTCCAGAATCCAGAGCGTTGTCAACTCGCACTTTACTCAGTCTTTCTTACCGCAGTAACGGCGGTAGAATCAGCCGCGGCTTTGTTCGTCCCTCGCCGCCTCGTAATTACGAAAATTTAGGAGCTACGTGCAATTCTCGACCCTCGACGCGTACAGCAGGAATTGAATATGCATGCTCATATACAGGAGAGTAAGTGAGAGAGAGAGAGAGAGAGAGAGAGAGAGAGAGAGCGAGAGAGAGACAGCTCGTCATAATCCGTTATGCAGTTCGGAGCGCGCTCAGCCGAGCGGAAAACACCGCTGGCTATGGATGATAGGGAGGCGTTTGCCCTCGGTTCGAGTTTGCTACTGGTCCGCAATACTGCTGAAAATACGCTTGCGCGCAATTGAACTTTTCTCTCGCTCTCGGCGTTTGGTCCATGCGACTATATATGTGTGTATGTGCGGAGTGAGATACTCGACGTTGCGCGACAAGATAGTAGTGGTGCGGAGTCGGTCCTTTGTCAACGCACCCTCGCACAGGATGCCGTGTCTCCCCCTTCGCCGCATTCCTTCATCCCTCAAAGCCTCGTAAAGCCCGAACGTCCGAGAGTAGCAGCAGCAGCAGCAGTAGTAGTAGTGCTGCTGGTGAACCCTAACAAGTAGCCGAGTAGGCTACGGGGTTTAGCGGCGTGAAGGTGATAAAGAGAGAGAGAGAGAGAGAGAGAGAGAGAGAGAGAGAGAGAGACTGAGTGAGAGAGAAAGCTGTGAGCGATGCCGGGGAATCGCTTGGGATTCGTGGCGCCGTTTCGATGAATACGTTTGCCAATCCGATAAAAAGAGACGATCGCCGTCCGGCCGAGCTAACTCGCTGGATAGTCGCGGATTATATGTGTGTACATGTATGTGTGCACAATGTATCTCTGTATGTATGAGGCAGTTTTGCAATTCTTTCTTCTTCTCCTTAGGTGATGGCAATTTTTAGATGGGGCTGAAAAACAAAGAGGGAAAGGATTCGATGAGGAAGTACCGAATTCTAGAAGAAAGTGTTGTAACTGGTTTTCTTTTCGAGGCTTTTGTGTATCGAAATAATGCAAGAAAGTAGGCCAACAAGTGTTGCTACTACAACTACACTGCAGTTGAGCGTACGCAGTGAGGCACATGTATATATAACAAAACAACCGCTAAAACTCGCTTTCTAAGTACTGCAAGAGACTTTACGCTTGAGCTGACTTACTTCCGGTCGGCTTCCTGGTTACAGTTGAGATTCTGATAGGCTACGATTAGAATAACTATGTACAGAAATATTTTTTTATTATACATGCATGTGATTGTATAATCATCGTATTTTATATAAAATGCGATGAGCGGCCTTACTATGAATATAGCTCAATAAATCTGACAAACGAAAGGAGGGGAAAAATATCCGTTCAAAACTACACAGGCAGACCAGTTAAAAATTCCATCTCGATCATTCGCAGCAACTGTAATACCGTTTCGATTTCCCCGTTTTGTCTAGCCAACTACTCTCTTCCTGCAGTAGGAACAACAGCATAGCGAAAAGTCCGGTCCAGCAGGGGTGAAAAAATGCGCAGAATCTCGCTTCCGCCGCGGCTTTTTCTCACGCAAGTTCTCTCTCTCTCTCTCTCGTTCTCCCTCTTTCCATCTCTGTCGTTCTGACTCGTCGCGATGTGCTGCTGTCCATCCCCCCATATTCCACCGATGAAACCAGAATCTCACCTCGCGCAACCCCTTCTCTCTCTCTCTCTCTCTCTCTCTCTCTGTTGCTTCTAGCATCTCTCTGCGCTTGACCGTTGTCCAGTTCTCAGCATCATCCCTCCGGATCCCGTGAGAGAATGTCTGAGTTAGAAAAAGTGAAAGAGAGAGAGAGAGAGAGAGAGACAGAGTAAAAAAAACTGGTCCAGCCCGAGATTCTTGCGATTTTTAGAGGGTGGGGGGTGAATTTAACCGAGTCTCGCACTTCCGACTAGAGGATACCTCATTCATTTGAGTTTCGACTTTGGGTCATTTCGGTTCTTGCGCCTAAGTGCGCTTGACAGATTTTTATCAGAGTTGGAAGAAAACTTAAATAATTTTTTTCTCTTTAAAGAGAGGTTGTGAAAGTGTAGTATTGTGAAATTGGACGTCGTTGGATTTTTTTGAGTGATGGAAATTGAGTTTTGCTGGTTCCATGAAGTGATATTGTATTGATCCATTCAAGAGATTTCGTAGTGCTCTCGCTTACATATTTACAGAAGCACAATTGGGAACGAAATCGAACAAATTTTCTGTCTCTATTTAAACGCAGCTTTCTTTATTTCCAACGATTATCCGATTTCTCGACTTCTATACTGCCATTTGCCTCTTTTTTATGAAATTTTTCCTTTCATCTTCCATCCAACTTATTCCACGCGTTAATATCCGATTATAAACACAGTCAATCTCGTACATCATATCAAAATTTAGTCCGTCCAGCCTCATACTCAGACCAAAATAAACCAACGTAAAATCAAAATATTCATATTCCGTTGAATCCTAATCCAAAGCATAATTTTCACCGCTATTTCCAGTCATCCTTTGATTGTTGTAAAAAAGTACTCGAGTACGAAAATCTCTACTCGCCACGACACATCCGCAAGTAAAACTACCAGTAAAAAGCAAGCTAAAAGCTGGTCAGAGGGTGGGGCAGAGAGAGAGGGGGGGAGGGTCGGTGTAGATTGACTCGCGGGGGTGCCGTGGCGTCGTTTAGTGTTTCAGGGTTTCCACATACAGCTAGCGCGAAGAAGAGAGATACTGACTGCACTCGAAGGAAGGAAGCAGGCAACAGCGGCAGTAGGCGGCGAAGGAGTCGAGTCGAGCATGGCGAGGGAAGGAGGAGCTTTTGATCTGCCAGAGCTTTGGAGCCAAGCCAAGGAACGCAGCCGTCGCGGCGCAGCTACTGCGGCAGCTTATATAGGATACGGGATATAGGATACACGATACTGTATACGAGGGATACGTCTATATATATATAGTATATGTACACTCGCACGTGTGCATGTATTAGCTCTGTGAGCTGCGCCATCACGGTCAGGATATCGGCATCGCTAATACGCCAACAGTAGAGGCAAAAGAAGTCGAGATCTTCTCTTATTCTTTTTATCGACAGGGTAAGTAAGAGACATTTCCATTATTCCTTACTCCTTTTCGCGCAAGTCATCTGGCTGTCTCTCTCTCTCACATGCTACGTGACGCTTTATAATGTTTACTGTAAATACATATCTCGCTCTCAGCCGCTAACGATTCGCTACTCTCCTTTGGGTCCATTGCTCTCTCACTCTAGCACACAGCTTCGTAAGTTTTATTATTAGATGCTTTGTTACAGCGAGAAATGGTAGATGTATATATAGAGAGTCGAAAGAAGACGTATCAGTGCAGTCGCGAGAAATTGCCGATCAGAATGTATGTACGTCATAGGGTATTCCGTGTGATCTTTAATGGCATTATGCGTGCGAGAGCTTTGTGCATTTCACTCTCTACAATGTGTTATACATGCACACATGCACACATCCACATGCACGCATATATATACAGAGAGAGCGAGAGAGAGAGAGAGAGAGAGAGAGCTATTCGGATATACAGATACACCGTCAATTCGGTACGCAATTGTCAGATGCACACGGCAATCCACACGATCATTGTCAACTCTCACGGCCTAGAGTCATCTAATTATCGAATATATTGGATACGCGGTACTATATAGATTTTTATGCTAGAATAGTGTGTATGTGTGTAGATTTTACATATGAGAGGAAGTGAGAGAGATATATGAAATTTCTTTTGACGCGGCGACGATGGCAACGACGTTGTCGTCGACGACGATGAAGATGACGACTTAAATAGGCGAGTATGGCGTCGAACGTGAACCGGTTTTAAAGTCTGTGACTCAAGGTTGTTGCTGCATTTTAAGCCTGGAATATATGCATAAATATCATATTTAAAGAAATAAAAAAAAAAGTGCGAGATAATCAAAGTCGAAAGGCTGAAGCACTCTCTCTCTCTCTCTGTGTCTCTCTCGAAACGTTAATACTGTATAAACCTGCTCAATCTTGTGTGTTTGAAAACGTGTAAAATAAGTAAGCGTCATTGGTTTGTGTTAAGCATTGCATATTAAAAAATATCGACAATGCTTTAAGTGTTGTATTCTTTTCTTCGTGGTATATTATATCGTCATTCTTGTTAGCACGAAAAAGTGAGTGTATGTATATATGTATTTGTGTGTGTGTGTAGAGAGAGAGAGAGAGAGAGAGAGAGAGAGAGAGAGAGAGAGAGAGAAACAAGCCGCGGGATATCAGTGTATATAGACTGAAACTCTCGCCCATACTCGCACAAGAGCTCACTCACTCGCTCGTTCGCGCAGATTCTCCCGGGGGGTCCTGAAGCAGTTAGTCCCGCATATATATCTAGCCTCAGGTAGTCGCGGGCACGTGTTTCTTTTGCGGCTCTTTCTTTCTCCCGCTCACTCTTCCCCTACTTTTCACGCGAGCCTTTCTTTTTGCGGGCCACTCGGCTAATATATACTCGGCCAATATATAGTCCTCTAATGTATATGTGTATGCGTTTTGGGCCCGTTATCTATACACAGGACAGCCAAAATCACTTTTGCTCTGAGTTACAACTAGTAGTCGGATTAGTTTTTTTACGTGGCTAGCGCTAGCTTTCGTATATAGCCGCAACATAGCTGCTGAACGACTTGCGTCGAGAGGAATCCATTTTTACACCCCGCATCTGCGTATAAATTGAACTCATTGCGAGTCAATTTAATTGATAAATTCTACGTGGCGCTTCGTTGAAATAGATCAGTGGCGATTAGAGGGTGCTTTATTGTCTAACGACGATGAATCCCTGGGGTTAATTTCGTCAATTGCCGAACAAACGAGACGAAGAGAGAAAGAGAGAGAGGAGAGAGAGTATCGAGCCGCAGGCGGAGAAGTTTATAAGGCGACTACGTGCGGCCGCGTTATATCTATGTATATACGTATATGTAGAGAGCAAAGCGGCGGTGCAAAGTCACGAGAGAGTGAATCTCCTGCATAGAGTCTCTCTCTCTGGTTGCATATACGGTGCGGTGGCGACGGAACACTTGAACTGCACCGCCGCCCGCACGGAAAGCCCAATTCCTCGCATTGCTACCTATAGACGCTCCGAGGTTTCGAAATTCCTTTGTGCGCTGCTCGGAGCAGCAGCACCAGCACCAGTATCGCATCCGTGTATATGTCTGCAAGTTATATGCCTATATAACCAGATAGACTTACCGCATATACATACTCTCGTCGCATTCGTGAAAGAGAGAGAGAGAGAGAGAGAGAGAGAGAGAGAGAGAGTATATATGTACTTATGCATGAGAGCCTGTTTCACAGTCGAAATCCCCTTTACATAGAAAGAGAAAGAGAAAGAGAGAAATCGGAAAGAGACGAACAAGTGTGTGTCTGTATATATATATCTACAGAGCAGTAGTATAGCGCGCGACGAGTTATTGGATTCGCCACAGAGAGCTAAAGAATGGGCATTAATTGACGCAAGAGTCGAACTGGTTGCGCCCGTATATATATATATATATATATATATATATATATATAATATATATATATATAGGTATAGACCAATACAGAGATTGACGCGCGCGTCAGCTATACGTGTGAGAGTCATTTCATTAGCGCGCGCCGCTGCGTATCGCGATGTCGGCAGCGGCGGCGACGACAGAGCACACAGGCTGCTCCGTTGGCGTAGTAACGCCTGCTGCTGCTGTTGCCGCTACATACCCCAGCTATAACTATATACTTCTACTCACACGTATAGCAGCGCATATACGTGTACGCAGAGAGTAAAGCAGCAGCGGCAGCGGCAGCAGCAGCAGCAGCAGCAGCAGCAGCAGCAGATCGGCCCCTTCTCTGCGCAGCTGTGCAGTGTTCGGGCGGCGAGGGAGCGCGCGCACGCGACTGTGTGTGGCCGACGCGCGTCGAGAGAGAGCGAGAGAGAGAAAAGCAGAGGTACACGTGCGCGCCTACTAGTATGCGTGCGCGCTCCCCCACTGTGAAACTCTTCTGCTCCCTCTGTTCTGCTGCTGTTCTCTCGTAGTCGTCGCCGTCGACGTCGTGTATACAGTTCTCTGGCACGACCTCGGCGTTACACACAGCGGTATTCTCTCTTCGACTGCTGCTCTGTATAACTTCCCACAGACTGAGAGAGAGAGAGAGAGAGATAGGCAGAAATCGTTCTCGCGTACGGATATATAGCGGTCCGAAGGAACGGATTGCATACGTGTGTATATATATATGCACAGCTTTCCGCGCCGCGAACTGCACTTTCCCCTTTTGACACTTGACGTCGGAGAGAGAGCAGTAGTCGCGTATAGTCGCACCTGATCCTCGCGGGACGGCCCGAGTAGAGCCGTGCGCGCAGACGCTCATCGCGCACGCAACACGCGCTTGGCTGCCGCCACCGCCGCCGCCACCACCGTCGCGTCGCCTCCCCCCCTCTCTCTTTCTCTACTGGCGCGCGAGCGCGCTCTCCGGCCATCCAGTTGCGGGACCTCTTGATTGAGCGGGATTAGCGCGCGCGCCGCTCTGCCACCGACTCCGAAGAGCAGACGGCAGCCAGTCGCCGTTCCGATCTCGCCCGTCGTCGTCGTCGTCGTCGTCGTCGTCGTCGTCCTCGACGTAATTTTCTCCTTCTTCGCCCCGTAGTCCCTGTGCATTCGCTCGCTCTGTGTTTTGTGTTCTACAGGAGAGAGGCTGAACCCTCGCCAAGGGACGACTACCGTTTTGTAAGTTTGAAATTTCAAACATTTCTTTCTTCTCTCTTCGCTTTTATTCTCCCTTTTACGCGAACTTTTTTTTTTATATGTATGTTATATTTTTCTATATGTACGTTCTATGTGCATTTAGAAAAAAATATCTACGTATTTTGCTACTTGTCTGTTTTTTCGGCTCCGCAATTGTCAGCGTAAGTAGTGCGACTTTTCTTGCGTATAACTGTATGTATAATATTGTAGAGGCAACTGCCGTCGTCGCCGCCGCCGCCGCTGCCACCGCCGCCGCCGTCGTCTCGGAATCCCGCGAATCTCTCTTTCGTTCGCGAGCTCTACTGGCACTTTACTGCGGCTCGTTAAGTTTTTACGGGCGAGCGGCCGCAGTGGTTGGGCCGTCGATGCGGACACGTCTCTCTCTCTCTCTCTCTCTCTCTTTCTCTACCTCGAGTTTATACTTTCGGCGTTTTTATTTAGCGTGTCGAAAAGTGCAACGCTACTTCTTTCTTCTATACCGTCTTGATTGCGCATTTCGCGCTGTAAATTCTCGCCTGCTCAGAACTAGCCTCTCTCTCTCTCTCTCTCTCTCTCTCTCTCTCTCTCTCTCTCTCTCTCTCTCTCCTCTCTTTCTCCTGTGCGTATTATAAACTAACGCTCTAAAAGACCCGGGCTGTGTATGTATCTGTATGCGTCTGTGAGAGCATCGTAAAATCGTGACGGTATTACGGAAATAGTGCGAGAGGCATCGATTCTCCGCCCTCTCGAATTCGCCTCCCTTTTTTACGCTCTCCTTTGAACTTGCCGCCACTGAATCTCTATATACATATATACATATCGTATCCTCCTCGACGATTTACAAAGCAGATCGCACTCCCTTCTTTCAAAGAAAGAAAGAAAGAAAGAATCTACTCGCTATATGCGAAAATCGAAGCTGGATTACACACATGTATATACATACAATAGAATTCAAGTGGAAAAGTGGAAGAAGCGCGAAAATCTGGCGTCAGGCCGCCGCCGCCGCGGCGTGCAAAACGAAAACGGCATCGCGGTGGTGGCATAAAGTGGAATGGTGGGGGGGGGGGCGGTGGTGGTAAAGTCGAGTCGAGAGAAAGTAGACGGAGGGAGGGTGGATGGGTACAGAGAGTAGCGCATCCGTTCCGGTGGCCGGCGCGGGCCGGTCGCCACACCCGCCCGTTTGGGAATTCAGTTTTGGCAGCTTTAACAGCCGACTCGTCGTCGCGCTTCCTACGCTATACGTGTATATGTTCGGACATGCATATATATATATATACATATAGTATGATACTATACGCATCACAAGCAGTTATCAACTTAAATTTTTTTGTTTCTTTTGAGATACGACTCTCCTGCAATCGCAGTTTATTCTCCGAATGGTAGGAACGCTGTGCGCGAAATTTCTTTTCGCCGATGCTTTTTTCGTGAGCGCGAGAGGACTCGTTAGTACGGTTGTTTCGTAGCGTTTCGTGCTATATAGCTGGGAAAGTTTGCAGCTCGACTTTCTATGAGTCGCGAGTCCTCTCTGCGCTATACACTGGAACTATGTATGTTTTGTATGAATATTGATGCGTCTTTACACTGCTGCTACTGCAGTCGATCCTTTGTGATTAAACATCCAGATGTACGTACATTATTACAGTATGATGCAGTACGCGGTGCACATACGAATATAGTTACGTACATAGTTGAAAAAGATCGCATGAGTAACTTGGTAGGTTTCGCGCCTCCCCGCAAATGCCTCGAAAGAAATTGACGATATATATACTATGTATATAGGATTATTGCTTTTATCTCACTCTTTTACTTTACATATTAAATGTAAGTCCATTCCGCGATGTGCATGTATACATACGCATGTATATATGCATAGTGGAAATGCACGACGCTATCCATAGGCTTGACTCTACTATCCCCATAAGAGGGGCAAAGGGGGCGAGAATCGGGGGTTGCGCAGCGGTGGTGGTTAAGAGGCACGACACATTGATCTCAAACAATGACGGCTTATTTCACAAGCTAGGCGTACATATATATACATATAACTAACAACGCGGATACAGTCGTGAGAGACAATAGGGAGAAATGGGAGAAACTCTGGTGGTTAGAATCGCGGCTTCTTTGAAAATCGGAGGGTCGTGCTCAACTTGTACATGCGGGAACAATCCGACGTCATTAGAGCATCGATGTCTCTCGTATCTGTATGCTTATATAGCACGTCCTTTTTCTCACGTGCATCATATTTTTTCTATTGCTAATAGGTAATTTATCATTGTTTCCAGAAAGAGATCATGAGCTGCAGTGTCGGACTGTCGGCACAAGAGCAAACATCGGGCCAGTTGGAAGCATCAGTGTTGTAGAGACACTCCATAGAGGCGAAAACGAGTGCGTTACAGTGAAAGTAAAAGTTACAGAGTGCGTTTCCCGAGAATAGTTGTATAATCGAGAAAAGTTCTAATGGCAACGGCGACGATGGGTCTGCGTCGACGAGTCCAGGTCGGCAGTAGCAGCTCCTCGTCTTCGGTTGGCCAAACCAGCAATAGCAGCAGTGGCAGTGGTAGCGGAAAGCGCACTCGATCGGACAACAACAATAGTCCCTCCCAGGGTAACCTGAATTCCCTTAGCGAGCCTGCGCCGAAAAAGTCCCGAAGCAGTTCGCGAACGGCCGCCCTCAAGGCCAAGGAACTCGAGATGGCGAAAAAGAGCGCTATTACCGGGCCGCCGCACTGGTCAGATCCGCGACCCTATGCTTCGATCGCAGGTTTAACTCTGGAAGCCCAAAGAGCTCTTATTCCAGAATCTCTTCCTTCGCCTATCGCATTCATGTCCACTTCTATGGCAACGTTTGTTGGGAACGCGGCGAACCTCGGGAAGGGTCCCTCGGTCTCGTACCTGGACATAAGTAACATGACTGCTCGTCCACCGGGTTGGGATGGAGCCGATGGTAATGGTCCCCTGGCGGGTTTACCGTTTGCTCCGAGCTCGCTTACCGGCTCCGGAGCTTTTACCTCCACCTCCACTGCTACCGCCACTGCCACCTCCAGTTCTAGTACCAAATCCTCCGGAAGTCCCAACGGCAGCGAGACTACCGCCGCTACGCAATCAACGTCGTCGTTGACGGGCTCCGGTCAGCAACAGCTACCGAAGAACTTTCCCAATGATTCGATGTTCATCGCGTACCAGCCGTGGGTTATCAAGACCTACGGTGATCTTGCCAAGACCAAGACCATAACCATCAAGAAGTACGCGAGAATCCTGAGGACCCTGAGGGGTGAAGAGGTGAACAGCGCGGAGAATAGCAAGTTCCGCTTCTGGGTGAAGAGCAAGGGATTCCATATCGGACAGCCCGAGGGCTACGAGGCCAAGCCCGCAGACAGGATCGTCGGCAGACACGCCGTCACTAATCCCGGCCTCGATCCACCGCTTTACGTGCCCACTCAGCCGCCGCACAATAAGGTGAGTGATATCCAGACTCTTCTGCTTCGGTATTGATTTCGATTCGCCTTATTGCTTATATTATTATACATACATATACATATATACGAAAATGTGTACGTACACATGCATAAATGGAGACTAAGTAGATAGACTCGACGCTGCCACCGTATGATAAGTAGTGAAAAAAAACTTGCAAAGTCAAAAGATCGAAGCGAACGCAGATACTTATATATATATATACATATAATCTTATTCTCAGCGACCATCTGACTCTCTGCCGTCAGCGCGTCGGTGACGAAATTCAAGTCGACGACGTCGTCGCCTTTCGCAAAAATCGATGCGCGCGCGGCGTGCGGTCCCTTTTGTGCAGCAGCAGCTCGCTCGCCCCGCATATTTTATTATGCGCCGCCGCCGCCAAGGCTGTTAACGCGCTTCAAAGGGGCCATAGGATCGCAGCGGGCACCGCTACTGCAGCAGCACACTGTGTACTGCTGTGCGCGAGTAGCGAGCGCGCGGTGAATTAATCAGGTCTGCAGCCGTCGGCACTGCACAGAGACTGCAAAGGCTGCAGAGAGCGCTATCTCCTTCTCTCTCTCTCTCTCTCTCTCTCTCTCTCTCTCTCTCTCTCTCTCTCGGTATGCATTTCACTCTGACTGCGAGTTTCGCCGCCTTTCTCGCTTATATGGTTCTCTTTCCCCGTTGCTATATACTCTGCTATAGCAGTCAAGAGAGAGAGAGTCTACTTGCGCAGCAGATAAGGTGTCCGCTTCATTACGCCTAATTATACGCGCAAGCGAGTAGCGTGTATTCGTGTTCTGCTGCTGCTGCTGTTCGCAGATGGCCTGGGTTGGGTATAGCAGTAGCGGGCTTCGAGAGACATAAAGAAGAAGAGGGGAGAACGAGAGAGAGAGAGAGAGAGAGAGAACGCGCGTGCACTTGCAAATGTGGACTTGGCGTGCTGGTGCTGGTGCTGCATCAGCCTCGATTTACGATGCGCTTGCACAGCATCGCTTGATTTTTGCGGAATCATTATTGCGAGCGCGTATAGATCTATATATATATATATACTGCTATTAAAGAATTTTCTTGGAACAAAAAAATGAAAGAAAGGCTTTCGTGCGTTAGATAATCAGTTCAATATACGCACAAACTCACACATTGCTCGATGATTTCCAAGAATCATGCAACATCAGCAGTAGGAGCGATGAAAATTGCACCACGCGGAGGGTCTCTTCTGAGTGATTATATATTCCCGTTGGCGCGTTGCGGGCCTCGCCTTATTAGTGTGTAAAGCGCCGAAGGAACTGGCCCGTACCAGACCAAGCGGAGAAAAGGAGAGAAGATAAAGAGCGGAGGTGCGGAGGACCGTCGACCAGAGAGAGAGAGATAGATAGATTGGAAGAGAGAGAGAGAGAGACAGAGCGAGCCAATGTGCGCGAGATAAGAATGGTACGGCTCGGTGCTATCAAGCTACACGACCGTACAGTTGCCGACGGCAGCAGAGAGTGAGAGACAGAGAGAGAGACAGAGTGAGAGAGAGAGACAGAGAGAGAGAGAGAGAGAGAGAGAACCCGGCCGGTCATTAGTCACTTTCCGAAGCAGCAGCAGCAGCAGCAGAACCAGAGCCGTGTTATGCCACTATAGGTATACTCGCGTGTGCTTACACGTCGGATGTTCCATTCTCTCTCTCTCTCACTCTGCTGCTAAGCGGCTGAGCCAGGCGCCGACATCGCGCGCGATTCTCGAGATGGAGTCAGCCAACTCTCTGCCTCCGCCACAGAGAGGGAGAAATTCCGAGAGCGCCTGCGAGTGTTTATCTCCTTCTTCTGCTGCTGCTGCTTCTACTCAACGAGCCTCTTTCGCGTCTCGCCTTTTTTTCTCTCTTCGTCTCCTGCTTCTTCTTCTTCTTCTACTTCTTCTTCTTCTTCTTCTTCTTCTTCTTCTTCTTCTTCTGCTTCTTTATTAGCCGATTCGCCCTCGCCATATAGTCCGAAGTTGTAGCTTTGACGTATTTCTCTCGAGTTTTTTGGAATCCTCATAGAGTAGATATTCCTAAGTCTGCGCGCGCCTATCTTGATTGAGAGAGAGAGAGTGAGAGAGAGTGAGCGGGGGGGGGGGGCTACGGCAGTAGCAGTGGCGGCGGTAGAGAACTTGTCATTGATCGCGACAAGCGCCGCTAAAGGTCCCGTACAAGTATACGGCTGGAATTTTTCTCTCAAGCTACTGTCGGCAGAACGATGCGCGATAAACCGCGAGACGTTTTACTGCGGAGTCTATTTTTCGAGGAGAGGACGATGACTATTACATACTACTACACTAAGAGTCTTTTTTCATTCACTCAGCGCTGTAGCGCAGAACAGTATTTGTAACCTTTTTTGTGATTAATGAGGACGAAAGTTTCAATGGGCGGGACGAGGTTTAATATACGCTAAAAGCCGCGTGTGATGATGAATTATCTGAAGACTGAGAGAGAGAGAGAGAGAGAGAGAGAGAGAGAGAAAGAGTCACGCTCTAGACTGTCCTAAGATTTATACGTTTGGATTTTGAAAATAAGCGCATGTATAAACGTATTTGGAAGTATTCGTCGAGAGTTGAGCGCTTCGAAAGCTACAAGTCGTTTCTCTCTCGCGCTCAGTCGGTGCAATTTCAATCACATGAAAAGCCGCACACGCTGATTAAAGTTCTGCGCGAAATTAGTAGCCTCGAAAGACCGACCGCAGTGTGCTGTACGTATATAATATAGCCGGTTGCTCAGTGCGGCGCACAAAGCGCGACGTTAATCGTCGGGATGTATCCTCGGGTAGATGTGTAAAGATATATATATATATATGAAGAGTAAAGAAGTCGAGGGACGATGAGTGTGAGAGAGGGAAAAGGAGAGGCGGCAGGTAAACAGGCCGAACCTCCCCGGAGACGAGCTAATGGGCCGCGCCACTGAAGGTACTTTATCAGGAAGGACGCGCGAGACCCTCGTTACCGGCCGCCCGCGACAATAATATATATATATGTATATATCTAGAAGCACGTACACAGTATATATATATGAGTATAGATATATATACGAGAACGAGGACGCCGTAGAGAAAAGTCAGTCTTGGGGAAATTCGAGGGCTAGGGGAAGAGGTGGAAGAGGAGGATGATCGACCGATCGGACGACTTGGCCTAGATGTCAGCTACTACTCGCGGAAGAGAGAAAAATAAAGAAGGGCGTACATACGCTGGATATAAAAGAAGCCTTCGAGAGTAGCGTAAAAATTTGAAAACTCTACTTCGCTTCTTTTCTTTCTTCTTATTCTTCTTCTGTTCTTCAAGCCTCTTGATAGATTCAGCTCTCAATCAATTGAATAAAGTGCGGCGTCGATTCGTCGTGGATCGATGACTAGCCTCGGGTGAAAAAGAGAGATCCTTGTGAAATTTCTTCGTCACCGCGGAGTTGTATCGAAGAAACCACGGACACGAAGAGAGTGGAAAAATAAAAGGAGGTGCTCGCTTGCGACGAGCCGTGTGCGTGTGCGTGAGCGCGTGAACAAAACAGCTGCACACTCCGCAACAAGTAAATCTCTTTCTGAAATGAGAAATCCCATAACAATCCCAAGGCCGGGACCCGTTCGTTAAAGTCGTCATCGTCGTTGCATTCCTGCGTAAATTTGTGAGCGCGGAGAGCTACTGCATCTCTTTCTCTCTCTCTCTCTCTCTCTCTCTCTCTCTCTCTCTCGGCGGCAGTGGCCGATCTCGAGAACGGGCCGTCGGCAATTAGTAGCGGGCCACTGCGCCGCCAAGGGAACGACGCCGAGAGACCACGTCCGCTCTTTCCTTTCTCTCCCTCTCACTCACTCCTTCTTTCTTTCTCCCACGAGAGCGAGCAGAACAGCCGCTCGAGGCAAGAGAGCGCCGGCGTAAAAAGAGGCGCGCGCAAAACCAAGTAAAAAGAGAGCCGAGAGAGAAGCCGCGGGCTTTTTGTCCCGCCAGCAGCGGCAGCAGCAGCAGCAGCAGCCGACACAAAAATAGATCTTCCGAGTCTTTTCGCCTCGGCCCTTACCCGTCTCTCTTCTCCCTGATCGCAGCAGCGGCTGTCGCGTGCTTGTTGGAGGCGGAGGCGAAGAATGAGAGCGAGAGAGAGAGAGAGAGAGAGAGAGAGAGAGAGAGAGAGATGAATGCGATAGAGCACGACGCCTCTGACTCGTGATCCCTATCCGCCGCCTCCTCTTTCGCACTGTGCGGATAGCTTTGTGTGCGCGCATACGTGGCAGAGGGTAGGACAGACGGGGCAAATCGCCGCGCTCGGGTGTGTGCGTGTATGTGTGTACGTATCGACCCCATCTTCTCTCCCCGTATACTGCTCGGCTATCCCGAAGGACTTGAGCTTTTTTCTCTTTCTCTCTCTTTCTCTCTCTTTCTCTCTCTTTCTCGCTCTATACCGCCGACGCCACGTTCCAGATCCGATAACTCGATTTGCGCCCAGCTTCCGCTCAGCTTTCTCTGTGCGTTTCATTCTCTCGCTCACTCTATGTCTACACGTAGCACTAGTATGTGTAAACTCTTTTTTTTAGTCGCACACGACAATTTCATCTTTATTCATGTGGCACGTGCAATTCGCAGTGCTGCTGTGTGTAATCGACGACGAAGACGGCGTCGGCGACGAGGCGATGGAATAAGAGAGGAGTGAGAATGTAAGGAGGACGAGCCGTCGGTTTCTCGGAAAAGCTACTGCCGGGGCGATTATCGCATGCGCCGACTATCCGTTATGGAAATCTCTTCTCGCGCGTTTCTCAAAATTATGCAATCCTGCAGTACTCTCTGCACCGACCTCAAAACTCGTTTTCCACAGTCGTTGCGTTCTATACTCAATGTTCCGCTCCTGGCAGGAAAGCGTGCAACGGCGATCAAAACTCGACCACGTCCTTTTTCCGCAAGAAACTTTACGTAAAACGAAGGTTGAAGCTAGAATGTCCTTCCGACAATTACCTGGCGCACGTTTATACACACACACACACACACACACACACACACACACATATATATATATATATAAAATGACGGCAATAGTCTTTTTTTCTTCCTCAACGTTATACCAGTACGGTACTACAGAGCGCATATAATGAACGCGCCTTAATCGACGGCGTAATTCCGAAATTGATAAGGTAATTCGAGCTACAAACGAGGGCGGCTTGGCAATATTCAAATTAAAAAGCAAGAGCTACAAAGTTAGCCGTGGATAATTGGAGGGTCGTCCTTGTCGCCTTCGCAGTTGCTATTGGAATCTACCTCAAATATAAGAGAGAGAAAGAGAGAGACCAGACGCTCTCGGGATAATGAAAAGAGATGAATAGATCTGTCTGGATGTTCGTTGATGTTTGCGTGTGAGAGGAATAAAGGCGGCGCCGGTAACATATATATAGACACAAAAAACCACCGAAGCGTGAGGACCTAATGGAACAGGTTCGTGTAATGGGCCGTGTAGGTGCGAGGTTTCGCCTGCGAAATCAGATTCATCTCTCTCTCTCTCTCTCTCTCTTTCTCTCTCTCTCTCTCTCTCTCTCCCTCTCGCGTTCCCCCTCTTTCGAAAGCTAGAACTTTGCGTCAATGCGTATAAAGATAAAAAAGACACCGATTGGGTTTCGTCGTTTCTATATGGCTGTGTGCGAATCGAGTATTTTGCGGAGCTTTCACGAGTGTATAGATCGAGGAAAAAACACACACTTGCACACACACCAACGTCAGAGCGATCCGCGCGCCCGAGAGGAAAGCTTATTATCTTCGGCGGCGTAAACTCTCGAAGCGGGACGGTGTTAAAAAGAAAAAGAGGAAGAATAAGAAGACGAAGAAGAAGAAGAAGAAGAAGAAGAAGAAGACGGAGTATAAGAGGAGAAAAAGCGCAGCGCTCGAGAGAAGTCGACGGAATGAGCAAGTGGGAGCTGCTGCTTCTGTGGAGCGCTGGGAATTACATCGAGTTTGAGAACGAGCCGCGCGCCAGCCGCTTGAGTATCGCGCCCGCAGTTTCCAGACTTCCTGCTGTAGTCGCAACTTTTTCCTCGGCGTTTGCAACCTCCTTTTCCGAGGCCGACCTCTTCTCGTCGCATCTATCGTATCTAAGAATGTACATGTATAGACAAAGAGAGAGAGAGAGACATAGAAAAGATACCAAACGATCTGTCAAAAGTTCTGATCGTATGCATATAAAGCATATATACATACACATATATAAAGAATAACATTTGAAAATATGCGAAATTCCTGCATTAGACGTAGACTATAATATGGTAAGGATAAAAATATCAAAGTCCAAGGAACGCAAGATCAGCCTCGATAAAACATTCACAAACGCGTTCAGCTCACACACATATACATACACCGAGAATCCACCTCCTCTTCTCTCTTTCTCCCTCTACCTTCTGCTTCCACAACGCGGCACTGGCGGCAGCCGTCTCTATCTCCATCTCTGCGCAGCAGCGGTGTGCTCTTTCGTGTCTATATCAGCCGGTTCGCATGACGCTGCAGTAGTAGCAGCAACAGCCGAGATTATTATCGCCTTTCGAACCTGACTACCGCAACGTAATGGCATCGCTGCTCGAGCGCGCGCACAAACATACACTCATTCTCATCACTGAAACTATCTCCAATGTGTTTGTGAGTGAGTATATGTGCATATGTTAATCCCGTCATAGCTGATTAACAGCGTGCGATAGATAATGATCGAGAACCTTCCGAAATTAATTCAAACGCGAATTGGTGTGCGAATTTATTTTACTATTTAGGTATATGTATTAATGCACTGTGCACAGTCTCAGGATATGAGCGTGGAAAGCTCGGGATTAAACGATCTGAAAATCACGATTGGCTTTCTATTCGGACGAGTGCTACTGCTCTACCAACGCGTACAATGGCACAACGATTCCCCGCTTGGCTCCTGCACTAGTCGGTCGCTTGCGAATATATATATATATACAAACACATCTCATTGTCACGTTTAACAGACTTGTGCCATACGCATGTATATACCTATATTTGTATATATAGTCACAGTGCTCGAGTGCTCCGTCGAGTGAGAGAGTATTAGTGTTGAATGCGCACACGTTTTATCTGCAGGCCGTCACGCTGAACGATATACACACACGCGCATTTATGCACACTTGCATAAGGCTCTATCGGGTTATTGTTTATAGATATATAGGACGCGCTCATAACATTTGTTCGCGTGTAGTATATATACATTTAATTTACTTGCGTATCGCCTTTGTATTTACACATTTTTCTTAAGCTCGTAGCGCACCGTAATCTTCGAGGCATCATCGAAGCATTTTATTCAGTTAGACGCGAGACCCAAAGTGAGTGAGAGAGGAGAATATGGGGATATATAATATATGACAACTACACCATAGTAGACGTCTGGGAAGTTGGCGTTAATCTACTAATGATATACAATTCTGAGGCAAGGGCTCGGAACGAGCGGCGACAACGAGCTTTAGCTTATCTAAAATGAATGTAAATCGCGGCGTACGTACGTGCGTATACGATGCGCATCACAAAGCGTCGGGTTATAACAAAGAGCCGAAACGTCGCGTGGAAATAGTTGAGTTGCTATATACACTATATACTCCCTTTTCGTCGGAGTGAAGCTGTCTATGTATAGCTTCGGCTAAATGCTGTATTCTACGTGGGAGTTATGGAGAAAGAAGACGCTTGTCAGTACACTTCTGCTCTAATAGACCAATAAACTTAGACCAAGAGCTAAAGTTTACTTGGAATTTCACTTTACGATGGGCCTCAGAAAACACCTTTTTTTTATTTTTGCTTCTACCATTATTTTTACGAATGATTATTAAGAATGATGCAATTATTCAAAAGCAAAAGGTTGATCGGATCTGAGGAAAAGGTGGATATGACTAAATCTCAATTTAAACGGCACTTAAAAAGTTGAAAAAATATTCTTCGTCATCTTCCGGTATAGTTTTTTTTCTCCTTCTGCACCAGAGCACGTTCAATGCAGAAAACAATAGTCTGCCTACGAAAACTATCGCACAGCCATATATTATATTATAAAAATATTTTCAATATCTTTTTTCAAAGATTAATCGCAAGAAAATCCTACTCTTTGAATCGTACGCTCTGAACCTACCGATTAAATTGGGCTTTGCTCGTGAGTGCGCGTTATATATAGGTATATATAAGCGCAAGAGTGGGGTGTGACTAAAGTAAACAGAAATCCAAGACGACGACGGTAGCAGACTGTGCTGTTGACTGCGGATCACCACCAACCACCCTCTTGGCTTCCTGCGCACAGAGGAAATGCGAGCCCTTTTTCTCTTTCTCTCACAACGGAAGCCCTTTAGCCGCCCGCGCTATCGTTGTCGAGGAAAATCTCGCGCGTGTTCTTTTCTACGCTGCACGATAATAACGTCGAAACGAAAATACGTGTATACAGAAGCCACAATTTTTAAATTTATAATTTTCTAAAACTGGCAACCTATCGAACGAATTTTTCAATTTTGCTGAATTGTAAAAATGGTTCTCGGAGTTTGCAATAAATTTCTAACTCGTGCTAATTAGAATCCGCAGCTATATCTCTCTTCATATTTTTCTTCACACTCACTTCTTTGGGAGATATTTTTTCTTCAAAAGATTTCGAGGAGTCTTGCTTTCTTTCGGCTCTTTTTCTTATTCGCACAAGTTCTCTGTGTGTATGCGTGTATGTGTGTCCGTGCGTAATGTTTACGTGTGAGAACGAGAAAGTTCGAGGTGCGCCGAAGTAAAGTTTGGACCAAGCAACGATTATCTCGTTCCACTTGCTGCAGTGTCCTGTTCGCGTCTTTGTAAACATACAAACGTGCGAATTCACGGTCAATTGGAAATTTCGGGGAATCAAACGCTGAACAATTTTTACGCAAGACGCATCTATCAGACCGCCGTTTAACATTCCTTTAAATCGTTCCGAATGAGAAAAAACCACACGGAGATGGTTAAAGAGTTTAAACAAAAAATTCATGGATAAGCATTTTTTAATTGCTTTAAATAGGTACTGCATATACGAAATATTGTCGAATGCAATGTTGTATTAACTATTGCATTTAAGTGCTAATAAAATACTGAAAATGGTACAAAGAATTTACAACTACATTTTTCAATTTAACAACGCTAAGACATTAAAACTATAAGATCATTTTTGCATATTTTTAAGCTTAGATTATTATTTACTAATACAAAATATTAAAAAAGAAGAAGATGTCATAACATTGAAAAATGACAATCATGTGAATATCACATGACCGTGGAAAGAATAAAAAATTTTCCGCAATATCACGTTATCGATTGAGCGTAGATTTGTTCATTTACAAAGTACGTACGTACGCGAGGAGAACTTTTCAGCCGACATCTCACAGAACCGGCGTCTGGAGCGATATCCATCTCTCTCTCACTCTCTTTCTGGAACGGTGGGGTACAGACTACTTAGACACTCGTGTTTCCTCTCGTCGTCGTTGAGACGGCGGTGGCGAGAAGAGCGATTAAAACGAGGCACGAACGAAATAGCCATCCGAAAAATGGGAAGGATTCCGCTTGCTGAGACACGATCTGTCACGATCCATAAAGAGCTGCAAGCGAAGGGGGAGGGGATAGAGGATCAGCTCGTCGAGACATGTGAAAAATCGCAGACGGCTTACTCTCTTTCTCTCACTCTCTTTTCGCATATTCCACCTTTATTTCCGTCTATCCGCACGAATTTCGGCGAAACTCTGTTTTAGTATTGAAAGAATTGCAATAAAACGAGAGTGAGAGAGAGAGAGAGAGAGAGAGAGAGAGAGAGAGAGAGAGAGAGAGAGAGACTGGGAGAGAAACTCGGTGTAAAGAAGAAAAAGAGAACACAAGGGGCCGCCGCCGCCACAGTCGCCCGCAGCGATTCCCAGTAAGTCCCTTATACTTTCGCTCTCTGAACGGTAAAGAACGAAACTGCAATAATTTATTCAGTTTAGTCCTGCTGTCGGAAAGAGAAGGAGAGAGAAACTCGTCGTGTGTATAATACCAGAGTTCGCCCGTGTGGAGATTCTTCTCCGGTAGTCCCGACGATCGTCAACAGTAATGTGTACGTGGAAGAGTCGCCCCCTACTATATACTCCTTTACTGCTCCGGGCTCTATAGGTACGGAATTATTGCGCGAGACTGAGAATGTCTGCCTAATTTAGGTTCTCTCTCTTTCCCCCTTCTCACTGCATCTGATGCCGTAGCAGATCTCTGCAGTCGAGAAATGTGTAATGAAGACGACGATCGACCGGTTGAGCGAGAAAGAGCGAGAGAAGCAGACAGACTATATACCTTTAACAATGTCATTATGTAGAAGGATATAGCATGTCTGTGGAGAAAAGGCTTATCAAGCTATTCTCTGACTTCTTCTTCGATATCGACGAGAAACTACCAAGTTGATCGCCGATTAGAACAATCCGCAAAGTTCGGCCAGACGCCGTGCAATCAATACTTCGCTGTACTTAAAAGAAGCTAGAGATGTTTTGTTATATATACAACACAAAGGCTCACCGAGTCTGTCCCGTTGCGGGATGTATACAAAGTCGCCAAATCTTTTGACTACATATCTAGTGATAAGAATTGTACGTTTACTTCGAAAAATTCACATACGAACACACATATGAACACACATATGAACAAACATCGCATAATCGATTGATAATAATAGATTGCTATGTCTATCAAGGAAAACTGGCGGAAATGCATACATATAGTAAAGAGCAACCATTTCATCTTCAACGGCGAGCTCAAGGCGCATAGAATATTTATAGTCCCGACGGCGGCGGACTTAATTGTACCGGAGGGCATTCTCGCGCCTTTATTCTTTCACGCTTTGCGCCTTTCCAGCTCTGTTGATGTCGTCGGTTCATTTGCGTGTATTATTCACGTATATTCAAAATTGCCGTATACGCATGAAAATACAGCTGTTTCTTCTTTCGCTGCAACATAATCTAGTAATTATGTTTACACAGGGTATTAGTAAATTAAGAGTATAGTATCTCGTCAATGCGATTATTGTGTAGCTTCATGCGAAATGTTACATTTATCCGGTGAATTTCAACTCGTAAATCCAGTGCATAATATGCTGAGGTATAGTCGACCATTTTGAGTCTTTTACCAATAAATATAATATTACCTCCCACTCTCTCACTCTCTCTCTCTCTCTCTTTCTGTCTGTTCATTCTTTTCGTGTCCACCGCGCCCCACCCACAGTCTGCGAATACCCAGAAAGAGAAGAGCTATATGGGTATTAAAGCAGCAGAGCAGCAGCCCGGGCTGACAACATCCCACAGCACTCAACGGGGACTGGTCGTTTATCTAAATGGCTACTGGGTGGTCCAACTCCCTCCGCAAAGCTCCTCTTATTTTTCCACACTCGCGCGCGGGCTTCTCTCTCTCTCTCTCTTTCTCTTTCTACTCTTGCTTCCTTTACACTCGAGAGCCACACTCAGAGCTTCTCGGTACGTATAGGAGCAACGCAGCACGTGTCTGTATATATATATATATATATGTATATATACGTATAGGAGTCTCGGCTCTTTGTTTGCTGCGCGCGGCCCATATACCGAAACTAAACCAATCAACGCTGAAGCTTCATGCGCAAGAAAGGATCACTTAACTTGGAGAAACAAACGTGATGATAGCTCCAAGTCGGATTGAGCTGTATACCATATTATATACTCTTGAGTGTAAAGTAGTTAACGATTATTCATTAACGAAAGATAAAGGAAGGAGAGGCAAAGCAGTACGTATGCGCATATGTATGCACGTATACTTGATAAAATATACGTACATATAAACGTACGTACATGTATATAGGTATACTTGATAAAAATGGGTGTCAGACCGAGAGAGCGGAAAATAAAAGCAAAAGCATTTTATTCAGCGCTCGCCGGCGGTGCAACGATCATCGATTACATCGACGGCGGCGTGTAAAAGGCGATCGATGGCACTTTCGCGACGGGCCGCGATTTTATCTCTCTCTTTCTCGAGTGCCGCGGGCTGTCCAATCACTCGGCACACCGCGTCGATAATATACACTCGTGTCTGTGTCTGCGAGCAGATGGACAATGAGCTGCGGGAGGGTAGATCTTATCGTTCTTCCTCTAGTATACGTGCTGTATCGGTGTTTTCATGTATATGTGAGCGTGTCTGTGTGGCTGTCTATGTGCATGTGTAGTGAATACACACATGCACACAGACGCGCGTGCGCGTTGAGCACGTCACATCGCCGGAAAAGGAATCTCCATAATCTCTTAACGATGCCCCGTAAATCTTGCGCTAATTCCTCTGAACCACCGACGCCACCTGTGTATATGTATTAGTCACATGATCTCTTGACGATGTCTGATCAGGCTTTGATCGACCGCTGAGCCGACAAGTTTCTGGTACTAACTCTTTTACTAATACTTTTGTCGAGAATTCCTTCGGAATTTCTTTTGCCTGACTCTCTCTCTCTCTCTCTCTCTCTCCTCTATTTACAAGCAAGTGACAAGATCCACTTTGTACATATCTAGGATATTTTTACACTATTTAATAGACGGATAACATTGGTGAATCAGTCGTGTCAAAGTCGTCGGTAAACATCGTAAGTAATAGTCAATATATAGGTGAAGATAAAAATTTTAAAATATGTATAAGTATAGGTGTAGTGCAATCGAAGCCAAAGCTCATTAGACGCGCCATTCGAATGCCAACCGAGTGAGAGTTGAAGCCGCAAACCGGCTGATGATCGTGAACGGATTTGTTCAACACCCCTCAACATGTGAACTGTGAATAAGTACAAAACGTATTCTATCCACACCCTATCTTTAACATTTCTTCCTCTTCGGTACATTTGTACTTTTTCACTTCTCTTATCGATTCTTTTTTTTTATTCTCAGCTATGGGAGGTTAACTAATTCGTACATCGATACGGTTAGATATAATCGCTCCGTTATAACTTGGCTTCGTTTAGTCGCCGTTACCTTTTTAACCGCCGTCAGGGGGTAAACGAGCTACTGCAGCTACTACTACTGCTGCTACTACTATTGCTACCCATGCGAGAGAGCCCCATTAAAAGTGTAATCTACTCGGTTTTAACACCATCTGTTGGATAAGTCGTCACCGTTGCAGTGTGACAGACAGCGGATTCATGCGGGTTTGCTGCGCCGTTGCGCACTGTAAATGAGCTGACTGTTTGTTTGCGGTCGCAGACCAATTGCAACTATTGTTTACACCCCATATATACATCGAATTACAAACTTCGTCTACCTTGCTACGTATATTTATATGAATATACAATATACATATACATTTCAGAAGCCATTTTCCAACTGCTATCTTTTCACGCAGAAAATGCAGATACGAGCGAGATGCGATCGAAAAAAAACAAAACACAGCGTCGAATAGGTTGTATAAAAGAAAAATGTGAGAGGTAGAGAGAGAGAGAGAGAGCAAGAGAGAGCGAGAGGGAGAAAGACAGTGAATTGTGTGAAACGACACACGACGAGTCGAGAGAATGGAAGGATTTAGCTCGGTACACGCTGAGAGAAGAGTCGAAAGCTCTCGCTTTGGAAGCGCGGCTAATGGAAACAATGCTCTCCTCGTATAGCGGATCGGCGTCGTTGTCCCGCCTGACCACAATCCCCTAATCAAAGAGCAAGCACCAGCGCTCGCGCGCGCGCGTGTCTATGTTCTCCTTCTCCCTCTCTCTCTCTCTCTTTCTCTTCCAAGCCTCTATACGTGTACCTCCCACTCTGCGCTACACGAGTACGCAACGACCGCCCTTCAACAGGTGTTTATAAGGAAATACAATAATGTCGCGCATGCGTGGCGAATTTTGTAATAAATTATTATGGCATTCGGAGAGCTTCGATAATAAATTAGGGATACGATGTTCGTCCTTCGGTTTTATGAGCGAGTCCAATGTGTTGGAAAGCAGCGATCTATATTGTCCTTTGTCAATTGAAAAATAAGCATTATTCATGATCAGGTTGACTTAAAGAAAAAAATATTTTTCATTCAATCAACAAGTAATGATGATCTTTGAAAAAAGTCAACTTATTTATATATACACACACGAAGAGAGCGAGCAAAGGGAAAAGCAGAGTTGCACCTTATCGACAGCGATGCACCTTGTCGTACGCTACTCGCGTAGGGTAAAATTTCTCAAGGTCGGTAATGTAGGAACTGCGCATGCACGGGTAAACTTGTTCTAGATTTTTCAACGAAACTACCCCCCGGCAGATGTCGCTTTAATTCGAACTACCCTACATTATCCTACGTAGATACGCAACGTATTCATAAGCTTCATAAGTAATTCTCGTACCTACAACCCGTGGGAGTATTAATTATTCAATTAATCTACTATAATTCACTTACGAATAATCAACTCTTTATCTAACGGCATTTCTTCTATTTTCTTATATGTTTCAGGCTCTAAATGGAGCGGAAGGTACTGTACCCCCTGGAAGAGTATACAAAAAAGTCGCCATAGTCGAGAATTTTTTCGACATCATTCATGCTGTTCACGTTGATCTCGAAGGTCGTCCGGGAAAGCATGCAGGACAGAAACGAACTTACAGAACGGTTAGCATTGGTATTTTTTTCTTTGCCTTCAATGGAAAAGCACCCTTAAAATGTTGTTTCTCCTTATTAGTCCTCTCGAAACAGAATAAAATGAAAGCGCAGAATGCAGCGGCACAAAACGAATTACCTTAGTTTACTCTTCGAAACTCGTGTTTTCATTTTCCTCGATTATCCGTTTATTCCAACGTTACAGCTGTATCTCAATCTCATCCCCTCCCTTGCGCTCGACGCGCGATCTGCTTGTGATTCAAAACCTCAGGACACTTGTTGCACACTCTCGGCTGCTTACTCACACACTGGAGCGCTCAAACTGTTTTACGTTAAGTCAGCGTTACACGGCCACGCGCAATTCATCGAGCCGAGGATCCCTCGAGAATTTCTCTCGAGTCCCATCTCGCCTTTCCTCCCCCCTTCTCCACCCCTTATCTTCTGTATATATACTTATTCGAGAATCTCATCGCCGTACAAGCTTACGTAACGTGAATCTCTTGTCGTCGTTTATTTGTCGGAAATCAAAATTTGCATTGCAAACGCAATGGTTCGTACCGGCTTCCACTAATCAAACCATCGAGATTCTTGAAATTACGATTGAAGATAATTTGTACTAAAATTGTTTATTTGTCGCGCAAGATTACAAGATTAAAATTCATTAGCCATAATTCGATCGACTCGCTCGTTATTTAATGACCGCGCGCGTCTGAACAACCGCGGCCGTTTCTACTTAAATTAATTTAAGTAGAAAAGGTCGGGGTAGCTTAATATCTTAATAAGGATCGTTGCGCACAACGAAGGTAGAATGTGGAACGATAAAAAAGTGAAAGTGAATTCCTCTGCTTTTTGATTTTAGATCACGGAGACTTACGCGTTTCTACCACGTGAAGCTGTCACACGGTTTCTCTTGGGCTGTACCGAATGCCAGAGACGCCCCAGAACACCCAGCCCAACGAGTCTTACGGTGACAAGTCCACCAGCCCCAGCTTCAACGCCTACACCAACGGCTACGACTCCTACACCGCCGACTACTTCCGCTATTTCTACCACTACTGCCACAGCCGCTACTACTACCGCTATTACGCCACCTACCGAAACTGTAGAAGTCGTTACCAAGACAGAGCCGCCTGTGGAGAAGCCCGACAGTCCGAAGCCGGCCATTGCTATATCGAACCTCGAACCCGAGATGAAGGAGAGTAATAGGGAGAAGCCCAGAGAGGCCAGTCATCCACCAGAGAGCAAGAGCCCCGCTGTGGTTGAAGTTGTCGAGACGAAAGTGGAAGCCAAGAGCAATCAGGAATCAAACGTTGTAGTTCCTGCGACGACTACTTGCGCGATTACTAGCCAGCAGAGTAATACATCGATCGAAACTCTCGTTAATACTAGCAGTAGCAGTAATCAAGTGAGCAAACCGAAAATAAGGGATGAAAAGTACAATCCGCTCAGTATAACGAATCTCTTGAGAAAGGATCCACCGGTACCCAGAAGAGCACCGATACCAATTATCACCACGACGTACCAACATATCCCAGAGCCACTGACTACCACAACTACGGCAACCACGACCGCACCAACGAGTTGTCTTTCTCTACCCACAATGGTCACAATGGGTCACAATGGTTTGCCTAATAATGAAAGTATTAGTGGTAACAACAATCCCTCGAGTACGACAACAACGAGCGTCGCTATTCCCAAGAAGCATCGAATCCTACCGGAGGATCACGTTCGTCGATCGACACCATCACCAAGGGCAGCAGTGCGACCATGGAGTCCAAGCCCTACAGAAATCATAAAATGCGCACCCATCGACTACAGCCGACACATCGTCCCTTCGGCAAACTCGTACCTCAAACACCAACAGGCAGCCAGTGAGCTCGTCCAGAAGAACACAACGGAGAACTCCGAGGCAATGGTTAAGCCAACCGAGAATAATGCCGACACATCGCTCAAGAGAGAAACGATTAAAGCAAAAGCAGAAAGCGGTAGCGAGAGCGAAAGCGAGGCGTACGAGGACCGCGTCTTTTCCCCGGCGGCAGGTTTAATCGACACCAACCTCAACCTCCTGGCGACGATCCAACAACTACATTGCCAGGTGATGCTCGCTCTTACCGAACGACTACGGCCGCCTGTTGTCAGCAGTCCCTCTGCCACAAATGCTGCCGCTACCGGAAACAGTAACGAGACGGCCAGCCAGGATTCCTGAGAAATACCAGCGCCGCCGCCGTCGCAACCCCCGCCAGTCGCGAAACGATGCAGCTTCAGCATCGACGCTCTTGTAAATAATAAACTGTAAAATAGACGATGGACAATGTGGAATGGGGGATGGCGGCGAGTGAGCGCTCGATTCGTTTGTAATTATTAGAGAAAGAAGAGGAAACGAGAGGAAGACACGATAGAAAATGGTGATTTCATTCATTTGTTAGCTGACGTAGAGAGATTATGTCGTAACGTAAAAAATGTAAACATGTATGTATCTTGCGCACACACACATAAACACACAATTCACAAATCCACGTACACACATATACATGCTCACATGTACACTACCGGATCGATTTCAGTGATGTTCCATTGATTATGTATGACGCTATATTTAATTGCGCATGGGCCTCGAGAGGTGATATGAAAATATATGAAAGTAAAGACAAAAAATTCACTCGCGTGTTGTATGCATTAGATTTCATCCATTTCTCCTCATCCCCAGTATTCTCAATCCTTTTACTTTTACATAAGGCGAGGAGTGTTTTTTAATGCGGGTGCCAAATTACGGCAAATAATGAAGACATCTGTGCCACATTTCGTCTTATTCTCTCTCTTTTACTCAGCGAGTAGCGAATCAATTAAAGGGGACATCCTCGACTAAACCATACATACTATTTTCCTATGGTTCTATCCATGCTAGTCTACACATAATGACCATATTATAGACGTTAAACTGGCGTGACTCTATTGGACTCTATTCACTGTTTAGGCACTTAACCGTAGTAGTTTGCTTTGGCTTGCAACGAGCCTTTTGGAAAATAGAGAATCCGTATATGATAGGGGTTTTCGAGAAGCATATAGTAGAGCATTGCACGTTTCGCAATTCGTTGCCCGTCTCGTAGCGACGTTGGCTGCGCCTGGGAATCTCTTATTTTCTCGTTGTGTGCGAGAGAAGAGCGCGCACCGACCCCCAAGGATATAGCTGCTGCCACGCCACTAGAATGTAGGGGATCATTTCGGAGATAGCTTGGAGCTTCTCGCTCTCTCTCTCTCTCTCTCTCTCTCTCTCTCTCTCTCTTTCTCTCTTCCTCTTCTTCTTCTTCTCTGTGCTTCATCCCTCGGCCTGGCTTTCCGCGTAGAAGTTGTCGGATGCTGCTCGGATGAAGGGGAGAAGAGAAGAGCAAGGTTTTAGGTAAAGGCGGCTGAGGTACAGTAGTAGCGGCAGCAGTGTAGATAGCCAAGCAGGGTGGAATGGAGTGGGTGGCTCTGCGCGAAACGGGTTCTGGCACAGAAAGAGAGTAAGAGGGAGAGAGAGAGAGAGTAAGCGGCAAAGAGAGGGTGGAGGTGAGTCTGCAGAGTCTCTCTCTTAGGAGGGTGAGTTTGGCGCCGAGGTGTCGCGCTCCCGCCAGGCCCTCCCCCTCATCTCTCTCTTTCCCCCAGCGGCAACTCTCCTGTGCAGCACAGCCCTCAGCTTTCCTTCCTTTCCGTTGCGCTATAGCTCTCTCTCTCTCTCACTCTCGCCCACCCCCTCCCCCGACTCCCCGTCGCCCCGGTTCTCTATACTGCTGGCGTCTCTCGTTGATGCTGCTACTGCTGCTACTTCTCTCACCCCCTTTTCGGGTCCTCATCTGTTTTATCCCTTTCGGCCTGCTTCGTTCGCTCCACCGCGCATATACCTAGCTTCGCACACGCTTTATCTCCGTCTTCCTTTGCTACTGTAGAACTAGATGCGTATAAATAATTTCCTCCGAGAGAAAGGATTTTTTTTGTGTTTCTCCTGTTTGGCCAGCATTAATTTTCATTCTCCACGCTATGTGGAGATAATATAGGCCGACGATATGCAGTCGTAATCAGATATGGTGTACTTAGTCCAGCACAATTTTAACCGACCCTTCCTCCAACCTATATAATGTATCTACTATCGCGCCGAGTAAATTAGTACTGATTATATGCGCCGTGAGAGCTATTAACCATTAGCAGAATAATGAGCTGGTTGCTTGGTTAGGAAAATCAAAAGCAATATACTCGAGAAAGTCTCCTCGTCTCTTTTCTGATAACGACATGGTTTCTAAATACTTTACGCTCTCGTATCTTTTTTTCTGCCCTCCAGCTTGTTTGGCGTATAAACGCAGCACGCATTTTTCGAAGAATGAATAGGCCTCATTGTCGAAGGGACGATTAATTCCACTCCTCGCAAGGTGGATTCAGAAACTCGATGTAGACTTACATGTCCCTTTATAAGTTTTCCTATGGCTTCTGTATAACCCCGTGGGGTATTGTAAAGAAATAATGCACGAGTGCGTAAGGTGTGCATGTGATGGTAAAGCTCACACGCACGGAAGCAAGCACCGAATGGGGTTACTAATTCCAGCATAATAAAGGGATGCACGCGGTTCTAGTTTGTCGTCGAAGAGTCTCTTTCCTCCACCCCTTTTCTCTCTACACGTATGTTTAAATCGCTGTGTTTTTATTTTTGCTACCAACACGTGCGTGTGTTACCCTTACAACATGCATATGTACATATGTACACGCGTGCGTGATGCGATTGCAGTGGGATTACCCTTCGATGGTTACGTATAGTCTCACCCTTACGCCTAGATGCGGAAAAGAGCATTCCAACTGTTATATGTTTCAATTATGCTTTTCCTACGGTATTTGTAAAGCCGGTATTATTTAATGCCGATTAGCGCTGATTTTTCGGAAATAATAAATCGTAAGATTTGTTTTCTCTTCCTCTGAATCAGACGTAAGTATATGCTGTATTGGTGACTCTCCACCGAGTGCGCGTATAGTCTTTATACATTTCACTTTTACTAATTTCCAACCCGAGAGTGTCCCAAGCGCTTCTTTGATGAATAGTCTCGGCACCTTCATCTTTCCCATCGTCCGACTTAAAAAACTTTCTTCCGCAGACAAGTACCTGCGTTTAAATGAGCATTGCGTGGAGAGATGTTCCCTCAGCCGTTGTCTACTTCTCTCTCTCTCTCTCTCTCTCTCTCTCTGTCTTTCTCTTTTGCCGGGAGCGACCGGATAGACCTCGTTTGTATGTATGAAAATGGGGTGGGATGATTTTAGGGGAGTATAACCATTCACAGATTCTTTTTCGACATTCGATGACGAGGAGATTATTGATCATGCGTTTTAAAAATAAAAAAATACTTCGAAAGGAGAATGACTGCTCGAACCATTTGTCGGCGTCTTAAAATAAGCAAACCGAACTCCAAAAATTCACACATCCGACAAAAGAATCCTCTATCGCTTTGTCTTCGCTTTTACCTATGACTCTCTTTCCGTCTGTGGAAATACCTCACATTTATTTTGTTAAACTGGCTTGAGCGCGTAGAGTGCTGACTGTAGAAAAAGAGCAATGTGTCACTGCTCTCCGGAAGGAAACCATATTTATTAAGAACTGAAGCCCTACTACTATTGCACCCTCGAGCGTCACAGCCCTTGTTGCGATGTCGTAGAGGAGAAGGAGGAGCTTAACTTCATTTTCGAAATCAATCTTGAACAGGAAACGTTTTGCCCAGTGACTATGTTATTATCACGCGTCTGCCAATTTGTCAAATTTATCAACATAAATTTATATATTATAAAGTTGAGAGAACGGAAATATATCAGTGATTCGGTTACCGAATATTTTACAGCTATATATATATAAAGTGAAAATGCAATAAAAATCTCTTTCAATCGACAAAATTCTCAGGTTTGAATTTTCCTAAAAGAGGTTGAATCTTTTACAGGACGGCAGTGCAAAGAAAAAAGGGGAGACGTTAAGGGAGAAACGAGGGAAAAGAAAATTATTAAAGAATCTCTTTTCTCTTCTCTCTCACTTTTTCTCTCTCTCTCTCTCTCTCTCTCTCTCTCTCGAAGTACGTATACACGTCCTCCCGAAACTCTGTTGGCGAACATCACCTGTACAAAGTGCAGTTGCTCGTGTGTGCTATCTCTCTCATTCGTGTTCTTTGAAGTTGGAAAAGCAGCAGCAGCAGCAGTGGCAGCTCCTTCGAAGAAAAGGGAGAGAGCAGAAGCTCTCTCTATCTCTCTCTCTCTCTCTCTCTCTCCTTCTGTATGTTTGCGAGGAAGAGCAGAAAAGGGAAAGGATGTGTATAGCAGCGTAGAGAGATAGAAGTGGCCAACACTTTTCCTCGTATTACTTAGAGGGAGAAAGAGAGAGAGACAGAGGATACACACAGCTTGCACACGGCTTCGGGGCTATATCTCAGGGTAGAAAGCACCCTCGGTGCGAGAGCGTATTATCCCCCTTTCCGCTGCGCGTTTGCTCTAGTCCCTTTCTCTCCTCTCTCTCTCTCTCACTCGCTCGCTCTCTAGTATTCCCTTTCCAGCACTGTGTGTCTACGTCTATGTGCATGTGTCGGTGGCGGCAGTGGCGTCGGCCCTCTCTTCCACCCCCGCAGCAGCAACCCCGACACACTCTGTTTCCCCCAATTCCACCCGACCACCCCTCAGAGGGGGGTACTCTCTCTCTCGTCTCTCTCTCTGGAAGGTGGGTGCGCCCTACTGGCGCCTGAATCATCCCGCCCGAGGCCGTTGGGCGGGGGCGGACACGACTAGCTTTCTCTCTCCCTCTCTCTTTACGCGAGGCTTTCGGCTTTGGCATATTCGCCCTCTCCGTCTGGCGCCCAGCCGAGCTTTCTATCTCTCACTCTCTACTACTACTGTAGGAAGGTCGCTCTGCTGTGGTGGTTGGCCGGGAAACGCGGCTATAGGGGTACCGTTACTCTCTCGCTCTCTCTCTCTCTCTCTTTCCCTCGATATATATATATACACGTTCACACATATATAGAACTCTACAATGTCGAGAGCTAGAGAGAGAATTCAGAGCTCAAGGTATACCGCTGCGTACACGTGAGCTTGAAAGCTGCCGCTACTGCTGCACAGAGGGGTGCGCCGCAGAAAGAGAGCTGCCAAGGGAGTACAGAGAACAACCTGTACGTGTATATGCCTGCGTGGGGGTGTATGCGTGTGCCTTGAAATCTAGTTGGAACACACGAGGGGGATGGGGGTTGTGGGTGGGAAGAAGGTGCAGGCTACCGCACCGCAACGTAAGGCTTCTCTAATTATTTTTTGTCCGCGCTTCCAGAGCACGATAGGGGTGCGTCGACAACGACTCAAATTAAATGAATGGCCGAGAGCGCTACATAGCAGCTGGATATGCTGCGCGCTCGTCATTTCAAAACTGGAGTAAAACTTTTCGCGCACTCACTCGCGGGCGAGAGAAAGCGCCGTTTCTCCCTTCATTCCTATTATGCTTCTTTTTTTCTCTCTCTCATTTTCAGTCGAAGCTCTCTTTCTCTCACCCACTCTTTGTACTTTCATTCTATTCCGATCGTGTAAATTCTTATATAATCCGAAGCGTTTCGGAAGTTTTATGAGCTTGGAGCGCATTTCGCTCATCGTATCGTTCGGTGATTTTTCTGGATAGAGTATCACGTGACTACGATATTTTGTTTTGATTGGTACCCGCACGCGCTCTAGGCGAGAAAAAAATTTGCATCCACATAATTGATTCTTGCGACATACGTTCGAATGTTTGTTGAGCATTTAAGTGTACGAAAACAAATCGAGTAATTAGATACTGCATAATAATGGCAAACCAAGCTGAAGCAACTAGTTGTATTCAACAATGATGCTCGACGTTCGGTCAAGCTTGTATCTGTGCTCAGGACGATGAAGCTTGCAACGCAAGCACAGATCGCGACGTTCCAACTTCAATAACACGATACTGAAAGCAACTGATATGCTAGTATAAGAATGGAATAAAGGATATATATTTTATTTACTTTTTATCATGGCAATTCACGAATATACTCTGCTAAGTAGATAAATACGAAGTGATCAGACTTCGTTTTCGAAAAAATGAAATCCCGATCTCTAGATTTTTTTCTCAATAATAATTTAATGATCTGAATTTGAACGTACACTGATCATTCTAATGTGAGCATAGTCGTTCATCAGATTATAAAAAGTAATACTTTCTCGCTCTTCAGGCAGCGTTGTAGACTTGGCTGGTAAACCTCACTACAGAATTCGGAACGTAAAGTCCAGGATAACTATGTGCCTCTCTGCTCCCTAGGATTTTTCGCTCTCAGATATCCTGCTATATACATATAGCCAAGCGAACGAAAGAAAGAGAGAAAGAGAGAGAGAGAGAGAGAGAGAGAGAGAGCAAGAGAGTGAAGTAAGGGTTCGAAACGACGAGTTGTGAAGGTAGGATGCTCTAGGGTTAAGGGGGGTTGGTTGGCAAAGTATATAGGCGCCACAGGGGGGAGAGAGAGCAAGAGGGTGCGCAAACGAGCGAGAAAGCCCAGAGAGAGAGAGAGAGAGAGAAAGAGGATGAAGCGGCAGCTGAGGAGGGTCGGGTATAACGCTGGAGGGTGAGAGAAAGGGTGTTTGTTCGAGAGAATAGTGTAAGACGTTGACGTGAACCCTCCTCCACCCGTCCTCCACCTCCTCCTCCACCTCCTACTGGCAGGTCGGCGCCGCCGTTGCTGCTATTGGAACTATAACGGAGAGCTTGGCTGTGGTAGTCGAAGCTCGGAAGAGAATAGATGTTACGAAGGCCAGGGAGAAAAGAAAGGAGGAAGAGACCAGTAGAACTCTGGACGGACATGCGTTACCACCTCTTTTCCGATTATTATCCTTTTTATACGATTTCTCTCTTTTCCAGAAACTCTCTCTTTCTGTCTTATTTCGATATATAACTATAGATTTATATGATGAAAATGTGTATACGTCACATGGAAAGCGTGAGGATAACGAAGAACATTTGAAAAGAAACGTTATTACATAGACCGGTATATATACAGTACAGGGTCGTGTGAGAGAAATGAAAGGAAAGTACGGGGAAAAAGATCGGATGGTCGGAGAGGCGAGGAAAAGAGAGGTACTGGCAGGGGTGTAAGGGAAAAAGGAAAGGCAGCTGGAGAGAAGATAAAGCCGTCTCTCGCTGGTAGTGGTGCCGCTGCTGTGTAGCTCGCGCGCGCGTTCATTTTCGTAGGCGAGAGAGGCGCAGAGCTCCTCTGGAGTCCCGAGCGAATTTCTGAATTTCTCGTTGACGAGTTCTGCGAGCCTGCAGGGAGAGAGAGAGAGAGAGAGAGAGAGAGAGAGAGAGAGAGTATAAGAGGGAGAGAGAGAAAGAGAAGCGGCGGCAGCGCAGGAAGGTACGATGTCAGATGCGGGTGTAGTCGGAGACACGTGAGGGGGTTGGCAGGCGGGTGGCTTGGCACTATGGGCTAGAAGCGACGTCGGAAGGAGCGCGCAGGGGGCTGAGAGAGAGTGTGAGAGAGATAGCGGAAAGCGTAGCGCAGCGCGAGGGTGAAAGGAGGATGAGGGGGTGGTAGTAGAAGCAGAAGCAGCAGCAGCAGCAGCAACTACGCGGGCTGAGTTACCGAGGACTCGGGATACAGTCCCCTTTTCTGGACTCACACCCCTGTTTCTCGACCCCATCCTTTCCAGTTCCGTTATCCGAGCGCCTGCCTGCCTGACTCGCTCTCGCCTTTCTAACCACCCCCCGACGACCCTCGTCCGCTGCCTCTGCCTCTCTGCCACCCCCGCGTTTCCTCCTTCCTTCCAACCACCCACCTCCTCTTACTGGCAGCAGCTACGTTCCAACCTTCTAACTCCTATCACTGTATATATGCCACCGAGGCATATTCTACTATGCGCGCGTTCAGCCTTCCTAACGTAACGTCTCTCTATACCCTTCGCACTGCTGCTCTTCTCTTACTACTGCTCTTCCTTTCCTCGGATATATTCACGAGTAGAATGTCTATGTGTATATATATTAGTGCATACGAGGTAGAAGCTAGCAGCGCGAAGCTTTCTCTACTACTCCGTTCTATAAACCGTATCGCGACAGCTCTAGCTACTATTGTTGCTTTGACTTTAAAAGTGTGCTTTTGATGGACCGTCAGCACCGCTCTTCTCTTCATAATTACACAGCGCAGACTTGCATTTTAAAATTGATCACTTCGAGAATCCGCTAATCTCAATCGGATAAAGTCACGATCGAATTTCCACAATTCTAATGCAGCGCTATAGTTTGGAGTTTCCAAATGGTTAATCATCTAGAGAATGAGAGAGATCTCGTACGGGCTAAAATTATCTCTCGAGATCGATTGAAAATTTATCCTCGAGTCTCGGCAAACTAACGAAAGAAAGTACTTCACTCGCTCTCACTCTTTCCCTCTGCGAGAGTATATTCTAGAGCTATAGCACAACTGACATCGTGAAACATTCAGAGAGGAATAAAGAGAGCGCGAGCGGCGCATAGGTCGTCGGCGCTAATCCGGAGTAGCGCGTCGCGGCAGGCCGAGCTTCATTTCCCCTAGAAAAGTCAATGTAAACGCACCCGCGGTGTGCTGATGCAGCCGGTCGTGTCGCTCGATCTGCTACCTATATAAAGAGCGACAGACGGACAGAGAGAAAGAGCCTTTCTCTCTCTCACTCTCTCTCTCTCTCTCTCTCTCTCTCTCTCCTCTGACAGTAAATCGATCGAACGGTATAATTTATACCACCCCCCGTGCCGCCTCTCTCTCGCACTCACTGCGCACTAGACACCTCGGTTCTGTCCCTTCCCGACTTCTCTTCATGTGTACGAGGCAGTATATAGGCGCCGGGCGGACGCCGCTCCAAATAGTCATTGCCGACTTGTGTCGCGCATTGATTCCCCGCTCTCCCACTTCGGTACTGACTGTGCTACTGCAAGTGCATCGCAGCGCTACCGTCACTGAATAATGGCCCGCGTATAGGTGAGAACACCGACTGGCGATGCTTTTACGGTATGTGCACACATCGAGCTTGGATAAAGAGCCGGACTCTCTTTCTCTATATACCTCGCTCAATGTACACGTACGTGCGTGCACGTATCATAATAAATGCACACACCGTTGCATTATCCCCTTCTCTCTTTTTGATGTGCAGTATCCACCCCCTTCTTTTGAATGTACCTATACATAGGGACCTTTATGTACCCACGCGCCAATTCCTTTTTCGCGCGATTACAGCCTTTGCGTTCTGTCGTTCTCATCCCTCGTTGTTGTCATCCCCATTTTTTCTCCGGTGCCACGTGCACGACCCTCTTTTTACTCAACGGGGAAGAAAACGCTTCTACTTCTTCGTCTTCATCTCCTTTTTCTTCTTCTTTTTTCGCTAGTCTCCTTTGATACAATATACCTAGGATGCGTGAACTTTGCGAGCAATCGATCCAGTTTATTGTATCAGTGAGACGGCTTGTCGCGATTCTCACTATCACGTATGAAGGAAATCGCAATTTGAAAAGAGGAAGCACATCTTCGTAATCTGATTTATATCAATAGATATCACGAGTAAAGTACCGTATAATATAACTACGGGAATTCAATGTGCGGAGGATGCGAGCAGAATACGTTTATTCTTCGAGTTTTGGTTTAAATAAACAAAACTTTAAAAATTCGACGAATAGCTATTAGTTTTTTTCTATTGCTTTCCTTTCAGTAAACAACATTTAAATATATCTCGTTATACCGATACAAGCAATAAATTAAATAATCGATATCATTAAGCACTTTGAAATAGCTATAAACTGTACCGAAAATATCATCAATATGAGTTGTTACTCACATTGAACATACATAATCGCTTAAAAGCTTTTACAAACATAACACAACGAGAAAGCGTTAGAAAAATTCTTGAATATTAATCAAAAGTGAGCGTTCATCGAAAGTGATTATTGCAATCATACGTGAACCCTACTCAAAATCTAATTTGCAAAATTAATTACATATTCATATACAACAAACGGGAAGTACAAAATTAAACCATCATCTCTTTTCCTCCCGATAGAAAAGCGTCGAGCGACTAACTAACATATATATAAATTTGTAAGTTGAAAGCTCAGCAGTTACGTTATAAAAAGTTACTAGATACAAAGTTTCGAAAAACCGAAAAAGAGTGTGACGCTTCAGCACGTAATTATGAATAGCAATCGATGAAACGGAGTTTGGGTCGAGGCGAAAAGTCGGAGAGGAAAAAGAAAGAAACTGGGGATGAGAGGTTGCGTCTTTTAATTTAAATTAAACTTTGCTCGCAATTCCTTCTCGTGCACCAGAGCGAATGTAAGAGAAAATAATGAAGAAGTAAAATCGTTAAGTTTGAAACTAGGCGATGACAGCTGATGTTGCCGCACAGTAAATCTATGAATTAATACGATTGATCCGAGTTTTGTTTCGACTCAGGAATTTCTCGTGTACTTTTTAATACTAAATGACGAATACATGGAAAGTGTTTTTACTAAAAATCCTTCGAGTTGATAACGAAGATGCTTACTGCTTTAGCGAGGGACAATTACATAGACGAAAGTTAATCGCAAGAAGCAAGTATGGCAGCGCCTCATAAGTTTCCTCTATACCACATTACAACTATATTCTACTATATATATATAGTAAAGTCTACTATTGCAGCCGCACTTTGAACTTTCCATAACGTTCCATTAACAATAAGAGTAAACGCTTTATTCCCGAACACGCGGCTTGAGTCATAGTTCCTCGCTAATTTCCTCGAAAACTTTTTCTCCCTATCTCACTTGTCCCTGCACGTTACTCCCGGAGGGTGCTGTTGTCCCAACACTCCCCACTTCTTCCCCTTTCTATGTGAGAAAAATGAGAAAGATGAAAAGCATTTTCTTTCTCTCTCTCTCTCTCTCTCTCTCACTTAGTCCCCCCTCATGCATTTACGTGTATATCCTTCATGACAATACAGCGGCGAGCAAAGCGTACAAATTACTGATATTGGACACAGCAACATAACGTCAATATTGGAAGCTGCTTTCGGGCTGCAATGGACCGCTGCGCGATCGCGCATTTTGCCAATTGCGGAGACACAGTGAACGGTTTTTTTCCGCTAGTTCCCGCAGAATCAGAAGCGTAAAAATGAACGTCATACCGCGAGCTTCGTTTTCACTGTATATTCACTCTTTTATCTCGCTTTTCACCCATGTTTAAGAGTTAAAGAGATTTTTACGTCGCGAGCTTTTTACGACAGTTGATTCGGATATGTATCTATCGACAATACTGAATTGTGAAGTGCAGTCTGCATACGTCCTAATCGTTCTTTTCGTGAATGAAGAGATAAGATCTACCGATTTTCTAGACTAGACTTTCAAAAAATTCTCTCCTACAGGAGAGCTGAGAAGCATCAACGACTGTATAGGGTCTGCTCCGAATAAATTGGGGTGACTCTCTCTGTGTTATCCTCCCGCCCCCTCTTTGCGATTATAGGAAAAGAGAGAAAGAGCCGTATGAAGAAAGCAAGGAAGTAACCCTCGAGTTCGGTATGAACCGTATATAGGGGTGGCCAGCAATATTGTGGGGGGAGAGTTCGGCGCCGAGATATCCAAGCCACTGGCGACAACATCGTCGATACCGCATGCAAGAGAGTGGGGGTGAAAGCTCGGCTCGTTCGTTCCGAATTACATTCGGCAAACTGCAATTATTAGGCTTTGCGGAATACGGTACTCCCGGGAGCATCGACATAATGTAACTGCATATATATGCACGAATTGATTCCGCGACGTCTGGGCAATTCCAACCATAATCACTTAACATTTAGTTTGGCATTTTTTCGAAAAATAACCGACAGGCCGAAAAATAACCACCTCTACGTCTATCCATGCGACGCCCACGTATCTTTGTATATGTGCTCTCTCTTTCTCGCACACACGTGAGCGCGCGTCTTCGTCTGTCGAGGCGCAGCAGAGGCACGGATATAGAGCGCGAAGAGAAAGAGCAAAGCGACATAAGGCCAACGGGGGAATGGGCTTTTCAACCCGTTGCAGTTCATCAGGGAATGCCAACGAAAATAGATTTTCCTTTGCCGACGAGTTTCTCTCCTGACTCCCCCCTGCTCCCCGCTCACTCCTTTTCTCTTTTTCCGATCAAAGAAACACGCTATTCCATAAATACGTAGTATACTACATTCCTATGTAGTATACACGGACAAGTCATTGCTGGTTCTTCCGATCAAATGAGAATTATGCGCATTGATGCAGATGCATTGTCGGCATGCATCTGCTCTTGAACCCGCAATGCTTCGAAGAGTTCAAACAAAGAGGAAAAGAGCAAAACTTCGATGAATAACTTATTTTACAGCAAAAGCACAGATATCCTAATACTATCGAATATTCTTATGTAACTCGCTTCGCTTTCTATGGGTAAATCTCTGCGGCGTTATATTGCTTAGCCGTTCTCTCTGACTGTCTCTCGCTTCAGTGGGAGGAAACGGCAACCCTCTGGGTTGAACCTTCATCAGGCGGTTCGCCCAGCAACCCCAGGCGAGCTGAAGCGAAAGCTCACCTTTATCAAGAGCGCCCAGGCAGCAGCTACTCTCTCTCTCTCCCTCTCCCTCTCTCTCTCTCTCTCTCTCTCTCTCTCTCTCTTTCTCTTTTGGCTTCACCTGTATCTCTCCCCTCGCCCCTTACTCCCTCTGCCTATTTCGACTCTAGCGCCTTCTCTCGCTCGAGGGAGTCGACCGCCTCGGCCTCGGTCTTTATTCTTCTTTCTCTTGTTTCGTCGTCCCTCGGAGGCCAGATTAACAGATCCTTCCTGACGCCGAGGAAAAGAGAGTCTGCATCCTGCCGCCCTTTCCGACCCTTCTGTGTACCCTCTGTATAACCTCTGCACTCCGCCTACGCTTCTGTACATCTAACTTGGATGACTTGGTTTTCTCTCTTTTGCTCTTGCTACATCGCTGATGCTCTATTTTTAATCATCGTGTCTTGCGATTCGTTCTTCTCTGCTGCCTGTTGTGGTTAGATGCAAGGGGTGAGCGAGATTGTATCCGCGCAAACGGCGCTGAAAGAGAATTAATAATTAATACTCTGGTCTATTAGAGTGTACGTATATATCGTATATATTGTAAGTATCTGACTTTATTTAGCGTACGTGTATTAAGAATTGTAGCTATTTTCAAACATAGATAAACTAATTCCAAACGACTATTTTTCAATTATAGTACTATGATGCATTTACCTACGTTGGAATACCTATATCAAATAAATTTCAATAGTCAACACGTTCGAATATTGTATTGATAATTTTACCATTTTCTAATTTCTAAAAGTTAGTAATAAAAATAGATTTCGTCAAATAAATTTATATGAATAAAGTACAACTTCAGAACAACGTTATTTCAATACGATCTCACATACCATATAATCCAGAGTTTAAAAATCTCGCGATACGTAAGGCTAGAAAAAAGCCATTGTCGGTTCGGAGAGACGGAGAGAAAAAAAAACTTTCATTGAAAAAGCGAATCTCTCATCGTACGGTTTTCACAATCGAAATAACATAATACCGAGCGTCGATTAACGTATAAATATAACATTTCAATGTTGGCTGGACATTCAAATGGATTGAAATGAAATTGCTCGGAACATATGCACTCGGTGGTTGCGTTTATGTTTTTTCGATTTTCCAGTCGAACAAAGAAAAGCTGTTGTAATTCATTGACACGCGAGGCATGTTCACCAGTCCGAACAGCTGAGAGAGAAAGATATATTGTCTCCGAAGAGATTCACCAATAATTTACGTGATCTAATCGAGTTTCTGCAAATAAGCCAATCTTATTTACTTGTATGCGCTGTAGTGTGTATCATTATCTCGGATTATTCAAGTAATATGGTTTAATTGGGTAAAAAATTGAACGATAAAATTAACAGCGCATCGTATATACCACCTATTCTCTCAGAAAGAATTAAAAGAGCGTGACCGAGTTTTTAACTCTCCTTACCCTATACTCGCGCGCGTTCGACCGACGAAGGGAAGGGGGCGAAAAGGGCTGATTGAAATGAAGATAATGGCTCGCGAGAGCGATGAGTATCGGTTGGAAAGTGAAAGCGAGTTATCGACTGCATTAAGAACTTGGTGTCATCACTTGCATAAGCTATCCGAATTAATTCAATGAAATTGAATCTTCTATATAAATATAAATAAAAGTATTTATCTATGCTTAAGAAAATTCATAGAAAGAAAAATTCTCGCAAGCAGCATTAGTCCATATATCCCCTCGTAATACACAAATTCATAGAAAACGAGTATAGCGAAGGGTATAAAAGGAAATAGTGTGGGTGCGGTGTCGAGTATGCGCGCGCGAAGCCGAGAAAGCCGCAGCAATCGTATCACGGAATTATTTAGAACAGTGGATGGTAGTCGACGGTGTAGTTAGGTGAACTGCGGTGTCCAGCAGCAGCAGCAGTAGCAGCAGTAGCAGCAAGGCAAGGTTTCTCTCTCTCTCTCTCTCTCTCTCTCTCTCTCTCTCTCACTCACTCTCTCGACGGAATTACCCCCAGTTCGTCTCAGTCCGTCTCTCCCAGTTTCGCTTTGCCCTTCGCCTCCTCGTCATTCCCTCCCTGGCTTAGCTCAAAGCAGCAGTAACAGAGGCAGCAGTAGTAGCCCCTCGCGTGCTCGCCGCCTGCCAGCCATCCAACTAACCCAACGCTGCGCTCTGCACCCTCCCGCCCCCGCCGACCCCAAGCCACCCCCCCAACGGAGCGACTCCGCAACTTCCAGTGAGTGAACGGCGGCCAGCCACCCCCTCGTCCCACAATCTACGACTACTCGGCCACCCAACCACCCACTTCCTCCCTCGCTCTCTCTCTCTCTCTCTCTCTCTCTCTCTCTCTCTCTCACTCCACGCCGCAAACCCCTATACATCCTACGCCGTTACTGCTGCTGCGCCGGAAAACACAGCTGAGCCAACGTCGAGCTCTCTGTGCCCTCTTTCTTCTCTTCAGTTTCGCAGCACTTTTTATCATCCCTGGCTCCCGTTGCAGCTTCTCTCGTATGGAGCCCGAGTAGAGTCAGGAGGTTCTTCGTCTTTTTTACCACTCTTTGGCCGGGACTATATGGCTTCAGTATATGCCGCACAGTCCTAAAAACACCTGGCGCTGTTCTCGAGTCTTTTTGATTTCTATATATGTATATTCCCTACGTAAACCAGTGAGCTTTACAATAATTCATGCGTACGAAGCTTCGCTCTTTTGTTTATATGCGCTACGATATAAATAAGATGTTACCTATATAATATATATATATATATATATATATATAAATGATGCGCTATATAATATGCCACGGTCATTGGACAGGATCATTACCATAGGCCGTTCGACAAGTATAGTCAAAGCCGATTGGTCATGCACGCGTTTACGTGCCTATAATTCAAACGCACACGCATAGGTACGCTACAAACACTACTATGACACCCTCCCCTTTGTACTCATATATGGCTTTCACATGACGAGGAGATATCACTGCCCAGGTAGACACGCTTCCGTTGTATTCGACGAAGGTGCAACTCTCACACAACGAGGGACAGAGCGAGAGAGAGAATCGTACCGAGTGTCCCTATGCGTCTGACACACAAACAAACCCCCTGCACTCGCTCTATAAGCAAGCCCCCACGAGAGTACCGGAATCTAGTATTTCTGCTGCAATATATATTAGGGTATTTGTACAAAGACAGAAATGCTATACATACATACATATATATATATATATATATATATATGTATATATATACCATGGGCGAAAAATGTGTCTAAAGCTTTTTTCGGCAATGTATTACTGCTCTGTAGCGCTGGACTGCGATGGACGGATTGATAAAGCCTCTTACGGCCGACGCTTTGTTTTCCACGTGGAGGATTTTTTAACTCGGGTGGTTTTTTTCAGAGCTTTTTTTTATTGGAAACTCGACCCAATGTGCTATTCCCTGAATGGATCTCGTTTTACACATTTGAACACGAATCTATAGACAGGAGTTTTCGGAAATTTTCACAATGCCATTCATTATCCGAAGTGAGAGAGAGATAGATGAAGAGAGCAAATCCTCGCGAAAACGCGACCGCTCGTTGAAACAATATTGCCGAGCGGCTCTCTCGCGCATAACAATAAGTGAAAAAAGGCATTATCGCGCATACGGCAGCGGTGCAGTCCGCTCGATACCCCCTTCCTCCCCCCACAGCCAGTGCATATAAACTCTGCGCATGTACTTAGCATGCATATATATTGGCCGGTTTCAATGGCTTTCCAGGGTTGACCGAGTACATATAGAAGGGGGTGGTTGGGCCGGGGGGAAGTGGGGCTGAACAGGGCACACGCGCCGCGGCTGGATGTGTCAAGCAACTTAGTGTACCTACCTGCCTAGCGCTTTGCGCGCGGAGTTCAACGCACCGTTAAAGCGACCACACCTCTGCACCGCCCTGTGTGCAGTATCTCTCTCTCTCTCTCTCTCTCTCTCTCTGACTCTCTCTCTCTACCCCTCGTGCAAACGTTCTGTGCTTTTGCACTGAAATGTATGCCAGACACCAGTACAGTGGACCTCTCTGTGTATATATTATATATACACGAATGCCTAAACAGATATGTTCACAATATACATGGCTGTAATAAGTAGTAGCAATAGTCTGACAGCTAGGCCAGGAGCTAATGGGTCACTTACTTTTGCATGGGCTGTTGGTATCTCTTTCGATAGCTATATAAGCATCATAACAGCGAGGATTCGCGAGCGAATCTCATAATTATTAGCGGGAAAGATTCTAAAATAGAAACTATATAATAATCTCTTACCTTTTGCTTATGCATCATTAGAGACAGAGAGCGGATAAGACCGTGCTCAGGATTCGATGTAGGTATATATATGTCTGTGTGTGTGTAAGGAGTGTAGAAGGGCTTTGCAGCTATATATAGCGCGACCCTTTCTACTATATAGAACATATAACTAGGATCCCTCGACTGTAGAGAGTGAGAGAGAGAGAGAGGGTCGGTGCCGCTGTAGCCGACGACAAAAGCCTCCTTCGCCTCCTTTCACAGAGCTTCCTCCGTCGTTTCTATCTTCCGATGTGGCTGTACCAATATATGTATACGTACAGAGCTGTAGAGTAGAGCGGATCCACAAGCCCTGTGTAGCAGGAGAGAACGATTTCTGCTTTTCTCGTTTTCCCGATAGCTCGCACCGGAAACGAGCTACACGAATATCTATATGCACTGCAACATCGTCTCTCCCTCTAACGGAGAGAAAGACCGAGAGACAGAGAGACAGAGAGACAGAGAGACAGAGAGACAGAGAGACTGAGAGACAGAGAGAGAATCTGATCAGCGTAAGGGGATTCCAATGAGTTGTATAAGCTGTCCTGGGCTTTTTGGCTTGCGAGATCTTTCTCTCTTGCTTTCTCTCTCTCCGTCTCTTATTCGCGTTATCAAAAGTTCCAAGTCGATTAGTACGCGGTGAAATGTCGAGATTTCATTTTTGGAGACAAAAGCTGCTGACGACACGTGTACCTACGAAACTACTAGAGCAATTAGCCACACAGAACGTTATATGTGCATCCGTGCTCTTTGTGAATGTTCAACTGTCGGTCTAATGCAAGAGAAAATAAGTATTGGATTAGGTCCCGTTGGGAATGTTCTGGTCTGAAAATCACGGTACCTTTTCGCGTAAACAATTTCGCATCGATGCAACCGGTGAGCTTATATTTTGAATAAAATAATTGAAGGAAAGGCAAGAGTTGCAAGGGCAAGAGTATTTGGTTTTTTTACTTTAATCAGCTTATTAGTTTTTCGTAGTTTTTTATACCGATGCTATTATACGTTACCAGAGCTATTAAAAGATATAATTACTCTTGTCACGTGTTACTCCATTTCAGAATATTAAAATACAAATGAGAAATAAATAACATTAATTTTTCACTTTCTCTTTCATTGCATCGGTCACTCTACTTGACATTTACTTGACACCTGATATGAAAAGTATCACCAGATTATTATAAATGATGAACTTGAATATATACAAAGTGAACGAATTTCTTTTTGCGCAATTTGAGATTGGTATTTTATTGGTAAATTGTATAGCATTTAAAACATCACTATACTAATAATTATGATAAATAAACTCGTATATACCTGCATTAGCAGTAGAAATAACACCGATCAAACGACATATCAAGTCTACTGTAAAATTTTCGTTTCATCCCGGCATTTTCGTTTAATTAATATAATTTACATTTTCGCACACACTGACATCCAAAAAAAAGTTCTTCTCTTTACACAACTCCTTCTACGCTCTGTAATAAAAAGCTCATCGAGTCTCTCCACTTTACCCCTCCCCCTTCTTATATTTTTCTTTCTGTCTTTCTGCATAAGTACCTTGGTTTCTTTCACTCAGGCGATCTCTTCTTTCTAGATACAGAACCGTACGCCAGAGATATAGCGTGCAATGCACCAGAGGTGGCATATCTCTCTCTCTCTCTCTCTCTCTCCCTTTTCTCACTTACCAAGAGTAGCGATATAACCGGTCCGCACCGCAGCTAACCGGAGAGTGCACTTTTAATACAACTTTTTTTTGGAAAAGGAAGAGAAAGATAGAGAGAAACCTTAGGAATTTGCCTAGATGCTCCTACACGCGCACACATGTACATGAACAAGCCTATACAGACTTACCATGTATATATATATATATATATATATAGTTCGATATAATTGATACTGGGGATTTTGAGGAAAATGAACTTAAATCGTATCTAAGGTTAATAAAAATAACCTCATTGCCAAGTCGGTTCGATAGCATCGTGTCCGAGCTCACTAATTTCTACAATGGTTTCTTCCTTATCCTTATTCTTCTTCTTTTTCTTCTTCTCCTATAGATAAACCGTAAGAGGGGTCGCATCTTGTCAGCTCCGAAACTTGAAGGGGAAGGCTTGGGGTAGAGTCAGCAGTGTGATAAGCCAGAGAAGTAAAACTCGGATTTATTGCAGCTGTAGACTTTTGTTCTTGTGGCCAAGAGCAAGTTAGATAAACAAGTGGTATAATCTCCTTTGTCCTGCAAATATACATGCTCATATATATATACACATTATATACATATACATGCATGCCAAAATCATGGAATTACTTTGGTCCGTTCTATCTTTAAAAAAGGGAAACTACTCCCTCATCAGACTGTTTTCGTTAAATAATTAACATCTACGCGAGCTTCTAAAGAATGTACAACCAACCCATGACCTCCTCCCACGCATAGTCTAGCTGTCGACGTTCCCTACACTTCGCACAGGCACGTATATTAAAGTTTTTCTCTATACTCGTCCGCTTGCGTCCACTAGTCGTCTGCGCGTGTGTATCTGGTATACATATATATGCTCAAACCCGACTCACTACGAAGAGCGCGGGGGAGGGGGGCGGGAGGGGCAACACACCTCATCCGCAACGCGGCGGCAGCCTCAAGCCCTTCGAAATCCAGCGCGCACATATTGCGCTTCGTACCGCAAATGCGAAGAGCTCCTATATATACCTGTATATATGCATGGTGTATACACATATAGATATAGATGTATGGAGAGACCTGCACGTGAGTTCGCGTATCCTCTACGAGCCCGCGGAGCTGAAATATGCAGAGAGCGGGAGATGTGACAGACACGGGTGACGTCGAGCTTTTCCTCTCCATCTCTCTCTCTCTCCCTTTTCCAGCAATATCTCTCATACATTCTCTGTCTCTCTCTCTACATGCCTACCGGATCCTCTAGCGATTCTCAGTTGCTGCTGCGAGAGACCGATGTACTGTCTGGATTCATCTGTCGCCGCATACTGGTGGATTGCAACTGTGGACACGTAAGTGCAAGCAAGAGAAAGAGAGAGAGAGAGAGAGAGAGAGACGATGCGCACCTCTGACCATCACCATTGCATTATCTGGTAACGTGCGCACACATATATATATATATATTCATCGGATGGACTTACAGGTGCCATCTCTCATCTGAATATATCGAAAATCTGACGCACGAGAAATAGACGGTACACCGGATTGTAGAAGGAGTAGGGAGGAGGTGAAGCATAAATATTCAAAAGACACTAGCTGCTTCCCTCCACTCCTCTCTCTCTCTCTCTCGTCGTGTAGCATAAAATGCAATTTGTTCGGGACGCCGAGCCAAGAATAAGAAGCGGCGTTGGTGGCTCTGCTTCGTCTGTCTATGTGTTTGTATAACTACGACAAGGAGAAAATTTTCCCTGTGCAACGCGCCGCGCAGTTCCGTGCTACGCTATCTATCTGTCTCTCCGGCAAATGTTCGGAGGCGGCGGTGTGGCACTTGGCAACCGCGACTCTCTCTCTCCCTCTCTCTTTCCCTTTCTGCTTCCTTCGTTCGCGTATATATACGCATATACACTCACACACGTGTATATACGTATAAATATATATATACATAAGAAACGATGCACAAAAGCAAGAAAGAAGTCGCCAGTGCGTCTGGACCCTAACAAGAAACTAACCCTCCCTTTTCGTGCCGGCGAGCGAGCACAACCCCTCTGGGCCTCGGTTACGCTCCTTCCTTCCCTAGTCCTTAACGTTATCTTTCTCTCCTTTCTTGGAGCAGCGGTAGCAGTAGTCGTAGTAAGTAGCAGTCTGCCCGTCGCTTTTCCCGCCCACTATCTCTCCGGTTTTCTAGAAATAGGGTGAGGCGCTCCTCACGAAAGAAGAGACAAGGGGCTACTCTCTCTCCCGCTTTCTTTGCGGGACTTGCGAGTTCGAAACGGAATTACAGCTCCGACGAAGAAAAGGGAGACGCCAAAGTTCGTCTCCGAGAGGTGTGTACGTATATCATATACTATTTGCTCTTGACTTATTTCGTGCAGTCATTATACGTTTCTACAGGTGTATATATATACATATAATACTTTCTAGATCCGTGACAAAATCGAATCTAACAATTTGACTGTAAATAATATATAGATGCGCCGAAAATTGATCGATGTACACGTACGTATGTGCATATATATGTATACACACGCGGCTGGAAATATTCGACCTCAATAATCCGTAGAAATATGACGAGGGTCGAGTTTTCTTTCCGCCGGTACACCATGAAAGAAACATCGCTGTATACGGATGTACATGTATATACGAGTTGTCTATACCTATATACCACATGCCCTAGGTTTTTCGAGACACTGGTCACTGTTGGGATGTTAGTATCTACCTACAGCCGCAGAATACGTGTACGATCCTTTTTTTCTCCAATGATGCTTATTCTCTTTTTTCGTATAAAAAATATATACCTATATATTTTTTATGCGAGGGTGTATGTTACAGACACGCGGAGTAGACAATACAACGATCGATTTCGATTCTGGTTCTGCGGCTTTCTTGGACAAGAGCTTATACGCTAGTCTCGACTTTTGTCAAAGCACTCCCTGTAACAAAGGGATATGAAAATCGATGCCACAGAGAAACGGAGAAATTAACAATCTTTTTCTGCTTTTCAAAAATTCTAATCTCACTATGGCTGCATATATATACCGTCACGTATCGGGCACTCGTGAGAAAAATAGACAACAGGGCAGGGACAGGAGACAGTGTGGCAAAAGAATAAAATGAACGATGACTAAAAGCTCTAGCGATGTGACTCGCACAAAAAAGTTACCGTACGAGAGAAAACCATCATGATAGATATGAATATATATATATACGTAGAGAGAGAGAGAGAGAGAGAGAGAGAGAGAGAGAGAGAGAGAGCGAAAGAAGAATACTACATAAAAAGCCTATTGTTTCAGCAACACGCCTAAGTAAACAAAAATATGTTTGGAGATACATCGGAAATTAATCTAAAAAATGATATAAGTTGAAGCAAAAAAAACAGGAGAATGAAAATGGAGAATGAATTACAGCAGCCGTTACTCGACAACGAACAGAATATATATAAGTAGAATATGAAAACAATAGGAAACGAAAGCAAAGACGATAGAGAAGTAGAGGCGGAGAATAAGATAAAGATCAGTCGTTTAAAGTTTGCGAAATTCCGAAATGAAAAGTCAGTAAAGTTTGCCGACTGCGAAGTGAGAGACGCTTATGTATGACGTATATAAAGCGCAAGGCGCATGGCACATAGAAGAGTCGCGCTAACGTTACTCAAGAGCCTAGAAGGGGGAAGATTAGGGTCAGAATCTGAGCGATCGAGCCGCGTCGCAAGGACATTGAATAACCGGCTCTCGACCGTTTCGTGCTTCGCCCCTTTCGCTTTCAACCCCTACTATGATAAAGAACTAAATATATAGAGATATAGATATACAAAATGCATAAGTAATTAGTTTTTGCGTCAAAAAGACTTACCAAATTAATGAGAAATCGAGTCTTCATTTTCCAGCTTCGAGTTAACAACTAATCTTGTGCAATAAAGAAACAAAAGCTCTTTTTAGCTATATATATATGTATTGTATAGTCACGCACCGATGATTCGTTACGCCCGATTTCTCTCTGAGCAATTAGTGCACCGTTCGGTTATAATAGCATCAAAGAACTGTGTCCCCGAGATCTTCTGCAGAACGTGCAGAAGTCAGAAAGCGAAGAAAGTCAGCTGAAAGATATAGAGTAAATTAAGGATACCGAATTACCAGTTCAACATTGAAATTTATTTAGTGCCAGTGGAAGGTACTATGATGAAATACTATTGTAATTCTGAATGCTTCGCGAGGTAGATGCGTGGAAAATAGGATACGTTCACTTTTTTAAAAAAAGCTACAACATTAATTTTGTACAAGGTCATGTATCAAATCTGTATATGTAATATACCTCAAGATCTCGAATAAGAGCTAACTAAAAAGAAGGACTGTATGTATATAATAAGAAGAGAAACAAAAGTCGATGTAACATACGCGTGTGCATATCGGCTTCTACTACAGAGGGAAAACTAGAGTGATAGAGAGTGTAGTGGAAATCAAGGGGTCGAGGGGGACCTAGGAGGGAACACACGCTAGAGCCTCGTGCAGAAATTAATATCGAGCTGCCGTTCTCTCTCCGCACGTGCACTTGGTTCGTCTCTCTTTCTCTCTCACTCTCGCAAAAACTAATAGGTCAGTAACTGTATGTGTGAGCGCATGGACATATATATATATATATATATATATATATATATATATATAGTGTCTCTCTGTATCTTTCTCCCTCGGACACGTTCCTCTTTCCCACGTCCTTCCGTGGCAGCAGCAGTAGCAGCAGCAGCAGCAGCAGTAGCAGCAGCAGCAGCAGCCCAAAGGACTACTCGCTCTCAGAGAGGAGAGTCACTGGGGCTATACGGGCTCTATCTCGCTCTGAAGTTTCTCTCTCTACCTAGCAGTATGACTGGCGCACAGGAGAGCGAGAGAGGGAAGCAGCAACGGCGCACAAGTTGGTTTCATCTCGAGGGCTCAGGTCGGCCTGAAAGGGAAGCTTTCAGCCAAGAGGCAAGTGGAGCGAGTCGAAACGAGCTCAGCGAGCTACCGCCTCTCCCTCTCGCTGCGTCTCTATATACTCATTCCTACTACTCCTACGTACTTATATATATACATATATATATACGAGAGAAAGAGAGAGAGAGAGAGGATGGCTACTGCTGAGAGAGAGAGAGAGAGGATAGAGACAGAGGAAGACCGGATGGTCGGCAGTACTGAAACTCGCCCGCGCGACTATGCTCGTCCTCACTCCTATATAGCGCAATGGCAGAAATGTGTGTACGTACTGAGACCGATATGTACACTATATATATGACTATAACTCGCTTGCTCGCGCGGGCTTTTACATGCGGCTCGCTTTGCTGTTTCCTAAAGTTTTCTTTTTTCCCCCTTTCCCTTTGCCGCATATATGCGTATATAACATAGCGCGTCCTTTTACACTATACGTACTTTTATCACTTTTGGCCTGCACGCGTACGCTTTGCAATCATATATATATATATATATATATATATATATATATGTATTACATATTATACATGTATCTGTTTGCAGAAAGAACAGGAACCGGCGTTTTTAAATGTATACATGCGGTAGTTCATTTGAAGGATTACCGCGTATCGACTTGTACATACAAAGACATAGAATTTCTTTGAAGAATTAAAAGCATTTGAAATATTCCCAAATCATGTATAAAAAACTTCGTGCAAGGAATATAATTTATTAACCTTTGCTGCTATAATCGTTCGGACGCATATATACGTCAGCTTATCTGTCCGATACGAAAATCGTTGGCGTAGCGCCTCTCATCCTTCTTCTTTTTCTTTCCCGCATCGCCGCTGCTGTACGCTTGTTTGCTAATAGTAGCGGCAAGAGTAGTAGCTACTTTATTCAAGTATTTTGCTTGATTTGCTCCTGCAAACATAGTCTCTCTCCGATACAACATTCCTCATGACGAACTTAACTTTTTTTCGACACTAACAAGCATATATAGGTATATATAGGTATAAATAGCTTTATATTTATGCAGGTCATCAGTCAGAAAAATATTATCAAGTCTTTAGAGAGATCAGATAGATAGCGAATTAACTCGTCGAATGCACGAGTGATGATGACAACCTTCAAGTATGTATTTCAACTGTATTTATATATATATATATATTGAATAATGTTTATAAGATCTTTTTAAAATAAAGTTGTAATAATATGATATATACGTAATTACAATAAGCAAAAGAGACAGAGAGAACTTGCATACGCCTGCATCTATAAACCAGGCATGAAAAGTGTCTTAAAATAGTCGGAACAATTTTTATACATCCGGTTCGGAAGACGGATGGTGGAGGTAGGGTTATATACGAACGTGTCCGTACTATACCTCTCCTTCTTGTGGGTACTTCCAACTCTTGTTGAAAGCTATAATCCGTAAACCTGCATATTTTCCGCCGAACATATTCCTAAAAACGTATAAACTCGATCTCTACCTTTTAACCAAACATATATACATCGACGAAAGTTCAAATAACATGGAATGACATTATCTGTATATACATACAACATATATTACATATACATTGATGTCTATATAATTTCAATGATTTTCCAAACCTGCACGGGATTTCCCTTGGAAAATACAAGCTACTCGAATTCTAACCAAGACCCATTGAACATCAGGTGAAGCCTGTATATGTGTATAAATATATAGTATACAAGGGGGGGGGGGGCGAGAAAACACGATCGTCCAGACCGCTGTTCTCTCGATCTCTTGCGCACACATATATATATGTATATATATATATATAAGTATGCATGCGGTAGAGATACACCCATATTCGAGAGAGGAGTGAGAGGACTGTAGGCGGAGGCCACGTGTCCGTGACGGGAAGCTGCGAGAGGTGGTCTGCGGTTATTTCGGTGATTGCTTTTATCGCGTTGGCAACAGTGTGTGACCTCTCTCTCTGTCTCTCATTTTCCCCCTCGGTGTTGCAGCTCGTCCTCCTTTTTCCTTCGTTTCCATCAGCTCGTCCCCCCTCCCACCCTCCAATTCCATACATGAGAGACGAAAATAAAAAGAAGAAATAAAGAAAAAAAAATCGAGGAGAGATATAATTCGCGTGTCACCTTTTTTGACGCACACCCGTAGCCGCAGTGTCCATGATTATTATTTGCGCGCTTTCGCTTGTCTCCCGTCGTTATCGTTAATTCGGCCGGGCTGATTTTGCGCGAATGGCCCGGAGGTGCGTCGCCGCTGCAATTTTACCCTCTGCTACCAAATTTCGTCAACATATATATGTATCTATTTATATATACGCGATGTGCTGCTACTGCTGTTGTATTGATTTACGAGCCTCCTGAATATAAAGGATATATCTGAAAATATAAACTATTACAATGTTATTGTTTTGTAGTGTAAGTGCAATATAGATCATTCAATTGTTTAATTATTATCATTTAATATTATTATTGTTGTTCTATGTTTCGATTACGGCGTATAGTCGGCTAGAAAAGGCTTAGAGAATTCATCGTTTAATCCGGTAAATTGTTTTTTAAGAGGGAATTTGGCGTTGATTTTGTAGCATCGCTACTATGATTCTGTTACAAGCTTCATCGATGAATCGACACGACTTCTCGAACCCGTCTTATACCTCTCGATGATTAATTTCAATAAACAGCTTAATTAAGAGATTTTAAGCGTCGTCTGACTGTATTTTCTCTACCCTGTCGCTGCCGGCAATCTCTTCTTCTGCGGTGAGTTCGCGTCTGAATTAGTATTCAAAAAAGGCAATTGGAAATATGAGTATTATTATTTTTATTATAATTATTAATACTGTGTGGTAGCTTCTCTTGCAGTAATCATTTGTATTAAATAAACACGTGCTTCGATAAATGTTCGAGTACCTTATAACACTATACTTATATGTATATGATTAGTAGTATCTCGTAGCTTCTCCATATCACTATAGTCGAACTATACAATATGTATTGGTATGTAAACACTAGTTTTAACTGGAAGGCTCTCTCTTGCTTTCGCAAAAAGCAACCTATCTTCCTTTATCGTTTAAAACGTCTCTTGTTTATTCCCGTGGCACAATCATTCGCACATGATTGCAACTCAAAAGAGAAAGAGAAAGAGAAAGAGAAAGAGAAAGAGAAAGAGACAGAGACAGAGAGATTGAGAAAAGAGCGGCAGTACGTATGCGTATATGTGTGTGTGTGTGTGTATGTAATATACGTATAGATGAATAAAGAGACACGGAGAGACAGTAGTTTTGGTGGCCTCTTTGGCCGCGCGTTTTTCCTTTGCTTGCACAGCGCACCGCTATCTCATTCATTCGATCGGCACTACTGCAGGGCCTATACGTGCTCTCGGCGGAGGCTTTCCCTCGCGCGCATCAGGGCTATCAACGCTGGGATTGCCGAGAATGCATTACAGAAGGTGGAGGAGGTACGTATACGTACATACACACACACATACACATATATGTTTTATATATACACGAGGAGGTGGCAACGTGGCTGTTCTCTCTCTTCCTCGCTCAGTGCGAAGAGTTGGAGGGAGAGTGAGAAGCTTCTTTTCCTGGGCTCGCCACAGCGGCGCATATCTGCAGCCTCGCCTCGTACGTTGCACTGTGCGACGACGACGACACTCGCCTACTCTCTCTCTCTCTCTCTCTCTCTCTCTCTCTCTCTCTCTCTCTCTCTCTCTCTCTCTTTCTACAGTAGAGTGAGAGAAGCTCTGTGCTCGGGGAAAATAACCCGTTTACGAGCGAACGCTCTGCTCTCCTGGAAATTGGATAGACAAGCGCGTTGCAGTTTTCCCTTCAGGGTTACACTTGACGTGAATGTATATATATACATAGATGGACATAGGAACTGTGAAAAGCAAAAATAAAAGGAAGCATTTGTAAGGTATAGGAATTAGTTTCTATGCAAGTGCATTTACAATAAATCGAGCAGCTTTATCACTGTGGAAAAGAGAGAAAACATCTTTGGAATCCATTAGACGATGCGCGTGTACGGCCTGTCAGAGTGCCGCGCGCAACGATGGCATTCGCATGAAGTACGAATTTGTCTATACCTTAGCTGCAAGGAAAGAGAAAGACAGAGAGAAAGACAGAGAGAAAGACAGAGAGAAAGAACTCTCGCAGCAAAAAGAACGACGAGGCCGCGCCGCGCGACTGTAGAAACGAGAGCGACAGCGGCGGCGACGGCAGCGGCTCTGCGAAAAGGGAGAGGAGAGAAAAACGAGGAGAAAAGAACATGAACGTCTTACTGCAAGCGAACCAGCGCGAGCGTCTACGATCATCAGAAAGCCCCCTCGAAAGGTCGAGCGCGGGAGAGAGACGGAGAGACAGAGAGAGAGAGAGAGAGAGAGAGGAATAAAGGCAAAAAAAGCAGGCGGTAGCAGAGCGACGCGGTGGCAGGAGCCGGAGAGGCGGAGGCGGAGGAGAGAGAGAGAGAGACTTTTTGCAGCATCACGAGTCCACGATGACGAGGACGATAAGGGGGACCGCTGCTACTTCTACTGCTGCCGCTGCAGTGGGCGGCTGGGCGGCGGACAACTAGCGAGCGAGAGAACGAACGAACGAAGAAGCAGCGCGCGGATTGTGGAGGAGTATAGGAAGGGGTATACCTATATACCGTCGCGGCAGCTCTCAGTAGTAGTAGAAGTTGGGAGAGAAAGAGAGTGAGAGAGACAGAGAGAGGATGGGTAAGGTACGCGCACACGTTCTCTCTACCAGCGCCAAAGTAGTAGTGGTACAAGTTGAGAGTCACTAGAGGAAGACCGAGCGAGAGGGGAACTCCAGGCTGTAAAGAGAGAAAGAGAGAGAAGCTAGGAAGGTGGAGGACGAGTAATGGTAGAAGAGGGTGAAAGGAGGCGAAGGGAGCGACGAGCAGAGCAACCTCCCATTGCGCCCATACTGGACTTGGCCGCTCGCGCTCGTTCGTTTCCTTTTTCTCGGCTTTTTTGTGCCCGCGCCTTTGCCCAGAGAGAACGAGCGAGCGAGAGAGAGAGAGAGAGAAAAAGAAAGACAGACAGACAGATAGAAAGAGAGAGAAAAATCCCGAGTATATAGCGCGCGCGAGAAAGAGAGAAAAAACGAGCAAGGGGCTGCCTCTCCTTTTTCTCGCTTGCTCTCGCTCGACGAGACAGAAAAAAGAAGCCAAGAGCAGCAGCAGCAGCAGCTCCGGAGGTGAGAGCGTAAATCCATATAGGGGTGCCTGCCCTGGTAAAGGGTGGAAGTAGGGGAGAGAGAGCAGCACCGCCCCAAGGCTTCTTTCTGTCTCTCACTCTCTCTCTCTTTCTCTCTCTCTCTCTCTCTTGCCTTCAATCGCCCGATGACACACTCACTCTTGCGTGTGTGCAGAGCTGCCCTTTATCTGTGCCGTGTGCGTATTACAAGCCCTTTGTACCCTACGTACATCTACGAATCGATGCATGTATACGAAAAGAAAAGTTACTCGTGACTTTTTATCAAAGGTATATTATGTACGTTAGAGCGAACAAACTGTTGCTTAAAGACCTGTCTCTCTCTGTATATTTGTTATCGGCGAGCCGGCAACTGTAATGAACGTGGCTTTTTTCGGCTCATCCCCCCTTGTCCGCGCGCGTGCTACACACTAATACAAGTGGTTAATTCTAATCCTAGATTAACTGCTAAACTTAACAGAGATTTGCTCCTCGTTGCTCTTTAACCATGACTCTTTATTTCCAACTCTTTGCTTGCAATTTATAAAGTGTTATATATACGGCACAAGCGTGATCGAGAGCTTCAACCGCAGTATATGTAAAAATTAATAACATTCCGAAATTCTTAATAAAAGAAATAACGCGTGTTATAAAACATACTACAAAAAAAGAAAACAAAAACTCGCATCTCTTTCTTCGCAAACTTTCAGTGAAGAGAGGAGAACGAGAGAGAGAGAGAAAGAGAACTCGAACACGTGCACTCAGCTATCAGCAGATCCCCAATATATACAGCCATATATATATATACACGTATACACGAACCCCTTGCGGTGTATATACGTGCTTCGTATGTGGTGCCGTATCAACCTCTCTCTCTCTCTCTCTCTCACTCTCTCTCTGTTTCGCCCCCGCGTGACGCTGACAGGCCCTTGTACAGTGCACATAACGTTCTTTCTCTCTCTCTCTCTCTCTCTCTCTCTCTCTCTCTCGCTCTCTCTCTCTCTCAGTGTAGTTGCTGTAGCTTATAATGCGTGTGCGAACGAAAAGGGGGAGCGCTGGAGGGGAAGGAAGGCTAGTGGGCATCGAGAGAGCGAGAGAGAGAGAGAGAACGGTCGCACGGAGTAGTAGTGGGGGAGAGAGTCGCCGCCGCCACCGCAGCAGCAGCAGCGAGTTTCATCGCAGCCGCCAGTTCGCCGTGAGCGCTCGTCACGCGAGCTCACTCGATTCCTGCGCGGAATATTAGAAGTTACGAAAAAAATCAGTCAGTCGACGGATATATATATACATACATATGTATATATATATGTATATGTATACATGCATATATATACAGAAAAAGAAAAGAAAATAAGTTCGCGTCTGACCAGTGCGGATTTGTGACTACTTGGAGCAAGTGTCACGGACGATTTTTTTTAACTCCGCTCTACCTACTTAATCTAACTATTTGTGATGAACGAGTGACATATAAAACAATAACAGTGAACGGAGGAAAAGAGAAATAGATCTCTTGTTTAAATCTCGAGGAAACCTCATTGGAAATCAGTGCGGAAATAGCGGGTATACAGAGGATACCGAGTTACCGAGGACAGTGTGACATGTGTTGAATTTTGAGACTCGAGTCTAAATTAATACTTATACACTTGTAAAAAGATACAAACGTACACGTACACGCATATACATAGAGACATACGTAAAAAGGCAGCTAATAAAGAGACTCGCGGTTTTGTTTTGCTCTGAGAAAGAAAGAGAGCGGGGACCGGCAACCGCGCGGTTGGCCGGCAGCGCGCCACCTAGACGGACGAAGCAATATACTTATAGAAGAGGTATAGAGGATTTTCCATTCGACTTCGCACGCGAGGAGAGGCCTGGATATGTCCGCGAAGCGAAAGGCCACTGCCATCATGCAACACCACAAGGTGAGTAACGATCCTTTTTTTGCCCCCTTCTCTCTCTCTCTCTCTCTCTCTCTCTCTCTCTCTCTCTCTCTCCTGCTCGTTCGCTTCTTTTTACTCAAAAGAGCGCGCCTTCCCTTGTACGGTGCCGCTGCTGCCGACATTTCAACTTTTACTCCGCTATGCTATACCCTCTCCCTCTTCGTACTGCAGTCAGTCCCCTCTCTCTCTCTCTCTCTCTCTCTCTTTCTCTCTCTCTCACTCACACTCGGCGGCTATCTGCTGCCGCAGTACGACAGCACACAAGCCTCCTCTTTATCGTCGCCGCAGACGACGACTCATTCACACAACTCACGCAACTCCTACACACGTGTCTCTTTGTCCGTGTCTGTGTTTCTCTCACTGTGGGTATATATATATATATACGCGCGAGAACATAAGAGCCTTGGACCAAACGGTGAGACGACGCGTTTTTTTCCTCCCGCTGCAGCGGCGATTATTTTTAAAGGGAACTGTTTTGTCGGAGGATTTATGATGAGAGAGTTGGGTGTCTTTATTTTTTTTTATTTTTTTTTTATTTTTTTCTCACCAAAATTGATGGAACATTCTTGAATGTCACGCTGCCGCTGACCCAATTGCAGCGTCTCCCTTGACACGTCAATCAGAGCGCAAACTTGCAAAAAGCAGTAAAGTACCGAGCGACCAAATTAGCTGGTCGCGCCAGTATATATCTCTCATATTCCTTACGGAATAAGACGGGCGAAATCAAAACAAAGGGCTGCCGGAAAACATAGATTAGATTCACACATATATATATACATCATAGCAAAGCCGGTCAAGACGAGGATAGCCCGATCGACGTCGTCGCAATGAAAAATTATCGATGCAACAGTTTCATCTCCATCACGCTTCCGCACTCGTGCTCGTCGATTTACTCTAAAGAACAGTATTATTTAGGAGACGTCGTCGCCGCGTGCTCCGCCTTATCGCCACGTGCACGCCGAAATCTCTTGCGTCATCTCGCCGTCGATTCGCGCTTTTCTCGATCGCTCGTCTTCCGATGCAACGCTGCACTTTATATTTACTTTATATCTATATCTATACGCACAGTGGAATAATCTACTATTGACGTCGAATTTTTACTTAAACAAATATAAATACGTAAAAATGATAGAACCATGTAGCTCATAAAGAATATATGTATGGAACCATGCTGCGCGAACGTATTATGTACAGGTTCATTCACTTTTCTCTCGCGCGCTCGAGCGCTTATTTATACACGTGAATCGATAGAGCGCGTGCGCGAGCCGCAAAAAGGCGCGACTAAATTTAAGATCGCTCTAGGCTCGCGGCGCTCCTCTTTAATAGACTGCAAAAGATGAAGTGAGAGGGAAGTGAAGCACGGCGTAAATACCGAGCGCCTAATTCAACTAAATACTGTATAGAACGAAAGAAAGAGAGAGAGAGAGAGAGAGAGAGAGAGAGAGAGAGAAGAGCGCTAACGGGGACTAAATCGATGAAACAGCTATACGGGAATGTAGTGGTATATAGGTTTGCGTTCCTAAGTACCTTGCACATACCTGAGATACACGTTTCCATTATTCCATTAACCTCTCTCTTTCGAGCTACGGCTCTCTGTATTTTAGTGCGTCCTCGCGCTTTACTGGAGTTTGTCCCTCCTTCTTTCATGGCTACGTGGCTGCGTATGCGATTTTTTTTTATTCTTTCTCTCCCTCTCTCGAGCGGTGTGCGTACAACAAAGGTTATATCCACGTGGGCAAATCCCAATTTAATCGGCACTTAAAGAGTATAAAACAAAATGAAAAAGAAATTCTTCCGGAAATTCAGAGCGGCATTTTTTACTCGTTGCTTTGTAGGGCGTACACAACACGATTTCGTGTTACATTGTTTTCAGCTATAGCCAACGATGTGTTTTTCTTTTTGTTAATATGTCATACGATGAAAGCTCTGATTGAAAAAGCCTGTTCAGATTACGTAAATATTCAGCAATAAACAAACGAATTTAATCTTTTATTATTAATATGCTTATAAAATTTATCACTATAGCATTGATATGTGTAAGGATTTTTTCACGGTTGAAACTCTTCACTTGATCAGTCATGAGTGTGACTTTTTTTATGGGATTCGCGAAATTTATATCTACATTTTTTTTAATTTCATTGAAATACGTATGTATGTTTGACATTAATACGTATTTCATTAATTTTCCATGCGGTAACTGAAAAAGAGCCGCATTTAAAGAAAAGATCCTCTCGAAGATCACCATTTAAATGAAACTTTATTATTTAAATAAATACCCAGAGAAATCGAGATCTTTATAACTTTTCCGGCGAATATCGATAACCTGTTAGCACCAGAAAATTCAATTCAGATAAAATTATTTTAATTTAATTTCTTTTATTATACTTAATAATTCTCTATATTAAAAAATTTGTCCACAACCTATAGACATTACGTTGATATAGTCGTGCATTTATAGCTTTCTGCTACTTTCCTCTGCATCTCATATTTAAATGTTACACGAGATTTTTATTTTTGTATGGGAATACTAATGTTAATATGTTTAGTGCAATCTAATGAGCAATAAATAACCGTCTCAGAAATAATAAAATTTCGAATTACCTATCGAAAATCTTTGCTGTGAGTTTTTTTTTTGTTTGTAAAATTTGATGGTATTTATCCTTAAATCAGGTTAATACAGTCATTCATTTGTTTACCCAAGTATTCAATTTGGTTACACTGACTGACTGCTTAAATTAGCTCGGATTTCGGATATTATAAAACTGATCCATAATAAAAAAAGTGCAATATAATTCTCACGGCACTATGATTGAGAGAGAGAGAGAGAGATAGAGAGATAGATAGAAGAGAATATCATTTCTTTTTTACTAACCGCCCGCTGGTTGACAATGTGTCAGCGAGCATTTGTGCGGTATTATTCTCAGAACACTATAGCTTATCCATATGCATATACACTGAACTGCGACGCGCTGCACCGGATTTGCAAAATTTCTGCACGGGACTGTACTCGTTTCTATTCAGGGTCGGCCGCTCGAGGCAGCGCGAAGCGGGATTGTTGCTTGCAATTTCTCAAAAAAGAAGAGAGAGGGAAAGAGAGAAAGAGAGAGAAAAAGAGGAAAATACGACGGGTTCTCATCCGCACGATCGTCGGGTTCTCTATTAAAGTCGCTTATTCGCAAGATTAGTTGATGTGTATCGATCGATGATAATTAGCTGCGTAAATATTTGTTGCGCGACTGGGGAGAATTTTCATCGCAAAAAAGACACTTACAAGGTACGAATGGAGAGGAAGAAAATAAACGCACGTTGCCCAAGGTTGCCAATGTAGTTGGTAATGAAAACTCATACATGTATATATTATATATATGTACAAGAGCTGACATTTTCCTCACGTCGCATGATTTCGTAAGACGTATATAGAAAACTGTTTGGCCTTCTGGAATGAACCCGATCGTGCACTTATAATGAAAAACTGAGAACTTGAACGAAATAGATGAAGAGTGAAAAGGATGTGCCGTGAAAGCTCGATCGGAGAACCGAAAAAACTTATCCACTCGCGGGAGAGCGCTCGGTAATACTATATATTATATATACCAATGTACCTATATATACTGTCGTAAGCGATGCGACTCGGGAATAAACCATGCGTGCAAGCGCGTGTATATACTCGTTAGCGGCTTCCTTTTTATTCGATCGCTCCATCGAAATGTCCAGCCGTCATGTCTAGCCGCATAGTATAAACGGAACCCAAAGAGAGTGTGATAAATTAGTGTATTTAGGTCAAGCGAATAGGTGAGAGATGCCGAATAATTGAAAAAAATGTCTTTTGGAAATTTTGCTTCAATATAACGTTTGTATTCGTGCATTATACGTGTATGTATATAGAGACCGATAAAAGGCATGAGTCAGCGATGCCAGACGTGTTCTCTCGATGACTCGGATCGCGTATGTGCACGCAGTTAGATGAATAGAGGGGTCCGACCACTCTCCACAGATGGGAGACACACGAGGGGGTGCGATGACGATAGTGCGTGAAAAATCGAAGCGATGCATGCACGTCCGCGGGTGTGTGCGTATTATGTATATATATATATATATATATATATATATCTGCGTGTTGTATGCAGTCGAATCCTCTGCAGATATGTGCATATGGGAGAAGGGCAGGGGTAACGGTGACCAAATACGAGATCAAATAGCGCGAGTGGTAGAAAAGGTTGCGATAAATAATTCATTGAAAAGATATTTCGAATTCGCTACAATACAACCCAAGTGGCGATCAAAACAAATTAGACAGGAGTGAATTTCTGTAAAAAATTCCACGTTTATTTCTTTTACGGGAATGTAGATACATATATATAGACTTATCGGCATACGTGGGCACATAATTCACTGCTTTTCATTAAGTGTCTGAGAGCTGATACTACAGGTATACACAGGCTTTGATATAATACCTATATGTATACCTATATATATATATATATATATAGGTATACATGAAATAACAACAATAACAGAAACAACAACAACAGTAGCGGTAGTGGACAGACTCACGGAATGCATCAATGCTTTCTCTCGTCCGATGTCCACTTTGAGCACAGTCAGACAGACAGAGCGACGAGTAGGCGTGTGTCGATAGCGCGCAAGCGAGAGATGATGTTTGTTGCCTGCCTGACTGCCTGCCTGCCGTTCGACGATTCAGGGAGCCATCCATGTCAAGGCGCACCGCATCGGCTCTCTACACGCAACGTCCTGTATATTCTTTTTGCAATAGCGCTCTCTGCAACCAAATGTTCCTCTTCACATTCGTTGGATTTGAATCTCCTTTTTTCATTATAAAAGTATATGCGTACAACAGACAGGAAATATTGTACAAAAAATAAGCACACATTTATTGTACGATATCTTTGGAGTTAGGTTGAATTTATTTACATGCGTGTACACGATGGAAGCATCGAGGATATACGGATCGAGGAAGTAAAAAGGAAATAGAAGCTATGGTTTCGTTGTAAATTAATCATCGTAAACGGTAAATTAGCGAGGACGACGGACGGTCCCGATTCATTAGTAGAACGCGCGGACTTCTATCCTCTTCGCATGTCCGGTATATATACAAAATACAACATACATACGTATACGTATAATGTATTACAAGAGAGGCTCGTCTAGCGTAAAATTTACGATATTCTTGGAAGCAAGAAGACTTGTCTCCAGGTTGCCAAACGAGTGTAGCAATTGTGTTCCGACGTCAAGAGACACGCGGTTAAAATCGATCCAAAGATAGCGAGAGCGGCGGCATCAGCGGTCTTTATCTCTTTGTACACAAGCCGACGTATACACGAAGGAAAATAAAAACCATACTTTACCGACCCCCGTTTTTCTTCTACTTAACAGCGTTTTAATTGTTTTGTATGCATCGCTTTTAACGCGCAATTGGGACTCAAATACGAATAACTAATTTAATCCACGTATCCATGTGTTATATGATCAAATTTAATTTTTTTTCATCGCGTGAGGTATGCAAAAATATAAAACAGAGTGTTTTATTCCCTTTCATTATGGTTCTCTCTCCCCGCCTCTCTCTCTCTCTCTCTCTCTCTTTCACGATAATCAAGTGCATATGCAAAGAGGGAGTTATTATAGTATTTGTCAGATCGCTCACAAGTTCAGTGCACGTCGCATTATCGAAGCATAAGTAAAGTGAACTCTATATACCTCGTGCTCTCTCTCTCTCTCTCTCTCGCGAGCGTACTGTACTGGACGATAGTTTATTCAACGGATTATTGACGGCAGCTGCTGCAGCGCCCGGCTAAAAATAGCCCCCGGCGAAGGCCCGAGCGAGATCGTTGCTGTTGAGTGAACGCTGTCTCTCTCTCTCTCTCTCTCTCTCTCTCTACTCACGTGTATAGGTATATATTTACGCTGGAAAGCTCGGTTAGCTCCCTCGTGACCATTTCGAATTTATTCGCAAAACAGTCGGCGACGAGGTCGAGAATCACACGAATGCGCGAACGCACACTGGTGTACCACAGCACACCGTGTGTCGAAAAGCTATATACACCCTAATAGAGCCCAGGTACCACCGACGCGGTTTCGATGTTATTTTTCTTTTTTTTTTGGTTCTCTAAGTGTTTAATAACTGGTTATATATAAACAGAGCCGCAGACGTACATTGTTTTTTTCTTGACATAGTATCGATTAAACCGTTCGTCCCGCACCCTATATAATGGAATAAACAAGAAACGGTCTCGAGTAAATAGTTGATAGAGTCACAGAGAGATATCGATATGGTTCTATAGGAATAAATCGCTTATGGATCTCTCGGTAATTGTCGTCAGTCTGGCGTTGCTCGCTTCCGGCCAGTCTGTACGAGCGCGATAGACACATCGTATGTATAGTCAATTTTCCTCTCTCATAACTACGTAAATATATGCACATACGCGCTTACACGCCACGATTTGCATAATGTGGATCATCATTCCAACGCTTCAACCTATGCGCGATTATATGCCCTTAATTTTTGATCCTCGTTTGCGAAAACAGAAAAGAATACACACTCGAGTTGGGAAAACGATCTCGCACGTGGGACTCGTTCAATTATCAGAGAGTGCACTGCTGCACCCACGCGCTACACATATATTATATGTATACGTACTTTCGTGTGTGGGTGTATACCGAAGCACGCGGTAACGGCGGGTACGTACGACGCAAGTGAGATTTCGCGCGAATCGATGGCTAATAGCCGGCCCGACTGTAATTAATGCAACAAGTTGATACCTAATACTTATCCCCGTCGTGTGTTGGTTACTCTACGTCTGCACGACAGCTCCATACAGGAGTTACTCAATATAAGTGTCGCGCGTCTATGATACGTATTCAAAGTTATATTTACACACAAATGAACAATTGACTAGGAGATGTCCTTTTATACGCAATTCTATTCATCATTCGACTCAAATATGTATACATAAACGAAATTCGCATCTCTGTTCACTCTTGCATTTTTCCTCCTCAAAATGTTCTTTGTTCTCCCGTTACACAAAGACGAATTCACTTTGACCCACGCGTGCAGATACGTATATATATATGTACATAGGTATATATACACACATATATATGTATAATGTTCACTTTCAGGATTTCACGTGAAAATACCCGCAGCTATAAATAAGCCAGGCCTCGGAGAACTTTCTTTCCTCCTGTTCATTATACACCACTCTGTGCGTTGCGGGTATATAAGCTCGAAATAGAACCGACGCTCTTGCGCGCACAAGCACGATCGAGATGAATTTTTGTGCGTCGGTGACGGCAGCGGTAGCGTCTACTCCATTCATTATAATTCTCTCGCGGGTTTATGTATACATATACACACATATATATATATATATATATATATATATATATATATAGTTCTTTCTCTTTAGCGCTTTCGTACTCGCGCGCTAAATGCAGATTGCGCGAGAGCAACACCGGCTTATCGTAAACTCGCTGCTGCTGGTACTGCTGCTGTTGTTGCCCGCTGGTCGTTACACGCGCGGAGCATAAAAGCTCGAATATCCGAGAGAGCAGTAGCGCCTGTGTGTGCGGCTTGTTCAATATTTCACCTCGATGATGACGTCGATGACGGCGACGCCGGAGGGGGTAGAAACGAAAAAAAAACGTATGAAACAAGCGCCGGCCGAGCGAGTTTCCGGGACGAGCCGGGCAAAAATCGTTATTTCCTGCCGCATGTGCTTCGCCCTGCATATGTGTTGCTTGCGCTTACTTTCTCAATCTATGTATGTATGTATGTATATGTGTGCGTGTGAAGCGGGATGGATGAGGAGGAGGAGGTAGAGGAGGGACAAAGAGTGGACGACTGGCTGAGTGGACGAGCTACTACTACTCTGGGCTGACACAACGCTGCTGCGAGGATTTCATCGGTGCTATGGATTTTTTGCCCCCTTTTTTCCGCGCGCTCTTTCATAACTTTGTGCTCCAAAAATGACGCCTAGCGTGTACGCGCGCGATGAGGTTTTAATGAATTTTTGGCCAGTGGAATGCAATTGGCTACCTTGTTTATTTATTTTCCTCTCTCTCTCATTCTCTTTTGTCTCTCTCTTTTCCGCACTCGCTCGGCAAAGCGCGCTAACAGCGTTATAGAGAGGATTCGATACGAGGGGTAAAAAAATATAAAGCAGCGGTTAAAGCAATCGAGAACTACAATAGAATATTGTATTTGAAATCGGTCACCAGAAGCGATTAACGAGAGATAGTTATACTATTTTGCATAGACACGCGTACCTCTGAACTTCGGCGTCTGTGCTACGACACAAACACCTCGGTATATACCGAGCGTAAATTATCTCTCTTGGCAGAACTTGGCTTCGCACTGCCAATTCTTATGTAAGGACTTTTAGCTATAAGACATTAGACGTTACCGCCGACGCGCGCCATTCTAGTCGGACCCTTTTATCCTCCCTCGTACAGCAAAGACGGTTGATGTTTCAAAAGAGACAACAACGACGAACTGAAGTCTCTCTTTAAATGGGACTCGATCCAAAGTTTCTACTGGCAAAACGACCGAAGCATTAGCTATTTCATTTTGAAGCACGAGCGACTGCAACGATCGTTTGCGAGAGAAAAGAGAGAATTATCTTCTTCGCGAAGTCATCGCACTCTATTGGATAAATCTAATGTCATTCGTATTTATCTTTTTGTTTCAGGTAAGATAACTACCGAAGATATGGGGAAAAATTTGAAACTACGTATGGCGAGGTAAAAGAAATAATAGAAATAAATGCGGAAATGGAATCGTAAGGTGACTCATTACACACTCGCACCTTTGCGATTCGTTTCTTAAACGAACACCGCTTGTTTCCAATTACTGCGCTTTAAAACAGCGAAACATCGGCATCAACGCTAAACAGCTTTTCCTCTCTTTTAGTTCGGTTCTCTTATAGTTCGTTTTCGTGAGCCAATACACAGGACCGTGTTGTAACATAGAATATCTGCTAATTGAAATCTATGACTTTGAACTTGGTGCAAAGCGTACAATGTCGTTCGCAATGATTATTGAGAATCATTATACATGTAGCGATTACAACGGACACGCGTGGGTGACGGATTTTTTTCTTTTATAATGTTTATCCTGGAACATATTGATGTACGGTTGAACCGCTTTACGATCGTGATCTCTTTTCTAAGAATCGTCCCGTTTGAAAATCGCACAAAAAGTGTCGACCACATGTTTGATTCTTATAAAAGGCCGAGAGAGAGAGAGAGAGAGAGAGACGCTACTGCTGTCCTCAATGATTTCTTGCGCTTGTTTTCTCACACGCAGTAAAGTCTTGCATTCAGACACACATATAGAAGTGTCTCGCAGAAGGCTCTAACGACTTTGAATTTTTCAAAATTAAAAGAACAAATGACAGAACGTATCCACAATGCGATGCTCGACTGCGTATTCTGCAAGCGCCGCGCGCATGAATTCTTTTTTAATCTTCGCTTCTGCGGTGGAAAGAGAGCGAGAGAGCGCGAAGGCGCGGTGACTCGCTTGAAGGTTATCGCTCGCGTACTCACACACATGCATACACGAGAGATACTGCATCGCTTTTCTCTCCTCGGTATCCCCGGCTCGTGCAATTTCCTACGACGGCGCACGAGTCATTGGCGTTCATCTCTCTCTCTCTCTCTCTCTCTCTCTCGCTCTCTCTCGCTCTCGCTCTCTCAGTCTCTCATGAAAAAAAGGAAGCCAAAAAATCTGCGAGGCCATTGCAGAGAGAGGGAGAGAAGGAGCCGGGCAGTCAGGCGCCTGAAAGTATATAGGTGGAGAGCGGCGGCCGCTGCTTCCCCCTACTCCCTCATATATATACACGTATATGTGTGCGTGTTATATGCAGCGGCGGCACCTCGAAAGGAGGTCGACTGCACGATCGTAGACACACACGAGGATCTCTCTTTCTCTCTCTCTCTCACTGGCCGTTACGACGACTGGCGGCGCGTGAGCGCGCAATTATTTCCCGAAAGACCCGAGAGCAGCGCGCGGCGAAGAGTCGCTAGCTCGCGAATTGTGTGTCGAGGTCGGCTTCGGCTTGCAGCAGAATATGTGTATGAGCGCGCGAGTCTTGCGGCTTTCTGGAATTGCAAGCGCGTATACAGTAAGTGCGATGAGGAAAGATCGATAGCTCTTGTACATATATATTTTATATTTAATATAAGGGATGTCATTGCAAGCGAGAGTTTGATGGCCTCACGCGATCAGACGATGATGGTGATGATGGTGATGATGGTGATGATGGTGATGATGATGGCGATGGGTTCACTGCTATTATATAGCTGCAGTTTCTTCACGCGAGGAGTACCTCTACGCTCCAACAGGGATCGTTATGCTGCGCTTGAGGATTTTTGATTTCTCCTATATACACATTTTCAATGCTTATGTGCGTTTATATACATATATGAACTGAGCATATCGAAAGAGTTGGTCACGGTTCATTAGCCATAGGAGGTATTCAAAGATTATGTCACGGGGGTAGTAGGTCGTAGTTGCGAGAGATTTTTTTTCAGATATATGAGCATCTCTTATTCTCTTCCGACCACATACTCTTTCTCTCTCTCTCTCTCTCTCTCTTTCGCGACGTTCGCTGTGAAGCACAAACAGCAGCTGCTTTTATCCGTGAAAGCGGGTCGCGGACTCTCTCGCACACGTGCAAACGTTGGACGCGAGCGGGACAAATGACCACGAAGATTAATAACCTACTGCGTGTATGAGTGCATATATGCGAGAGATCGCCGATTCTTTTATTTTCACCCATACTCTTCACTTCTACTACTTTTGCAACCAGATTTTTACAACAGTATCCGTATAGTATATAAGAGAATAATGCATGGAGGTCGATGACGTTAGATTTTAATCGGTGTGTGGGATTCTTATATATGTGTACGTAAGCGCGTGCTCTCTCTCTCTCTCTCTCTCTCTCTCTCTCTCTTTCGCATCACCTTCAAAGTCGTTAAGCGTAATGAGTGAGAAAAAGAAAGACGGACGAAATGTTAACTGTGTTTTTTATCTCTACCAAGGTCATAAAGACCATATGGCAGTTTACAGAGCTGCGTAACTACGTGATATTAAAGTAGGAATCGTTTAGAAGTATATGTGTATATATAAAAATATTTTATTTGGAAAACGGTAGATCCTCTCAAAAAATCTTTCGAGATACAGGTGCTGCATGAGTATGAAATAATGACACGTATAAATAAGAAAATTATCGTATAATTCCCGAACACCGGAATTTTTAAACCACATCCGACACACTATGGATAAAATTTCTAGCCGGAAAACTAATTAACACTTGTTTGTGCGAGATACAATGTAGTTGCATAAGCAATAAATTATTAAAAAAATATAGAAACTGAGGCGATGGTGAAAAGGCTAATAAAATACAGAGAACTCAAGAATATCGAATGAACTTTCGAAGTACGGACGATGTATGACGTGTTCAAAATCTCGAGTTAAGGGACCGAATGGAATATTTCCCTATTAATAACTATTGTTAAACGAGCCGAAAAATAACGATTAGGTCTAATAAAAATGTTTGCACAAATCATACGTATTCTCAGACCTTTCAGCCGTAGAAACAATAAGGGATTATTATCATCTCGAGATATAGCATTAAACACTTGGACGCCAAGGAAATAGACACTTGGGTGTCGGGGTATCAACCACGGGTAATATGATGTAGGATGAACAATGCGAACAATGTACGGTGTTCAGCCAACGACAACTCGGACGTAGATATTTAGCAGAGTGAGAGGGCGGGGGAAGTAGCAAGTAAAACGATCGAAGAATAGGAACGATGTCTGATTTACAGTGGCAGCTGGCTCACGGCTCTTTTTTACTCGAAATATCTTCTCAGCGAGACGTGAGAGGAGTCATTGGAAGAGCTTTTTGTTCATCTTTTCGATCGTACACGGAAGATCCATATCTTTTCTTCTGGTGTTCGGTATGTTATTTAACGCCTGTTGCAGTGATCGCTTAAACGCGAATAGAGGAAACGAAATCCTTGTTCTAAATACGCGTCAATGGAAAGACAGAGAAAAAAACAATATACATTTGTTTTTACATCGAAAGTTTAGCGCTGCAGTTTTAATTTCGAGTCCCACGAGTACGATTCCGCTCGGTTGGAAAGAAAATTTCTCAGGAGCGATAAAAGCCTGGCGCGCCGTCGACCAACCTTGGTTCCCTCTCCGTGTATACCTCTCTCCCTCTCTTTATATATATATACACAATATATATATATACAACGCACTATACACAAACACATACGCGGTAGCAGCAAATACAGCTCTCTGCTCTACAGTCTCTCTCTCTCTCTCTCTCTCTCTCTCTCTCTTTCTCTCACTCAGTCTCTGACAGGAAGCGAAAAAATGAGGCTTGATAAGACCGCGACGATCGCGGGCAAGCAAAAAAAAGAAAGCCAAGAGCACGGCAGCATAGTAGAATTGCGAAAGTCGTGAGGCTATTCGTTGCTCGAAGCGGCTACTCTCTGTACTCCGACGGCGCGTGTTCTCAAAGTGTCATCCTGGTTAGAGAGCAGTTTTAGCATCTATATTCCTGTTAAAGAGCGAACGGTCTCTCTCTGCCCGCTTCTCGAAATCGCCATCACGAGAGAGCGTTCCCACGTTCTTGTGTGATCGCTTGTATGAACGTATGTGTGCGAACGTGTACATATGCGTACATGTACAGTGTTCTAGTTTAAATGTCGAGACACTGGATCATGCCGGTGATTGAGTGTCGATGCGCTGTGTTCCACGGGATTGATGGGAATCGAACGCGAGGAGTTAGATAGAAAGAACATTTTGCGTAGATCACGAGGTTTAGATGCGATTGTTCGAGCTGTATTTAATGGTAATTCTGTTGATTTTTCTTTTATTCTATTATCCTATCGATTTATTTGTTGTTTAATATAAAGCCAAAACAATGAATTCTCTTCTTTGTGTATTTTCTGATAATCCGTATATAAGTGCGCCTTTACAACGTGTAAAGGTACTGAATAAATGAAACGAGACACCCGCACTCGAAGGCGAGATGATGATAATAAACGGCGGCTACTTTGATAGGGACTCCCTCTGACGAAAATCACTTATACTATACGCAATCTACGCTTTGCCTTGCCGTCGGAGCAAAGCTCTTACGTGTATGCGTGTGTGGTGTGCACATATATATATATATGCACATAAATGCACGTCGTCATGACTTACATACCTGCATCGTTACAAATGAATTACCTCGCGGAATTCATTATCGCAAGACTTTTATACTTTCCTGTCTTGTACATATATATCGTATGCACTATACAGCTACACGAGATATCAAAGAGAATATTGACTTGTAAACATGGCAATGAGCATAAGCCCTTATATATATATATATATACATATATGTGTATATGTATATGGTCATTGAGGAAAAATGACATCTCCGAGAAATAGAAAAAAAAAGTAGCTCTCCACTCTTTCTGTCTCGAGATAATGTATAATGAATGCGTTACACGCTCATGAATTCGGAGAAGCACTTACACATCTTTGGCGTGGACAGTGTGCCTCTCGCATACATACATCTGCGGGAGGAGTAATACCGGGAGTGTGGTATATAGAGTAGACGGCAACAGACGAATGGGAGACTGTTACACCCAATTGTCCCTCGTTGTGCCGGGGTCAAGTAAGGTAGAGTTGACTGGGCTTGTGCGAGTGCGTGCGCGCGAACGACTACTCTTATTAAGAGATGCACAAGCGCGTGAGCGCGAGAAACGATATATTCTCGTAAATATATAAAAGATCAAACAAGAAGAATGAATAAGCTCGTCGCGTAATCGAAAGTCTTTCCCCACGTGTTAGCCGCGCAATATAACCTTGAGAACACAAGATGAATAATACTTTGCGGCGATGAGAAACAAAAGGCAATAAAAGGGGCACAGTAACGTATAAATATATGTATATAAATATGTAGAGAGAAAGAGAGAAGGTTGACCTCCGACCCGCTTCTCTCTCTCTCTCTCTCTCTCAACGGTATAACCGCGAATGTAAGAAGCTTAGACGGCAACACGCAGAGACCAGCGGAATTCTCTGCTGAGCGACAAACAATTGCCGCCAAGTGGCTTAATTGCAGCCAACTAAACAAATCTACCGTCTCTTTCTTTCTCCTCCTATTCTCTTATCCTACTATCCGATGCTCAGGTCAGTCTCGCGCGTCTATAATAACTTGTTGAAAAAAAAAACAACTACGTCGATTGTAGGTATACTTACTAGAGCACATCTGTAGGTTTAAGCACAACAGACATGACTTCACATTTATTATATGCAACTTTGAGAATGCGACGCGAGAAAATCAATTAATTCAATATAAAATATTATCTGCGATGTCGCTTATTGATTATGTTTACACATAGTTAATTGCCGATATAATAATGCAAATGCGGCATCTTTACGTATACCGTTACTCGAGCGTACAATCCCAGAAAGAGAAATATAAACTTCGCAGCCGACACTTATTCTATATATGTATACACACCTGGCAGGAATTTTTGTATTTACAAAAGATTTGTAGTTATCGATCAAAGCGGAGAGAGGAAGAAGAACAGTATAACTAAAATGCATTGGACAAATGCATGTACAGAGAAAAATAGTTAGCGATCCGCAAAGGAGGTTGAGCTTGCGTAACCGAACAGCTTTTTACCACATACGCTAAATAACTCTTTTCTTTTTTGCTTTTGTCTTGCGCACATCGCGCCTCTCTCTCTCTCTCTCTCTCTCTCTCTCTCTACCTCTCTACCTCTCCTCCTCCCCCTTCTCTCCTCTGAAAATATTTTGCACTTCTCGTGTACTCGTACAGGTATATGTGCACCTATGTCTAATGTATATATGAGTCATTCTCTGACAAATTAACCGAACCAAAAATACTTTTTTTAAATATTTTTAAACCATAGTTTTGAACTGTATTGTAAGATGTCAAAGATGACATTTTAAGCCAATTTTTAAAAAATTCTAACTTGAAATGGAAGCATAACTCACTAAAAACACAAAAGGAACTTTTGTTGTAAAATAAGTCAAATTTTACCAATAAAATATTAATAAACCAGTAAATACAAGGCATGGCAATCTTCTAAGCCATCAAAGACTTGAAATTCAGTTTTGAGAAGGTTCGAGGTTGAGAAGCAATTTTCCTCATATTTCTAATAAAATATGTGTTCATTTCTTCTATTATATTAATACGTAATATTAATTTTTTCATCTTAAAACTCAGGATCGAACCTTTTTAAAACTCAATTTCAAGACTTTGATGGCTTAGAAGATTGTTATGCCTTGTATTTACTGGTTTATTAGTATATTATTTGTAAATTTTACTTTTTTTACAACACATGTGCCTTTTGTGCTTTTAGTGATGCTTCCCTTTCAAGTTAGAATTTTTTGAAAATTGGCTCAAAATACCAAAATTAGTAAAAATGCCAACTTTGACATACTGTCACTTTGAAAAACCATCATGATATTAATTTCAAATAATACACGAAGGTAGATACAGTACAAAAGAATAGTTTAAAAATGTTGAAAAAAAAAAATTTGTTGGTTTGATCTGTCTGTCAGAGAATGTGTCATATGCATGTGTCTATATACACCGGTCGGCCTTCCGACTGTGCAAAGCCAGCTACTGCAACGGCGACGCCAGAGAAATATGTGTTAGAGGTTGCGCCCATAGAAGCACCTTGCAAAATCTTTTCTCGAGTCCCTCTTCCGCCGAGTGTGCTTTCCTTTCGTTTTTCAGGATGAAAACCGCTCACTCGCGCCCTCATTAGCGAGTCCCCGTCTTATGCATAATACTTGCATATATATATATATAAATTACGAATAGATATAGATTTGCAGTGAGTTCTCTGTTTAAAGAGATTGTTAATGTATATAGATATACATGCGAAATGTAATATACCGGAGGAACAATAAACTGATTGATTCGCACGGTGTACATTAATGTTTTAATAATGTTCGACTTTTTGCGCATTGTTTCAGGAGAACATCTCGACTCCGGAGCCAGCCGACATATCGGAGGACGATCACTATTCGAGTAAGCGCACCTTTTTCCATTACATATTGATATACATATATACACATAAGTCATCCTCTATCAATATCTGTATCTTAGGTAGCTTGTTTTCTTCCACATCTTATTTTCTGCTATACATATACTTGTTACAACACTCAAGGCCCGTCTCGTTTCTCTACATACATGTATGCATATATATTTAATAATTGATCGGCATATATTATTACAGACTAGATATACATATACTAGTCGCTCAAAAATGTAGTAAAAATGTAGTAAAAATGTAGTAAATGCAGTGTATATCTAGAGTCATTCACTTTCTTCGAAGATTAAGCTTCAAATCTTCTTTCGCGCTATTATATTGTTTCTGCGTTGCTGGATATACCGCGTGCATATGATATATGTTTGTATATGATAATTTTTGAGTGCGCAACTCTGTAGGTCGCAATGTCGTAGGTATATAATAGCCGATTAAGCGCGAAATAGGTAAACTCCGTTTGCATCTCGTATATAGATATATATATATATATATATATATATATATATATACATACGATGAAATGCACACACGTGTAACTTGGTTAATTTATTGTACATTGAATCTATCTCACGCGAACATCTTCATCATTTCCTCCAGGCGTGCTAATGAAGGACGCCGACAAGCTAAAGCTGATGCTACTCGCCTGGAACTACAGTCTCCAGCAACAAGCTCAAGTAGCGGGTGGTGGTCCAGCAGGTGCTGTACCCGTACCAGGTCAACCTGGACAGATACCACCAAGTGCACAACAACCGGCACAGATGCCGGTGACAACGGCGCAAAGCGGACCCGCTTTATCTCCCAGCAGTACAACTGCGAATAGCGGCAACGGTACTGTCGCACCGGTTGTCACCAGTCAAAGTGCTATCTCTACGAGCAACAGCACCGTCAACAACAGCACGATCACAGGTGTGTGCGTGTGTCAGTCTATATGTTTGTGAGCGCAGTTGTATTTGTCGGTATATAGAGACGAGCCGAGGCCTCTTTTCCGAATATATTCTCTATCTATCTTCGTCTTCTTGTTAACGGTCTACAGGTGAGGGCGGAAGTTTCATTTGCTGCAAAATTATAGATATGCGTTGAAAGTTTTAGAGCAAATTTTCAATCTAGGAGGAGCATTTCTATAGGATTAGAAGATACGAAAACCCTTTTTTCAAATTCATTCATTCCGTAACATTCATCTTTGAATTTTTAGGAAAACATTAAATTTCCCTAAGTTACTGGTTGGTCAATTTAAACAATTAATATCACTCCAGTCCAAGAGTGATAATTAACCATTATAAAGAGTGATCGAATAAATAATAATATCTATTTAAATGATATTCTTAGATCACTTGAGTCATTACTCAAATTCATCTGTAAATTTCATAGTGAAAAATCACTTTCAATTTTACATTAAGAATAATTTGGTGAATGTTTTTTCCGAACAATAAAAGATGCAATTCACTATTTATTACACTAAAAATTATTGAGCTACTTTAATTTGAAATTCGAAATTTCTGATACAGGAAGGAAAACTTTTAACGCTGCGCTTTTGAACTTTCTAATAAAATTATGCATTTGCTTCAATACTTGATTTTAATTGTAATATATTTTTTTACCTCGAATAAAATAATCATAAAAGCTTTAATGCTCGAAATTTTCCTAGTTTATAATATCTATTTTTTCTAGTATATAATATTGAAATCATTGCTTTCACTAGAATTGTTTGTATGCAATAAATTATTGACTTATTTATAAAAATGTTGGAAACTCAGACATTTTCTATAAACTATTCTATATTAAGTATATTGGTGTTTATCGATGTTGTATTATTTTCATCAATCCAATGATTTTCGGTAAATCAATTCACGTAACTGTTTATAGCAATATTTGTTTACGTATATACTTTCTATCGGAAATGTATATTCCAATTTCACAATTCTATTATTCATTAAATTGAAATAAAGTCGAGCAATAATGCATATTTAGTGAACTGCCCGAACCTGCCTTTGTGGTATAAACCTTACTGATGTCTAAAAGAAAATAATACTCAATATAACGAAAGACATTTCAATCCCGTGCATTACAGACTCGCGTAACGGCACCGGGGACATGAGTGAATTGAACGCAGCAACGGCTGGTGCCCCGGTCAGTGGAGTAGCTCCAACGTCGGCAACGAGCGAGGACATGGCATCCCTCTGGGCCTCCTACACAATGGGATTGAAGAAGACACCACCACCGGGATCAAGTACACCTTCGCGGTCCGAACGAGACAGAGACAGGGAATCTAGTCCGGGAGGTGGCGAGGGAGCTGGTAGTGCCCACGACGAGACTAGTAGCAGCGGGAACAAGGAGGACGAGGACGACGATGACGAAGATGCGGACGAAAGGCTCGACCCACGGCACCACGATCCCGAGCGTCTTAAAGCTTTCAACGTTAGTTCATTTTTAAATTTATACATTTTTTATAAATCAAGGTAACGTGAACGATCGTCGTTGCAGATGTTCGTGCGACTGTTCGTTGACGAGAACCTCGACCGTATAGTGCCGATATCGAAACAGCCAAAGGAGAAGATCCAGGCCATAATCGACAGCTGCACGAGGCAGTTTCCGGAATTCGCGGAGCGCGCGCGAAAGCGAATCAGGACGTATCTGAAAAGCTGCCGGAGAAACAAGAGAGGCCGAGAAGGCGCACCCTGGGATGCAGTAAGTATACCTATACATATATATATATGTGTGTATATAAATACTACTACAGTGACAAAATAACTATTAAGTAGAGTGAAAAAATTAATTTTATAATGCAGTCAATGCTCTCTGATCAATACGGTGTACAAAACGTAATCGTGGACATATCACAATACGAAAGATCGTTCTGTTCTACGTATCATGTATATTCATTCAGGCAAAATCAGAATTTATTCTGAAACACGAAACAATTATTCTATTACTGACTATGAGTTCAATTTCATTGATACACATTTATCGTCACTCGACTGCAATTAAAATATTGAGATCACTTTAAACGAATTTTCTATAAAATTTAAATCGAATAATGCCTTTATTCATTATTTTCTAAAAATTGAAGATGGTCTGGCATAAATTAACCGAATGTCGGATTAAATGCAAGATATCATTATCATAACTTATTGAAAGAGTGCATTTTCACTATTGCATACTCGAGGAGTACGTAGGAGAGTTTGAAAGTGTTTTCTCTCTTTCATAATCATTGAACTTTACCAACCGCGACGATTCGTTTGTAGGCGAGGCCGACGCCAGCTCACTTGACCTCGGTGCAGGCCGAGCAGATTTTGGCAACCGCATGCGAGAACGAGAGTGACAACGCGAAACGTATGAGAGTCGGTCTCGAGCCGGTCTCGCAACCCATGCCGACCCTACCAGCCGCTACGGTAAGTGTCCATTGATTTACGAATGCTCGTCTAAACACAATTACAGTACAGTAGTGTACTGTATCTTAGTCTTATTTGTAATGGAAAACACGCGGGAGCCGGTACGAGAGAGGTCAGAACCGATAAGCTCGGGGTCAACCGAGCACACCTCTCCCACCGCGTGTATTATAATATATGTCGCGGACACATATTTCTCTTCTTCTCTGTGAGACTGTGATATATATATATATATGTCAGTGCTCAAAGTATCATGTCGTAAGCAGCGATGATCTTTCATTTGAGAAAATTAAAAAGTCTGCCCAATTTATTCTTTAAATATATATATATATATATATATAGATACTTGGATCTATGCGTGGACGCACTTATTTCTTTGGAGTTCGGTTTAGCATCTCAACACGCGCGTTTTATCAATAGCTTGAAAATTCCTGCTAGGCGCGATAACCTCTCGGACTGACCCTCGAGCGCTTAGTCTATATAACCCATTAAACATGTGTACTGGCTTAACGTAATATAGGAGCATGTGTACACGAGGTTCTCGCACTCGTCTCCAGTACCTCTACAATTGGCGTTGAACGAAAAAGAAGAAGATCATCTCTCTCTCTCTCTCTCTCTCTCTCTCTCTCTCTCTCTTTCTCAAGCGACTACTCCCTCTCCCTCATTGTCGTCGTTAAAGAAGTCGAGTTATCGGTCCGACGACGTGGAGGAACACAGTAGAGCGTAGGAGAGCGAGCGAGAAAAAAGACAACTGAGAATTCTTTCGCTCTTTCTCCAACTCGTTTCTGCAGCTGCGTGTGTGTATACCCGCGCCTGTGTATATAGCGAGTAGTACCTACTTGTCGCATCGCGCAGTAATTGTTTCGCGCCGGGATAACTCGCTTCGCGTGTGACTTATGTACTCTTCGTACAGCTTCGTTTCCACGACTACGGATCCCCGCGTCGAACATGATCGATAAGTAGTGTGTTGTACGTTCTGTATAGTGTTTCTTCGTTTATTCTCTCTTATGCGCTTGCGCGCATTTAACTGTGCATGTGTGCATGCGTTGTGCGTGTGGAATCATCGGTTTTGACCAGAGCTTTGAGGAAAAGTTGATGATACCATCGCCGAGAAATGAGGAAGAAAAACCTCAGAGTCATGCACAAGCAGCTGTATCAGCGAAACGATCAGAGGCTGCTTACCGAGGTGAGACAATGAAAGAGAAAGAGAGACAATATGAAAGAAATTGATTATTTTGACAAGTGTTTTCCATTTTTATGTTTACATACGTGCGAAGCAATTAATGTTTATATGTAGCACCGCTAGACGCTACGACAGTATATGGTGACATAAATTATTCGGCATCCCTATCAGGCGCAAACAGCTTCATTTAAACGCTAACGATGCTCTATCATATATATATAACGTATATTACTCGAGTTCACAACGGTAATAAACAAGAACCAAATGAAATGTCGTCTGTATCGCGGTATATATCGTGAATCGGGGCCATCGTTACTTTTCAATTCCAAAGTTCGATCACGTACACTATATATGCATAGACAGGCGTATCACTATAGTCATGTATTATTACGCGCATTACTACATTTATACCCTTTGACTTTGTCCCTTAAAAAAAAAAAAAATCATCAGCAAACGGACGTCCGAGCGAGCCTAGATCACTTTGCGAATAGCACTCCGGTGAAGTCACTGCCGATAAAGCGTGAGGACACGCCGCCGACAGCCTTGACATCACTGACACCGCTGACCAGTCTGGCTAATCTGCCCAACGCCAGTAGCCTGTCCTCGACTCCTCTTTCACTCGCCCCGGCGTCCAAGCTTCTCAACAACGCCGCAGACAGTGCCAAGACTCTCATGAGGTAAAAATAGCTTCAAATACGTTCTATATCTATGTACACATTTCATATATGTACATTTTGCAATTCTTGTACCATTAGATTAATATTCCAAAAGAATTACAAGATTAGCCCACGCTTATCTTATGATCTACGTCATCGAACACAGGGTTTTCGAGCAAACCGTACACTTTCATCAGTTAGCTTTATTAGTTATTTACTTTAATGTTTGTAATGATTATATTTGTGGGGTTTAGACCTATAACCAATGCAATTGTCTTTTAGATCAGTAGTTTACTTTTGGTACTTGTAACGACTTGAAGACTGAAAATTACATATATATATATGTCAGCTATATTTTAAATTCAATCAATATTACTAAATCAAAATTCTGCAGAAATGGTTCCCCGAGGAGTTATAAATATTTAAAATTAGTATCTCATCGAGGAAAAATAACTTGTAACTGTCTAAATAACATTCCCAGAAAATTCGAAGTAACGATTTAACAGACAAACGATCAATATATTAATCAATGATCTTATTGGAAAACGTAATTTTGTCAATTGTAGCCAAGCGACGATAGTGAGTTCATCGACGGCGAACGGAATCGGAAGCGGCGGAGCCGGTGCAGCCGCTGGCGCTCCTACAGCCATGTATAGACCGAACTTTAGCCAGGCGTTCCAACGCGCCGGGCCGACGCCTGTACTATCGGCTGGCCTGTATCCGACTCAGAGCTTCACCTCTGGACTACTCAGCAACGGTACACAAAGTAATATTCTACACTGTGCTGTTGTGCATGCTCACTTATATTTTTATTTTACTTTCGATTTCTTTGTTTTACACGCGCTGTTGTTCGTATCGATACATTGTATTTCCTCAAAGAGAAACCTTTGCGATAGTAACATTTTAAATTTCGTAAAACGCTTTGAAAAGACGTTTGGTACTTTTAAAAGCTCGTATCGGGTCATTTTGTAAAATATCTTTAGTTCGCTTGTAACTCTTTGAAAATTCCAATTCGTTCCACGTAATAATTATTGAGTGGAAGCGGAAAACGGCCTTGATTAATATGAAAATTCTATTTTCCGCAGCTTAAAAAGTCAATGGAATTCAAAAACTCTTTTCGATACTTCTTTTAATTACGCGTCTTTTAATAAATAATCGTACTTTTAATTTCGCTCGTTCGATTTTTACTTGCATACTCAACAGAATCGAATATTTTAGAAAAGGTAGTGAATAATTGTTATAGGTTATAGGTAGTGAATATTCGTTATGTATCTTGGATTGAAGGTTGGAAAAAATATCAAATAAATAAAGAATAATAATTTGGAATAAACCGAGTAGCGATGTTTCGACATTGATTTATTTCTGTTGAAAATTCATGAAAATACATTGATACTTTTTTCTTCATCGTTCCAAATTAATCGAAAGCAAAAATACATCGAAAAGCCTTGAATTGGAAGAAATCCATAATTGAAACCCCCGATAATTTGACTGTATAGGACCAACAGACCTAAGCATGAAGAATACGAAGCCTTTGCTGAGCCACAAACTGAATGCCACGGAAATGACAGCGGTGCGACAGCTGATAAACGGATATCGGGAGTCTGCAGCTTTTCTTCTCAGATCAGCAGACGAGCTCGAACAGCTGCTGCTTCAGCAGCCTTAAGAAGCCTCTGTATCGGCGCTCATTGCCACTTGTCATCGACCAGTAACCGCGACTCGACTCGTATAATGAAAACCGACGATACAACGACGACGAAGACGAAGATACTACTAACTACTACATACTATTATTACCTTTTAAGTGCGCTCTGCTGTCGTTCGATCTTGTATGATTCTTACGAAAAGCGCGTCAATCTCGTTCGACTTCGAAGAACGATATACCTGTGCATTTTTTTCTTATTCTTTCGAGACGGACACGCGCGAATAGGCGCATCAATGCAGCTCTCGTTCTGTAGCGTTATATTATACATACATGAAAAATAATATATGATGTGTGGAACAAACCGCGGCGCCATATTATAATATATAATACCATTCGAAACAGGGTGTACATATACATTAAAATAGAAAAAAAAGATTTCCGAGGATATTTACTTAATTAAAGAAATACGTTATATATATATATATTACCAGGAATATGTTAGGAGAAGCGTGCGTACGAACATGAGTGCTTGCAAGCACTGCTCCATGTTAGAAGGAGATTTGTTTTTTTTTTTAAAGAATTTATGTGGATAGCATTTTCGTTACGTTTATTGACGTTTTTTTATCAATTTTATATTCTATTAGTTGAAAGGTCGCTCGAGATCGTCAAATTTATAAAGTTACTTATCCTTTGTGTTTAAAATTACGCCTGAGAGATATATTATTTAAGCGATGACGAGCTTGTAATAGTTAAAAACGGTGTATATAACGAGTAATTTGCAGAAGACGTGAAAGAGCGTATCGTGCGAGTGTCCTGTACTATATATATATATATATTACTTTGGAGGTCCATCGTCAACGGAATCGTACGAAAACACGTAATTTAGGATGGAAAAAATAAAAAAATAAATAATTAAACCACGGTTTATGGATGTGGCTTGTCTCCGTTAGTACTGCACTTCTGGAGTGCGACAAGATGGCACGCAGGAAACTATTAAATTAAGGGAAAATAAATATTCTGCAAAAAGTCAAATATTAGGTGATGATAAAAAAATTAATGGAAAAAATTGTATTGCTTGAGACAGTGTGTCCAAGTTGGTGAAAAAATAAAAAAATTGTAGGTGTTTTTATTAAACGTTTGGAATAAAAATTTTGGGATTCATTCGGCATTTCGGCATTTCGGCATTTCGGCATTTCGGCATATAGGCATATATATATATACCGCTGGGACCATCTTGTCACGATCGATAGTTAAACGTACGTGTGCTTTCTTGGTCTCCACAGACATCACAATGCTACCAAAGAAACTTGCGAATAAATAAGTAATCTATAATAACGTATACATTAGAAAGTCGTTCGAGTTGACCCCTTATTCTTTTTTTTTTCTTTCTGTCCAATTCGAATAATTGCATTTTCTTAATCATTTTTGCTAGAAAGCTTCCTTTTTTTATTATCCAGCGTATTGCATTCGCATTTTCGTTCATTCATAAAGCTAAGAAATCTATGTATCGTACGTATTACGATTATCTTCCTAAATTAACTTGGGAAGATGAATGAAATTATATTTGCATTTAAATCTCGTTCCTTAACTTTTTCTGTAAAATATTAACACTTGCATAGAATACAATAAGCCTTCGTTGCGAAAGATGCAATTAAAAAAAAGGAAGGCAGTCTCGATCGACAATGGATGAGTTATTTTTATTTCTTAAAAATTGTTTTTTGTACATAATTTATATAACGTGAAAGATACGTGTATATTGTACTATTCGCATTAAGAATTAATTATTATTTAGAACCGCGTGAATGAAATTCGAGAAGAAAGAGTAATGAAAACATTATGCGGAATGTATGGTCTACTTGTGTGCTCGTATGACGATAGATGTATATATAAATGTAAAGACATAGCTCTACGAAAGAATAAAATTGATACGATTGTGATGCTCGATTTGTGAAAGAGCAGCATAATATAAGCGAATGGATAATTGTAGAACACATTCCATCGTGAGCAAAAATGTGAGAAGAAAATTAGATCGTCATCGACACGGCAGGTCAAACAAGAAAGTCCTTAGTAACGAATGTGAAAACAATTTACGAGCTATTTAAAAAAATTATTCAATAAGTAAACTAAGTACTGTAACAACGCGACTTGATTTTTTTCCAAAACTTATTTTATGAAAAGGAGTCGACGTGACGTCGACCGCTTGATTTTCTCGTTTGCAGCAACAGCAGCTTTGTGAAAAAAATATGTATATATATATTAGTTATATATATTGTTTACAGTTATCTATAAGCAATATATAAAATATATCTATACATATAATATTTACAGTCAAATTATTAACCAGAATCTAGTACTACAGATATTACACTACGCAATCGAAGGCATACTTACCGGTAACAATAGTCTTATACAGATATGTACTGTAATCACCGCTTGGAGCATGAGAGATTTTCTTAAACTCAAAACCATTCAGTTGCATTTTTTTGGGCAACGGATTTCGCGTCGCATCGAGTCGCGTGGAGTTTTATCTTCGAAAAGATCGACCCAATAAATGCGATTTAAAAGTTTTTGTTTTATAATGCTTGAATACGTACTAAATACGGAAATTATATAATATTTTCTCTACAAATGCAATCACAGAATTGCATTTTTCACTTTTTTATACTTTTGCAACAAAAAACAATTTAATAATAAAGTTGTTCATACCGCCTAATTTTAAAGGTAATATTACATACAACTTAAATTAATTATTCTGTATACTCCGCTTACTCCGAATTAACTGCAGTAAACGTATACTTGTTGATTATTTTAAAAGAAAAAGCATGAGTGTACAATTTTTATTAATCACACTCAAAGAACCGTTTCTCAAGATCTTATCACGGATTTTTCTCGTACTTCTTGTAATCTGAGTGCCATTAGTGACGAGCAGAAAGGTTTATCAACGCGAACGTCTATAGCTGTAATAATAAATAAATGAAAAAACGAAAGGAAAAAAGGTGTACCTCTGTGATAAAAAAAAAACATTCAAGATAAAACGAGATGCAATGCAATGTTCTTAGGGTGGCGCTTCCTGAACTAACGTTAATAATAAATGATGAAATACAAATGTGCGGTATGAATTCTCGCAACAGCATTGACAAAATTAAGCATTACAAAACAAAAGAGTGATCATAGATACACGATGAAATAATTAATACGAATGCGCCACTGCAAAGCCGAATGAAAAAATAAAATAAAAGTGATAATTTCACAAAAAGATTTTACGTGTACAGAGAATTGACTAGATTAAAAGAAAACGAGAAATAATATATGCAGACGATAAGAGTAGAGGAGGAAAGGGGGGGGGGGGATTTTTTAAATTCTCGCATACACGGCAGCGCCAAGAAAATAGAAAATCGAATGTTTCCGTTTTACACGCGGAGTTACTCATTAAATTATTATAATAATAATGATTAATAGGCGTACGCGAAAAATGTGAGAAACAAAATAAATACTTTCGCATGTGTTGTAATCGCGAATTGATGTATATTAAAATAAAAGAATATGTATTTGTTCCTGAGAAATATATTAAAATTAATTAACAGTAGGTATAATTAAACCTTAATATTAAAAAGAAAAAAGATAATTATAAACAAATAATTTGATGGTACATACTTACTCTTATAAGTAAACGATATTATACATAATAAAACTAGATAATTATTATGAAGTTGGTTCGGTCTTTGACGATGCCTTGCCTGTAAATGTAGTACCATACAAAATACGTTGAACGAAAAACAAAAACAAAAATCTTACTACCTTGTAAATGTTTTACCAAATATAATCAATTATGCAATACAAATGTATGATATGACTTTTCTCGACTGTACTCAGTGCCTATCATCGTATCTGAAATCAATTGCGGTCCAAGGGTTTAATGAAAATTCAAGTTTGTTATTTATTTTAGAATTGTTTTAATAACATACTTTGAAGAATTACATCAACTTTCTGACAATAAATGTATTTCTTTTCTTTGTTTTTCTTTTTAGTTTTTCACTAAATACTCTTCAGTTTAAAATAGTAAGCTAACAACGGGGACTTATTGACTTGAAAATACGTTGATTAAGTTTTTTTTAAGAACTTTGAAATATTACATTTGTAAGATGGAAAGTATAAATTAGTTCAACATTATAATAACATTTTTTTAATGCAACAGTATAAGTTAATTGTGACGTGTATGTTAATGATTGAAAATGTTTGTGTGGAACGTCATCCGAGAACTATGTGTGAACGCGTAAACTTGTACGATAGCTCGTACGAGTGTGCTGCACCTTCGAATTGAGTTTTGGAAGATTCTTAAATCATGTTCATCAAAAATATTACACATAGATTAATCTCTCTTTGTTTCCTTTATTCTTATATTTCATTGTTTTTTTTTTCTTTCTTTTTTATTTTTCTTCTTCTTTTTTAAAAAAGTATATTATTAAAAGTATCGATTTTGAGAGCAGACCTGCTGAAGATTCTTTGCATATGAACGAGCACCAAGGGTTATTTGTACACGCTTTTGCATTTCGTAATTCCCATAAACGGCATTACGAACAATTGTAGTACTCGTTATAGGTGCTCATTTAAAAATGCATAAACGTAAAAACGTCGGACTTAAATCGCGTATACTTAATGATTTTTTATTTTTTAATTTTTTAGGCACGACCGTCATACGGGAGTGCCTTATTTTTCATTAGCTCCATACTTATTTTTACGAATCGACATAACAAATATACAAAAGTTTATAAAGTGCAAAGTACCTTCATCAGGTTTGTAATTCAAAGCAAAAAAAAAATAATTATCAAGAATCGAAAGAACATGGAAATGTAAATGAAATGGCCTAACTCGTATTCGCTAAGAAAAGCTGATGAAGGTGACGGATATGAGATGATCTTAGATATTAAATATACCAGGTGATACGAATTCGACTAATCATGCGATTAAACGATCGTTGTTAAAGATTGTTTTTCATGATAATTAGACCAGTACATCGACATCGACATTGACTCATTTTCATATTTGAATAAGGAGTCGTATATAAGAAGTTGGGGGACGGGATTACAAGGGTATCTATATCATCTCTTGTTTACACTCGACTCGATAATTTACTAATTGGGATTGTAAATTCTTTGGCCTTCGTTATTTATCAGACTTTTCTTGGCGATTTCTATCCGAGAGCTCACGACAGAAAATATAGTGCACGGGACGTGCTTACGGTCCAGACGATCATCGTCTATATCCAACTGACTTATGGGACATCGTTCTATACGTATATGTATATAGAGAGATATCTTCGACAACGAATCAATTGATCGTACCGGACCGTAGCACATAAATCGGTATACCTAAATCCAGTAGGACATACCATCGTAAGATTTTGGGCGCGGAAGAGTGAACCACATCATATACGAAAATAGAGGTAAAGAAAAAAGACAAATATAGAAAAATATAACGACGATCGATATAACGATGATAACAGATTTATATGCTTAAAAACCAGGTGGAGGGGGATTGAGCGCGTCGTTATTGGCGCGTAGCTGAAGACGCCTTAGGTCCAGCACGAGCTCGAGCCGATGGGCCTGGGCCGATTTGGAACCGGATGAATTTGACGATCTACTACCGGTCGATAATGCGGCCGGAGATCGACAGATCGGCATCGGCGGATTATTATATCTGTAATCGCATCGAGAATTAGGATTTGTATGATGACGGGGATAATTAATGAGATCCGGCGCTTGTGGTGGTCGGATTGATATCGGTTGGCCCGGCCTGTACAGTAGTTGTCTGCATTGATCAACGCGCATCAGCCTCTGTCGATGATGTTGCTGATCCTTTGGCTTCGTCGCAGCTAGTTGTGCACACAATTTTCTCTCGCAAATACGTCGCGTCTAAGCGACCTGCTCGTAGTTCACCTTATTGATGTAACTCGCTAAGCAGCAGGCCAGGAAGACGCCGAGCATCGGAAATACCGCTACACCTAGAGCACTGCCAGCCACGAGACCGATGTTGCTCTTGATAAAGTAGATCACGCGATTGTAGCAGCCCTGTTTTAAACAAATTCAATTGCAAATCAAAATATTTCTAGTCAAATTTACGTAGTACGGCATTTTATTTACACTCGCATGCTTTGCACAACGTACGTAGTTCGTTAAAACACCGAAAGAAACAATGCTATATTGAAGCGAAAAGATGCGTCAAATATAATAGAAATTACTTTTATACTTATTACTTTTAAATATTTTAGCAAACATTTTTATGATAACTTTACCAATAAATGAATACTTTACAAATAAAGTAAAATAACAATATTTTTATTTAGAGAATTTATTCACGGCAATTGTTCTTTAGAATTATTAAATATTCTATTATGATAAAGGTTTATTTACATTTTTATAAAAATCAACATATTTTGCAAAAATATGTAATAACTATATTAAAAAAAATGTTCTCGCATCCGCCAATGTTTTTTCTATTAAAAAAAAATCTTATGATTCAACTTCTGAATTCCAGTTCTTGTAAAGAGAACACTTTTTCGATAGGTTTTCACTGCGTAAAAAGTTTTTTTATTTTATTTTGAAGAATACATTTTTTTAGTGGCAGAAGACTCTTTGCCGCCATCATTGAAAATAATAATCTCGAAAATAATAGTAAAGGCACTGCGTACATTTTGTTGATAATATTACCCGATGGAAAGTTAAGTTCAAAACATGCCCTTGCAACGTTACATATTATACTTTAAAAACCCCCAATAAATCCATGTAATACTCTTATCCGGAAACAAAATTTAATTTTTTATTATTTTTTATAGATACATCAATTTTAATAAAAATCGTTTTATTTTAATAAAGATACTTCTTGAAGCAAACATTATTTGAAATTCGTAATGAATATAATTGTTGCAATTTGATTAATTTGTATTCAAAGTATTGCTGTAGTGAAAACTAGGCTTCCAATATTCTGTATATAAATATTTTTTATAAAAGAAAGATTACGGGAAGCGGAAACGTAGTGGTTGGTGAAACTGTAACCCGAATACGGATATTCTATTTCCCTGTACGATTAAAGAGGAATTTAACTATTCATTGTTGAGACATAATTACGATTGACTGTATTTAATTTATTTAAAATTAAAAAAAAATAATACTAAATGCTTCAAATTAAATGTATAAAAAAATTATTAAAAATAAAAAAACTGGTTTGTTAACCAATTATTCAAAAAAATGGACACATTTTAGTATGTCAATTTTCTTCTAATCGCATTAAATTCAAAATCCCTACATTCATACTGAAACGAGTATATCCAAGAGTATTTCTAGCAAGTTTGTGCTCAATCTATCCATTGGTGGTCTTTGAATCCTACGGTGAGTGAATTTTCTACTTTCTATTGTAACTAGCTATCGAAGGGACTTGTAGAAGAGCTGGACCTTTCGAATAAAAGGTAAAACTATCGATTTTATCTGCTCTATTTAAAATAAGTTTTTGACTCTAACTACATTGTTATAAATATTTGAAATTTTGAATTCAGTAATTTGCATTTCAAAGGTGTCTGCCCGCTTAAAGTAATATGAAGTAAATTAGGATTTACAGTTTAGGACTGTCGAACTACGTAAAACACATCAATCGAAATGATAAATGCTTACCTGATTATAGATGTCATCGGTATTAGTAGTATCGCATTCGCCTTCCTCGACGCTACAGCAAGAGCTCGGTACGAGTCTCGGCGGTGACATATTGAGATAATCGGTGTAGGCTCTATTACCGCAACAGTGCAGCTTTCGGCAGAAAAGTCAAGTTCAACATCTCTACTATATAATAAGAAACTGATTGAACGCTCTTACCGTCTTCTGCATGAGATCAACGTGAAAGCTCTTGGTGTTATCTATACCATATGCGTTCAAACTCTCATTGAGACCCCGATCGAATCCTTCAATCAAAGTATTGCGATACGTGTAGACCGAAGCACCAACTCCGAGTTCCAAGAGCGCGAGAACCGCCAGAAAAGCACCGTACTGAAAAATCAATTCTTTATCCAACTAATTCTTGCATCACAACCACGAAAGAGTGGGAGAGGAATTCCCTAGGGATGCAGAGAGGGTTAACGTCCCGCGAACCCTCCTGACCTGATTCGCCTTATTTCAAGCGTAAACAGAGCAATCGCTGCTGCTCAATTTTGCAATTGCAACTGACGAAAAATAAAAAATTGTTACTAAATTACTTATACCAATTCGAATTAGATTTTCTCTTTTACTATATGAAACATCAAGAATAATGTTCGGCTTTAGCTCAAACCGCAATTTCTGACTCTGATCTTTACTCAGTGCTATTTTAATGCACGAGATCCATCGGACGGCGCAGCCGTAGCTATTGCGACAAAGGATCTTGTAGTAGCCTGGCCCAATTACGCGTTTGTTTTCCGCTCGGGATAGCCGCACAGCGACGCAATATCGGGGTCAAGTGACTCCAGCTATATTATCAACTGCTTGCATACCTATATATAGATATATAATGTGTATGTATGTATGTAAGTATGTACATATATACATTAGACGAATAAGTGAGGACGAAAAGAGAGGGGGTAGAGGAGGTAGAAAATTTGAGAATAAAAATTGTAGCAATACTAACGAGATAGAGGAGAGCAGGATGCTGCCTAGTGGTGCAACAGCAGGCGAGGATACCAGCCAAGGCGACCAAGGCGCCGAGGAAGGACAAAGCCAGGAGCGTAGCACCGCTGCTCTCGATGCCCACGTCCGCGTATTCGGCCAACTGAAGCTTCATCCATATCCCCACGCAAAGCATGAGGAGTCCCGAACACTGTAGGTAATATATGTGTATATGCACAGAAGCGTATTACCATATAGCTATCTTTATGTACGTATAATGCATCGAGCTTTTTGCAAGCTTACAATAAAAGCAAAGTTGAAGAGTATGAGGAGAACTGTCATACAGGCCATTGCTGCGACGCTTTCGAGTTGTTTGGCCATGCTTCCTTCTGTTTATTATCGAATAGTCTATAAGCGTGAAACTTGCTTACGGGTGCACTGGTCTCCCGCGCGCGAACGACTCCTTTTCCAAACTCTAGCTCTCTCTCTCTCTCTCTCTCTCTCTCTCCTATATTTCGATCGATGTGCTTGCGCGCGTCGAGCTCAGCTATCCGCGCATAAGGCTGTATGGTTCACTCTCTGCGCGTGCACGGGGGATGCAGCGGCGCACGCGCAAAATCACTCCCAGCTTCAAAATAATCTCCGCAGTTGCGTGTTTTTTTTATATTTCGTGAGTACGTTTAATGTAGATGTATATATGTATATATTTATGTATAGAGAGAGAGAGAGAGAGAGAGAGAGAGAGAGAAAGGCCGATTTAAGCCGATGTCGATGTCCAGTAAGGTCACCTGTGGTATAGAGTGTATGTAAGATTATTATTGAGCAGCAGTCATTGCTAGCTGTCTCTTAAAACCGACTTCAGAGGAGATGCCGTTGTTGTTCATCTCGTCTTCGTCGAATTGACTACTTGGGCAAAGTCGAATCACTGCAGTAGCCGATCGAGTTTCGTCGTCTCGAAGCTCATCGATACTGCTTGTGTAAACGTTGCAACTACTTCCCAATTCGAGTTGATTCAATTGTTGACAAAGCTCGAAGTCAACGTTGTCAAGTTCAGCCGCAAGCTCCTCGTCGTCGTCCTCGTCGTCGTCCTCGTCGAAGTCAGAGGAAAGAAAATCACCACAGTCCAATGGTAGCGTCCTGGGCTGAATTTCTCGTCCTTTGGCATTGTTGTTACCCTCGAGGGTCTTCGGCCCGAGCTCGTTGCGTATTTCACCGACGGTCTTGAAGTAGATACTGTGATCCATACTGTAGGCTTCCAAGCAATTACTGTCAAGGTTCGCGTTCGATTTGTAATTGAAATTGCTCAAAGCACAGCAGCTCAGTCGAGTTTCTTCCGGCGCAGGCCGTGTTCTCCTGTGGAAGCCATTGTTCTCGTCGGCGAGTCGATTTCTACCTCGATTGAGGTTCCAGCGACTGTCCGGTTCCTCCTGCATGGTCATACGACCAGGTGACAATCTAACCGAGCGCAGTCGATTGTAGCCTCTCGCGCATGCGGCCCAACGTTCGATCCTTTGCAAGACGTACTCGGTCTCTTCGTTCCACCAAACGGACAAATTTTTCGGAAAGGAAAATCCTCCGCTTGGTGTTCCGGAGCCGCAATCCTCGCTTGAGACGCCCATGTCGACTAGCTGATGCAAACGGATCGGCTGCCCTCGAGCGACTGACTGCCAAGCGCTACTGAGCTTAGGATAGCACCGATTACTTACGAAGCACCTCGCCACCGATCGCTAACGAAGCCGCACACGCAACCCTCTACTGCAGGTACGGATCTATATACCTATATACGTCCCAGGTATATGTAGTATACGCACATATAACTAGCGTGTACCGCGATACCTGCGACCTTTCTCAAACTACTTACATCGTTATGTCAGTTTCGCGATTCGGTAACGCAGGTATGTATATACATCGCATACATATATATATATACATCACGTGTATGTAACGTGTTTTCCGCGTTTTTTTTATTTTAGCAAAAAAAAAAAAAAAACAGGAGACGGCTTTGCGTGCTTCTACACTACGACGGTATCGCCTGTATAAGCATACAACTGGTTGAGAGAGTATTTTACGACTGATCCCATTACGAGCGTGAGCTCAAGGTGAAAGTAATATAGGATAGAATAACTACGTCACTCATAAGTGTATAGAGAGACGGTATAATTTTGGCTCGACTCGCAGCTTTGGTCATTTTAGTATCGATCTTTTCAGGGTATAGTTCGAAGAATGCATTGTGCACAGCTAGCAAGCAACGGCGCTTGCTTTTTCAAAGATTGAGAGACGCGATAGCTTGATATCGAGGGTTGATAGCTCTCTCGTCGATACGTTTCACAGCGCGTTACTGCGCAGCGTTCGACTTTTCCCGAGGACGTCAGTTTTTACGACGTTTTTTAATTAAACAGTGAATTTTAACTCGCAGTACTAGGCAATGGTCAAAAGGCAATCTTTACGCCCAATTAATTTCCACTCTAATCTAAGTGAGAATTATTGAGAGTGGCTTTTTATACAACGATAGTCCAATTTAAATAATAGTCCAATTTTTTGCACTCTCTCGGTCTAATCTCGTCTCTCCGAGTTTCAAAGTCGAAAATCACTCTAGATTTCAAAGCAAAAACTGCACTGCGATAACGAGTATTTGAACCAATAGCGTACGCATAGATGATATTTTAATTTCACTCGAGTTTTCGAATAATATTTCACTTCAATAACAAGTGACTTGAAAACCAATTGAGAATAAGCGTAGATGGCATTTTTGTATCGATCTAGTTTTAAATAATTTAAATAAACTCAGAGTATATTCTAGAAAGGGCTAGAAAGGGAAAGTGAACTCACTCTTAAAGTTGGAGATAATATCTAAAACTGTCAAATTGTCACCAAATGTACCCCGAGAATTAATGACATTTTCTCGATTTCATTTCTATTCGCGCAATTCGATATAGTATCTGTATTTAGGAACGTAAATAGTTACATTCGAACATGTCTAAGAATAATGTCTTTTTTACGGTTCAATCGTGACGCACTCGATTCGATTTCTATTCGAAGAAAACAAATTGGTGCGAGGTTGTTCGGCTAATATATCTATGTTTGACTGAAGCTGTACAAAAGTTCTGTCAAGTCGAGCTTGATATGATTTACGTTTCATTTTGCGCAAATTACACTGCACCTTACATATACAGTCAGGCTTACTTGTACCGATTTACGACGTTTCATAATCTCAAGCCTTTGGACTTAGCATAATTCTTGAAAAATAAAAAAGTGTAATATGTGCGATGGATCGGTTGATTGATACAAGGAAATTAAGTGGACAATGGTTATCATGTGACATTGTACGGTTATTTATTAGACAGCACAATTTCCGATATACAAGATTCAAGTACTAGAATTATTTTGTAGTTCGTAAATAACGTGAAAAGCTTGTACTGTAGGTGGAGTAAAAGATAAATACGACGAGATACGGTTTGTTCGTTCGCTACTTTTAGCGCTTTCAAATCTTTTCAACAGAACTCTCATCCTTGAGACTGGAAAAGGTACGTTTTCCGTACCTTCCGTATGTACGTTATGAAAATTTTAACAAGTACATTAAATTATTCATTAAATCAACACAACGCTATTTACAATATAATCATATCATTTTTATGAAAAATAGTTACAAACGCATAAAATTAAAAAAAAATTATGTCCAACAAAATACCAAAATAATCTTTAACTATGTGCGATTAATACGTATTCGCAAAAATAAGTCAAATTTTTATATTTTTTTATATAATTTTGAAGCTAGAAATATAGGTGATGTGAATTAGTTTAATAAACGATTTCTGATTAAAGATAAAGCTTCCTAAAAGTATTTTACGCTTTGGGCTTTCAATCTCATCTACCTACAACCTCTTCTATTTACATTCAAATTTTATCTCCCAATCGCAGACTAGAAAGAGGTAGAATACTAAATATTTGTAAAATGATATTTTTCATGTTTGTTCTATTTCTCGGAACGAATAATAAAGTACAATTAGTGGTAATCGATTTACACAACTTGACAAATCAATAAACATTCAAATTTTTTTCAATTTTTTCCTCAATCCATTTCTACAACAATCTTCAAATACGCTATACAAACAGAATGCTGCGAATATTCAGCAGCAATAACAGCTAAAAATCCGTTTTCATCTTGGTATAAAAAAACACCGTAATTTCAAGATGGGATGCTCAGTCTCAATACTACTTACGTACAGAATATGAAAGTTGATTAAACTAACTCGGTCCCCAATTGCGCTAATTTTGTTCAGATAGTGTAGAAGATTACAAAAATAAAACTTGGTTACTAATATGAATAAAATTGATTGGATACAAAATAGTGCAAAATACTTTCCGCATTTCATCGTCGTTATATACACTTGCAAAAAATGTCTTGTACGTGACGTCATATGTAGCTTTAAACATTTGTAGACAAGTATTCACGCAATCGAATTTACATGGTTCATGATTAACTGTTTAAGTTCCGCATCAGATCAGTGGTTGGTTTCTTTACTTCAAGTATCGTTAAAAAGTACCAATTCCCATTTAGTTATAGTTTAGCACCGAATGGGAAACATTTAATTTCTGTTTTTTTTATACAACTAATTCGTTTTCTGACATTCTCATGGCATGCATTTAAAATTAAATATTAACAAAGTATATACATTAAGGTGTCTTTTATGTACTAAGCTAAACATAGTAGGGAATACTACTACTTTCAAAATCTATATACCAAGTATGAGTAAGAAGACTTATTACTAGTTGAAAATCCATATTTCTTATTCCTAGGCTTTGCAAAGAATTTCCAATCTTAGACTTCAAAATCATTTCAGAGCACTCTGAAAGCAACAGTCCCTATTAAAAGACTTTCATATCAACATTATAAACTCGTGTATACAATATTAATAGAAAATTACGTAAGTACTTTTGCGGCTTTTGCCATTGGTTTTATATTTTCTAAGCTAGACAGCTATAGATTTATAATAGGTAGTTGGTTTGGTATAGCGCAATGAATTTCATTAATATAAAAAATTAAGTATCTCCATCAATTAATATATTGAATTGAAAGGCTCTGTGAAAAATTTATGGAAACAACGTAAGCAATTTATTATCCACTTGAGCCTTTAAAAATAACTAATTAATTCAAAATTACGGTTTTTAACTGATCATTTTAAGTAACGTCCAAGTGTTAGATATGTAAAAACACTGCTAATCACGCGTAATCAAGCCCAATTATAATAATGTCAAGTATTGCAAGAAAACAAGTGTTTCTAAAATAGGAAGGATAGACGACTGAAATTGAAGAAGCCATTTCAGTCTAGAAAAGAATTAACACGGAAAAATTGATAACGAATTATAATTAAAGATTTTATGCACAAAGTTTATGTCACGTAAGTTAACCTGAGCATTAGAAGATTTATTTGTAAATATCCAAAAAACTAATTATGACCCTCAAAAGGTGGGTTAAATTTCATAAAATCTAAAAAGAAGTGAATAATTCCCTAATAAGCTTTAGTTTTTTAGTACTAAACCAATGGTGGAAAATCACATTCCGTTTTTATTCTTGGAGGTTATTTATATATTTTGAATTAATTCCTACACTTGATTAAGATAGACGCTGGGAAACATTGTGTGTTTTGAATTTTACAAGGTTCTAGTAAAATGAGATCGTGTATAATCACCTTCTAGCGCAACATTAAATTGAAGTTGCACATATTTTCTGCTTGATCACTCCTCTTAATTGACAAACCTTATACCTCAACTTCATTTCACTAAAACTTCAATATCAAATTGATTAATCTGACTACTACCTTATAGTTTTGAAGGAAAAATGTTTCTTTAAATAATAAAAAAAGTTAAGTAACCCATGTATTACAATACTAAGTGTCAAGACAGGTACTTGTATTTAAATTTGAAACGGAAAATAGGTCAAGATTCGTAAATTAAACGCTGATAATGGGGAAATATTTCCCACGTTGGAAGGTGCAAACCAAATTCGAGGGCTACAAGTACTGCAAATTCCGAAGTTAAGAGATCTTTACGGTTTAATCGTAAAACGCTTTCTGTCCTCTGAAATAAACATTTTCAATTTAAACCGCGTTTCAACTAATTTAAAAAAAATCTTATCATATCTTACATACATAGTTATTAAAAAATGCTTAATTTATTTATTCAACATACCTCAATAAGTGACTTTAAAACTTGTCCTTTCACGTCATTTAATTTAGCGGCTAGCAGTAGACAAGCACCAGCACATAACTTCCGTGTTTGTTTAGTTACTACATTGCGTAGAATTAATTTTTCAAAATATACATACGCCATAGCCACGGTTAACAAATCGACTCCACTTTCCATTTTGGCAATTTTTCTCATCTCTCGCTTTAAACTAAAAATTCATTATCTTTGTTATATTATGTTACATACATTCACACTCTCATAGAGGATTTTCACTTCTCCACTAAGATAATAGACTGTATAATTGATACATTACCTTCGTAATTTACTAAGAGTAAGCTGTACATGTGGAAATTTTTCTTGAAATTTGTCATTTAACTCTTTCTTTAAATCAGAAGGTCTTACATAATCAATAACTGAAGCCTAATAATTGATTAATATTGCATTATTATTCGAAAGAAATTACTACAAATATATTATAACTAATAATTACCATATACGAAGTAAACGTAAGTAAAGTTCTGTGTTTTCCAGCTATCAACTCTGGATCGTCGAGTAAGTTTGGATTGTATTGTATTTGGTCATCCCAATCATGAACTGTAATATCATTGAATTAATTGTTTTTCTCTTACTTTCTACAAAAATTACCTTTTTACCAAACGTTACCTTTTGAATCAGATCCCAATACTACTGGCGGGGAATCAGAACCGTGTTGCATACGATTTGATGCCATATCATATGACAAACACCTGAAATCACGAATAAGACAAATTACTACACTTTTTTGTAGAAAAAATCGATATGAAAAATGTAGTTACCAACACTGCGATATAAAAAAATGACGTTTAATCATTATTATGAATTAAAATATGTTAAATAATGCAATAATAATAATAAATTGAAAACCGTCATTTTTCTATATGTCTTTAAAATCATTTCATTTAAACGACGTGTACCGATTACTAGACTAATGGTGCACAAGATAATGTTATCGTTATTGCATTCACAAGAGTTTCCGATAATATTCGTAAAGTACTATAACCATTAAAACTACATTATTAAGAAACACAGAGTGTTTATTGATGTAATTAAATGACGAAACGATATACTACAAACATTCATCATTGAAAATAAACAACACTTTAACACAATAGACAGTTAAAAAAACATTTTTAACTATAATAGGCACATTTCAAAGTTCTTAACGAAACTCCATAGACCCTCCGCTTTAAATTTATGCGAGTACATAAATATGGATCTGAAATATTTTAATATGCGTACAGACAATTGTTAAAAAAATCCAAATCATAATTTCTATTGACTATTTTTACTGAAAATCTAATAAATATAAACATAGTAGCTTACATTTTACGTAGAAAATGAGAAAGATAAATAAAGATCTGAATGAATTCAAATGAGAGCTTAAAAGACGAATAAAATATCTGAACATATTTTAAAACGAGATTTATATATTATGTAATATTTTTTATCTAATTTCTGCGAAATTATGAAGGTGTTAAAAAATATCATTTTTAAATCAATAGGATGTTGTTAAAATAGAACTCATAGTGGCCTTTAAAGGCGATATGATCAACTACGATCCAATAAAGCGGATACAACGAAAAGCTAAGGCGTACAATACGAATCTATATGAATGATATTTTCCAACACTTGAAACGTCAAGCTTCGCACAAATTTAGAAAAATATATAAAACATACTATTTTATAATTTTGTTCTATTATATATATACATAGAAATTATTAAACATTACTGTAAATAATAATAATGTATTAATTGAAAATCAATATTTTCTTTTTCAAAGATGTGGCCATATGATTGTTTCATCCGTCTTCTTCGTTCTTTTAATTGCACTCGGGTTCTTGATAAAAAAATAGACAAAATCAACATGCCATAATCACGTTTATATAGTCAAAGTGACAATTTATTGCTGGTTCAACTTTCACCCGAATAATCCAACACCCTACTTTACACGTTACACCAGGCTTTACACACACATGTGTATGTCTTCAAGTGTGTATGAGCGCGCGTATTCGTGTGTGTGTGTGTGTGTGTGTATATGCATGTATATGTATATGTATGCTGTGTGTATGTGTATGTGTGTATTTATTTATTTATAGAAATGAACGTCGGTCTATTTTTCTTTACCACTTTCTATGATCCGTGTTCCATGTTATGGTTTTCGTCCTGTAATTATTAACAAGCCGATATAAGTAACAATTTTAGGATTTAAAAACCATCTCGTGCAATTTCTAATATATCTTTTACATTGTACAATTTTGATAAAGAGTGTAAAAATTAAATAAACTGGGTTTTTATTAAATTACAATAATGAATCGCGGGTATTTAGTTGTACGATCATGTATAATTTTTAATTTGAACGAAATGAAATGTCAAATTATCGCCATTCATGATTAGATAAATTAATAAATTTTCAAAATAAAACTATAACAACAGACGTTTATGAACATGAATCAGTTTCAAGCAAATTTGCAATGTATATGAATGAATAAACAATAAACGTTAATAATTAGTAAAGTAACTACAAAAATATACCTTGATACAATATGATGCTTATTGTTAGAAGTTGTATGCATCAGTTCAATAGCTTCACTATCACTTATGTGCATTTTTCGATCTTTCTGGAATTGTCTAGATGGTTCAAGCAACGCTCCATAAGAAATTTGTTGACCGTCTTGGGCGCGTTCAATTCCCAGTAAGCCAAAGGGATCTAAATTGTCATTGATTGACGACAAAGGTCTAGAAGTTATCGTATTTTTCCGGCGCCCCGCATCTTTACGAAGCTCTGACCTAAATATAATATAAAAATTAATTTTTCTGTCTTCAATTCATATTCATAGTCACTAGTGCTATATAAATCATGAACTACTAATTCTGTACATTGTGCATTGAAATAACCAATTAGTACTTGAATGATCTTAATAAATGCAAATCAATATACTGATGATTATTAAAACGTGATTGCTAAGTTATTCCTTTATTCCATGAAAAAAAAACAAGAAATTTGTACATGAACATTTTTATCTTCTACTAAATGTAGTAAGATACCTTTTCAAAATTGGATTGGTGATGGAGAGACTTTTGAAGACAGGTGAATTACTCGTAACATTTTTGGAGCTAACAGTAATAATAATATATTCAAAATTTGTATAATAATCGGCAATGAGAAATTATATTTTCCTATGTATATATGCATAATATAATCTATGAATAAATTAGCTGATAAATGTAAAATTTTATTACTCACCAACTAGTACGTTGTCCTTTACTGTATGGAAGTGATGAAAATACTAAAAATGGTACTTTCTTGGATGATACCAGTATAACTCTGTCATCCGTAAATTTGTGACCATTGATTGGCTTCTTCATATAACGTAATTCTTTTGCCACTTCAGGAATGATTCCATTGTTCATACACCCTGTTTGGACATTGTTTAATGCTTTGACCTTTGACTTTGAACTTTGTGATACAGATTTTGATCGCAGAGATCCTATACTTTCATTGCTGCTATTGTACTGATTTTTTATATCTTCCGACAAAGTTGATGTCTGATGAACAATTTTTCTTTTGTGATATAGTGATCCAACTCTTCTTTCTTTCAACGAATACTCACTGCCAGCTGTTCCAGCACTATAAATAAATTGAAATAATAGATTTAGATGAGCTTATGTTTATACACTGTAAGATTAAGAGCTAAATTTTACATAACACTGAGGAAAATAAAAATGTACCACACTTCCGTAAATGAAATCCAATTAGTTTAATTGAATAAGTATCAACCTCAAAGTACTATTTGAATAGATCAAAATAAACTTAAATCTAATACCCACGGAAAAAAACTTTTATATTATAAATTATATTAATTGAAAATCTTGTAACTAGGAATTTAATAGTTAATAGCTTATATAGATATGAATTTTAATTTATATATCATATATTAAAAAAACTATTTGTTGCCAATAGTATACAAATATCCAACCTAACACAAGAAACACAGAAATTTCAAGTTTACCGTTCTCTGAAAGAACCACCATGTTGAGAAGACAATAGATGCTGACAGTTGTTTTCTTGCTCCGATAAGCTGGCCACTGCAACTTTGGCTGGAGTCACAGTTGTTTCGGAATCAGAGCTAAATGAACGGTCTGGAATTTGGTTTTGGACTGCCGTAGGTCGTGGTGAATCATTTTGCTTTCTGGCGTGAACATTATTTTCATCACACGAGCCATCTAAAGTATCATCCCAAAAGTTTTCATTTACATTGGCTTGGCTATTTTTAGAGGCAGCTGTCTTAACTTCATTGATTTGATTGTTATTTAGTACTCCATTGCGAGGTAATAATACCAGTCGAGTATCTCTATGGCTTCCATCAAGCGAGATATTGGAAAGAAATGTAAACGCAGCTAACCTTCGTCGGGAATGATTTTTCTTTAAGGCTGCTGCCATTCCTTTACAACGCTAGCAAATTTGTGAAATTTCGTGTACAAATCTGCGGAATAGAAGAAAAACCACAGTTACATTATAAAAAATGCCATGTCAGGCCTTCAACAATGAGACGTAAGTAAAACAAGTAAAAAGTCAAGCAGAAGAAAAAATACAGTACTGATAAAGAGCTGTATGCACACAAGTGTCCCTGGGTTGAACCAAAGCTCACTCCAGAAACAAAAGATCGTTTAATCTTACTGACTGGTTAAGAAAACTCCTACCATTTTATTCAATCCCAGCAAAAATGATAAAAATATTGAGACATAAAGGAGACCGTCGTTAGCGTAGCTTATTCTTAAAAAAGAAGCGGCGCTCGGCCTTCGATGTTTTCACACTCAACATATCTCTCTCTCTCTCTCTCTCTCTCTCTCTCTCTCTCTCTCTCTCTCCGTCTCTCTCTCACCCATGTCTCACCTACCCAAATATATATATATATGCATATAAATACACATGAACGATCTCGCACCTAACAGTGTTTTTGAGAGAGCCCTTGAAGACGACGAGCTGCGAGAGTTTATAGTTGCAGTAGTGATGTCGAAATGAAGAGTAAATAAAGGCAGCTCGTGCGGAGAAAAACGAGCTGGAGCACCAGCTGATAGATGAAAACTAGGATCACGATTCATGTTCACTGAAAGACACGCACTTAGTTCTCAAGTTTAGCATGCTGCCGAGAAGCCGCACACATATTACTGAGCCTTTAAATTCCACTGCCATTGTTATTGCCTTTATTTTCATATGATAATAATCGCGCAAATTAAGTATACGTTAGAAGTACAGTAGACTAGTTTATACTCCGTTATCGAGCGATTCCTTTGTATACATATATGCAGACACGAGCACACACACGTATTTAAGCAACAACGTTCCCGAATTACTGCATATGTATCTTATATACTACGCAACAAGAATAGCTCGTGCCCATACTCCGATCGCCTACCCGAAACTGCAACGATTTGCAGTTATTTTGCACTGAGAGCCTGGATTAGTGTTGACACTCGACACTCGACACTCGACACTCGACACTCGACACTCGAAGCGACTCACGAGAGACGCAGCAGCAGCAGTAGCAGCAGCAGCAGCAATAGAGCACTTCAACAGTCAGAGTCAGCACAAACTAACTGCACTACTACTAGGTATACACAGAATATACCTATACGCGCACGCATACACATGGGTATGTTCTTTCGTTCTTTCTCCAGAGATAGTCCGAACTCTGCGTTATCTTCGGCACTGTATCGCTTCTTATGAATGCGTATGTATAACTTTAGCGTTTGAACACTCGACGATTCATCGATAACTCTACATTCGCATACACGAGCATCTGCATACACAAGCTTATGACGGGTATGTGTCTAACGTATTTGGTTAAGTTGCTACAGGAACTGCGCTCTTGATGGAAAGTTAATATGTAAAAAGAAATCTGAGTATGCTGTGACTTCTGACTAATTCCAAGTAGCGATTTCGCTACATCTGCCGTCTGCTAGTTTGGTTACTTTTAGAAAGACTATAATACTATACGCAATACTTGGAAATAAAAGTCACTACGAAACTACGATTCAGATGTTGCAGGCACTGGTGTTTGGTGGAAAACGTTGCACATTTGTACGTATTGTTAAGAATATGTTATATTATTACTGAAAATAGTTCTATTAAATATTCCGCAATTATATGTTTTGGAATCATTTAAATAACAGTACAATGAATTGTATACTGAAATTATTTACTGAATTCAAAAGCTCGAGTAGAGCGACTAAGATAACAGTATAATTTGACGAAAGTTTTATGAAAGGAATAGTGCTATTCTAGAAACTAGAAAGATAAAACTAAAAATATGATTCACGGATTACTTCAGTAATTACGCAATAAGAATTAATCTTTCAAAATTGATGATTTCGTTTCTCTATCTGTGTTTAAAATAGAAAAAATCATTTCGCTGTGCGAAGTAATTACAATGAAATCTATATATATGACATGTATGAGTCATTCTCTGAATGCTTGACCAAACAAAAGAATTTTGTTTTTTTTGTAATTTTTCATTCATGAATTTTTTAGATTTTTTCCATCCAGGTTATCTAAGTTGCAGTAAGTCAAAGTTGGCATTTTAATACAATTTTCAAAAAATTCTAACTTGAACGGGAAGCATTTCTCACTAAAAACACAAAAGGCACTTTTCTTGTAAAATAAGTCAAATTTTACAAATGTGAGTGACCGAAAAGTGGCACTTGATTACCGCGAAAATTTGAATTCATTAATATTTATAAAAAAAGATAATGTAAACAATATTTATCTGTATCATACTTTCTTATAAATGAACCCAATACTATTTATTGTTAAGAGATAATTAATTTGTTACAATAAAAATATAAATAGTTTCCAAATTTATTTACAAAGAGCCTAATGAGAATCGAGAGCCTAATATCCTAATGAAATTTGATCTCGGCTTTCTAAAGAAATACAAATTATTAAAGAATATAATTAAATTAAAAGTAGAGCCAATAAAATTATTTAAATACAAAAATAGATACAACAAGAATGTAACCCCTTTTACAGTAGGTATCTGGTAAAAATTACATCAATGACAAAAAAGTGTATACTTGCTTTTTAAATAAAATCTTTATTTTCAAAATAAATGAAGAATCTAATGCTGCTTATGAACTTATGACGAATTTATGCTCGTCATAGCCATCATGCCTACATGGCCCGTCTGTTATAAGACCGAGATGTGACAGGAGACAGACCGTCAGAGCACCGGGAGTTCTACCCTAGCTAAGAGAGAGACAGAGGTAGGTACCACGTGGCCGCATAGCGCGGCCTTACAAAGTATCGCACCGCGAAGTCAGTTCCGAATTAACAGGGACACGAGGTCAATTGAAAAATAATGGATGGTTTATAGGATTATTTACTTAAGAATATTTTATTTTTTAATTCTTCACTTGTACAAGTCTGACTTAAAAATAGAATAATATTACACAAATTTCAATAATGACAAGAAAGGTTTTCCTGGGCGAGATTTGAACCCCATACGAATGGGCTCTACGCGCTTTATCACGGCCATTATCACATTTAAATATTATAGTTCGAAAGTAGCATATGACCATCGCCCTTATTTGGGATTTATAATTTTATTTTGTAATATTTTAATTTGAATGAAAATTATAATTTTATTATGATTATACAGTCAAAAACGCTTATACTGTTTGATATAAAATGTGTTTTTTTCAGAGCCAACCAACTTTCAAGAACGACTATTATTATCAAAAATTATCATAAGCACCATTTCTTTATAATGTATTTCGTAAAACAAGTTAATCGCGAGCCTGTAGCAGTATAGATTTTATTTAAAAAAGAAAAATTTTCTTTCATCTTCTGAATATGTATCGTATCAGATTAGTGTAAAAGGGATCTACATTGTTTTTTCACATTACTTAAGAGCAGAAATCAACTTTTATTAAAAGTCTCATTAGGAAAATCGTGAATAAGTTTAAAAACTAATTACATTGTTATTATCGATAAATTAATTATTTTTTCACAATAATTCTGATTGGGGTCATTTATAGGAAATTACTATATATTTAAAATTTGTTTATTTCATTGCCCCTTTTTTTGACAAGCTTCACAGATTTCAAATTTTCGCGATAGACGGGTGTCGCTTTTTCAAACGGTATGCGCCATCTAGCGTACAATTTGCTTTGACTGCTGGCTTGCTATCGGAGATGTGCTTCTATCCCTTCTATACCGGTCTATTTTTGTTTTTGTTATTTTGCTAAGGATCTTACTTAAAATGGATAGTACTAATAGAAAATTGGATTTTACCATGAATATGGTTTGGGTGGTTATGATATTAATGTGTAAGTAACAATGTATTATTCAATTATTTATCAAGACCTCTTTTCTGTAAGCGATTTAAATTGAAAACACAAATATCACTACTGTTATTTACCATTTGAATGTTTTTCAGTATATATTAAACAAATGTATGACAATAGTTTATTAAAAGCTATTGAAAAATCATGTAAGATATTAAAATATTGAACAATATTTATCACTGTTTCTGTGTCAAATTATATGGTTCTTAAAAATATATTTTTTTTATTGTTTTTAGGGATCTTACTTATATATTGTTTGACGTTCCTTACAATATGTATCGGACTTTTTAGAGTACAGTTATTTTCTAAAGAACTGTTCTATATTCATACTGATTATAATGGAAATGTTTTTTCTGTATTGGATGCTACTTTCAATTTCAACGTACCCTCTTGGATCATGATTATTGTTACTATAATTTCTTTTCTGGTAAATGCAAATTATTTTAATACAATATTTATATTTTGTTAATAAGTTTTCAGTTGTCATTTCACAGCATTATATTTCATAATTATTTCAGAATTTAGTCGTGAATTCTAATTTTAAAATGAAAGAAGTAATGCAATTGAATCCATATGCTATATTACTAGCTATTGCTTTATCAATTTATTTATTTATTATAATAAATATTGTAAGTGATAACATAAAATATGATAAATTTATAAAATTTTTGGCTTCTGTATGACAATTAAATGATTTCATAGAATGAATGTCAAGCAACAATAGTCGCTAAACATTTTTCTAAAGGATTGAATCCTGGTGCTGCAATGGCCTGTAATTATTTTTATGGTTACCTAAAAATTATTTTACCATCAAGTGGAGGAATTGAAAGAGCGGGTAAAGTATCAATAAAATTGTTTTGAAGCATAAGCATCTTATTGCTTATATGGAGTTTTGTCACAGGTATCAAAAATACTTTGGAATTATTTGAAGGACAGGAGAATGAAAAAATTCATATATCGGTGAAAAAACTTTTTATACTTATACCATCATCATCATATATACCTCCAGATTTAAAAGATGTATCGAACAATTGGTTGGAATTTGTAAAGGTAATTTCAGTCGCTGTATACAATATATTTACAATTAAATAAATAAATAAATAAAAATACAATTAAAATTTCAAAAGTTTTGTATAATAATAAAAAAATCTTTTATATTATGATTTAGACTCTAGAAACCATTGTCATAGATAGAGCAGGAGTTAAAAGTCGACGTTACCACAATACTCTTTATAAATTTCGTTCAAATGGTCCAGATAAGCCTGGCAAGGCTTATTATCTAGCAACCGAAGGAGCAACACCAGTGAAAACATTTTTTGAGGTTATAAATAATTCAAATCAATATAGTTGTGAGTTTTTTTAAATTGGATTTTATTAATTCGAATGTAAAAAAAATCAATTCACATAAAATTTAATTTAATTAACTGTCAGCTCTTTACAAAGAATATAAAAGAGAGATAATAAGAAGCTTTTACATCACGCTGCAAAATCTTTTAAATGACAATCCAGACTGCAAAGACTACTGTGAATTAGTTTATTATGAAGGTACTATATAACCTTTCTTAAAAATATATTTTGAAACAAAATAAACTATACTAACAAACGAAAAATAATTATTAGACACTGTAGATGGAAAACCAGTAAATCCAGCCCATATATTACGCGACAGAATAGATAAGTATCTAAAACCTTATTAATAGCATAGTAAGTAACAAACCAGCACACGTATATGTGTACTAAAATAGTATTTTAAAAATACATCATATCAAAGTATCTCTGATCATACTAAGTAAATCATACTGATCAACAAACTTGAATTTTCCAATTAAGGTTACTACTTTAGTAAATAATATATAGTGTATAGAGGCATTTTAAATGACATAGACAGATTCAGGTTTTGAAATGGTTATTATTCAACATTAAATTTAAAAATAAAAGTTACGGCTCCACGGAGGGATCTTAGATATTTTGAAGGTTTTTAATATAAAAATGATACTATATATATAAAAAAAATTGTTGTAGATTCGTAATATTTGACAATATTATGTGTGATATCTATTGGATAGAGAGAACAAGAGTCGACTATTACACGTCAAAACGCTATTAAAAGAAAAACGATTATAAACAGGTTCAAATGTTTCTAATGACATCGATTATATCGTACATGATTTTGAAACCTTCATTTCAATAAAAATCTTACACTATCTGTGATGAAAAATTCAATTTTTATGCAATAGAAAATCTTATCTTCACTTCTTGAATTGACCTAAAGTAAAGAAATTTTAGTTGTATAGACCTCCTTAAGCAATGTTTAAATAAGATGCAATCATCATGTATATTTTAATTATAAATTAATTTCGTTTTAACTGTACAATGAATAAATCGCCGTATTAATAACATTTTTTGCTATAGCAATTAATGTAAAGTGGTCAATGATAATAGATAAGTGGAATAAATTAACTGTATGTCTTGCTATGTACAGTGTATCAATATTAATTCTATTTTTTGAATTTATACGTGATTTATAATAAAAGTTATGAGTGAAGTGAGAGGCTTGTTGGAATTATAAAAAAATTGAAAGGGAAATAATCCTTGTGCTATTTATACCAAAAATTAGTAAGAAATAAAATGAAAAATAAAGAGCAAGAAACGCATTGAGATTCATTGATATATTAAATCATAATATTTACGTGAACAAATAAAACTTCGATTATTTTCTTTCATTTCTTTTAAATTTATACATGTATATTGAGGTCATGGAAAATTTTAAACAATGAAGACGCAGTTCACATTTGTAATCGATGGCTCGTTTGTCATTGGAGAAAATTGTGCACTTCGATAATCTCTAGCAAAATTATGCAGTAATCACGCATAACAATAACTATTTGTCGAAGCATGAAACATTTCAAGCGGACTTATTCGCACAATTATGTATGTTTCGTTCATGCATTCTAATACGTGAGTCGGATCGTTTACAATAACACAAAGACATTCACGAAGGCTCAATCGTAACGCTGTGTGAGATCAATACAGCGGCAAATCGCATCGCTCTTTGCCATTAACTTATATCTAATTAAAAACAAGTATGTAAGTACATAGGATAAATCGTTGGAAGCGCATCATACGTTTCGTCCGATTGAAATCATTGAGGAAATTATTCTGTGCGTCAAAATGAAATATCAAGGCAGATAAGATTACAAGAATAATAATTACTTATAAATATCATTTTTACTTGATGAATAACGTTTCATATAAATAAAGTATCAAGTGTATTTTGTAGAACAATACAAAATATGCAATAATAGGAAGACATTTATATTTATTCAAATAAATCATGTACTAATTTTGTAATAAAATTAAAAATGCTTCAACAGAAATGTGGTTACTTTCTTTTTAAGGATAAGAGCACAGTAGATGATTATACTAAAATGAATATTACGTTTAAGATATAAATTACTAATTTTGAATGACACTTGCCCAAAACGTTTATTAGTTATGCGAAAAAACAGGCAAACTGGCCAGCTCAGTGTACCCATATTTAAGCCTCTTGAAACAAAGAAAATCGTCTTGAATAAAAAATCGTTTAAAAATAATAATTTATATGCGTAAAGCGTAAATGTAAACATAAAAAAGGAAAGAGCCAAAGCATTAAGTACTTGTCACGCGTATCATAACACTTATAAAAAATTATCAACAGGATTTAAATATGAACTACCTGTTGAACTGTGAGCGCGATAAACAATAAGAGTAAGTGTAACGAAAAAGATACACAGATAGCTTTCGTGTGCAGCACTGACGAAAGTATACATACGCTTAACTATATCACAACAACCGAACACGTCGAATTACAAGATAGTCGATTGCGCTCGTTTAAAGAATTCGCAACCTGGTCGCATCCTATCGACGGTAAAAAAAAGTTGAATAATCGAATTCAAAATAAATAAGTATAATATATAGAAAAAATGAGAAACTGCAAGCACAGTTATAGTAGGTACGATTTGTTTGTTTGTTTTTTTACATATGTAATGATGATTCTTAGCAGCTTGGTTTTCTGAATGAACGTTTCGTACGCTCATTTATACGCATACTCGTAATTAAGACATTGAGCTTATGCCAAACTAATAGGAAACGATTTCTTAGATTATAATAACAACCTTGTAAATTTACGATATTGCGCCTCGCAAATGTCTTTGCGCAAAAATATGACTGTTACACGAGTGTGCTCATTATAATGCTTTGTGATAAAAATGAAAGCTTGAACATTGTGAATTGTTACATTTTGTCTTATAAATCATATCTTCGCTCTTCTTTCACACTTTGTTATAATTATTATTATTATTATTATTTCCTTTGTTACTGGTTTTGTTTAATATCATCTTATCGTATCACCGGATCGCATAAATATTTAGAAAATAGAAAAATAAGTCTGCTTCTGCCTATTTCTTTATCAAAACGGTACACGCGTACAGATGTGTATTTGTTTCTCTTATTTATTTGCAAAATCTCGCTTCTGAATCTGTTGTACTGAAAGTATAATTATAAATGTACGATGTTTCAGTCTGAAAGTATGAGTATGTATGTATGTACTAATGAGACAAACCGTTTCACATTTTATTTTCCTTAGAATTAAACAAATGTTATAGCATTGATAACACGGAAGGTGAACGATCAGGCTCTAATTTGAATATTTTACTGAAAATAAGATTTTTCTTTCATTTTTTTTTTTCGAGAAAAAAGTGCGATTTCCTTTCTTAAAGGCTGTACACGTTTTAAAAAAAGTACTCAAGTCAAAAAGCTTGTGCGAATTAGAAACAAGCATCAAAATGTACACAGTTCTTTGAAACAATATGAAAATAATGATTTTCGCACGATGAGAGAGGGAAGATTTTTTGTAAATGTATCCTAATTATATTTGTGCTCATGAAACTTTGTTAGATTTGACTAGTCGTGGTTTCGATGTTTTTACATCTTCTTGAAAATTAATTGTCATGAAAGCTGCAATTACAAAATGAATATTGCGAAACGATTTTCGTCATCTAATTTAGTTTACCGACCTAATCAAAAGAATCCTGGGAAAACAAGCAAAATATCACATAAAAATTTACGCCCTGCGTTTACTTCCCAATCTGAAATACGATTCTTATCAGGTCTTTTTGTTTTAATAGCAAAGGCAGAGTTTTGAATTTCGTGAAATAGAAAAAATTCACATGTACTCTTTAAAGGACATAAATCGCCGGCTGAATATCTTCATTTAAAATCACAAAATCAGTTTTTTCTTTGTGTTATCAATAAATTAAATAAAATACAGGCAGGTTACATATGTGAACCACAGGTAAAATCCTTTGCCATAGATATTTGCAATCCAATTCCAAAACTTAAGAGCTTCTTAGATACACACTTTGAAGTCATGAAAGAGTGTAGCAACAAAAATGCATTCATTTAATTAATCAGTGGCAATTAATTTCATCTCATTTACCCCTATCCAATGAATTCTAACTTGAAGTTATACAAAAATTTTTCAAGACTCTTATTAGCAAAAACATTCACAGCGAAACTGTACCAAGATAAATCAATAAATAAATTATTCTAATATAAAAAATAAAGTATTAAATTGGATAAAGTAAAAAATAAAAGTTGCGTAAAAATAAGAAAAATAATACGTGATCCAATTTAGAAATGTATTATGAAAATTTATCAAAATTGAAATAATTTTTTAAATTTATCTTGGTATAATTCCACTTCACAGCACAAGAACAGTACCAATTATGTCAAACGTATGCATCCCAAACAATTCGAATCAGATGAATTTCATTCTTATTCATACATTATACATACAGATAATAGTGGTATTTTTCATAAGTCTGTTTCCTGTTTTAACATCCATACGAAAAAATAACTATATTTGTAAGTCCTTAGAGCAGAGCTTTGCTAGGAACCAACAGAAATTGCATACAAATGTAAAGAATACGCAGCATTGCAAGTGTACTTTCATATTTAAAACAAATAAATTTTGCAATACTTTATTTTCCTCAATTAACTTATTAAAAATTTATAAAATGACTCTTATGTTAATGAATTTTTAAATATAGCTTTCAAGAGGAACTAATTTCAAAAAATAATTTATGAAAAAACATATTTAGCAAGCAGTCGTGTGATTCAGGCATGTGTTGTGGGACGATTTGGATAAGATTATTAACATTTTTGGAATAGCAAATATTTTCTACCAACTTACCAATTTAAAAATTATATGTAAAAATGTAAATTTTTTAAAATGTTACTATTTTGTTGTCAACATTGGCTTTACAAATGAGAAATAATAAATTACACCAATAGTCAAAAATATTTGAAATTTGTAGAAAATAACGTAAAACAAAATGATTTATCACCCCTTTCAAAATCAACCCACATCATTGAAGTTCCATAGTCAAGACTGGTAAAATATATACCAGTGTATAATAATCAAGTGTTTATATTAAGCATGTTCAGTTATAGTTCCTGGAAGTCGATAAAATGAATCGCGTTTTTTGGCATTATGCTAGACATCTTTCTGTTATAAAATTTATAATATTAAGAAAAGAGTTGTGCAATGACAAAAGTTTACACTACCATATAAATTTAAATTAAATATGATTGATAAATCTCATTTGTAATTAGTCCTTTCTAATAATAAAAACGTAATTTTGTCTAAAACGCGTTTCATCTCATCAACACCCTGCTCTAGTAGGCTTAACCAATTTCACAAATGTGGTTTTTAAGCTTCGGTAGATGCTACCAATGATCCTTTAGGTGTGTATGCTGTTGCATTGGGATCTAAATTTGACACAGTACAGCCTGGACAAGGACTTTCATTTGTACGAATCTTTGAACTTCCTACACGCACATCATTTCCCAATCGGAGCTTAGACGTAGAACATGATGGAGCTGCAGGGCCAAATGTGTCTTGTGGCATTACAGCTAAGTCTTGTGCTATTTTAGCCTTTAAGATATCGATCTCTTTCTCTTGCGATCGGATTAGGCCTGGGCAGAGTATAGTCATTAAATAAGCAAAATTGAAAAGAAATTTAATTAATTTTTTGCCAGACAAAAATATACTTACTCTCCTTAATTTCTAATTGACGTTTGGCTTCGCCAAGAGCCGAAAATAGATCCAGTTTGATGCGAGTTTCTGCGCTTAAACTGTTCTCCAAATGAGTATTTTTGTCTTGCAGAGCATTAAGTGCCCCCAGAATGATTTCTGATTCGCTATGATTTTCTTTACAATGAGCAGTTTCTTTCTCGTAAGCCATACACCTATAAACACAATATGTTATAAATCATCAAATGGTTAATTGAACAGAATGTATAGTGAATATAAAAGCAGAACTGAACCTTTCATCTTTCGCTTTCAGTTCTCGGCGTAAACTTTTGAGATCCTGCTCCATTTGTGCTCTACGGGATTTACACGCATCTGTGCACTCTTGACGAACGAGAGGCGGTGGAGGTGGCGGAATTGCGGAACGAGCCTCTTCAGCGGCTCGTCGCGCTCTTCTTTCGGAAGCTAAAGATGCTTCACAAGCTGTGCGTTGCCTTCTTTCGTCGGCTATCCGTCGCTCCAGAGACGACATTGTTTGTTTATCCTGTTGTCGAGCCGTAACTAACCCGTGTAATCTGAATGATTAAAAAATTCATTTAGTATTTCAATGATGATTCATGCATGACTCTCCACGTATCAATTGAAATTAACTTACTTGCTTTGCAATTGTTCATTATCGTGTTGGAGTTGTTGAATATCACTCTTTGCTTGTCTTTCGCCATTTAATAAATTATTAATTTGAGATCGCAACTCTTGCTCAACTTGTCGACTTGATTGCAAGTCTGATTTTAGGCGTTTAATATCTGCCTCAAGTTTGCGACATACAAGTAACCTTATGTAAGAAATAAAGTAGATCTTAGTTAAACACAAATTTCTTTCAACGTATTTTCTTATATAAGGAATAAGTGTTATACCTTTGACAATATTCGTCTTGTTGCTTTTGTTGCTCATTTATAGTTTCAGTTGTCGATTTCGCCTGTCGTCCCTTTCGCTCTCGTTGATTATTCGTCGTATTCGAGGAATCTTTACTTTCTTTAACATTATTCCATTTACCTCCGGCTGATCCATTAGATTGTGTTTTAACAGAATTGTGTCCAGAACCTTTGACCGATTTATCTTTCTCTACTTCATTAACGTCAAAATCATTTACAGAACTGTAAAAAATAAATAAATTTCATAAGATTAAAAAACGTTACATATTACACTAATATCTAAAATTCTTTTTGTCAGCGATAAGTGCCTTTTTTGCTTTTAGTGTTATACAACTTACCTAATCCTTTCTATAAATTGTAAATCACTGGAAGATACAGTTGTACCATTTGTATGTGCATACTTTTTGTCATTCTTTTCAGATTGTGACATTTTTTCGGCATTATGCTTACTGTGTTGGTCCTCCTGTTTATCTCCTTTATCAAGAGACTTTCTCTGATTATTTTTGCTTGCATTCTGTGTTTGTGACGATAATTGTGAATTACTGTGTACTCCACCGTTTTGCATACTTGTATTTACAGAAGCATTGGCAGCTCCTAAAAAAGATTCAAACCAATTACATAATCTAAATTAAATAAAGTAAAGCAATCTTTTAAATTTAACGAAATTTTTGTGACTGAATAAAACTTTAGCAGATTTTGTAATCGTAGTAAATACAAACTACCTCTACTTTTTTCCGGACTTGGATTATACTGTGAAGCTGGCCTATGAGGCTGTGATTTTGAATTCTGTTCTACCGATATGGTAGATATTTGTGCTTGTAATTGCACATGTGGTTGTATTTGCTGTTGCAGATTAGCTGCTTGCTGTTCCGCGGGTAAAGCTTGCTGCAGTAATTGCAAATAGAATTCGTTTTCTTTTGCTACATCTTTTTGTTTCCTCTGAACACGAGAAATATAAAAATAAGCATTGCTATTCGTTATATCATCCAAATAAAATGATGCAATAAAAACACACCTGTCTCATTCTGTAGCCAACATAACTTTTGAAACCAAATCCTAACGTTACAACAGGATAGCCAATGCTAAAAACATCAATTTTCATTAAAAAACATATCATACATTTTACGAGTAACAAAACTTACCAATGTGCAGCAAATGGCCTACAAAGGTCCAAATGGGATGGCATATGCCGCAGATCTCTTAATCGTACAGCTGCTTCTATGTACAGAAACAGAAGCCACAGCATCACAGTTAAGCATATCCCTTTGTCTAGTACAAGCAAATAATATAAAATTAATTATTGGAATTTCTTTAATATTTGATTATAAATATGCACCAACCTGTATGCCAAGCATATTGCACCCAAACATATGCACTGGCTGCAAAGAACAGCCAGTGTACTGGGATGAAGAAGAAACAAATCATATCTGAAGTAAGTGCAATGCAAATAAAAAATACAGAGAAGGCCTGAAAGACAATATTCACATTTACTCGATATTGATAGTAAAATATTTACTAATGTTTTTAATGTAATTCAACTTACCAAGCCTTGATATTTGAAGGAATCGTAAACGCTTCTGAGTAATAGCCAAAAAGGCCATAGAAATTCAAATCGGAATTCTAAAATGAAGTCTGCTAAAATCACTATGGCCCATAGTAGAAGAAATTTTAGGTATAATAGTGTACTGAAAATAGAAGCACAAATTGTAAAGAATCTGAGTGGATGATACAACAATGGTTTATTGACCAAACCAAATCTTGACACAAAAGAATTAGATAAACAGCTTTTAAGAAGTGATTTAAACTAAGAAACATTGTAATGATCCATATCAAAACAGAGACAGCTTCTCTTGATTATGAAAAAAGAATAAGGAAAATTATGCACGGTATAAGGCATCGAAGACCAGAAGCTAAATTAAAAATATATCAAAATATAAAATTAAAAAACTATAAATTATCTCAAAAAGTTAAACTCATCCTCAGTTTAGAGAGCAAAGCTTACTGAGTCCCTCTTGTAAACAAGATTCTCTGTTTCTCTCTGTACCTCTCTTTCTGAAGCGCATACAGAAACCGCTTCCATTCAAGGAAAAGAGCTTTGCAAGAACGGGATTAGATCCGCGTAACTAGATAGTTGATCCTTTCGCCTCTCTGAGCGCAGTGCAGTTAGAGTGAGAAAGACAGAGCGATAGCGTCATCGAGAAGTTTTTTTGGTTATTTTTAAAAGAGAGTATGCGACATCTCTCGCGCTCGCGGCCATTGTGCGCGAGTTATCATCATCTCCCTTCGGCACAGAGAGCGAAAGAACGACACGGAGAGAGGTAGAAATAGATAGAGAACGACAGGTTCGTACGTGTATGATGATGCTTTTTGAAAAAAAAGAGATTGCGAGAGCAATGTCTAACTTCGAAAGATCTACATATCTCTTTCTCTCTTACCTCCCGTAAATTCCTTCGGTGATCTTGTTGCGCTTCAAGGGCCTCCGGAGCTTGCCGCACTCGGCATTTCTTCTCTTCATATTTCACTGTCCAGCTCGGATAGGCTGTGATTCTCTTCCGATTATGAAGCTCAGCGCTAGCGTCAATAACAACACAGCCAGGACGCAAACACGGACGCAGACGCGCGCGAGCGCGACACACGCGAGAGCAGCCACGACGGCGAGCACGAACGCGATCACCAGCTCGCTCCGTTGCTCTTTTCCTCTCTCTCTCTCTCTCTCTCTCTCTCTCTCACTCACACCTATACACTACACACAACACATATACACAGTCAGTCGGATACTACACTGCTACTGCTGCTGCTGCTGGTGCTGCTGCTGCTGCTGGTGCTGCTGCTACTGCTACTGCTACTGCTACTACTGATGCACGTATAGGCTAAACTGCTCTCTCTCTTTCTCTCTCTCTCTCTCTCTCTCTCTCTCTCTCTCTCTCGATAGCCGTTGGATGGTTGGATCTCTTCTGACGTGTGAGAGAGAGAGAGAAAATATGCATATATGTATGTATGTAGAGAGAAAACCTCGCGCGCGCGCGCACGCCGCGGCTCAGCTTTGTCCCCAGGAAGCGACGACGTTGACGAACGCGAATGTGTGTATATCTAGCCTAGCTACAGAAAACAGAACCGCGCTCTGTAGCTGGCTCTCGCACTCGCTCTCTCACTTCACTGTAAGTATACGATATACTTGTGGCTGCGCGCAAGCGCGCAACTATTATAATATGCACTGTGTGTATATAGGTAGTTTTGTGATGATACAGAGGAACAGAGGACGCAGTATTCGATGCATATACGCACACACGATTCGAGTCGACGCCGAGTTGTGTCTTGTCTCTTGTGTATCATATGTGTATGCATGTACACATATATCGATATTACGGTGTAACTACAGACTACAGATCGTCCGCGCTTTTGTTGTCATTCGCGCGGGAGAGAGAATCCGCTGCAGCAACTCTGTGTGTCTCCGACTTACGGCGTATGGTACTTGTAGCCTCATCACGAACTACCTCTTTCTCTTTCGGAAAGCAGCCGATTGGATGGTCTTTGGCGCGCGCTTTAGAACTTATATTTATATATCTGCGTATAATATTGTGTATTTTACTTTTACCGGGCTTTCCAACCTTTTATTTATTTTATTTCTTGCCCGCGACAAGTTGACGCCGCTTTCAGAATATTTTAGCTCACTTGTATTTATATTTATTTTTATTGTTATTTTCGAATCTTCATTCATTTGTTTATTATACTCACGACTTTCTGCACTGTATTATCCCCCTTTTTCTCTTTTGCTACATCATCGTTATTATTATATTATTCTAAAAGAAAATAGAATAGAATAGATCAGAGATTCACTGATTATACGAATTATATAATAGTTTTCAGAACTATTTCCGTAGTTTTGAAAAAAAAACATCGCTACTATAACAAATTAACATCTAATACATTATTTAAGTTGTCGCTCAAAATCTTACGAAATGTCAGTATTTATCGAATTCCCGAGGAAGCAAATAATTGAAATTCAATATTTGCGTACATTTGTAGTATAATACGCCGTTCGATTTCGAACAATCATAAGAGCTAAAATGTCGAATAAAATTCTTTCTCTCGTGTGCAAATCTGTTGATTTGCCTCCTCCGCAGCGCAGTGTGTGATATTCGGACGTACATGACGTGAGTATTGGTTGCAACTCTTTGAAGGTATAGGTATGTATACGCCATACGCGAACGCGATACGCGCTTACGCGCGTTTAAACGGGTACATGTACATAGAAAATATATAGTATATTCGTGAAATCTATAGCTATAGGTAAATAACGTATACATGTTGAACACTCGCTCAGTGGCGAGACCTTTATCGATCGCAGATGTCTCTCATCCGGTCTCTTTCTCTCTCTCTCTCTCCCTCTCTCTCGGCATCACAGGCTACACATTTTATACTCGTTATATAGTATAGGTAGAGAAAGAGATTGAACGCGTGCTAGTGCTAGCGTGCTTCCGAGGTTCCGAGACTCCGAGAGTGCGCGCACAGACACTACTACATCGAACGCCGAACAGCAACCGCACGCTTGCCGTGTGGCTACAGCTGATTTCCGCTTTCTCACATATGTGACTTGTTGATTTACTCGCCCGGCTTCTCTTTTGTTTAGTCGGTCTTCTCTCTTGTTGCTTATGTTCTTTCTCTATGTCTCTGGGTAATTTGAAGTAAGCAATTTTTTAAGTTCAATGCAAAATAATACTTCCAATTGGAAAAGGAGATTAACATTTTTTTCGTTTGATTGCCATTATACGATTGCGTTTTTATTTCGATTCAAGGCAGTAAATTTTGTTGAATAAAAACCGGTTTCAGAAATATAAGGCTAGGAACTCGTTCAGGAGTTTTATTAATAGAAGAAGTTGAATTGTTTTTTGTTTTTGTCAAATGTATCCAGATTGATGGTTCGTTAACCTGCTGTTTTACGTTTTTTTTTTTTGTTAATTTCGAATTATTTCTTTACTGCTAAATAATAATGCAATTATCCAAAGAAATTACCTTTTTTACAAAGCGCCTTTAAAAAAAATTCTTGTCTGAGCTTATTATTAGTATAATTGAATTTCTCAGTAGTTATTATTCATTTTTTTAGTATTGAAATGATGATTTAAAAAATATAATTTCATTTTATTTTCGAAACGCTATTTAATACCCCCAAGCATCATTTTAGGTAATTAATAAGGTTTTTTAAATTCCTCGTTTATAAAAATTGTACGAATAAAAAGATTAGATTTCAAAGCAAAAAGATAAATTCGCATTTCAGATATGCAATCATGTTTTTCATATCAATCAATCAAAGGTGTTCAATTTTGAACTTACTTCAGTTGGGTTAAAATGAAAGGTACGTCATCTCCTAGAGCATCTAATAATAGTCCCTTGAGCATACGTAACCAACTTAACGAAAGACGTTGTGTCAGGGGGGTTTCATTTTCCCCTGTTCAGCCCTGGGACAAAATAAAAGCATACGTAAAGCAAACTTCCATCTGCGCGAAGAGGAGAGGGAAGTTGTTTGCAGCTGTGCTGCATAATGCTAATTCACGTAATTTACATGTCTAGATACAAGTATTCGCTCTTCGCATGTTCAAACTTCGTTCGATTGTTTCCCTTGGACGCTTTCTCCATTTCGGTCAATTGAGTTCTTTCATTTCATCTTTTTTTTATTTTTATTTAACCGACAAACATATAGATAGACTAACTAGATTGCCCTATGTCTTCAGTTATATTGGTGCAGGGTATGGTTCCTATTACATTTTACGACTTGTCTTTACGTGCTATCTGTTTTATAGTTTATTTTACGACATGAAATATTGTATATACTTTTAGACGAATTGTAAAAAGTGGTTTCATTGCTATTGATATTGTTGTACATGTTTGCATGTACTGTTGAGAGACGCAATGGTTTTATTACATCTCGTTATTTGTCTTTATTAAAATGTATTGTAAAAATACGTTTATTAATTTAATTTATTAGAGAAAAAACGAGTTAAATGTATATTACTACTACTTACTTATTATTACGAAAAAAATCTTTTATTGACAATTCAAATATTATAAATCTTAGATATAATAAACTACAAAATAAAAAACATACAATATGTAATTTTGGAAGTCGAACACAAGCCTTTAAAAATTGTCGTAGGACCGGATTGATATAATATATTAGAACACTTGCATATATGTATAATATAATAACTATTATTAATTATTCTTCAATATCATCAAAAAAGTTATAGACTCTAATTTATTTAGTTTATCTTCTGCTTCCGAAAACGGACTACATAATAAAATACACACTATACTTATGGCCATTTGTATCGTCGAGGATAAAAGTGATTTAATTTTCGAAAACTCGCTCCCATTGCTAATCGCTCGGCGATGGACTAACGAGAGCTCGCCTTCGTATTATTTTCTCTTATTTAAAGACTCGAGGCTATTAATGGAAACAAAGTGACTTGTGTATACTCGCACCCGAAAATTGTCTTTTCGGGTTCGATGCACTTCTTAACGTTAATCTTGAAAAGGCGCGAAAAAGATCCACATCGTGCGAATTTTATAACTGTATAAAATGTATATCGGACGGGAGCAGTGTTTCCTTGCGTCTCATCGAATGGCATTGCAAATCTGCCTGTGCAGATAATGTGTCGCCCGTTTAAAGCTCGTATACGCTTGTAGTGAGATATATCTGGGGATAGAGATGTCAAGAATCCACACGAGCTAATGAACAAACACATTATCTCAATCACAGGCTTGCGCAAAATCTTGTCGCTCACATGTCCATCTCGAATTGCTCCGCAGAATCATCGATAACTGCTGTATCTGTAATTAGACAAATCCTTTGAGTCTCTATGTTTAATTATATACCTTTCGGATATAGCCTAACGATGATAAGAGAGAAATGCTAATTTCTACTCTCTTTATATTTGTGAACTAGTGAATAATTTACTTTTTTTAACTGGCCACTATTGAACAAAGTAAACAAAAATTCATTTTATAAAGTAGTGAATATTCGTATTACAATTATCATAATACACATATTACAGTAAATAACTGTGAGCATTTACTGTGTTTTGTTTACTGTGTTTTTCATGCCATTAAATATGTATAATATATTACTCATTGCAAAAGTAAGTAACGAGATTTAAAAAACATCTTATTTAAATAATTATTTCTCTAATTGTGAGTGCTGAAAATAATACTTAGAAGGAAATAAAAATAAATTACGCGAACCTTTAGACAGAGAATTCGGTACTTGAACTGACGAGACCGTTACTGTTGGTGAAGTACCCTTTAAAAGGCTGGCTGGTATGGTAGGCAAGTTTTTCGGTGGTGTTCGCGATATTGGCGAATTTCGGAGATTCATGAGAAAAGCCCTCTCATAAACGATGCGAGTACCTGAAAATACAAATTTTTATAAATATTGCAAGTAAAATAGACGATTCGTAGGAGGCAACTTTCCGTCGGAAATAACCTTATTAGAAACAACACTTCTGCTGGCAACGTTTAATTTTCGTCCTTGGTAGGGGGACCTCTTCAAGCCTTTATTAACAAATACTGTACAGATACAATTAAAGTATTTACAGAATTATTTTTTACAATAATACACATACTGTTGCTGCAATGGGTGTTGTTTTTAATAAGATTCTTTCAACCCGAGGGCTTCATCCCATAATTGGTCTATTTTACATCGAATATATTTTATAAAAAATGCTATTGTCATGAATTAATGTTTTATCATTTTATCGGTATAGATATTAATAAGTAATTAATATTGATGAAATTCACATAAATATTAAGAAATTTTATTTTTTTATCTTTGAAAAAATCATGTTACGTTTAGCATAAATATTTTTAATTTTCTCTTCTTTACGTGCAGTTCATACTGCCATTTCTATTTTTAAATCGTAAAATCCACCGCGTGGGTCTCTCAAAGTAAAACGTGTATAAATGACAAATACATTTATATCGTCTACATGCGTTTAAACCATCTAACGTGATGAACTCGACAAAATTATTTTAAAAAATCGCATAATGCAAGTAAAATAGGTTTATCAGTATTAGATGCTATTATTCAGTTCCATTTTCCATCATACGAAAGACAAGCTCCAGTTTTTTGTATTAATTACACTAACTTATTACTTCTCGAGTATAAAACGTTAGATTCGAGTGATCGGAGTGAAAAAATCTCATAATCGGTTTCGTAAGCAATGTATCATTTATATAGTCTAGACTATATCACGTTCACTTATCGGATATCGATATCAACATATCGAATAATGCGTACACAAGTGTCTTCTGACTGTACAATGTAAACTTTGAAAAAATCGAGCATATTTTGTATTAAAATATAAATTACTGCAAAAAGCTTGCACCGCGACATAACGAGCAGAGCTAAACTTATCTCAGTCGTGCAACATCAAGGTCTTGAGAAACTGTTGTACCGTTGAGAAATAAAAGAGAGGGGAGGAGAGTACGGATTTAATTATTTTTTTTTAACATTGAATGAGTAATTCTTATCAATATTTTACGAATATCAGGATGTCTATATCCTTTGCCATTTTGACATGTTAAAGTCCGGATATTTATAAACAATTTTTTTTACTTAAATACGAATATAAATATTCTGTAAATTGGTTTACTTGCTTAAATCACGATTTATTAATTTACAGTTAAAATCTGAGGAAATATAATCTTAGTAGATTTAATTTCAGTATTAATGTATATAATAGCAAAAATAAGTCTAAACGTGTTTAGTTTTACGTTTTGTCAGAAGTCGAAGTTTTTTTAAACAAGATTTATAATATCGGATCAAACGATTAAAACTAATAACATAATTCGATTTCATTTCTCACAATAAAAAGCCTATAAATAGAACTTTATGACGTCTATAGGAGCTCGTTAATCTGAGGTTGAAAGAACAAAAAGCAAAAACAACAAAAGAAGATTGCAAATGTTGCAAAACTTCTCGAAGATATGAGTCTGCAAAAATTTATTTAACAATGAATATATCAATAAATATTTAATGTCTGAGTTTCCATTAAATTGTCGCACAGTGAATTGAAAATCCAATTATATGTCTAAAATCGTTTACGTGGGATTAAATCACCAGACATTGCATGAACGAACAAAAATAAAGGGCATAACATCTTTCGTAAGGCGGAAAATCAATCTTACAAGTCGAAAAGCAGAACTTAGGACAAGGCTTAAGGGTCCGAAGATTCTTGCGGCTGCTCTGAACTCTTCGAAGCCTTATCGCTCCATCCTTGTCTCGATGTTCTGCTTCATTCGCGATCTTGTTAAGTACGATTGTTCATCGAATTGTTTATCAAATAGTAATTAAAAAAGCAATCCGAAATAATGAAAATCCACTATTTGGTATTATATATTCACTATCTGTAAAAATATCAGAATGGTGTAACTTCGAAAGTAACGAATATTCACTGCTTGAATAAGCGAAAATAGTTTACCAAATAAAAATTACATATTTACTATCCAGTACATGACTGTGTACATCGTTATATGCATTTTTTATTTAAAATAATATAAATACTTTGAACTTTGAATTATGAAGCATCTCACTGTTCAAAGGAATTCATTAATTTATTTTATTTTTTTCTCCTGAATCTTTTCTTTATAATTCAGAAAAATAATTTTTAGAAAATAATAACTAATCACATTATACCCTTTTGATAATTTTTAAAATTTCCTTTAGAGCGATATCAATATTTTTATTAATATAACATGTTAATAATTATTTATTCTAAAATGTATGATAATTGACAATAGTTTTCTATTTAAGAATGAGTTATACGTATAAAATTAGATTTTATTAAATAGTGACTATATTACAAAATAAATTTTGATTCTACTCAGCTTAAGAGTTGACTTATTTAAAAGCGATAATAATTTTACTATCGTATTTTACTATAATTCATGACGGTACGAGCAGTTGATAGTCTCAAGGGATGCATGCACACCATTAAGGTAACTTCATTGGCATCAAACTCAAGGTTAGAAAGACCCCCGATATCACGTACACATTGTACAGCTGTTAGCCAGTTACTTTTATTGCATGGCTGTGCGTTTCAAAATCATAACTTGTTTATGTTTACATCGTGATACATATGACGAAGTAGAAATCGTAAGGTTTGTTTTGATTTCACGAGATTTAAGCCGACTGTTTTTACCAAAAACAACATTATCAGGGTCGCATACGTCACCATTAAATCAGTTAAGTTTACAAAAATATTCTCTGCATTTTAAAAATTTAAAACTAAATGAAAACCGCAACATCAACTATATCTATCAATAATATACATGAAAAATATTTTCGATAGTATGACTAATACGCTTGCAAGAGTGAACAATGAAGCGTATGAAATTGAATCATTAATATGAATCATTTAATCAACAATTGCATTTTGCAAAAGGATGTTCTCAATGGGGAAAATGGCAAAGCATATTTTATGCGTATTTCAGAAAAATTGAAAACTCTCGCATAACTCGTGTCTCTCCGAAAAGCTATATCGAAGAACATTTCGAAAACAGACATCATTGGCCAGACACCGGCAGACGTATATCGTGTCTAGAGAGTAGGTTAAGTATGCGCGGCTAAAATCACGCATATGTGTATTTACCACGCATTTCCAACATTACGTAATTGATAGTGTGTTCATGTTCAACCGTGCTACGCCGAGAGATCAACTCGATGAGCGTTCTTTTCGCGTATAATCAACGCAGACATTGCTGCGCATTCGAAATAAACAAGTAGACGATAAAAATAAAACGCCAAGGAAAACTCATTGATTTACGAGTATATTCTCGCCGGTTGAAAATTCAACATTCCTCTCGTGCTCAAAGTGTTGAATATCGAGTATGTTCATGGGTCGAATGAACTGAACTTATACGGTTACAATATTATGCAGTTATTTTTATAAATTCGCCATTGAGCAACAATCGAAAACGTCGTTCAAATCATAATATTTTTATGACTCATACGCTTCGCTTGACTTTCAAAAGGTTTTATCAGCGAAAATACATTACGAATGCTTCGAAAAAAACGTGACAAAGAACACGCACGTTTTCGTCTGGTTTCCGAAGCCAGGCCTCGCCTCTCGAAGGAACGAAAATAAATAGGCAAACAACCTACTGAAGAATCTGGGAATAAATTAAGCCACGAAGTTAGGCTTAGAAAATTAATATTCAAATCGGGAATAATCGGAGCGGCGTGACCCCCGCAACGTGAGGGGGAACGCGCATGTATCGAGTAGGAAAAAAAGGATCTTGCGCGCACAAGAACTAACCTCCCGGCGTGGTCGAGTATAGCGTGCCTCCAGGCGTGGACGAGTAGTCGGCAGGTAGTTGATTCGCGTCGTGGATAACGACTCTCTGGGCTGGAATGCTTTGACTCTGGGTAGCTTGTCTCGCGATCGGTGATGCCGACATCTTCAATCTTTTTCTTCTATTCGACGATAATGAATTAGTACAAGGTACGATACAGGCAGGGAAATAAAAAAATAAATAACAATAATTGTACGTCGCACGATTTGAGGCCGGTATTACGAATGCTAAGCAAGATGGAGCAGCACTGACTGGAGCAGCGGCGGATTTGGATGTGAAAAACTTTGTAAACTGCGAACAAAACAACAGGCCACGCGATGTCGCACTCTCTATTGATAGAGAGTCGAAGTCACGCGCGCGCGCGAGTGTGGCGTGCGTGTTCTTTTTGCGCACGTGTACGCGCCTGCGTGAGTGTATAGGTAGCTATAGGTATGGTATATACACAATTATACACTGACGCGATACGAGCATACGAGCATAAAGAGAGACGCACGCACCACGACCGCGACCCACGGCCACGGCCCCAGTCGACCAGTCCCCCCACCGCTCTCTTCCATATAATGTGTCTATACCTATATAGGTATAACTTCAGCGGCGGCTCGTCGTTCGGTTTCGTCTGCTGCGCAGTATACAATCATTATGGCATATATACAAACCGTCCGAGACTCTGCGCCGCGCGTCGCGCGTCGCGGGCTCGCGGCGCCGGTATTGTGCTTTGTGCACAAACTCTCAATATACTGCATGCAAACGCAAACGTGCGTCTTATTACGTCGTATGGTAGAGACATTTCTCCAACTCGAGCCTCGAGCTCGAACCTTATTCCCCTGATCCGCTCGTTTATCATACTTAACGATATATAGTTAAAGGCTATTTCGAAATACTACTGTAATTATTTTAATAAACGAACAAATAGCTTCTTTACTGCCATTTATATTGTAAATAATCATTGAACTTTTGCGTGTATTTCTCTACTGAGAAGCCTGTAAACATTAAAAATAATGTTGACGTTTGTTTAGATCGTAAATCTCTTTTAATTAAGTATGAAGTAAAAAATATTACTTATTCTGGTTTACTGCTAGTGTTAAGTAATTAAACGTTATTGTATGATTCTTTAGCTGGTACATTTTTTGTATTCAAAACACCAGATTGCATAATAATCGAATGCGTACAAGAGATTAATAACAATTTGTTATCTTAGTAAATAAATAATTTATTCACTTTTATTTATCGTTAACACTATTTATTACAACTATGAATATAATTGAACGTAAAATTCCATGTTATTGGTAATGAAGCATCAAATTATTTTAAAGCAACAAAGTTTTAATGCGCTGAAACGGAGAAACAAGCGGAACTTACTGCTTAGCAGGAGAATGAGTGATTTCGAAATTTTGGACAAATTCCTCTAACTTGAAGTTAGTTGTTCGTGGCTTATACGGGAATACGGGTTTCCTCGAATGCGCTGAAGCTAATCAATCAGCTTGTACTTTGAAATGTTCAAATACTGCAAGACATATTCGTTAGAAATTTAGATAATACTCGGTGTCAGTGCATAATATATTGACTAAGAGCAAATATATTTGTAGAATTATTATCGAGCAGATGTGCATTTTATTTTTAAACCGAGTAAATGTTTTATGCACACGAATGATACCGCCAGCAAATTCAATTACCGTGGGTATTCCAGATTTCGAAATGAATGCAGGGATTGAAATTGAAATTATTAATGTGCGCAAATCGATGCTGAAACGGTAAAATATTGGTACACGAAAGACCTTTCTAATTATAAAGTTTGAAAATATTTATTTTCAATATAAAAGTATGTCAAGCAGTTTTTTGTAATTACGTTAAGATTTTGAATATTTCTTTGCCAATCGTGATTATAATACGGGTATAATAAGAGGATCAACTTTTAACGTAATAAGTGTCGTTACACCAGAATAATAAACTAGCACATTATTATATTACCTACAGTCGCTTTCATGCGGTAACGTAATATAGAGCTTCATTTTTTCTCCGTAAGGTAGCAGTAGCGGATAACTCAACCACTTAAAAGAATAAATGTATTACGGTCAGCAAAAAGTTATTAATTTTTATTTAAAATAGATGGAATATTTGAAAGCGGAACTTTGGTTTAACAAAATATTGTCTTATTCGATAATCCATCATTTATTCAGAACTACAAAATTAATTGCCTGAAGTACATGCAAGATATTGAGTATATACATTATATACTATATAGATTACATATATTATATATACATAATTTATGTGATTTATTGCATTTCAATTAAAATTTGCAATACAAAAACATTTTTTAACGCCTAACCACTTGGCGTATTCGTTTTCAAACTGTCTCATTTATCTTTATCCGATAATTTATTATGTAAATAAGTATGCATCTGCTCGAGTGTCGTCGAACATGTCGAATCCGATAGAAACGAATAATAACTAATCGTTTAACAGTTTTGTGAAAAGTAAAATGTGTAGGGTATGTAATTAGAGAATGATTTCGTACGCGTTTCAATCGTTCAGAAGTCATTATAAATAGAATTACAAAAGAACACCAGTATTCATAGAAAACAGTTCAATACTATCAGTATTTCAAGACTATTTCAAGACTGTTCCTCATATAACTAAGTTAAGTAAACTTCAATAAAATATATTATTACGCATATAACTGCTTATTATGCGTATAACTTAGCATACTATTAAAGTATAATAATTAAAGAATAATTACAAAATACGATTACTTTTATAAATTACTTTTATAATTTTCATCGAAATTTCTCGACAACGTATTACCTGAGTCTTGACAATCGATACTTGGGTAATGTTATAGTGACATCGCTTCTTTGCTTTTTTCCCCGTGGTGCGTGGTTCTTAGTGCAGAATTATTCCATCGTATTCTTCCAGTTCCACGCCATTTTTAATGTTTCAGCTAATAAGCTGCTACGGTTGAAATGGTTATTTTTTTTAATATTTTTTTAATATTATTTTTTTTAATAGGACCAATAAAAAACACGTTTCTTTATAGGTAAAAAAGTTGAAATATATTTAATCACAAGTTTATAAATAAGTATAAAATATGAATATGTACATTAACTATTTAAAATTATCCACGCAAGTTCAAGCATATAAAAATTCTTTTAAATAACACATTGTAAAATGTAAAAATTACCGCATTCTGCCAAATTTTCGAGATTCTTCTAACTGCATAAATATTGGCTAAAAGCGCGTGAATATTAAATTATGTATCTTCTGACTACCGACCGAAAATATTATTGTATACACGGAGAAACTAATTAGACAAATTAAAAAATGAAACATTGGTTGCTTGCTCTTTATCGATTCGGTGGATCAGTTAGCAGAAAAACAATTAACATTTAATCTACGATGGCAGATAGTCTTTTAAAAGATAATAAAATATAAACTACCTTCCTTCAAAAGTCAAATTTATAACCGTTACCGTTGACTTTGACGCGAGCAACAGAAGGTGCTGCCGAATAAGCGACTCCCAGTAAATTCTGCTGTTGCACCTGTTGCTGTTGCTGGTGCTGTAGCTGATTCTGTTCGGTTTCAGAGGCAACTGCTTGAGCTTGCGAGCCAGCGAATCTCGAAGCGATAAGTCGAGCAAGATGAGCTTGTTGCTCGACGTTTTGTTGAGTAACGGCGTCGATAGGCTCAGATTGTATTTGTTGGTTATATCCTAAATATAGTCAAAGTAAAATATATAAATTAATATAGCAAAAAATATTTTACTGAAAATGTATTTTTCATTATGTTTTCCAGTACAACCATATTGATGTACATAGAACCATTTGACATTATTACTATTATTATACGAAAAGTAGAAAATTTTATAAAGAGCTTTTTGGCTTATACGTGTCCGAGAGTTTCTTGTACAGTTCGCTTACATTGGATACTTTATGTACTAGCTTTAAAAGCTCTATAAACCATTTCTCAGTTTTTTTTATAGATCGTAAGTGATAGAATAGCGCATCGTTTGAATTGTTTTTTTTTTCAAACTATACACTCAACTTTATTAAACTCTGACAAATATTTTAAAAATCTGTATTTAAAATTAAAGCTCTCATTTACCGCTAAATCATTTAAACATTTCCGTCGGGGTCGATCATTTTTTTCAGACCGTCTATACATGTATACGAAATAAAAAGTACAAAAGATTAAATAATTCTAAAAAATGATAAATCTCATTGCTGCTCAAACTAGACATATGCATTAAAATGATGTACTAAAGTGCAAAATTTGTGCTACGTTATATTTAGACAGTTCATTGCAAGATGAGAAATTGCTTATACAGCACATTTTGGATAACGGAAAAAAGTCAGTCTGTTATTTCTTCGCGAATGTCTACTTAAGGAGCTTTTATCTTGAAAACAAGGGTTTACACGACCATGAGCGCAAAACTCGGTCCATTCTTATTATTTCCGTCCCAAAGGAAAGTTTCCACGTATCCCATCGCGACTGGCGATTTTAACAAAACTTTCTCACCAGAATAGATTTGCTGCTGTTGTTGACGCTGGTATTGTTGATATTGCTGCAATTGCTGCTGATAGGCCAATGCCAAAGCTTGTTGTTGCTGATAGTCGTATTGCTGTTGTTGGTTCGTTAAAGCTGGATTAGTGGTCGTCGGATGAGGACTAGCCGCATATGCTGTGGTAATCGGAGAAACTGCAGAGTAGCCTAAACATAAAGGAATATAACTCTCGCTACACGTATACTATTTCATTAATATAATATGCCGCTTGATACGCAACAGACTGTGTGACACTTTCATAGACAAAGCTGCGAACTGGCCAATGTTTCGAGGCATATTGGACGAGGATTTAAACCGTGAAAGTAGTCTACCTATAAAATGTTTCTATAAGTATACGGCTAGCATAGAAATGTTTTTGCGTTTATATCTTTGCTTTTTATCGTCTGCATTTAACAATATACTCTGTCCTGGATAACTACGCTGCGATGTCGCCTAGATTTACGAGCTTCGCGAGCTCGCTGAAAGCACGGAAGGTACCTAATGCGAGCTTTCGCAGACGTTTGTGACGTTTATCAAAGTCTGCTTGAGTCGTAATTGCATTAGTACTGTGTTGTAACAAACTGTAATAAATGCAACGTCTGTCTTCACACTTTAGCGACTCGTAATAAGACTGTTGGATTGCGAATCCATCGTAGAGTCATGTTATTAAAAGTCTTGAGGTATTTTCTTACTTGTCTCGAGGTATGATAAATTGTTACTTTTTAAAAACATCGAAACTTTTCATTGTTAAATATATTTGTTCCATAATAAGATGGGATATGGAGATTAAAAAAAACATTTTATAAGTAATTGAAATAATCAAGCGAATGAACCGCGGTTAATTTAGTTTGTTTGCAAATTATTTTCAACAAAAATATTTAACCAAATGTACGTTTACAGAATGTACACAAATTCCATTTTATAAAACATTACTAATTCAAAATACACTTGCGTTGAATTCGTATATATTTCGAGAAAACAGATTTTAAACAAAAATTTTATGCGTAGTTAGCAGTATATCAATATCTAAATATATGTATACAATTATGTATATTCAAACATATTTTTGATTCTATATTACATATTAAAAATAGTTTTAAATACTTGTTGAAGTACACCTCCTCCAACAAGCGGACGAAATGATAAATACTTCTAATTTTGTTTCAAATAAAATTTAGAGAATCTCAGTTTAGAGAGAAAATTAATTGTGATGCTTTTTAAAGATAACGCGGGTAAAGGATACTTAGGAAAACATTATTCTTTCGGAATATATGTTTTGTAGAAACTTTTTAGAAAGAGTTTACTACGGAAAAGCGAATTTCTTCATGACACTATCGTACACGCTTTTATTTGTACACCTGAAAATTAATTAAACTGTTTCTCTAGTCAGCAGTTTACAAAAATTTAATTTCTTTACGTTTCACAAAACTAATTTACGATCAAAGTGAATAACGTCGGATACTCCTTTAACTCAAAATCTAGTCGACTTTTTATATTTCCCGTCTTAAATAGTATCGTGAGAAGTTAAGGCTTATATGCCACAATAATTCTCAAGGGCGCTACCGCGAAATTCCATCCCGAGCTCTCTGAAAGCTATTATGTTTGTTTTCCTTGCCGAGAAAAAAGCAACTTATAATTCTCACGAAGTCCTATATTTCAGAAGAAAATCTCATTAAGATGTTTATGCAATTTCCGCGAGGAAGACAAAAAAAGATTTATTTTTAGAGAATGGCAATTAAAGCTTCAATACGAGCTTTTCACGATAGCTAAAAATCTGTACAATGAAAATTAGTACTATAGTCTTAATCTATGATTATACTATACGATCCGTGTTTAGTTGTAATATCGGATAAAAAAAGAAATAGACTTTGCTTCGATTTCTTTCAATGTCGAAAAGAGCATGGATTTTTTGTCGTAATTCATTTACTTGACACATTCTAAAACAAATGCTAATTTTAAATGTAGAAATAATATTATTGTTGAGCATTCAACTTTGATTCGCAAGACGCTGAAGGTTTAAATGAAGGCTTCGCATTTTATGTAAGCTCTTTGCAATAAAAAAATATTAATAGCAATAAGTATATAGCAGCGTATTAAACCATATTTTAATTTAGAAAGTGAATGTTGTACGGAATTTCATTACACGAGTATTATAGTAGCTGAAAATAGGCAATTAAGGGAAGCAACAAGACGTCGTCGATCAAAGTTCGCGCCCGGAACTATGCCAAGTGATATCAAAGAGTAATAATGTAGGTGCTATTGAAGATGTGGGTAAACCTACGGCTACATCAGCGGCACAACAAAAGAGGTAAAATAACAAATGGCAACTACAAACAAAAAATAAAACATTAACGCAAAAAAAGGTATGAATAATTATCATACGTTTCTATTTTGCCTCATTTTACTCTAACTTTCAACAGCTTTTTTTTTCATTTCGAAACGCACTAAATGGAAAAGCTCTTCGTCGAGGTCTATTATATGCGATGACAATATCATTGAGCTCAAACATTTTCGTTCTATAGCACAGCATAACCAAAAGCTCTATAATTAACAAACCTTTCACTGTCACGCGTCGGTTGTCCGCAAACTCTGGCGATACGTCCACGCTTAATCTCCAGAGCTTCCGACAATAAAGCCGCTCCGAAATGTAATATCCAACGGATACAACAACGAATCTGGTACGGATCAAGAATCGAATTTTCTCGTTCTACGCTTGTATATATATATATATAGATGTCTGTGTATATTAGAAGCACACACGCATGCACAGTCATACGCACACATATATAATAAATATATATATATATATACTGACCTAATCCGGGATTGCGGTAGGCAAGGGCGTTGGCGACGCTTGGTAGGACCCGTTGTGCCAGATGAGGATCGCCGACGCTCGAGCTGAATGCTTGATGAGAGGATGGTCCGTTGAAGGCAAAGGCAGTCTGAGTAAGGCCCGGTCTAACGAAACTGAACGATGCATGTTGCTCCAGACCACCGAGCACATTCGACGGTCTCACGCCGTTAATCGGAGATTCAGCTCTTACTGCTTGGATCGCCGCCAGTAGCAATATCAGCTTATACTTTACCAACATCTTAAAAGGTATCGAGATATGAGAAGTGAGATACCGAGGCTTTATATTTATTTTATATACGCAAAGATGCTTATATTTAGTCATTCTTTGACAGATTGATCGAACAAACAAATTTTTTTTAAATATTTTTAAACTGTAGTTTGACACTGTGTCTAACCTTCATCAATTTTTTTAGAATTTTCATCGATCTTTTCTAAGTTACAGTATGTCAAAGTTCGTATTTTTACCAATGGTTTACCAATTTTATGGTATTTTAAGCCAATTTTCAAAAAATTCTAACTTCAAAGGGTACTTCAAAGCATTTCTCACTAAAAGAATGAAGCTCTATTTCTAGGTAGAAATAAAGTTATCTAACAAAATCTTTAATATTTATAAAATATGTGCTCGCCTCATATTAATATTATATGCAATGACTTAAACTGCACTAAATACTCTAATAAGTCCCAAAACACCAAATGACTTTCAACGATGAACTTTGGTGTTATTGTTATGAGATAGTGAAGTGATTAAGTCTGGATCATCGTCAGCCTGGACTAACTTACACGAGACATATTAGTGTATTTAGAACAGTTTAAACTAGGGCTTAAAAATATTAAAAAAAAACGTTTGTTCGGTCAATCTGTCAGAGAATGACTCGTATATATTTATGCTACATGTATATATATATATATATATATAGTCGAGGGGACGATCGGCTGTGTTACTGATTCGGGCGAATGAGGAAATCTTGTGTGCATGCGTGCTTTTTAGTCGCAGCTAGCATGCGATGATATGACTTTCGCTTTGGATTAATGTCGGTATATGCATACACGTGTAACTTGAATTAAGCGATAAAATGAATAATTGCGTTTCCGTTGATATTTTGTTATAGATTTGAGTGTTATAAATGAGTCTACGCAAATTGATTTATTTATTAACAATTTGTAACTAGTTTGCGTGTGTTTTACTTTTACCGGAGATACATGGAAGTACAGTGGTTTTTGAACGCGCATATTTCGAAACTTTTGGATGATGAGAGTTTTGAAAACTACGGTGAAACTAGTTGTAGTTATTGTGGAATGTTATTTAATAACGACGAATACTCCAGCGTGGATTGTTTATTTAATTCAGACATTTTTAAAAATAATGCTTCCCGGGATACTTTGTTGATTTCAAAATAATTCTGTATACGATAAGCATTAATAAGTATTATCTGGTATTGATATAGCTTTATAGCAACAAAAATCGTTGAACTATATTTGCTGGATATGCATTGGATTGTATTTTTCATTTGTATATATTTCAAATCTAAAATAGTTAAATCTCACAAGTTATTAGCAGTGTGTATTTGCTATTTCTAAATGTCAAAATAGTCTAACTAAGAAACTAATAAATATTGTTTGTTTTAATAGTGAATAAAGTGTAGATACATTCTTAATAGGGAATCCAATTTCTTTTTTAAATAAAAAATAATTAGGCAATACTAAAAAATATTATTATTCAGTATTGAAAAACGTTGATATACGAACGCATTTGTCAGTGATAACAATTCGCTGAATATCAATGGGGTCTTTAAAGAAAATATCTTAAAAGGGATTTTAATATTTTATACATTTTTATAAAATTTTAATTGTACGTGATACAAGTAATAAAGAACTTTTGCATTGTTCTACATCTAAGATTATTTCATTATAGTTTTATAAAATTATTTTATTTCACTATATTTAACAGTGATATTTTCACTATTCGAAGCTTAGAATATATTCCAATTAAGTATACATTATCTATGAAACGCTTTCTATAATAGAATAATTTATTTGCTTTTGGCATCAGTCGTTGCTGGCATTTTCTATTAAATTCTATAGCGATCGCGTATATCTCTTCGTTGATTTCTTTCTTTTGTCACGTTTTATATTCCCCATTTCTCGAGGCTCGTCAGAGGTTTTATGACCCCGATATTCTTTTCTCTTCGAGTCCATCAGTTTACTAATTAGTTTAGCTGAGAAGTTGATAAGAAGATTGGTTATTTAACTAAATCGCGATAATAAAATACGGAAGGGATAGGAAAAAGTAAACCATTTAAATGACCTCGCGAGGTAAGCTAATTTAAAGAGAGAAAGATAAACAAATACTATTTATCTATTTTATTATGGTCTGCATTCGATCAAATAACGTGCTATGACCGATATTAGTTAAAATAATATAATCTTGGTAGAATAAGTGTAGAGATTAGTAAAATTTGAAAAATGTATTTTATAAATTATTTTATAAATAAGCGCACGTTCAGAAGAGGAATTTTTAATAAGCCATTATGGATCACTCTAATTTATTACGGGTGTGTTTTCTAAAGGAAATCGTAAAAACTACTGGACCTTTGATGGGACTAGAAACTTCTGGATTAAAATTTCACAGCCTCAGTTACATTTTTTAAATTAACCTGTTTTAAGATTTATTTAGTTCATTAGAGTAGGTTTGTGTTTTTTAATTAATTAATTTACATATGTATCAATTCCAGATTTTTGTGCAGAAATAATTTTATTGAAAAATGAAAATGTAAAACAAGTTTTTGTTCATACAAAAAGGAAACTGGATAAATATTAAATGTGTAGTTAATTAAAATTATGCAGAAAAGAAATTTGAATATCTATTTGTATAAAAAAATGTGAAATCGAATATACAATTAGGATCTGTTAAGTTCAATTATAGCGTTGTGAACATTCTTTGATAAACATGGAAAAAATGTTGTTTGATAAAAGGTACCTGCAAATTACGCAATTAAAAATTCAGTGTTTTTCCAGAAATCCTTATTCATTGTTGATTAATGTTCTTTTCGTAAAAAAGAAATAGCTGGAATTTAATTTGAATTTATGCCGTAAAATGTTTACCGATCAATTTCGTTCTTTTGTATAAAACTGATTTAAAAATCAAAGTAAAAAAGAATCTATCTCAAACTTTATACATAAAAACTTGTATTGACCTATATCGAAGCAACTATAAAAGATAAAAAAAAAGAACTAGTTTAAATGCAATAAAACTAGCGATGTCTTTTGACTTTGCCTGCGCTTCTCCAAATCTCGCGCACTCTGTTTAAATAGTCTTTGCAACGACCAAAGCTGATGTTTCATTTCACTCATCATTATGCACTAGCGTCGGTTGTTCGACTTCTAAACGAGACCCGAATCCAACTTACGGCTGCGCATTGCATTTATGTTTCGTGTATACAAAGGCTCGTTGAGCATTTAGCTACAGGTACATACGTATATTAGCCATCGTTCAGATAAGCTGTAACATCGAACGATGAATTCTCGAGTTTATACATTTTGATGGGTACGCGTCAATGCGTGGCAGAGGATCGGTGATATTATGGAAGCTTTATATCCTATAACGAGTTTTATGGCTATATAAATTACCGGCGTGCGAATCTCACGGAGGAGAAAGTGGCAACGAAGCGTACACGTGCGCACCTATATATAGCTGCATTGTGCGTGCAACAGGCTTATTAGTTTACAACGCGAGTCGTTGGGTGAAACTTGGGCTTCGCGTGAATAGATGCTTGGAGTTCTCGGGAGGATTTTTTTTTTCACCAATGTAATGTAATGGTTTCAATAAACGGTACAGTGTGCTACTATTAAGAGATTTTCTGTCGCTTGACAACCAGTGAATGAGATATGTTACACATTGTTCTAGAAATAAAATTGCGACAGACTGAAGGTCTCTTTGGAGAGTCCTTCGGATGCGAAGGTGACATGCTGAGAACTAATCGATACATTTCATTTTTATGTATATTAAAAAGTTGTTAGTTTTTTTTATGGAAAAAATTACTAAAGTATCTTTAAACGTTTTGAATATGCTTCGTTTGCTTTATTCTTAACAGGATTAGTTGAGTTATTTTATTTTACGAAAGAAGCTAGACAAGGCACTAGTTCAACTTAAATAATTCTTCTTGTTGGACTTTTAGGAAGATGAAAAGACAGTAAATGTTTGAAAATGCCTTTAAAGTCATAGATTACTGGATTACAAAGAAGACGAACTTTATGAAGAATAAATGGAGATTGATTCCATAGCGAATTCAAATTAGTTTTCGATTTTTATCTACACGCTTGTTTTTTTCTTTAATTATTTCATAGATTTTTCATGTTTTTTAAGCTGAAATAGCTACTAATGAGAGCTATTCAAAATATGATACCATAAGACGCTGTGTTAATATTTCAATAGATTGTTTGAACATTTCATCGGTTATATGATGTATATCGAAAGAGAAAGAGAAGTAGAGAAATATGAGGTGGAGAGAGTGAGTAAAAATAATACGCCACAAAATAAAAGCTAGATGATTAATAGTAGTCAGTAAATTTCGTTATAGCGGTTATTTTCACGTATTTCTTATAATCTTCGATTTTATGTTTATATACATTCGTAAATGGATACAATAAACGAGTACTATTCATGCCAAAAATTAAATATAAGCAAACATTTCGAAATTACTTTTAGGGATCGTAGAATTCGGTAGCGTCAGTCAAATACTAGAATATAGAGTTTAAGCATCAATTGGATTGGATATTGGAGACTTTTCTACAATCGATCGAACATTATTTTTAATTAGCAACGCCAAAGAACAGTTAATAAACAAGAAGTCTTTAAATGAAATTACGTTGCAAACAGCTGAACTTTACAGTTAATTAAATTGTATTATTCAATCGATTCAGCTTTCAATTTAACTCTGAAATTCGATAAACTTCCCGAGACTCCGAAAAACAAAGCTTTCGCACGTGTAAAACTACATTTAAAGATTTAAAACACACACACGCGCGCGCTCACGGACATATACGCTTAGATATATAGTTTTTTCAAAAGTAAAAAAAAAATCGATACTCTCTACGTTTGAATCCTAGATATTTACTCACAGTATACACCTATACATACAGAGACACATACCTTTAGTGCAGAAATCTCGAAAAAAACTGAAGCGTATATTTTGCAAAGCACTTACCGGCATTTTTCCGGCTTCAGGACACGGAATTTATCCGAAACGTGAAAAAAAATGCCAAAGTCGAAAGAGGGCTTCGGCTTTTGCAGGTGCGATGGATATAAAGCGCGCCGATGAAACCGAGGCTTGATTTCGTCGCTTGCTCGTGCTGTGGGGCGTTAAATACCGCGGAAGCCATTCGGCCTCTACGTGCCACGAATGTTCAGAGTATTCATTAATTCTTCTCTTTTTCCCCTACCCTTTTTTCTTTCCTCTTGGCACAACGTACTTTCGCCGTTGTCGTGCACGTCCACTCTGTGAAATTTCCCCGATTGTCCGGAGCCTTTCGCCAGTGGATTTATGAGCTGCTCTTCTTTTTTTCTAGGCTTCTGCGCATATACGTATAAATATCGGTCTATGCGTAGCATTGTTTTGCTATACGCATTTTATTTATATATAGTTTTGGCTTTTGTACATATATCCGCGAATGACATCGGTCGCGGAAAGACAAATGGCGACAAATTTCAAGAAATCTACATAAAAATGTATACATTTTTGAATGGACAATTGTTTATCAGCTTTCGTTATTATAGTACGTATGCGTACTATTTGAGTAGTACAATGGAACAATTTAAATTTGTTTAATAAGGAGTAATTGCTCTTTCATTTAACGCGCAGAATATTTCCGTGAGTCGATTTCTGCTCATGATCATCCTATTTAATTAAAATCTTCCGGGGATTATTCACATATTAATTTCGGACAATACAAAAGGGAACTCTTTTTTATTTGTCAAAAAGAGCGATTAAAAATACATGGATTACCAGAGTGATTTTTCAGTATTTTTTTTATATTTGCGATGACCATAAAGTTTGATAGAGTTGATGAATTTTTCACGTCGACCCGAATTCTCGGAAAGAGATTCCTGTTTATGTAAAAATATTCGCAAAATACATTTGCCCTGTGTGCGTAATTTGTGCAAAAAAGTCAATGAAAAATATTGACTGGTCTAGTTATCTCTCCTCATTTGTGAAATTTCCACTCGCATACCAATTAATTTTCTCATCCCAGAACTTCGCATTTGCAAATACAGCACTCCCCGTTCCTTTTTTCCAAATCAATTTTCACAGAAAACATCGGTAACCTCAAAGTAACCATAAACCCTCTCCCCCTCTAATTCTCTCTCTCTTTCGTTCTCTCCATTTTTTGCTCTAGATTAATCGAATAAAAGTTCTACGTGCGGTTATAGGCCCGCCACTTGTAAAAGTACACGTAACATCACCGAAAATCTATTCTTTGCATGTACGAGCAAAAGAGAATCATTTCATTTCCCCTTGAAGCCTTCGACAATTTCGTCAAGTGCTTTCTCTCAGTCTCTTCCTTCGATCCTCTGTCTCTTCTCTCGATCTAAACATTTAATCAGCTCTACTGAAATTTCGAGTGAGTGAATGAGTGAGAGAGAGATCGAGAGAGAGAGAGAGAGAGAGAGAGAGAGAGAGATACATCAAATCATTTTCACTTTGTAGAACCTAATAATACCCAATGTACATATATACGTGTGGTCAATATCTTCATGCTTTCTTCCTCTAGAATGTCAATCGAACTTGCGGTAAACTCTCGAAACTTGGACGAGTATGCTTACGGATATAGCTTGCATTAAAGGGGTCATCTTGCCCTACTCCATGATAGCTTCCGTAGTTCTATTTTATTCGTGATGCGTTGTAGGGTGAGAGGGAGAGAGAGCGAGGGAGAGAGAGAGAGAGAGAGAGAGAGAGGGAGAGAGAGAGTGATTCCTGAGTGAAATTGCACGGATGTCATCAGTATACTACCTCTGGTACACGGACAATGGGACATAACTCTGCTATACGACATTCCGCGGATACTATGCGTTAGTATACAAATCGTGTACAGTGCTTACTTATACGACGCGTTGATTTGTAGTTATACTGATCGTAATACGGATTCTGACTTGCGCAACTAAGTTTTCTACGTATAGTTGCGTAATTGAGTACAATTTGCAGTAAGTTAGCCGGAGGCTGAAATAATATATCGAGAGAAGGAAAGTGAACTGACCATCGCTTATTAGTAAAGTTTGCGTCAACGTCAATAAAGTGACCGGAAGCTAGGGAAAGTATATAAACATATATATATGTATACTTTCCTTCCAATTAATTAAACGCTCATGCTTTTGCGTATAATATATACTGTTCGACTTTGAGTTTCATCCTTATGACCTTACACACACATATAAATATGTATTTATAAAAGCGAAAAATTCTTTGATTTTCTTTGATGTTACTATCTTGTCTTATATGAATAGTGCGATATGCGATATTTAGCCAAACATAATACTGCTCCGTTTTTTAATTGCAGTTTCCTATTCTCTTATTAGTTCGCTCATTATACAGATGGCCACTTTATGCGGAAAAGCAGTTTCATCTTACATAACGTGGCCAATGAATAATTCACGCAACGAAGTTCAAGAAACGGCAGAGGTACAATTAATATTTTTAATGCGTTTCATTAGTCTTCGGAGAGCCGGTACATTTAATTAAAACTTTTACAAGGCAGCTTGTGGAACTAAAAGAGAAGCACATATAGGTCCTACGAATATATACTCTAATATAGTCAGAATGCACTAGTGTATTTTCTCTAGTTTATTATATTCACTGTTTATAAAAGTCATCATTTTGCAACTAAGAAAGTAGTAAATATTTATTAATCAGAACATATTAATGCCGGTCTATATTTAAGAGGAACGCAGTTTAATTAAAAAAAATAAATTGTATGGATTATAATTATCTTATTAGGAAACGATATCAAATAATTTATTAAATAGAAAATAGCAACAAGAAATCATTTTTGGACAATAGTCAGTAATGTTATTATTGACTAGTGATAAATGTGGACAGACGTATTCAGTTTACTCTGGAAATATACCGTTGAATACCAGGAGAAGGTTTAAAGAAAATTCTTTGAACCATAACTAATAAATGTTTATCAAAGTAAATCAACTTACAGCCAGAAATTATAATAATTGTTTTTAAAACACAGAAAATTTACGTTTTGGAATTGATATGGATTTCAAGATTTTGTATATAATAAAGAAAGTGCGCGGTGCAATATTTATAAGTTTATGAAACAGTGCACATTCTTTCCCAAAAATAGGGAATCTTACTTTATTTTAAATTTAAAGAGTAGTTAAATTAAAAAGAAATGAGCGAAATCTTCGTTAATTGTACGAAACGGCTATTATAGTGGGCTAGAAGTATAGACAGATATAGGCACAGAAAACAAAAAATATCGTTGTAATACAAAGAATTGGCTTTCGGATTTGGAGAATCACGAGTGCGTGTAAACGGTATGAGAGGATTGCTACAGTAACAACGAATAAAGTTTTACGACGAGTACATTTCACCGATACGGGAAGGGATTTTAACTCAGCGACAACGACAAATTTTCGGAGTTTCACTCGGATGCTAGGGACTTGTCCAAACGACCAATACGACTTGGAAACTGTATTTCGTAGCAACGAAAACATTAATCTCAATAGCTTCTGAAATAAGAGTAAGAAGGGAGAAGCCATTGGATATAAATTGCTTTGTGTGTGTATGTACTGTACACCCATGACATAAGCTTTACGAGTGCAAAGTTTAAGAATAAGACCTTAGAGAATGCTAAAAGTGCTATAATTTTTTACAATCTTTCATTTATCGAGCGACAGAAAGTTCTCTTTTCTCTTGGAGATATTGGAAAAAAATTAGTCTTCATGCTTAATTGCATTCATAGTCTATTACTGCGTGAAATATGCGTTTATATTCTTTTGATTAAACCTGGATAAAAGGCTATTTTAGTAAATAATAGCATACTTGTAATAAAAAAATACCGTATGATTATTCGAAATATTCTTTTGAATAAAGTAATAATAATCACCGAGACGGTAGCATAGATATTTCAAACAGTAACTTTCCAGCTCCAATACTGATAGGTAGTCTCTAAGTTTGAAACCGTGCATTTATCATTTAAAAATAATATCAATATTTTCATTTTTATAAAATATTATAAAATCGTATTAATACAAATAAACTTACAGTTAATAATGATAATAAATAATTGTATAACATAATACAATACTTGTTTTGCTTAATTCATTCTGAATGATACAAAAAGTCTAAATAATAGAAAAATGTCGTATTGGAATATACATAAAACGACACTGTAAAGCTCAGAATCATAACATTTACTTTAGGGTGTAAACAGTATATATTGCCTGCGTTTTTGAAGTGTAAGGTAGATTAGGTTATCAATCACTCGTTGCGTATCCTTTTCCGATCTAGACTCATACTTACCCTCTTATATTCACAGTAATACTTTGCTCCATAGTACACTTTCTCAGTTAAGTTAAAATAATGTCACTGTCAAGAATATTGTATTTAGCACTATTTCAATTTTAGAGAGTAGAACATAGATAAACTTCAGATTCATTTTTCCGTATCAGAAAATCATTGCAAAAGTTTCATCATAATCTGCATATCGTTTCCAGCGTTTATTTTTATTTATTTTCAGAACTTCTCAAATAATCTCTGCAGCCCTTGCATTTTTACTGCACCAAAGAAAGATTTTTATTACTCGCAGTATAACATAGCATATAAAAAAATCCATAATCCTGTCAACTTATTTATACGAATGAGCGTAATATTGAAAAACCTGCAAAGAAAAAAAAGTAATCCGTCATGTATAATTCTCCTAATTCAAGCAGATAATATTCTATATTAATCCAACAATAATACAAGTATCGTATAAATACGTAGATGTTTGGTAGTAAAGTTAGGCAGTGCTACTTAAAACTTAATTAAAGCCTACAGGTCGCGAGCGATAGCCTGAGAAAATCTTATATATATATAGTCTCGGGTGCTTTTTAGCGTTCGAAAAACGCTTCGCATTCGTACGAAATGTTATTTTCGTCACGTATTCCGAGCCCGGCAATCTCACGGATGAGTAATAGGGAGGTATGATTTATGTCTAAGCGTCGAGAAAGCTTTTCTCGTAACTTAGTTTAGGGTCTAGTCAAATCCTTGGCTATACACCTGCAACGCTTAGTCAACAGCCGTTCTCTTCGTATAACGTCCTGCATAACTCTGCAACCTTGTATATATATATATATATACCCACACGTGGTATATATACTCACACGTTTCTCTACTTTTGGAATGTTCACAGATGTGTAAGTATAGGGCCGAAGAAACATACAATACTGGCTGTGCCGTTAATCTCTAGCGCCGGGAATAGGATAAAAGCTTTTCAACGAAGTTTTGCGAATCCAGAAATCTAATGACGATAAATTATCGCTTTCTTTGATCTTATAAAGATCAAGTGAGATTAGATTAGATAACTTATTCATTATATGTATATTATGATATTGAAAACATAAGAATGTAACGGGCCAACCAAAACGATTGTAACTATTAAGAGCAGTAGTGAGGGACTACGAGCAAAAGAGACTAGGCAAAGTGTCGAGTCAAAATGACTAGACGGTAGATGGACACGAAGATCTGATCAGTAAACAGCTCCTTCCGATATCGAAACAAGGGTTTATCGATAGTTACAAATAGTATATTGTTTGATAAAGAACCAGTAGTAGACTATATTTTCAGTAATATAACAACTCTGATTAGGAAAGTATTGAGTATTTCAGCTGGGATTCAGAAAGAAATGGTTAAATGCACAAAGTAACAATTTTATGGATAAAAGTCTAATTTTTAATGTATTGGCATGATAGTTGAATAGATGGTAGCTACGCATGCTTTCTGGCTTTTTGTTAATACGTTGTAATTATAAGTATTGTTTAACATGTAAATTATTGTCAAAGACCGTAAATAAATGAAGATTTTTAAACCATTTTCGAATTATTCGTTTCTCCCTGTAAACCTTATTCACAACACAGCAATTTTATACAAAATTAATAATCTCCTTTTATACATAGATTTACGCTCCAGAAAAGTCAAGATACTTTTCAATATGAAGAATAAAAACTGTTTCGAAATTTAAAAGATAAGCATATGCGTCGGTGAAGCATATACGAAATATAAAAAAACTTATATGTATTATATTTGTAGATTATAGATTTATGTATTATATAAAGCTGATAACCAGTTTAACTCTCCTTGGAAAAAATGTTATCAATTATTCTTGCGATGAAACTAGAATACGACCAAAATTCCAAAATTTTTAATTGTGCTTTTTGAAATATTTGAAATGATAAACTGGTGAGAATTTGTTAAAATTTACATTTTATTGTTTATTTTATAGTCTCAATAGAAATGAAAATACAATAATTATATTATCATATACTTATATTAATATTTATTATAATAAAGTGGAAAATATCATTAACGGCATCAGATTCTAATTCTGAAGAATATGAAACTAAATCATTCGACAAAACTTTAGATCATTTTAAAGGAAGTGCAACATTTGCAGATATAAAACGAAGTTCAAATTAAAATCTACCTACAATTTCAGTATGAAATGTATAAAAGATACAAATAATACTAATACTACTAATTACTACTAATTTACTTTTTAATTTTAGGTAGTCTCACGCAAATGTGTATTGTCCCCTTAGAACTGATGTGGTATTATACTTGATATTTGTAAAGCAATCTAACAAAAATTATTGTCAATTTATTCAAATAGGTTTTGTATTGAATCGGCGGTTCATTGACAAAGTATACGTTATTACTTCAAAAACCTTACCGTTGTCTATACGCATATATAAGGCTGTCATTTGCGCGTATCAGATTATATATATATCTACCCCTCTCTAGCTCCCTACGTTCTTAGTTGGGTTTCTGAACAGATTCGAGCCATATTACGTCGCAAGGTAATTGGATTTACCAGTAAATTTCCGACCATAAACCAACCAGAAATAGAATCTGGTCGTTTCTGGTTATAATCTGGTAAACATTTCTACCAGGGCCCTTTTATACACAAATTCACCGCATAGGACCTCCACAGGTATATAACTGGTATACAGGGAACAGGGCTACTTTAAAATCTCAAATAATGAGTGCGTTAGACTATACCTGATAGCAAAAAGATGCTACGCGCAGCCTCTTTCTCTGTTAACCGAATTTTCCGACACAATTGAAAAGTAAGCTTTAGCATTATTACCTAAAAACTCTTTAATATTGAACAACTAATATACACTAAAACTCATACTCAATTCCTTCTCAATTTACACTTTTTACAATAGTGAGTGGCTCACCAAATATAAACCTAGTTGGCGCTGTTGGATCATTTTCAACTTTATATTTCGTCAATAATGAGAGGCTCATCCGATATGAAATCTAGTTAACTCTATTGTTTTCTGTTGTATTTCACTTTCTTATTAAACACACTGAATTATACACATATACACATATACTGAAATCTAATAAATTTTGTGAAATAACGAATTATATAAACATACAAGTACCCATGATATTAATTAATTAATTTTAAACCTACCAGATGGGAACAATGAATTCTTTATACACATATATTTTTTAAGATATAAATTTATTGTTTTTATTTCCATTTTCACATAGTCAAGATAATTATATATTTTTAGATTTGTAATCATCCAACTTATTAGTTGTATCTGATTTTGTTTTGCGCTGGAGAATATATTTGCTATGGTTATCATTATTTCCTTAACAAAATACTTATAACAATCTATAATTATATTTTCTTATCTATGTAACATCACATATTTTTTGGTTTTTTAATTATTCTATTTGACATTTATACTTAGTGTTATATCGACTTTCATTATACCACCACCAATTATAATTTACGGAAATAATAATTTACAATTGCAAACAGTAATCATTTATATACATTTCAATTATACTATAGTAATATTCGTTATTCTAAAATTTATAACATTATTCAATTTTCAATCACAGCAGTTTTTCAAACTTTCTAGCAAGCCACGTTATGAAAAAATAATTTACTAAAAATATACTAGTAAAAATGTAATCACTTTGTAATAATATTTATACTTTTACATTTTGAAGAATTTATGTATTATAAAACAATACATAAATATAAACATTTCAGTAGAAAATAATATATTATAATATATTATATATTATATGATAAAGTAATGAACATTCCGTTGCACAATATGTTTTTCTATCATTGTTCTTTAAAAATCGTCGAGCTGCTTCTTATTTCTATTGAAAACACTGCTTCGTACTAATAAATATATATTTTCCATACGTTAAAAGTTTTTGTTAAATATATACATTATGTTACAACTGTTGCGTACGTAATATATAAATGTGTAACCATCCAAAATAATTAAAAACAACGGGATATTAAGTAGTAATGGGAAATTAATATAGTTATTAATAATACTTTAAATAATAGTAGTAAGGAGGCGAGAGTTCATTCGATTATTCAATAATATAATAAGTAATTGGTATTCTGTTCTACTATATAGAGATACGAGATAAGCAATTGCGCTTGTATTAGACCTGCTTGAAGTCAAATGTATAATTATTTTATTTGCAATCCAGGTACATTTAGATATCGTTGTATCAACGTTTTTGTCTTAGAACTTAAAGTGTAATAGATTTTATGAGTGTGACGCTTAAATATAAAATAAAAGTTCCAGTATTAACTGATATCAAATATACCTATACTCTGTATTAATAAATATTTCGATGCAAAAAGATATATTTCTGTAGTGTTTATATTATTTTAAATTAATTGAAAAACATGTGTATGTATTGTATGGAATATCATTCAGGATATATATTATATATATATATATATATATATATATATATATATATATTCTTAACCGGAAGCCGTGATATATAATATTATAAACTCTGATTATGCCAATATGGATTATTTATTTCAATACTATATTGATTAAAGTAGCGCAACAAAAATGTTATGATGTATAAGGCCCGCTGTAAAGTTAAAAATAATATCTGCAATGTTACAAAATATTATCGTAACATTATAGAATTATTTAAGACAATCTATGATTATCAACGGATTTCCCTTTGAGATCGCGAATAACTCGTGTAAAAGAATTCTTTTTCCGCTTGCAATATAAAAACTTTGAAAAAAGTTAAAAATCTTTGTAAAGAACAAGTGCGAGAACATCGGCAAAGATTTTCGCGATTGAAATCGGATTTTTCAAATCTTCAACGGAACATAACGTATTCTATATAACGTATATGCATTCATTTAAGCATCAGTCACAATATTAATACATAAATTTACATACCAAATCTTATGCATATATGTAAGTTGTATCTGTCGCAAGGTGTCCATGAAATTGTTGGAAACTTTCTGTCTTTTACGGCATGGCAAGGTTACCGCCCTTGTAAGGGCTGGAACTCGTAACGGACAGCTCTGGACTTTCCGGCGGGAGAACACCACTGGACCTTGCGGAGCGCGAAGCGCTAATCGAACTTCCGGGGCCGTGGACTACGCTGCCGGAGTTGCTGCTTCCTGCCCGAGATCGTTGAGCTAGAGGCGAAGCTAGATTCGAGTGGGGACGTGAAGTTCGGTTGCTTGATCGACGATGATGTCCATCTTCGCAGCTCTGGGTATGACGTCGATTTGAAAAACGGAAGTAGCCCCGTAAACGCTCCTTCGCTGGCCTGACAACAATGTAACATGTATAGTTGTAGAATGTATATACATAAGTTCGAGAAGTTGACACCGGTGACCATTGGGCATGATAAAAGAATGACGGAAAACACGGTGCTAGTTGTATTTTTGTAACAAAACAATATTGTTCGTGCACAGCGTTCTGTGTTGAATTTAAGAAACTAATTTATTGGAAAAACGATATATCGGGAACGTTAATGAAAATGCATCGTATCGACTTTTTAGAGATATGTATTTGTTCACTTTGAAAGTGTATTTTTTTAATTAAGCTTTTTTATTAAGTTGTAACATAAAAATTCTCAATTTAACATAATTTTCTTCAAGGTATTTTAATGAAACCGTTAATAAATTAGGTAATATTAAAGAAAAAAATAACGCGTAATTAGAAACGTTGAGCTCAGATTGTTTTTGACGGGTGATCGCCTGAAACGTAAATAATGAAAATAATTGGCCACTGTTGGTAGGAAAAAATTAACTAGTTGATACGCTAATCGAATATTAGATTTATCGGTAATATTGATCCATTAATTATAAAGTGCGAATAAGATCCTGCAGTACTGTTTAATCACTTGGTCAAAACAAATTGTATAATTTATTTATTATAGTGTCCCTTTCATTTTTATTATAAAATTAATACATTTATCAATGAATATCTTCATATTAAATATATCATTTCAGCGTTAACATTGTAAACTTGCTTGGGAGCAATAATTTATGGACTCATAACGAAGACTAAAAAGGATTGTAAACATAAAAAATAATGGTATCAGACTGTACACACTCGTATAACACACATGTATACAGATATTTATGTAAATTTTCATTCAAGGCCCTTCGAAAAACTGACGTTAGTGTAAAAATTAAGTTTGCTTGACCACAGTAGTAGCTTAAAATTTTTGCATCTATAACGTCCTAAAGTTTATAGAAAATTTTCATTTCGGAAACGTTTTTATATCCATCATACACTGTGTATATAATATTTATTGCCTGTTTTATATTACATTATAATTATATTACATAGAAATTGTTTTCCAGTCGAAAAAATTGTATTAGCTGCAGAATTTTATTATATGTCTGATTTTTTATACTAGTACGAAGAAAATGATTACAAATATAGTGAATATTGAAGCTCTTTCGGATATATTGAATCTGTATACATATTTGATTTTTATAATAACTACACTGTACAATTGTACATTAAAGACATAAATATTGTGAAACGATTCACGATTCATTCAGAAGTTATACTTCCGTTACTATTCAGTCCAACACTGTGGCATTAACAGATAAAAAGAATAAAATCATTCATTATTGATTTTCAATAAAACACTGAGATATATATCCTCAAAGTAGAGTATAAAGGTCGCTGAATAAAATAGTAGTATTACCGTTTTGTGTACCTATTTAATTGGATATTTCTTTCGACTCATTGGTTGACTCGCGATGAATAATATTTAATGATTCGTCTCAAATTTTAAATATTTAGTCATTATTTCGTTTCGCGGTACATTATTTTTTTATCCCGCTACTGTACTTCACGTTTTGTATAAATGGTAATGTCCTTTGAATCATGCGAAAGAAGATACCTAATGGAATTACCATCAATCTCGACGACAAGCTGAAAATTTCGCCTTTCTTTCACATCTATTCCATTATCTTTCACGCTATAAATAACACATCATTGCTCCTTTTATCGACCGTCTGACTACACACAGACATACAAGAGAGATACTTTGAAATTCAAAGCTTCTCACTGCATACATCCTTGTGCCCGACAAAGGAAGGCGAAAAAACTTCTACTTACAAGAATCACCTTCGTCGCTTCCTTCTCTCTTTTATTTCTTCCCCTCTGTTCTGAGAAAAAGTCTCGAAGACCGTCCCAACTGGAATGACAAGTAGCATTATAAGCCGAGTGGGCCACTCCCCCACCCTTTATTCCGCTATATCTTACCATCTATTCCTCTTTCTTTCGTACAATTCTTTCTTCCTAGAGCTTTTCGCCATGAAACAGCCTGGGTACACGATCTCACGGGGAATCTCTTGGATGAGAAAACTACCCGAACGAACTGTTGAATCACGAAAGCTACATCAGAGTTTTTTTCGGATAGAAATTGAAATTGTACATTGTTATACGAAGGTAGTGTGAGTTCCACGTGAACGAGACGGTGGTGAAGGGTAAGGTTCTTTCTTTGAATGGACGTCAGGGACCTATGCTATACGAAGGAGTGCAATGGGGAATATTGATGTCATTATTGCGAAAATCACCGCTGCCCTCCACTTAAATAACGGGATTTTTTGAAGATGTGTTTTTCAAAATCAAAGACATGAAATATATCTTCCTGTATTTTTATAATCATTTTATAAATTATATGCTCTAAATCACTTATTATCATTTTATCAATATTTATGAACTTGACCTTTCGTAAGCCCTGAACATGTACTACATTACTGCAATTTAGCTTTACAAAAAGAATTTCAATAACTTTTAGCTATCATTATTTATTTTATCCAATTTTCATAAAAATGTTATTGTCTATGAAATTATTTGCCTTTAGCAGACAGTTTTATCCTGCAAAAAGATATATCTCTGATTTTTTTCTTATACAGAGTCTAGTTACAAGTCTCATTTTTGAAGATTCATCTTAATTTTTTTCAAAGTTCAGTTTTTATTAGGCCGTAAGGTTATTTTATTAGGCCCAGATGGATATATTGAGCTCAAACTAGGTAGTAGTACTGATGCACTATAAATGTAGAGATTTTGACATTCTAAAATGTATAAATTTTTTAAATAATTGGTGTGAGCAGTTTTTGATTTTTAATATTTTTTCTGTGCGTTCACCTATAAACTCCTACGATTATGTTGAAAGGACTACTTCAAAGAATATAACAATTAATTTTGAACTCAACCCATCCATCGGTTCACTGAATTCTATGGTGAGTGAATTTTCTCCTCCCTATTGTAACAAGCTATCGAAGGGACTTATAGAAGAGTTGGACCTTTCAAATTGAAATTAAATTAATCTTCTATTATTAGAATAAGTGTAAATGATAACTAAATTGTTATGAATAATTTAAATGTTCATTGTCGTAATTCGCATTTCAAAGGTTTCTTCACCTCTTAAATAAAAACAATTTTTTGGAAAATATTAATAAAGAAAACTATTTATTACAAACATATAACAATTCTAATCTTATACAAATTTTTTTATTTTACTCCATATACTAAGAATGGGTACTATGGGTACGCGCAGTCGATCTCTTTTATATTATTGTCACGTCCTATTGACAATTAGTAATTTTGTAAAAATGTATAAATACATATGCATGAATACAAATGGAAATATATCTTTATGAGTAATTGTGTAAGTTGAGGTTTGATAAGGCAGGGTGGAACTGTGTATAATTTAATTGCATGGGCATATTTGACAAAAATTAGGTAATTCGTCAGTACGTGACAGTATTATATAGGTATTTCGAAAGATATAAATAAAACGATATTTTACAAAATTTTTTATTAAAAGTCAACTTTACCTTCGGGATAGTAAATAAATTAATTTTAGAGTGTAGTGAAAAATTCCCTACGTTGATTTATTATGAAAAAGATTTATTTACATTTTATACAAATAAATTAATGTAACTTTCAAAGAATTTTCTTTAAATTCCTTTTTCGCATTCTGTCCGTTTCCCTTATCCTTTCCAATGTTAAATTTAGTAAATTAATGTAGTAAAATATTATCATTTATTTATATAGTGAATACGTCAGCTGTTGTCATTGTATCATTTTGACTTTTACAAAATGTGAAATTTTACTATTTCAGACTGGGTTTTCAGACTGGGAGGATATATTCATTATATTTCAATTCGATAATAAGAAAAGCGATATGCTGATGAAAGAAAAAAATTTTAATGAAAAAGAAATATCTCAGGTACACAAAGCTACGAATAACATTACATATTACAAAGGATTAATGATTTTCTGATAATAATAATTAAACATCTGTTTAAAAACAACGTTATAGCCTAGTCGTTAATTACACAATATCAAATCGAGTTTATTGTTTTTCTTTGAAGGAAGAGTACGTCAGATCGAATGTGAGAACGTCAAAGGCACGGTTGAGTGCACGGTTAAACCGGACTAAGCAGCGCGTAATGTTTTGCATTCGAGCGTACATTATAGTTTAATGATGTTAGGGATTAGTGCGGACTAACTGCAGCGATTAGACATTGGAGTTCGCCAAAGGGTTCTTATTGGTGGCAAAATCCTACTGTAAGCTCGAGGGATGAAAAGCAATAAACCTTTTATCTTTTCGATAGTATAATCGATAATGTAATATATAATGACTGAGCTACAATGCACAGTTAAACTCCAGGAATTGACTTTATATTATAGCGTTAATTATACTTTAAAGTTTCAAGGGCTTAAGTGAGTGGCAGTAAATTTTGCAGTAAAAACATGGTTATTTTGCGCATATTAGTTTTGGAGTTATGTTTTGTTTGATATTATACGCCAATGTTAATTCTCTCTGTAATGACAGAGATGTCTTTCATTACTAGTTTGACAAGAATATACATAAGTACTACAGTCCTGACGACGTTGATTCAGAATTGCTAAAATTTGAATAATGACATTAAATACAGTTCTTTCTAATTTTTAATTCTATTAACTGTGCTAATTCCGTTTTTAACAACTTATGAAATGTACTTACAGATAAATGAAATATTGTAGGATTTGATAAGGTTGGTTCATCGTAATCCTGGACTAACTTAAGAGTATTATTAGTGTATTTAGCGCAGTTTAAGTCATTACGTATGAGTCGAGTACATATTTTATTATTTAAGTATTAGGGAAAGTACTAGATAGTTACCTAGCAATTTCCTAGAAAAAGAGCTAGATTCTTAATTTCTGACCTTCATAGTTATTTTTCTATTCATCGAAGACATCTTCATGAATTTTTTCATGTTTAGACTCATGGTCGAACTTTCTCAAAACTGAATTTAAACACTTTGATGTCTTTTGGGAGATTGTTATAACCTATATCTACAGGTTTGAAAGTATTAATAAGTTTAACTTATTTTAGAAGAAAAGTCTCATTTGTGTTTTTAGTGAAAAAGGCTTCTCTGAGAAGTTTGAATTTTTTGAAAAATTGCTAATAACTTTGACATCCTATAACTTCCAGATCGTTCGTGAAAAAAAATCTAAAAATAAATGGATGAAGGTAGATACAGTGGTTCTATATATGCATGGTTCTATATAAGAATGGTCTATATATATTGCATAATTGTTAATAATTTTGTTAATAGTTTTGAATAATTTGTATTTAAAACAGTTTCAGTAAACTTACTATATATATTATACTATATTAATATACAGGAATAAACTACGAGTTTTAGTAGTACTGTTTAATAAGTTGGTAAAAATAATATTCCTTGGGGTAAATAGTAAGTAGTCTCGAAAGGAATTGAATACGTTGACGCACGAAGGAAAAGTGCACGATATGTACACATAGGTGCAATTAAATTACAACTATTTAGAAATTGAATTAGAGAGTTATGGGGGAAGTATATAGACTACTGGATAGATATCGATTAATTATTCATTCGCAGACTGTGCAGCCATTGGTTGCAGAGATTTCATGTCAAAATGGTTAGTCTGCGCGAGGGCTTTTGATCGCAGACGTGATTCACTGCACGTTTATGGGTATATTACAATGCGAAAAGATTGACCTTTTTTATTGGTTGATCAGTTTGAAATATCATACAGGAATATATTACATTTTTCGAAATGAGAATATGCCCTTGCATGAGATCAAATTGAATAAAATAATATAATTGTTTATTTTTAATGTACAAAATATCGAGAAGAGCAACAATATAATATTAAAACTAGATCGTTCTGAGTGAATTAAGAAAAATAAGAGCGATGCATGATAATTCTTAATAAGTAGTCTCAAGATGAAGCACGTAATCGTATAATGAGGTTTTAAAAGCTTTTAAAACCTCATTATACAAGTGGAAGTAAATACAACTATTGAAGTGCTAAGGATTTTTGTATTGATTGAATTTGTAATGAAATAAATACAAATTTATAATGCGATAATACGAAAGTCATGTAAATTATTTTCGAAGAAATGTAAAGATGATTCGACAAAAAGATATTCTTACCTATAGATAACGCAATACAATACAATTTTTAGATACGACGTTTAATTTCTTTTTGATACCTATACAATAAATAGTTCTTGTAATGTATTTATGTTTACTTTCCAACCGAAAATAGCTTTTATGTTAAGACAGCTCTGAACTTTAAAAGTTATCTTTCTTTAGTAATTACAGTGGTTAATCATGACTAATTATGTCAAGAGCTGCTTAATTATAGAGTAAATTTACTATTTAGAAAAATGAATAGCAGTAATTGTCATAACGATCACTTCAGCGTATCTCTTTTTTTATCACAATTATTAACTCTAATTAGTTAAATTTAAAATAAAATAATTTCTACGTCATTCAGTGGCTTCTTTTTAAAATAATGAAAATAGAAGAAAAGAAGGAACGAATAATAAAGATGGAAATGAAAATAGGGATGGAACTTTAGGAATTGAGAGAAATCAACGATGCAAACTCATATTATATATTCCATCGATCGGATTCACTGAGAGGGGTTCGGTAGGAGGTGTCTCTTCGATTAGTAAGGAAGTAGGTTGATTGCAATTTACTTTTGACCAGATCGAAAGGTTGATTTCCTAGTCTTTATTCGTTTCTAGACTACCCCTCGGGATCTCGTGAGTCTCGTTCATATACATCTTCCTCATTATGAATGAACGCGCACTTTAGCTGGTCGTATATACATCGTGAATATATGGTTTTGAAATAATTCAGAAATTTATTTCAGATCAAGGGTGCATCCGGACAAAATTCAACTATCAATACGTTGATTCCTATAGGTATTGATGGTGTTGGCACGGACAATGTATTTTAATACAAGGGATGTCGAGCACTGTTTTTAACTGTGGACAGTTTATGTAGGTGAGATTAATTTCGATTTTTCAGATATCGCGATAAACCAGTTGGATCTAAATTCGCAATGGTTTAGTCTAAAAGGTAATGATAATATTCTTTATTCAATGATAAAGAAGCGATATTTTATCATCCTACACATTGATTAGAGTGAAATTACTCTATAAAAATGTCTCATTAGACTCATTAGTCATTAGTCTAGGATCTAAAAGTATACAGAATTCAGTTCGTGTCTTAATTAGAATTTGTATTCATTGTATCAAAATGAAAAATATAGATGTATTCAGGTGCTTTGAGGTATACTTTCTCACTATCGAATATCATATTTGATAGTAACGACATTAAGAATTTGTTTGCAAAGTACTGCTTAGTGGCCTGGATATTTTTATCAATAAAATATTAGCCTGTTAATTGTGACTCCAGCTCAAGATGCTTCAAGCTCTTTCCTCGAAGTTCTAAAGTAAAAAGTCACTCCGAATTTCAGCGTACGAAATTCACTCAGATGACAATTGTTTTTACCAATAGTGAAATTAGATAAGGAATATTAAACAAACAGTTTAAGCTTTTTTCAGCTTAAAGTTAAGACTGTGTTCATTAAAATTGGGTTCATTATACTCAAAAAATCGCTCCAATAGGAGTTAATGTTAAAAATTTCATCATTTACTAGAATAATCTAAAATCTAAAGCAAGTACATTTATCTCTTCAATCTTTTACTAAATTTAGTGAATAACTTTAAGTGCATTCTACTACTATATATATGATTCTAGATTTCCTTTAAGTCAGTATTTACTGTCAATATTTGAATAAATAAACAAGAATTTCGTGTTGAGCGCGGAAGCATCCAATGAACGGATCAAGAGAGTATCAGTGATTGGGATATTATACATCATTCAATGCTAGAGTAGTCATATATTTTCGTGTGTGCTGTATAATGTTATAGAAGGAAAAAAGAAGTCGACGATTTTCTTTATGCTTGAGCAGCTCTTATTATCTAGACATCGCCATCATTAGTAGCGTCTATCCATTATTCTGAGTAGACAAGCGTATAGTGGGCGACTTTAGAATTATCTTGTTAACTTTGAAATTCTAGTTAAAATGAAGCTAAACAATATTTTTTTAATGATAAAAATATCGTAGTGGATTAAATGACTATTTTTTGAAAATTTTAGCAATAATTCATACTGCACGAAATTATACACATTCACGCTACGAATAATTTGATGTAAATAGATTTTGATTTTGTTGATACAGTACACTCCCATCAAGAATTTATATTAGAATTCATGTAATTTATTATTTATAAAATAACAAACTAATAATTAACCTAATACAACATATTTTTAAACATTGTTAATTGTAGTCTTAGTAGTAAAACTGAATATTTATAATTTTAGCTAATCCTTTTTTAAGAAGAAATATCACGTGGATATTTTGAATAATATATTATTATTGCCTCAATTTCTTTTGGTAATCAAAATAAGATCTAATAATACGTTGGAACCTTGATAGCATCGTATGTATTAGTGAAAATTGTCCGAGGTCGATTGAATATACGATCAATTCGAAAACAAAAACTCATTATGACCATAGCTTTATGTTGGTCTGTTTTTTGCCTACGATTTACTGCTAATTTTAACGAGGGTCTCCTGATAACACGAATTCATTACAGATTCTGAGCGACCTTAGAATCTCAAAGTGAAATAGTAGTTTGAAAATCATAGCGATTGTGCCTGACCATATTTAGTTCGTTCTACTTGCAACGATTTTTTTTCTTCTCTCCTTTGTCGGAGTATTTTATCAAAAATTAGATAACATCCATTGTAGAATATGTATAGAATTAATCTACTTTGTACCAAAAGAAATCATGGATATCACATACTCTTTTCGTTATTTCAATTAAAACTCTCACATCCCATCCGATAAAACTTGAATAATTGATTCCAAATTAATTAATAATCGGAATTATTAAATGTACGTCTCTTCCCATCGTTTTATATATCGTCTATTCCTCTTCTGTTCGTGATTACTTGCTCTGTTAATTTCTATTGACAGTTTACCTCCATGTATGAACGATTGTTGCATTGCTATGCCACTATCCCTATGAATTGCAAAGCTCTCCATAGTTTGAATATAAACTGACAATTGCACTGAGTTCTCAAATTGATATAAAATATTTTACTTCTTTTGTATGCAAAAAATATTCTATCAAAAGAGGTAATTGGAGTATTTTAAGGCACGAGAAAAATTTTTGTTTTACATATGTATTAATTGGTTTTGTTGTTTTACTTGACACGTCAAAGACGATCTTATGACATTTTTCAAATAGATAAAATTAACGAAAAAGATGTTAAGTATTTGTAAACGTCCCATCATTTTCTAAAGCCTTTAAATAATTATGTTTGCTCATTTTATGATAAAAGTAAAGCATTGAAAATATGATTTTCATTCGGAATAAAACTTAAATGCATGTTCACTTTACTCTACTTTACCAGAAATGTAAGAAAATATTTTTACACGCGAACACAATGAATTAGGGTACAAGTAAAAAAGTATAACGTACAACCGTGCGAAATCGTTTATTGAAATTCATTCGGTACGTTTACGATTAGTCGACGACGAGTTATGAGCCCCGTAAATTAAACTAAGATTTGAGTAGCATGTATAAGCACTTTTCCTGGCGTAGGTTTTCTCCTCAAGAGGTTTTTCCTATGTCGCGAGAAAAACCCGAGCGAATGCGAGAACTGTGCAAGCATTAATTCTTTGTTAAATTTGTGGAACTTAAAAGGTTCCTTGTATTAGTTTTTATGCATTGCGCGGCGTTCGACGCATCGACAGGATCAGCGCGACGACAAGTGCGTGCGCAACATTCTTGCGGACCAATGCCGAGAGCTATAGCGCTTAAAGCTAAAGGATTATCAACAAAAAATAGAAAGTAAGAAAAATATCTAAAAGTAAGTAATGAGGGTTCGAGGTAGGGATAGTTTAACGTTCTCTGAGAAGGAGCGTGAGTTCAAGAGAAAAAATTCATGTTTCATTAAAAACGCGTTTGCATTTATTTAAAAAATAAGATTATTGTAATAGAGTTCATCATAGAGAGTAATAGAATCTGAGCGTGATACTGCTCTCTGTAGCAGCTTCATACACATAATCAATCCCTTATAATTTAATATTGAAAATATTAAAATCATTTAATATTGAAAATATTCACTAATCTGAATCATTTTTTAAATGAATAATTTTTCTTTGAACTTGAGTCTTAATTAATAAAAAGTAGTTTAATCCACACTCAAGTACTTATTTGAGAAATAGAACATAAATTTTACGGCATTTTTTGTATTTTTCGTGACAAAGTTATTTACTGGAAAGGTACTTAGGAATCAGGGAAATTGAGAAAATTGTAAAATGCATCGTTTTTACAATTTTAAACTTTTTTTTTCTTAGTACCTAACTGTTTACTGTATTTTGTAGATTTGCTCATATATCCATAGGGTGTAATATCACATTGTGATTTACCAGAGAGAGAGAGAGAGAGAGAGAGAGAGAGAGAGAGAGAGAGAGAGAAGGATGTAGTGCTTGACTTGTTGTCAGCCTGTGAAATTCCGTTTACCACTATTGTGCAGCCGACGACATCTATAATTAAGTACCCATGCAACCTATGAACCGCTCTAACATAAATAACCGAGATGGAGGAAGAGGCCTTGTTTATAAATGTTGCACATGCGAATCTCTTCCATTCTTGATAATACAGATCATGTTGAAAATGGCAAAGTATAATTCTTGAGCCAACATTGCATGAAAGTGTATTAAAGGGAGTTTGTATATTACATCGTCATATACTGTTAACGACACTATTTTCGTTTGTGAATGTAAAATTTTATGTTTTATTACTTTACATTACTTTACATATTATTGTTCTATTTTTTCTCTTTTACTATTAATTTAAAAAGGATGACAAACAAGCGGTAGACTCTTTTCATAATCAGTAATATTCTATGTTGAAAACTGTTATAATAGTTTGTTTCATAGATTGAGAATACAACTGAAATATTTTTTATACGGCTTACGATTAATTTTGATCTATTGATATAATTTTTTCTGAAAGCAGTGTCAATAAAATACTTTTTATCGAAGGCGATAAAAGGCATGTTCGTAAAAGCGTTTTACGTGTAGCGTCTATCTCAGCTGCAAGTGGGAGTAGAACCTATTTCATTTCTGCATCCGCAACCTGTTTCTGACCTCATATGTATAAATAGACTCTAGGAATTCAAACTCAATATTATAATAGTTTCCCGAACAAATCAGAACTTTCCGTAGAGTTTTATTTCTCACTATATATCTATATTCTATTTCTCGCAATATGTCAATTCAGGTTTCAACTGCAGTATACTATACTTTTACTATGATTCACCGCGAATTCGCAAGCGATTTCGCGAACGATTCAAATCAGCAAATTTCAACCCCAGCTTTTTATTCAAGTAAAATAGAACCTTTCCTTTGCACATGTTGCGTATAAATGAGAAACACGGACTTCCCACCGCAAATAAATAATTGAGTCATTTAGTACAAAAAGTACTTGTCGAATATACTTTCGTTTGGTGAAAGTTATTGAATTTTCTGGTTGGCTCTTGGTCACTACGACGATATGTCAATTATGGTCACACTAAATTATAACAGCGTGAAAGCAGCCTTAATCGAATCGATATTGAGAATAGTCAATGAATGCACAGTTCCTCAGTTTTTTTAAAAATCTATAAGTAGATAGTTTTTCTCATCGTTTAATAAATAGTATGATTTATACTCTTAATCTATATATTCTTTATGTATTCAACGAATCAAGTTGTATTACTGATGTAATTTAGAAAAATTACTCTCAAACAAAACTAGTATACAAAGAGATATACTGTCTGAAATGAAAACGACTTTGCGAAATGGGCACATGAAGAATTGAATGCAAAATCTGTGACATTGACATTTTTATTACGATAGGTATACAGTATCTTGTGTAAACCCCTGTAAATTTTCTTCAAATATTCAATACAACGAATTTTCAAATGTTTCAGATATTTCCTTCAACGCACCATTAGAATAATTACAATAATTAGATTTAACATTTCTGTCACAAAATATATAATTATTTGAATATTTATACTAATTTGAGTACCGTTCGTAATAAATGCACCTGTTTTGGAAAATAATTTGAAATTTATGAAAATATAACAACATTTGATACGCTCGAAAAATTATATTAATTAACTTAAAGCGAAAGTCTCGAAATATATTCAAGTACCAGTGAGTTGATCGCAATATAAGAGCGAAGGAATAAAACAAACCCTTATCCAAAGTGAGAAAAAGAATTTCGCTTACGTTTTAGCTATTCTTAACAGTTTGTCAACTGAAAGAAAAGTAGTCAATCGTATTGGCGAAGGAGAGATGCATGCTGTTAAAAATTCCATCAAAGAGAAGGGCCTTGCCCGCTTATTTACTCAATTGCGCGAATACTAGTGTTTACAAGAAGTCTTGTAGATATATAATATTCACAACAATTATATTAATAATTATATAATTGTAAATAAAAGACCGATCGAACTGTACACAAATTATATCTTTTCCTTGTAAGTAGCCATCTATATGAGTACAAATTTTCTTTAAAAGTAATAATTGTGGTAGTCTGGTTTAAAAATAAATAAAAATCAATATTTTTTTATGCTGAGATCGATTCTAAAACTATTCAAGAATATGTGCGTACAATTTCAGAAACGAATTGCAGACCGCTCGAGCAGACTCGAGCTCGCGCGATTCGCCTTTCAATGTATTGTAATGTATTATTCAAGTCTATTATTCATATCTTAAAACGTCCAATCGTTCCCGTGAAAGACCATTTAGAGTTTAAAAAGGTGTATCTAGTAGTGGAGAGAATTAAATGGTATTTTATAGCCCTCGGTTTCGGCTAATACACTACTTCTTGTAATATCAGCTTTTAATTCTACTCTTGATTTTGCCGAGTGCTTACGAGAGTCGAAGATTCTATTTTGAAATGAAAAATGAATATAGTTACCTATCTTTCTATGTAATAATTATTCAAATAAATTGCATAATTGGTCTGATACAAGTTTAAAATAATTTGTTTCCCTTTATATACTTATATCTCGATGGTCAAGAAATGAAATGTAATGAAATTTAAAAATGTATGAAATAAAACTAGAATTTCAGAGTTTTCAATTAGAAAAAATCATTCCAAAGGGCTTTTTGAGAGCAAAGTTGTAACAAGTTGAAAGAAAAAACTTTTTAGAAGTGAACAGGTCTCTTTAAAATCAAGTGATTTTATGAGACGTTATTCCAATACTTATAGCTTTTTAATCAGTAGGTCTTTCTTGATGATTCTTGTTGCTAATTAAAGGTTTCCCAGATTCCTTCTCATTAATTATATATAGCATTTGATAAAATATATAAATTTCACTTTCTAAAAAAACGGGATCGGTTTGTATTTTATGCGTTTTTTAAGGGGATATTCCAGTGTGACGGTTTTGAAAAATCGATTTTTTTGCATTTTTCGGTAGTTATTATCCATAGAATTGATATCATAAAGTCAGTTTGAGTGATTCTTAACTTGTTGACATTTATATTGCAAAAACCCAGCGCCTCAAAGCGCGCGCGCTCGGGTTTTGGATCAGATGTGCGATCTAAACATTCGATAAGCTGTCCTAGTTTAAATCGACGTATGTACATATACGACGTATACAACAAAGGTGTATTCTCGTATACAACAAAGGTCTATTTTCTTGAGTAAAAGTAACGCTTTCTTCAAATGGCCAATGTTTTTATAAATTATATCGAGGAAATAGCGTTGTAAGCGAAAACATGTTTTTTGCTTTAAACACGTGTTAAAAAGTTCCATCAACACTGTTTAATATTCGTCGACGACTGCGATATCGTGAGCATACTACAAGCGAAACAGCACGCCTCGTTTACCTCAAGATCCGCTGAAATAGCCAAGAAAGAGGCTATAACTACTCTAAATGAACTCTATGACCAAGAGGAAGGAATTATGCATGGTTCGGTTATTGGTAATTAATCAAAATGGTACGTTTTTATAATTTTTAATCTTGAAAAACTTTAAACGCGTTTTTCTCAAAACGTCGTTTTCGCACCTGGTGCAGGTGATTTTTAAAAAATGGCAAGGCGTATTGACTTCAAATTTCCACATGATATTCAGCACTATCATAGTTATCGCTGGAACCTTCAAGTTATTAATATTTAGATTCTAACTTATAATTTCCCTAAATAACGGTTCAAAGAAGGTTTTTGAAATACTAAACGTTAGGACATAGTATAGATAACAAGTTTACCGTTCAAATTGTCGAAGTTATCGCTTTCATCCAAGCCACGGCAAAAGCTACCGCGGAGCCATGGTGAGGGAAATTTTCTCTCTTCGGTAACTCTACAGAAAATCATCGAAAAGACTTCGCACAACAAAATTTATACTCAGTTTTTCATCCTGATTTCGAAAGTATATATATACATATCGCATTGTTTCTGGGTCACTCTGTTTATAATTCGTTTCGTGCGACACATGTATACAGGCAATTACTGCGCAAGATTACATGAAAAAAAAATTTCCACTGAATTTATAGAAGAGTTTATATGCACGATCAACCGTTTAAGCTCTCTTTCTTCCTTTCCCCTCCATTGGTACTTCCTATTGGACATGAAGCTGCAGCTTTATTCACCCTCTCTACGTTCTTCTGCATCTGCACATACTTTTCTTTGCATAATTATCATCAACACGTGCTGCGAATGGCGTAGGCCGAGTAGGATGTAGAACAAAACAGAAAAAAGCTGTATGACACGAATAAAAGAGGGGAGAGTAAGAGACAGGGAGAAAGAAAGAGAGAGAGAGAGAGAGTAAGGGGCATGCCACCATCAGTTGGAAGAAGTCGACATTTTATTAACCACGTGAATAAGAACTCACTCTCCCTATAACTCTCATTCCGTACGGAAATGACTTTTGCCGCGAGTCAACACTACGATGTCTCGGGATGAATACAAGATTTTGTCGATAGAATACATTATTTATGTATGCTTATTTAAATATGCTTAGCCAACGGCAATGCAACATACATTTTTGTTTTCGATGCAACGAGTAATTTTGAACATTTTTATGATGATTTACGCGCTTGCACGAATATTTAGTTTCGTATTATACTCAGACCCCATTCTTTCTCTTTATATACTTGTTCGATGAGAATTTTTCGGTTTCGTTTGAATTGCAAATGCGACATTAATGTTATGCGAGTGACTGAATTTTGAGAGGCGTCAATTACTGGTCCTATTTATCTCGCGAGGACAGAACGAGCTTGCATTAATTGGAAAACACGTTTTCGTCTGATTTCGAGCAATTAGTATTGAATTGCTGATGTACAATAAGCGATGCGCGAGAGAGCGAGAGAGTGAGGAGGGTTAAATTTAAATTGATTATTGAATACTTTGTGCTTCAAGTTGTTGTGTATTGGTTTGATTGATGTAGGAGGAGAAACATAATTGAACAATAAAAAGCATTTAATTAAGGAAATTAAATAAATTTCCCAATGTGTGTGATATATCCATAAAAGAATTTCATTTTAGTCATGGGCTGCGGATTAAAAATATTTAATAATTTTATATTTTTATTGATTAATTTATATTAGTAAAAAAATACCTCATTGGTACTTTCTTTCTGAAATGTCAATATTTATCAAATATTATTAAACATCAGCAAGTATATAAAAACGTATTAACTGTTTATGACTAGTAATACACACACAATGAGATTAAAATATAGATAGCAAATTTGAAAACATTTGTTTCTTAAATAGCCATGTATACAATAATTAAACAAACTAACTTAGTGAAAATTTTACCAAAATAAAATAGTGTCTTAATCACATCTACACAACTTTCGAGTGAGTATTTGCGACGGTTAGTCTTTTAGTTGTTCTTAATTAGACTTCATCGTGTGCGCTGCACAAGTATAAAGAATAAAACAAGACAAAAATATAAACATAATATATGTGCAGAGAATTCTACTCGGTCTTAAAATAAATGTTTGTTATTTTCAGTATAAAAAGTAACTGAAAAGTATAGTTCAGTGTAAGAAGTAACGTACGTACGCATTAAGAGTTCTTCGTTTGCAATATTATACATAATATAACGTCTTAATTATTGCAATTTGTGTGATGGGCTAAAGCCCATAACACAATAAATTTTCCTCGCGAAGAAAGAGAGAGAGCGAGAAAATAAAAGTAAATCTTGTTTCGGGAGTGATACTACAGATTTGACGTTTGTTTTTGAGAGAGGCTTATTTTATAATCCGTCACGGACAGAACAAAAGATAGAACAGGAAGCCTTGAAAAGTGATTCTTTAAAGTTGCACTATTTCATAATTGATCGAAAACAATCTTTTTAAGAAGATAGATATCTCAGACGCGGAAAAAATAGAAGACGAAGGTAAGAAAATACTCTGGCACACAATTTTGTCTTTCATTCTCTTAACGAAGCAGCAACAGCTTCACTCCTCCCTCTTTGCGAATTCAACATATTTTTTCCATTATAGTCTAATGTTCCTGCTGTGCCCCTCTTACATATATGCTGATCCACACCTTAATATGGCAAAATGCTCGGGAGTGTGTTCTCGACCTATTTCTGTTACTTATTTCTACCTAAACTACGTATACGACTACGTATACTACTCTTTCTCTATGTATAAATCTTAGCACCCCACATCTATCCTACACGTATGTATAATTGTATATGTATAGATGTGTGTATTTATCCCGTCAGTATTCGCATTCCTGTTTTAGTCACCCCTATTTTGATTTCTACGAGGAAATATTGACATTTCCTATACCTAAAGTTCGTCATTCTCTCTCTCTAACATCCTCCTCGCTTTTTTTCTCTCTAGAGCTATTCCTGGTTATATAGTTGAGCTCCTGCACTTTTATCGCGCATTCGTGATCTCAAATACTTTTATATTTCTTTCATGGGTGCGAACTATATGTCTTACTATAAAACTGTAGTATGTATATAGATTTTTGTATATTGTACTTACCTGCTCATCTGCCAAGAGGCGTACAGGCACGGGGTAATGAGGGCGGGAAGAAATGCCACCCAGATAAACAGCACGAAAGTTATATCGATGTGAGAGGAATTCTCATAGGTTTCCTGAAAAGCCGATCTAGCTAATCTGAAACCATATGCTCTTTTTATTTTTGGTTCTATTAAACTTCTGGTTTTATGTTATATTACAGATATCCATATATACGGGGATAAGTTTAATATTTATTTATATAGAAATGTCGTCAAAAGAGTCCTATAAATTTTCATAATTTTGATCAGTTTTTTAAAGATCGTTTCTGTTAGTTACAGACTGTTATGAGTCAAATTTTTTTAATTTTTCTTTTATTACACTAAAATTATAAGTGTATAACTCCTCTGGGAAATATTACAGTATCACTAAAGTTTTAAAGGAGCTTTATTATTAAACCGAACTACAAAATTTGTTTGCAAGAATTCACTTGGTCTAGAAGTTGTAAATCGTTATAGTAGTAAATTTGACCAAAAATGATTTGACCAAAGATGTGAATACACAACAGTCCTGGAAAAGTGCTCGACCACCTAAAACTTTCTGAATAACTTAAAGAAATGAATTATAGATTCAATAAGATCATTAAAGACCTTAAAATTTTATAAAATGAAAACGAATAATGTATAGTAACATTATTTATATAAACTATTTGTGTAATTTTAGTATTTTTATACCATGAGATTAAAATTACAAAGGTATTATAATTGCAACAATTTTAAGATAATCTGACGCAGGTGCTGTAACTATTTTTTAGAGTAACAAGAATCGCCTAAATATATGGGTAATTATCTGAGAGATTGGTCGGCTAAACAATTTTTCTTAGAAATATTTGAATTACTCTTCGGCATTGTATTTATAAATATTTTTAAACGAGTTTTATGTTACAGGAAGTCAATCTTGGCAATTTCACCAAATTTCGTATTTTACACCTATTTTCAACAAATTCGAACTCCTCAAGGAAGCATTCTAATAAAAAATGCAAATTTGACTTTCGTGATAAAATTACTTAAATTTCAAAAATAAAATATTTTTAAAGTTGGAGCTGGGTGTGCCAGGTGAGAACGAGGTAGAAAAGAATCAAGAGACTCTTGGTTGTAGTAGCGATTGGTAATAAAAGCTTTATCTCTTTTTCTGCTGCAGTTAAAAGCGGAAACGCGTCGACGTGGCACTAAGTACACTCGAAGTATATACCTATAAGAGAATCCGTACATATACTATTCATGCCAGTAGGTCTATTGTTTTCTCGTATTATATAGTCAAGGTCCGTCTAAATTGCGGCTTGAGTTTTAATACGCGAGACAAAGCGACTGCCATAAAAAGGTAGATTCTATTGAGCAGGATGATGTATAAAGTACTGCTCTCTTATATATCCGGTATTTATATCATATCTTACAATTTTTTTAAATCACTCTCACGCGATAATCTAACAAACTCTGTATGTAATACCTTTCTATTTTAATTAGATGTCAGTAACTTTTAGTCATAAATATAAAGTACAGTTTTTACGAGAGGCAGTGAATTAAAAGAGATTTATCCGACGATCAAAGGATAAAAGTATTGGTGACCGTAGCACAAGTAGCTCTCGAGGTATTGATCCTTCTAAGACGTATCAACTGACAAAGGAGATGATATATAGCATCAGCTACTTTTCACGCGTCATGTAGATGATTTCGACAGGATATATCATCGAGCTGTATACAACGATATACGTAACAAAACGTAAATAATGCTTCGCTTGAGAGCGACATCTCTCTGCATGTATCTGTTTTTTTTTCGCTACGAGGAGTGTATAAAATACGCGCTCGCAAAACTCGCGCGTATATAAGCCCGCGTATGTGCCCGGAGTTTCATACCTCCTCTAAATCACGCATTCCGCATCGGTATAAATAACGTCGTTCTTTGTGAAATGTTTCCTGTCGTAGATTTTGTTCTCTCTCACTCTCTCTTGCTCAATCCAGCATTCATCGTTATATCCGAAATGACTTAGACGGCGAAAAATGAGCACTAGAGCGAGTGCTAAGTAACTCGTAGGATATTTATAGTCGAGTGGAAAATCTGCAGATTTAACGAATTCATATACGCCGCAACTGAGCACGTTAACTTTTAACAGTTTCAGCTCGAAGCTTTATTTAAATGAATTTGAATTTTATGCAGATACAGTAATGGATACAGATGCCGTATTATTGTGAAGGAAAGTGTAGTTCGCAATTTTGAGAGATCATTAATTGCGAATTTTAGTTTCAAGCGTACACTGAAATATTTGTACTTTGACAATTTGACTGGGTTGTAGTTTTATAGCGGTGTTGTTTTTTGAGTGCGTCACGTGTAATCGAAACGGTTGACTAGAGAAAAATCAAATTGCTGATTGTATGTAGCGCGGATTGTTCTATTGTTAAACACGTTTTACTCGCGATTTCTTTGTGAAAATGTTATACTGATTGGACAACAGTACACTTGCATGCATCATAGTGATGCTTATATTCGAATATGTTTGGGAGTAGAATCGTCTTTATTTTGACATAGAATAAAGTGTCAAAATAATTATTTTAACGATTTCGGTTGCTTGTTTGTGAAATCAAGAAACCAGTAGGGTGTCATCAACAATGTAATCACTTCGTAATAACGTAACTTTCTTAAAAAAGTTAGAATAGCGAGTAAACTTTATTTATTTTATTATGCATAATTTTGTTGGATACACCATTATTAATTGTTTTTCCTACACGGCGATGAAATTAATTTTGTTTTATGGCCATCTATAAAGCAAAAGCGGCGATTTAATCTCGAATCGTGTGTTAAATTGAAGCCTTCGAGCTAACTTCAAGGGATTATCAAAGAATTTTTTGCGCAATATATTAAGGTGACCTCGAAAATTTGAAACTAGTCCTTTTAAAAATTATTTTATTAAAAGGAAAAATAAGCTGTTTATTATGGAGAAATATTTCAATGATTAGATTAAATTACTGAAAGTGTAATTTCTAGAGAGTAATCTTGTACTAGTAAATTGATTGCTGTTAACATTTAATATTAAAGTAAACCATCTATAATATACAGAATCTCTGGAATCACTTAACACTCCATTTCCAATATCAAATGTTTGTTTAATGATGTAAAATTAATAAAAATATATGCTGTACGCATAGCAACGTTTTTAAACATTTGTCCGTATCGCAAAATTACGCGAAAAGGGTCGCAAAACTTTAATAGACGTCGATTAAAAATTCAGAATGATATCTAACCGTCAAAAGTTGTAGATTGAAAATTGCATCAGTGTTAATGAGTAAACCAGAAAATTGTATAAATAAATACATATTTACACGTGCGTGTATGTGTGTACGTATATGTGCGCGGCTCAGCGTGAAATACATGTCTATCAAATTTCATTTGCAGTACTGTTGGGAGACCGGAAGCCACACAAAATATTCTATCAACAGAGTATGTTCTATATTTATTGTGTTATTTAATTAAACTTGAGAGAAAGGTGTAAAATCAGGATCATGGAGAATCTTTCATAAGTCGGCAAATAATAAGATATTTACACCACCGACGTATTTTATGCTTTATTTATTTAATTTAATATACTTCTATCAAGAATAGACTTAATCAATTCGGTGTTCTAACAAATTTTCTATTATTTGCCGAGTCTTTGAAGAATATTTCTCTAACTAGTTTTTATTGAAATATATTAGGGTAAGAATTGAATTAATGATTGATTTTTGCTATTGGATTTCATTATTCTATATAAACAAGGCCATTTATTTTATCATTCATACGTATTGGTGTTGCTTCAATCCATGTTTTTTATCTGAATGAATGTATATAAATTTTATATTCTTCTTCATATTACATATTATTATTACTCATATCTAACTTACTCATTTTAAAATGAATGAATATCTAAAAATAATACTGGTTTTCATAATTGTGTAATGGCATTCTCATGCTAGCTTTTTGCTCGTATTAAAATTTACCATGGATTTGCAAATTTTATAAAGCCTCACTTGGAGTTCCAACACTTTTGTCTGGCATTTCGAGAAAGATAAAGTTAGAAAAGCTTTTAGAAGTTCATAATACATATAATCATATATTATTTCTACGAGAAATCCATTAATTCGTGTTTTCAAGGTTCTTTATCAATTTTGAACGATGTACTGAAGAATTGAAAATAATCGGTTATATACGTAAGAAGAATACACTATTTCCATGTTGAAGAAGATACAGGGAACTTGCAAAGTGAATATAAGAAAGAAAAGAGTCGATGGATTGTTTAGAGAAGGATTTGAAAGTCAATGCAAACTACTAATTTGGAGGATTAAACAAATTGCTATCGATCCCTTAGTTGAAAGGTATATAGTATTATAAAACAGAACCAAATGAAGTTCCGTGATGTGAAGAATCAGTATATAATGCTATGTTAATGAAAATCAAGTACATAAATGTTTTCATTTTAGTATTTGATTTTTATTAATATTGTTAATTAATAAAATTGTATATACGTGTAACTTATCTTCAAAGTAAGGTTATTCAGATTTACAATATTATCAATAATATTTAAGAAAAATCTTACCTTAAAACCATCAGAGGACATAAACATACTGCATAAGCGGTTACCATAAAGATCAGATATTTCTGGGTACGTTTTTCTTTTTGCACATCAAGCTCGGTATCGTCGTTGTCGTAGGATGTCGATCGATTTGAAAACGGAGCCGTTGCAGTTGTACCAACATTTTCGCTTCCTCGTTTTCTATGAATTGACAGTCTGAATAACAGAATATGAAAAATGTATTAATAATATTATTTTTAAAATACTTAAGAACTTTCTCTATGCGTACGGCAATACGCAAATAATGTTACAAGAAAAAAAATAGTTTGTAATAGGTAAGTCGCGTGTCTTTTTAAATCCGCGCCTATTATATTCAGTTTAATAAGCCTATATAGTTGAATAGTGTAAAAAGGTGATACTAGAAAAAAAGTATATAGTGAATGTGTATTTACCAAACACTGTTAAAAAGGATTTTGCGCGGGTTTAACAACGACGAAGTATAAAATGGAGAATCAATGAAAGATTTATAAAACAAAATTCGTTCGAATATCAAATTCTTAAATTTTCATTGTGCGTTAAAAATTGCTAATGATCGAGTTGAGCTTTTAGTCAAGCACATAAATTACTCCCTTTGCTAATTAGCTTGACTCTGTGTTAATGATTCTTCTGTGAATATATCATTATAAATTTGTAATTCATGGTATTGGAATACCAAAAGTTTGCTTTACGACTGGACAGAAAAACAACCCGCCGTAATTAAGTATCCGATGTACATAAGCTTTGTCCCTGAATAACTTAAATTTCATCACGGTACGCGTGCTTGTTATCTCAGCTCGTAATTCTAGTTTCAAAACTATCTGAGCAATTGGCTTGCGTCATATAAACGTAATTGCGTAATTTTCCTAACTTAGGTCACTATGAAAAGTCAGCCAATGTAAGAAAAGTTAAGTGGCTGTCTATTATAAGAATGAGAAGCCACTCAATGTACTGGTTCTAGTTACCCCCTCGGTCCTACACTCGATGAAAAGAAATGAACAGGGCCAGGAATAGCTGTGTATACGAGATGAAAAAGTGTCCAAGCCAGCTAAGTGAGAATATAATATACCTATACTATATATCGTAGCTGGTTTTTCGATCCTGCGCATTAGCGCATTCGATTATCGTTCAATCATCGAGCGCTCATTGGCTCTCCATACCTCGCGCCATTTGACTAATGCAATGAACAGACCTACATACCATATTATGGACTCATTGGTCCAAGCCATTATGAGTGTTATTCTATTTTAAATAGTGAAAAGCGCGTTGGCTGTAGGACTTACGCACAAGAGTTCATGGTCAAATAAGAAGATCCTTCGTAATACGAAGGGAGGTCAAACCTTGCAGTGCACTCGTATCTCCATGACGGAGAGTGAAAACTTTCGATTATACGATATATATATACGTTGTTGCAAGACAGAATAACCACTAAAAAAATATCCACACGATTTTTCTCACAGCGACTCTATCTTCTTGGTGTTTACGGCCGCGGGATAAACCCAGTTACCGAGCAAAGCGAATCTTCCTTTACACTCCTGTTCACCGGGAATATTGGACGCTCTATTTGCCGCTTCCTCTTTATTTCTCTATATTTTTCCATAGATATATTTTCACGAAGAAACTCAAGCTTGATGTTATTAGTGACGTGTTCATAACAATGGTCCCTGAAGCCCTATAAAACTGATAAGAAACTCTATATATGTATTATCCCTCGTACCTATATATATCTATATATATGTCTGTAAGTCTTACGCAAAAAGAATCCTTGTCTCTTGTCACATGAAATTCTGATGCGATTTTTTTCCAAACGAATGATGACACAAGGATACTCGTTTATATATACGTATACTTGTCTATAGATATATTTAAGCAAGAAAATTGCTGTAGTAATTGATTGTACGAATCCGCGAGTAAATTTCATGAACGGATTTCAGTCGGATAAGAGAATTATATCCAGAGGTAGAGGGAGAGAAAGTGCGTTGCTATAGTTTCCGCATGACCAGAACCATTCGTCGTCGAGAGACGTACATAACGCACGGACGGATGGTTCTGTGAATATTTCCCTCCGCGACGCTTCAATGGCTTATATATATATATATATATTTATATATATACATATGGATCATTCTCTGACAGATTGATCAGTCTATACATTTTTTTTCTTCAAAATGTTTTTAAACTGTTCTTTGGCACTGTATCTACCTTCATGAAATTTTTAGATTTCTTCATGAAAGTTCTTTAAGTTACCGGATGCCAGAGGTGGCATTTTATGCCTATTTTCAACAAATTACTTCTCAAGCCATCCTTATCCTCATTTACACTTTTAAAAAGGTTCGATCAACATAAAAGTAAAATGAAATAAATAATTGATATCAACATAAGAAAATTCATGAAGATGCCTTGCACTATTATAAAAGCGTATACAAAGGTCTCAATTGAAATCAAGGTACTCATAGATAGAAATTCAGTTCGTTAAAAATTCGTTTCACAAGATTGGTTCAAATTTCTAGTTAAAAACACAACTTGATTCCCAAGTTTTTTTCAAGACCTTTGTAAACACTTTTGTATTTATACATCCTATCTTTGACATCCTGTAACTTAAGGAACCTTCCTGGGTAGAAGGAAGAATCCTGGAGGGCACTAGGACCAAACCAAAAGGGATTTCGCATTTGGGGATTGTCACTCATCTCCACGCTCTAGAAGTTAGACCAACGGTTGCGATCTTCCTGGCAAGTGATCATCACACACGCGGCGAATAGTTAGAAGACCAGAGACGCCGAACGAGGCAACTTCCACTCATCGACACAAGGAAAGCCAGATAAGTGCGATAGGCAATACGAATAGCCGTGAAATAGCATATATTGTAAACAGCGAACAAATGTTAACATTGTACCATCAATTTTGTTAATAAACCAAAACAATTTTAAAAACAAAAAGAAAGAGTCTATTGCTCAAATTTCCTACTATATATATATATGTTGCATACTCTGAGCCTCTTGAAGGTTTGATGTTTTTTCTCACTTTTGTTCAAGTTGTGTGTGTCTCTCATCTTCTGTATCTCTTATTTCGAGAGCGACGCACGCGAGTTTTATTGTGCCTCGTAAAGAAAGTTGAAGGTATAGCAACGCCTTACTGAGTTATCCAACAGAGGGTCGTAGTTTCTTGTTTATGTTTAGGTCGTATTCTTAAAAGATGCATAGTTTGCTTTTTACGTACGAGAGAAAGATAAATATTTGGATTTTGCGATGAACGGTGTGATTTTTCGATATTGATTGTTAATATTTTGCAAGGGACCCAGGCCCCATACATTTATAGTTCGGCCCTGGCTTTGTAGACTTATTGTCTTGCGTATAAGGAACTGCTATTCAATCGAGAACACATTCGCGAGCCGTTGGGCCGCAATAACGCATCGGACATCGAACTAGAGTGTTTCGACTGTTATTCGACTGTTATTATATACCATTTGTACTAAGCGTTGCACAGTATTCGATTTAGGCATTGCTATTAGCCAAATAGGGGTAAGTTCTTCAATTTATCATTATTTTAATTCTGGAGCTAAAATGTTATTTGTCCTCTAGATAATAAAAAGTAAAACAAAATTGAAATAAGAGACTGAAGATAATAATTATAATCTCGTTGATGAGAGAGCTGGCAAGCAAAGTTTGAAATCTCGTCAAGACATCGCCAAATTATTCAAATCAAATTATCCGATACATAAGCTGGCTCCTTGGATTCTTCACTAAATCAAGAGTAAATATATTTTTTAATAAGTAAAAAATAATTGTGATTATCGCGGATGGGGAATAAAGGAACAACGATATAAAGTTACATCTAAATATAAGAATTCGAGACTACAGTCATTAGTACCCACATATCTCATCTAAAAGAAAAAACCTTACAATTTTCAATGGTTGTTTATTGTTTATCTATTTTTATAAGAATTGTTCATTTCATAATCTTGATGGGACTTATATTTTCTTCGTTTAAAACGTTCTATATAAAAGTATCGGACTCTAATAAGTATTAAAATATATTTTTCAGAAAACCAAATAGAATCGTTTTGTTTAAATACCTATAAAAATATCTTATAATTATAATGCACTAATACGGAATTCAACTTTTTTAATTAATTCAAAATTAATTAAAGAAATTGTTAAAAACTATGACAGGAAATTACGTTGGCAAATTTTATACAGTGTTTATATGAGTTATTCTCTGACGGATTGACTAGTAAAAAAGTGATTTTTTTATATTTATTTCACGAGGGGTTATTTGTTATGTCAATTGTGATATATTTTAGAAACTATCTGGACAACCAAATACGTATCAATGTCAAGTCTGTCCAGTTATATCGATGCAATAAAAAATTGTTTCCTTCAACACAACTGGTATATAAATCATTTCACTGTCTGAAATAATTTTAAAACATGAAAATTCACGTAATTAACATTTTTAAATTATATTTTTATTACGAAAGGGATATTTAGCATTACCTTGAAAACGTAACAGTTACTTTTGCAATAATTTAAATTAGTCTTTTCTAAAATTCGGCCTTGATAGGTACAATAAATATCATAATTATAAATATGCAAAATAGATATTTCTGTAGTGATATAAGGTACTACATTTATTTAAAAAAAACTTTTTTAAAATTAGAAAATTCAAAAATATTGATACTTATAACTACAAATCAATAAAAATATTTGAGTAAAAAATTCTATTTTCTTAAAGAAATCCAATCCTTCACCTAATATTTTGAAATGAGCTCTATGAAATATGTCATTTCATATTCAAGAAACCAAAAATGTAAAACTCAAAAGTATACTTTATGCAGTATTTCTACGCATTAAAAAGATGCGAAAATTTTGTAAAAGCTTTTTACTCGAACAGTAGAATTGTCTCTACCGCCAATAGTATAAATTTAACCAAACGATTGATTTTCCATTATCGAAGCTGGCAGCTGTGCTCGGTAATTACTTACGCGATTTCGTTGCTCGCGTTACTTCCCTGCCTCGAGGCGGACTCCTTGGCCCGTGACTCGAAGACTGCTACTGCCAATGGACCCTCTTGTCTCTGCAGTTCTTGGCCGGATTTTACATAGAGGTAAGCTGTTATCGTTAATGGAGCTATATATCTGCAACGTAGAGTAACATAGGCTTTTATACGTATGTATGAGGGTGCACGGTATAACAATGCAGCCTATATTCTCAAAGCATGATAACAATGAGATTAAGCTCCTTTGCTAATTCAGCGAAATAACCCTAGCGCACAAGCTGAACGTTACACTCTGAGGGAGAAAATTAATCAACAAGTTGTAAGTACCCAGGTACTTGCTGAACTTTACTGATAGAAACTTGAGAGATAGTAATTGTTTAAGAAATTAAACAGGAACCACATTTATTTTCCACCTCCTTCAGTTTGGGAATACATTCAGATTTTAAGAATTTAATAAAAACGTATAGCTTTTTTGTACAGAAAGTGAGATGCATGCGATAAAAAACATGTTACTTATGTTTATTATGTATAATTCGTTTAATTTCAAAAGTTTTTGTATAAATTGTGAAATAGTTAGTAAGATATAAAAACGTTTGATTTCTAGGACTACTTTGAAATATTTAATTCGATTTAAAACACACTCGTGCGTTTTCATTTTTGGTAGCTTGTCACTTGGCTTTGCAGGTATTTTCGACATTCATATTATAAGCTGAACAAAATGTGTGGTTGCGCAGTAAGCTCTTCTCCACGCGCAATCTTTTGCGAAAAATCCGATGCGAAATCGCCTCTGCTCTTAGCCCCGACGTTCAGTCATGTATATATACATTTGTATATCGGAGAGATTGCAGACATAGAAAACGCTTATGGAAATTTCTCAGGAGCGAAGACAGACTCAGAGAATTTACGTGCTCGTGATGAAACTGAAATTGATGTGTGTGTGTGTGTATATATGTGTGTGTAGAAGACAGAATAGGGACAGGAATAATTCAACTCCCGAAAAAGTTACCCTCGTGGCATAAAGCCGCATAGTATCAGTAGCGACCATTTCGCAGGCTATAAAATAATTTTATTGCTTTATAGACGAATCTTAAAGACCACTATATGAGGATATATGATGATATGAAATGTTAAGAGGGAACCTAGAGTTTGTGAAATTTAAATATCGAGCTGTGCCTGGTTTGCTTTAAAAAAGAACACAAGTTGGAACAAAAGCTGCTAGGAGCATGACGCAAGATTTATATCATTTGCATTACGTAATGCCATATCATAAAAACAAATTATTCTTTGAGTTTTTGCTACAGTACAAATAAATCGAAGTTAAACGAATTATAGCAAGCAGAAAATTGTATCGAATTGACTGATGTTAATAGAGATACTGTGAGATAAAATTAAAAAATAACATGTTATATTTTACAAAAGTTAATGTTTTTTTAAATAGCTAATAGTTAACAATGCATCTACAAAAGACATATACATGTATATAATATGTTAAAGCACAAGAAAAATATCAGATAAAATACATGTTTGCGTGAAAACTTACGTTCCAATAAAAAGGCTCCGTACATATTCTTGAATATCCTCTGCCAAATTGCTTATGCACATTTGAAGTCCTCGATCTATACGTTTGCCTTGTTCTGTATTGGCAAAGCTCTGAAAAATAACGTTTGTTATAGTATCATTATATTATATTTTATTTTACTGTAAAATGTTTCATTTGATTGGTATCTTCGGAATTATTAGAACTGCGTCTTAACACTGTAAGATAAGCTGTAGCTTTTATATAAATTTTGTGCTGCGAAAAATAATTTATTAACCTGGTAGTATTTTTAATATTTTATGAATAAGTGGAACTTCATAAATTTTACTTATCGGATGAAGCAGTACCATTATGTACGCTTATAATAAGAAATCTAAAATTATAGTTTTTAATTTCATGAATCGTGATTACTTACTATACAGCTTGGAATTTTTTTGTAATTTCGTGAATTATACAAGTCTACTTGGCATTTTTTACATACAAAGAAAAATATTTACATACGCTTGTTCTATCTTGTTTTATATATTTAGAAAAATTACAAAATATTTTTTAATTACCGTCAGATCCAGATAAGTATTGTAAATTGGATGTGGCAAGGCAATGCAGATAGCGAAGAACCATGTACCCAATGAACATACAAATGCTGGAATTCGTGGTTTCCTTGGATCATTTAATAATCGATATCTGTCGATAGCTATCAATAGATATGTCATCATTGATACGTGTATTGGAATATCCTAGATAAACAAATGAAATCCACATTTTGTTAATAATTTCAGTATTAATACTAATTAATTCAATGACATAATACCATTAAGCCTTCACTCGAGTAAATTTCATATAAATCTTTTTATGAACCGAAATTTTGAAGAGTGGCGGAATTCATTCCATTACATTAAAAATGAATAATAATGAAGAGGCTACTTTTCGACGTCTTTAACTTTTTGACTTTAACAATTTCACAAAATTATAGAAAGTGCGCTGATACGTTTAACAAATACTAATAAAATTCACAGTGAAATTAAAAAGAGAAATAAAACTCTTTGTTATTGTTCAAGTGTATCTTTTCTCCTATACTATAGACAATGGAAATAACTGCAGTAATAATACTGACATAAGACATACAAGTTCTTTTCTAAAAGATGCATTATTGTTTAGAATCAATGCAACAATTATAAGTATAAATATTATATTTATATCGAATGTTTTCATTTAGTTCTCTTTCCTGTTAAAGTATTTACACATTTACTTCGTATACCCATCTCTATACCCGACGGCACATGTTCGAGTTTTCTAGACAATAGTGAATCACATACAAAGCCGTCGCGTTCACAAAGTATAATTGGCATGATCCTGTACACGTTCTATCAAGCGCGAATTTTCGAACACTCCGGACTTCACAGAGCACACGTGAAGCTTTACCAAGGAACAGGGAATACGGAAAAGTTTTCAAGAGTCGTTGATAACCATAAAAATTTATTCTACGAATAGGTAGGTGTTGTTAGTTTACTTCTATTTCCATTTCTAACGAGTTTGCATTTTCCACCAGACAAGAACAAAAGACCACACGAATAAATCTTTACAACGTTAACGATATTGTGCATACATTTTATAGGTATATCACTGTTAACAATACGAATAGAACGTGTTAATAAAAACCATTTGACTAAGGATACAAAAACAATTTTCAATCTGTTTTTCAAATAAAAATGTTTTTTTTCAGTTAATATTGTTATTCATATTTATTCAAGTGGCGATCGTTAGTAAGGCCATAAAATGAAAAAGACTATTTCTTTATTCTATCGCTGCAAACTTGGGCGTAATTCCAAAATCTTTCTCCGAGACAACTGCATTCATTTACCAAACAATTTTAATATAAAGTTTCGGCACATGTCCTTGGCTTCGTTTCTAGGAAAACCAATTCATCGAACGGCGAATTCCTGAAAACGGGTTGTCACGCGCTTAGTATTAAAAAAATCCATATTTTGAATACTAATGTGTTATTACTCCTTTTTTGTACGTATATATCCGTAAGTTTTATTTAATTTTTTTACAGCTCGCTTTCGAATTAATACGATTACAATTCAATTTGTGATAAAAATGTAAAATGGCTATCTCTGCAACTTATCGAACGAGGACGAGTTTTTAGATAGAATTTGTTTTTAGATTTCATTCCTTAAAAAATTAAATCTTGCGAAGAGTATCCCATGCAATGACCCCCCCTCACTTCGAATTAAAAAACTGATTGCTTACACCTATTAAACTCCAGGAGCAACATTTATATTCATTGGAGTCAACGAGAACGCGCCTATGATCTGACGACCTATTTCAAATTATCTCTCCAATGATTGAAGGCTAGTTCGCTGCATTATTGCCACCGTGTCATCTCCCATGACGAGCTTTCACATTTACTCTCGCGTCACTTCTGTCCCCTCTTTCTCCCCCTTTGCCCCACTGTCTCTACCCATAATTACCAACCTGTAGAATCGGCAGACAATAGCAGAAGAACTCTCCGAAGATCCACTGACGCATAAGCAATACGGCTAATGTAAAGGGCAAGACAAATAGCACGTGTATGACGTTGGCAATAACGACGTTGATGAGAAAGGCACAAGTTGGATCCTTGTGCATGTCGTATTTGATTATATGAAAAACCATTGCAAAATTTGCAACAATACATGATACGATCAGCAACGAGTAGATGAAGACGAAGATCACGTACGAATCGGCAAAATGCTCCTTGAGCTGTGGTTGTAAGAAGTCCTCCGTTCCATTCTCAGCGTTAAGCATTCGCATGACGTCGCGCAGCTGCTGGTGCGGTGTCTCTGTTGACTCGTGCGAGTTCAGCTGCATTTTGACCATGAAGACCGATATAGACCGAGAGACGGATAAAAGATGACAGAGATAATCCTCCTAATGGCTAGCCATCGTCTGGACTTCCAACAGAGTATATGCTGAGCACAAAAACGTAGAGAGTAGATACTTGCTTGTCGCCCGGTAACTGATAACGACAGAGATGGAGCAGGCTTATGCGACCTTCTGTAAATAGTCGTTAGTTCTTCATGTTTACATCGAGAACGAGTCTAACTGCGGGAGATAGAAGAAGTAGTAAATGGAAAGAAGAGAAATAGCTATATATATAAATATATATACATATATATTTATATGTGTGTATATCGATTATGTGATTTTCTGCAATCCATTTGATGTTGTCCTCGTCGTCGCGACAGCTGGCGCTAGCAGCGACCACTCATTATACCGTAGCAGTACTTGACTCGTAATCCGGCTGTGCGTGTGTCTGACCAAATCTCGCCCTTCTCTACTTGCGATAGCTACTATAGCGCGTTGTTTGCGCTCATCAAACCTGCTTTTATGTCTTGTGAGAATTACGTTGCTCTCGATCACATATATGCAGTTTGAAGTACTTTCAAGATTGGTTAACGTCGTGGACACTTATTTTCCTCAGTTTTCTTTTCTTGTATGTAATCTGATTATTCACTCGCTGAGCTTGCGACGAGAACGCGCGGAGAGTTTTTTCCCGACCGTATGCAATCGTTATATTTCAGTCCTTGTTATTTTTCACACTTTAGTGTCCGATTGAAAAGGCTGTACTTTATCGTGTGTATATCGAATATTATTTGATGAAGCTATTTATTTTATCTTATATTCAAAAACATATACATTATTTAAAAAAAACGATGTTAATATTTGTAGAATTATAATGTTTATTATGTTCATTTTATTGGTATTGGTTTATCGACATTTAACTTGATCGTGCGTGTATTGGTAATCGAAATTTCTTTATCAATATATCTGAGCAATAACTTAAAAATATTAATAATTATTTAGCATAGCAATGCGCGTCGATCAAAGCATCATTATTATTTCATGACAATTAAAAGAAATATTGTAAGAAATGTATTCCAAATTATTTAATAATTTTAAATGACAAACCGAAATCAACTATTATAGCACTTTGTACGTTTAAAAGGTTTTGTGCGCCAATCTAAATATTTTTATTATTTCACGATAATCGGAAGAAAATTGTAGAAAATAATTAAAAATTATTCGAAATTCTGCATTGAAAAATCTACATACAATTCGTTTATCATCAAATAACAAAACCATCTTTCAGATAAATTGCAATAAAAATGGAAATCTTGAAATCCGTCGTGCATATGAGATAGCTGAGAAGTCACAAATACCATCTGTTGTAACCGAGTTTTAAATCACCCTACAAACGACGATAGTACGATGGTAATTAATTTTACTGTATTTATGTAACGAACGTCGCACAATGAACAATAATTAACTCGACAGGATCTTTTTTCCGACACTAACGACATTTCCGTTATTCTTAAAAAAAAAATGTTATTCCTCCAACACTGTGTAGAAAAATAATTGTTGTCTTAATTCATATGAATAGTTTTCAAATTCGCTGGTAATGTGCGAAAAAAAATCATTGTTCTGCATCCCGGAATCGAAAAACTAAAAAGCGCGAGGTCGAAGTGAAAATCCAGAGTGCGCGATGTCGTTTCCCGCGACTGGCGGTCGACGAGCTTCTAGCGAACAGGACAGGCACACGGTAACTGATCGTGCGCTCGAAGCACATCGAATATACGCGAGAGAGAGAGAGAGAGAGAGAGAGAGAGAGAGAGAGTATCAGATCAGAGTTTCTCCTGCGCAGGTCTGATGCGAAGTCTACTTACCGCGTGACTATACACGTGTATATAAGTTTACACGCGTAGAGCGCTTTTCTGATGCATTACTCATAGTTGTCGCAAGTCTTTCTACTTGGAAATAAAGGATGTTATGTTAAGAAAGAAAGGGTACAGTAAGGGGGAGTATGTAGCTTATTAATTTAAGGGGCGCCGATATTTCGTAGTTCCACACGCGCGTCTCTAGTTGTCGTATATGCATATTTTTCTGTTACAGATATTGAAGATTTTTTGTTAAATTGTAATTTCAAATATTTTTTTCATACACCATTATTATAATATCGAAAGAATTTAATTACAAATTTTTGAACATTGTTGTGCCAGTTACCAAGTGTTAAAATTAAACATTTTTGTTTGATTGATTAAATTTAATAATTCATAATGCATCTTCAATGAGTTATCTTCTTTATTATAATAAAATATCTATCTTATGATAAACGAATAATGAATAGTGACAGTATTCGTATGGAATAATCTTCTGATTCTAGCGATTCCTTTTAAATATTGTAACGTATATAACATATACACATTTAATTATTGATTATTCATATTCGTTTTAAGATCCAAGTGATCGAACACGATATTTTTTAGTTAACCATTCGCTTTAATCAAATAATTTTATTAAATATAAACTTGACGGTCTAGAATATTTTTATTTATAAACATACTTTATGTTTATACGTTAATCTAGAAAGTTTCGGGTAGTAAAACAATTTATATAATATCTGACATTTATATTTCAATGTTACAGTCATTACAGTCTTCATACAAATTTTGCAGGTATATTTAAATAAATTACAAATCTATACGTGAACTTACTCTAAGGTACAGAAAAGTATTTAAATTAATTCTAATCAAATTCACAGATACTGATGGGAATATTATCAAAACATTATTAAAATATGAAGTAAAATAAGTTGACTATTCGACGCAGAATCACTCATATGTATACGACTCGTTCGCTACTTTGAGTCGGAAAAGTGTTTCGCGACGCGATTATGTATGTATATCGCGATGGTTATTGTATATATAAATATATTTAAGAGCATGTCCAGGACACTCGCTATCGAGACTGATGATGGGTTGTCCTTAATTATTCGAGACATAGCAATCATAAGCCCGGAACAGTTGTTTACGTATCTATTTTGCGATACAAATATTTAGGCACAAAATTCTCTGTTAAGCTTAATCGAGTGCTTATCTACAAAATTGAGAGTTTTTCAATTTATAGCATTGAAGAGATAAATTATTATATAAAGGAAATATATATAATACTAGAATACCAATATTTGGATGATGGTTTAATTTCACCTGTAGAATATTCCACTATAACTATTGTATCTATTGCCCAAAAAGGTAATCATTATAAAAAATAATTTATTATTTCCTACGAGATGTGTACTTAGAATGCTTATTTGAGTTTGACGTTTGAAAGTTCCGCGGTTTTACGTGCGTTTCTAGCTCACTTTTCGTGCATCAAAGCTTTATTATACAGTGGGACAATATCAGTAGATAAGCAATATTAGTGGAATTTCGAATATAAATACAACCTTGTATTTAAAAAAAAATTATACGTATATAGCACGAAGCGAACTCCTAGTAATTAAGTGACATTCGGCTTACAGATGAGAGCCACCGCTGATTTCGATCATAAATCAACCGATGTAAATTTTTCGAATAATTGATGAATTTGCTTGTTTTATCAATTTATGTACGATTGAATATCCATTAAACGAACACGAATTTTCTAAAAACAAAGTTAAAATAAGATTAACAAGGAAATTAAAAAGAAAATTTATTCTTTCTTTACGGGGGAACGATGTAAAAGTTTGTTCCAAGAGAGAGAAAGAGTGAGAGAGAGAGAGTCACGATTTTCATCGAAAAGTACTAATTACATTTAAACTCTCACGCGTTTATTTGTTTGTGTTACCCAGTAATTAACGGGAAAACGTGTGAGTGCAGTGCGCATTTTTACAGATTACATTAAAAACCAATAGACGAGGAATATTTTTACGATTGAATGCAATTGTTTCCGAATAGCCTTTTATAGTACAAAGTGTCTTTGGTATATAAGTGTGCTCGATAGTCCGTAACACGCGTCGTAAAACCGTGCTTGATAAAAAATGGTCCACTTTCTCGCGAACCGGAGACCCTAATACAAACGATATTTTTGTAGCGCCTGTATTGATCTCTGTACACACAAAATAAGCAGGCGAAAATAATATATTGCGAACCAAGTGCGTGGGAAGCGGATTGGTTTTTTTGGCCAAGTGTAAAGTTTGTTGCCAAAGTTGCGCATTCATTACGAGTATAGACAATATATACTATCTTTTTCAACATGCTAAGTACATTAATTACAATAATTTGAAGATATTTTTTTAAATCAGGATAGATTTTGATACGATTGATGATATTTTTATGTGTATTTTTAAAAAATGGATGCAATTATTATGCTTTTACTGTTTGTAACCGCAATGGTAAAAAACTTATGTCAGCATTTTGTGTTTAATCTTTATTCTTGTTTAGAAAGCTATATCGAGTTTATTGTGGTTTAGTGGTATGAAAAATTACAAATCAAATGTACGAGTGCAATTTAATTATAAGCTAGTTTGTAACCAATTTCCGATTCGTATAAGATATCGGATAACGGTGAATGTTGTTAAAGGTTGAGAAGTTGTACGTTCGTCAAAGTATTAATTAAATTGTTGAGAAAATACGTTGAAATTCTTTAGGATACATTCTAAAGAATTTTGTTAATAAAATGAAACATTAGTTTTTCATAATGTTTAGGTACAGAAAATAAATACTGCATTGAAAGAAAACTTTTCAATTAATACCAATGAACATTAATTAATAGCTAATTAATAGCAAACTTTTTGTATATTCAATTAAATTATCTTTTGTATTAATGAATTTTTAATGTAGCGAAGATCGTTAAATTAAATAACAATTTCACGTTAGGAACATTCTGTAACTGTCAAGTAACTTAATAAGCTATGATTAATTTTGTTAAACCATTTATTTAAATTAAATCAAATTGTTTCCTGTGTGCATTGTCGATAAAGTGGAAATTAATGTTTAAGAGTGCTTAACCGCAAGCTGATATAACGGAAACTCTGCGGGTGAGGTAGGTAATGTGATTTTCTGTAGAACCGACTCAAACCTTTTTATTCATCCCGACGGTTAGTTATATTTTTTACTGAGCCTTTGAGGACATAATACCATGCTTAGGTAGTATTGGGTCGTAGTTTCGATTATCACTAAAGTAAACATACCCTTTGTTGATTAAGAAGGTATTTTGCACCAATAATTCATAACATGTATTAACTGTATTTTATTAGTGCTGCGATAAAATATGAAATACATCCTTATAAATTAATAATTAAGAAAACGTTTTTAATTATTCAACATTAGAACATTTAAAAATTAACTGCTGTATAATATTCAACTAACTATTAATACAATATAGTTTTAACGTGACTGTGATTTTAAAAACATGGCTTCTACTACAATTTTGTAACGCCTTCCCAAGTCTAATAAACACAATTTGTGTTTATGCCATATAAGGTTGACAAGGTAGTAAAACTAAATTTCTTTGGAATCGCTTCGCTAATTCAAGTCACGACTTTTGTAAATAGATTTCGTGTCTAGTTTTTTCTCAACGCTCAACTACTGCTTCGGAAGAAGCTTCTTACAGAAAACAGGAAAGTCCGGCTCAGCCAGCTGAAAATAAATTTAAATGTTATCGCTCGGAGACACGCTCAGCTTTTTTCGGATTAGGTGGTACAATTTCACATATGAGTTTTTCTATCATTTTTTTTCGCGATAAACGCTTATTATCTTCGATTTTTGAGAATATCTCGTAGATTGAATGTAATTTTTATGAAATAATATTCTGCTCTAATAATGTTCATTTCGGCATTATTTATTATGTACGGACATTTGTATAAATTAAGCAGAGAAAATTCTGTATTAACTTAAATCAATATAACAGATATTAATTATTTCTAAAGCGTAACCAAAAGAGGTATTTTTACATACATATATGTTTCAAAACTCGAAGAGTTTGCATAGCAGCTCAATCTTTAATATATTGGCCTTTTAATCGAGTAATTTTGATGAATAAACAATGTAATTTAAACTATATCTTATTTCTGTATGATTAAGAATTCCATAATTTCTCTCGTGTCAAAAACAGAAATTTTATTCCTGCACTTTTTCAATCATGAATAAGGAAAATTCAACCAAGCTCCAACGAAGAGTACAAAGAAAAGTTCTAAATATATATGTATATATACATATATATTTAGAACTTTCGCGACGCGCAGAGAATACGTAGCCGAAAATTGGCGATAAACCAATATCCACGCTGACAATTTGCCGGCACTAGCTTACTAATCGCTTTTGCAGAAAATAAAATTGCTCGACGCGAGAGACCGCGAGTATAGAAAAAAAAAGAAAAAAAAACAAAGGCATGAAAACACAAAGCGAAAGAGGAACAAAAGTGTAAATAAAGCGTCTCTACCTCGCGGAATCGAAATTTTCGTTTTGAAAAGCAGCGGCAACGATAACGACTACGTCAAGGCAGTAGAAAATGCGCGAAATTCGCAAACGTGGTGCATATAGACGTGCAGGAAGAAGAACCGGATGAAATACCATGTGCGCCCGGTGAGTGGGTTTGGCGCGAGTTGGACTACTGTATAGAGATATTGAGTGAACCAACGGCGGAAGGAAACGACATGGAAAAAGAGCTTCCTCTCACACACACACTCTCTCTCTCTCTCTCTCTCTATCTCTCATTCGTATTGACCCCTATTTTCTGAGGCTGCAACCGAGTTGTCCTTCGAAGTCAAATGTAGAAAAGAGCGGTGATATATTTCGGCCACAAAGCCGATTTCGATCAAATCATACCTGCCATCTATTTGTGCTGGACTGCGTTACGTGTATTCCTTCTCTCATCCCTTTTCCGTATTTTACATAGAAATACTGCGTACATGTATGTATCGATAAAGTGAGCGGAAATGTGTGGGTGAAGGCACGCTTCCTATTATATACGCTCGTTCGCTCTATATGTAAGTGTGCATATGCTCTACATGCTCTATACATGTGCAAGTAATGGCCAATCTGTGTCCTACTTCCGTCTTGTGTACGCAGCTGATGTAGGCATTCTTATCGGCTACAGTTGTGGAACTTTGAACGCGCTGAGCTTGAAAGCGGAATAATCAAACGACGTAAATATACGACGTAATGTTTATACTTTTTTTCTCTCCTGTTGAATCTATCATTTCAAGGGGTTAATTGATTTAAGTGAAGCTACCTAAAATTATCAATTTTAATTAGTTATATTAATTATATTTTTATGATTACTAAATCATTTTCAATAAAAAATATCTTAGGGTATAAAAGTGTAGTTGACCGATAAATCGTTTGGTTGTTCGATCCCTTGGAGAAATGGCGAATAATTTTATACAGATTTTCAGTACTTTTAGAAATACTTTTGTCCAATTCGGCGAAGTACTAAGAAATAATCGGGCGCTAAGTAATGAATACTTTAGTACCTTTCTAGTGAAATTCTCGGAGTAGTTTTGCTCGCGTATTTGGAATACCAGTGAATTCATTATAGTCTCTGCGTATAAAATATGCGAAAAATTAAATCACTTCTTTTTTCGGCTAAATTGTTCCAGCGAATGAATTTAAAAATCAAAACGCGTATAATTCATTTTCTAGATAATATGTATGATCCAATTTTATTCACGTGAAGATTGCAAGCACCGTCAAAGTAGCTCCTATACGATGAATCTTAAATTTCTGTATAATCGTTTAAATTATTCTAAAGAACTTTGTCGTAGCTCAACAAGCCCGAGTATCTATAAGTGTAAAATTAAGAATAGTTAATATGCTACTTAGAGTCTATATTGAACAGAATTACTTCTATTTTAGAAAGATAAGTTAAACTTTTTGAAAATCATAATAGGGATTGACACTGATTTGAGGATGACATTAAGGCATGTTACGGGAGTTGAAATTTCCCTCTCTCTCTCTCTCTCTCTTGAAAATTAAATGACGAAAATTATTTCGGTATACATCTTCCGGTTAAGTAAATAAGGATCGTCAGTGGTTATATAAAGAGACAGACATCAAAAGCGTAACCGAAACAAAGATGATTAAATGGATGTATTGAAAATTGGCAAGTATACCATTTATTCGATTTTCGTGCTTTTGACGGGTATAAATTCAATGAAGTGAACAAATGTGCACAACAAATAATTTACATAATACCTACTGCACTTTTAAACTCAAGCTTTCAAAGCATTGAGTCGATAATAAAAATAATTTACGCGGTGATACAACGTACGCTTAATGCACAACTAATAAAAGAGCGTTATAATACATTGTTGACCTCATAAAAGTGTGCAATTGTGACCTTTATAAAAGTAGCTAAATTTTTGGTGGTTCCCAGCTCCAACCAAGGAATTCCTCGTTACGAAGAACTAGAAAAGCAAAATAAGCTAGATACGAATTTGGCTTCCTCTTTCTCTCTTTGCATTTCTGTCCTTCTCAGGCCACACGACTACGCATTAGCAAGTCCTATCCGTTTCGCGTGTCAGGTTGAATTTAAATTTTCGCGGGCCGCAAAGCGCCGTAAGAGAGACTCTCTGCAGCACGCACACACTGACGCTCTTCACTTTTTCACTTTCTCTGTCTTCTAGGCCATGCGGAATTTCGTCTCTGTCTTTAGCATGCCCGTATTTTTATTTTGCTTTTTCTTTGCATTCTCTCTTTCATCCCACGCGTCTCTTTGCTCGTCCGCCTATGTATGGTCTCGGTATACTCATTTACCTTACTCAGCAAATTCACTTCGTAAAAATCGTACGTAATTATTGCGGACTGGTGCTTGTTTAGCTTGGTTTTTTATTTCACAACCCCGATTTCCATTAAAATTTTTTCAATTCTTGAAATTAGTTTCGTTGGCCATTATGTATAATTTATTCTTTTTGTACGCTGTTAAAATTAATATTTGTTTTGTGCAATATAAAAATGTTTTTTAGTTTATGTAACGATAAACTCTCCATAAACTGCCGTTTTAAAGAGAATACAGAAGAGAACATTTTTAAAAAACTAATTACATGTAAGCGTAGCTAAGCATTTGAGATAAGTTAGCTATAAGAAGGCATTAGCTATGAGGTTAGAGTAGTTGACTTTGATTTTTGATATTGCATAATCAAAAATCCTCGCCTACCCTGTTTCGCTTGACTCTGCATTGAAACGCAAAAATTACGTAAAGTGCTGGATTTCGCCAATCCAACATCCTAGATAATTCTGTAGACCCATAGTAGCACTGATAGGTATTTAAGTGTATAAAATGGACTCCAGAGTCCAATGTACATTCATTTATTATTTTTGAAAAAAAAATCTCCCAACACGCACAACGTGTGCAAAAATAAATCATTACTAAAGAGAATTATAAAAAATTCTCAGCATTTCTTCAAATTTAAGTAGATTTTCTATGAACATTTGTTTTACTATCAAAATTTGTTGTTGAATAAATGATGAATTTTCATAAGTTTAATACCTTTAAAATATTTGCTACAATTATTACTTCGTTAATAGTAATGAGATAAAAAGCACTACTGAATGGGTTCAGGAATACATGTGCAGTAAATGCAAATATACGAAATCTTCTGTTTAAAAATGCAAGAAAGATTAACTGAAAATTTGTATTTTTCTTTCGCCTTCGGCACACAAGACACGCTTCGTGGATCACATTCTCGGAGCAATTTCTACAAAGCAATTAACAAACTTATAAATTATATCGATTCCGACGTCGTATATTAATGTACGTCATCACTCGGGTAACGTGCGCGTTAGTATACAATCTCTTTTCGAAAATGCGAGCAGCATCGAAAGAAAAACGATGCTCTCGCGGCTTTGCCTCTGATAAATTCGATTGACATGATTGGCCGGCAGTAGCGGCGAATAAACCAAGTGGCACGTTCCCGTTCAATGCGCTCCGGCTCGCGGGACATCCGTCAGTGCTTGCAGGCAAACGTGATTTGCGCAAGGAACGAACAAACTCAGCTCACCGTCTCCCTTCCTCTCTCTCTCTCTCTCTCTTCGTCGTGGGCTGAACGAAATTAGAGTGAGCTTTTATTAGAGGGACTCGAAATAAAAATGAGCTACGTGCCCCGAAATGGGAATGTTGAGGTATAGCAAGTTTCGTTCGAAGAAGAAGGGCTATATACTCTAAGGGCTCTTTTTTCTTGTCTTTCTTACTCTCGAGCGACTCTACACTATTGATGATTCGAGTTTCTGTATGACGGATCGCACTGGCTTTGGATTATTTATTTACTATGTATCTGTGATTTGTTTAGTAGATACAACGTGCAATGACGATTATTGCTTTCATTTCGAGTATTTGGGGTATTGCAATGAGAGTCGCGATGTATATGTACATAGTCCGCATTATTAGATTTTGTAATTAGATATTTTACGAAATATATTCCTATATGCCATTGAGGTAATGATAGATAATGAGTTCATCGATTTATATACGATATAAATGAAAATGCTCGAAATACTATCGTTTATATTGCAACATGAAGTGTGCTTGCTTACGCTCGCGAGTCGATAATTATTGTTCGTGTGTCAGAGCGCGAATGTTTATAAATAACTGTTCCAAAATCATTTGCTATTTAATGTGATTAAAGCTATTGGAAATTCAATATGTTTGACTTATCTCTAAACACTTCTATCCAATTAAAAGGGAAACGGTAAAAAGTTTGTTTTTAATATTTTAATCTGTTCCAATGAATGTAAAATCGAAAATATAATAACGAGATTAACAGCTTCGCGGATATTATTACATAAAGAAGTATTGTCGACGTCACGACCGTGAGATAAATTCAGCAGTCCATTTCCTTATATTTAAAAATTATACTTTTCATTAAAAGTAGCAAATATATATTATAAACCTCTCGAATTCTGGCAGAATAACAGCGTTGTATATGGCATAGCTCCACAAACGATACAGTTTAATTTAAAAACGAGTTCATTCAGTCATATACGCCTTCGAGTAGCACATTATTCAAGTGACGTCTTTTAGACACTAATTTCAAACTGAAAATCTTCCCAGCGTCCCCAATCAAATTTTACAATTGAATTCGCTTATTAGAAACTTATATCTTTCCAGGCAACATACGTCTTAATACAACGAGACTTAGAAAATTTATATTTAGATTTTCTCAGTGCTGGGATTAACGTTGTTATCATTCATATTACAACGGAAGCACTGTACATTGTTCTACAGTTTGCCGAAATATCATAATAACACTCTTCACCCAAGCTATATAAAAATATTGGTAATATGACATGATCGTGTATGTATATTAAATGCACGAGAAACCGGATATGAATACTACAATTTTGTCTCAAAGTATCATTAAAACCAGAAACGATACTAAATAAGAACGCAATTTGATAGACGAAGAATTCTGTTCGATGGAAATTAGTAGTATATTTTACAAATTAAACGTCTACGATGTACTTAGTTGCGACACATGTTAATACAGCTCTGTAGCTTTCTTGTCGCCGACTCAGATGCTCGCGCAGTTCGAGCATTTAAGCAGAATCGAATCATTATGGCGAATTCGAGCAGAGTCGAGTCGGATATTAAGCATTTGTAATAATAAATATAATGAATCAGTTTCCGATATATTATCATTAATAAGTCATATTTATTAACTATTAATTCGTGATGTTAAAATATCAAAGGATAATAATAGTACCGGTACAAACCGTCGTGGATAAACTGAAACCGTATCGTGGAGATGCTTCTCTATCCTCACTTTCACGTACATATATACCTACCGTAGAAAGTTTTTTATTTTTCGAAAAGAAATCCATAGACTTGAATAGGGATTACCTTATCGAACTGTACAATTATAGAGCAAAGCGCTATTCTCCGCATTTCGTTGTATCGCTATACATTCTCAATCCCTAAATAACATGAAGAAAGCCAAAGAAAACGGCGTCGACCGATCGAGCGCTCCTGCAACCGAGATCCACTCACCGCTTCTTCTTCTTCTTCGAGTTGTCATGGCTCAATTCCAAATCGATTCACCAGAGCCATGTAGAGAAATCGACTTGGAGCTAGAAGGAAAGCGCGCGCGAGCGCAACGAGAAAGAGTTGAAGCCGCAGAATCCAAGTCTCGAGGGTCGGATCCGGTAATGGCCGCGATTCGGTCTCTCTTCCCAATCTTGGCTGGTCTAGCGCTGAGAGAACTAAACGAGAATGGGGATAAAGAAAAAAAAAACGCAAAAGCCATCGGAGAAGAGAGAGAGAAGGAAAGAGCACAAGTATACATGTGTATATATATATGTATGCGTGGAAGTAGAGGAAGAAGCCGGAGAGAGAAAAAAAGAAAACTGCGCGATGTGCACAGGAGAGGGTAACGGAGCCTACAACTCCTGGTAATGGCACCGGAAACTACACTTACCTCGAGTTCCGGCGCTTTGAGCTTTATTTCTACGCCTGCTTCTCTTTGTCTCGCGGCTACTTCTACCTTCGCGACCGCCCGTTTGCTTCCCGCGCCATATCCGCCGATCTTCATGAATCTTTTTTCTCTATTGCCGAGAATGAAACTGGGAGAAGAACACGATACGAGAGAAGATCGGACAGAAGAAGCGGTTTAGTGCCTTGGCTCTTTCATCAGAGTTTTTAATCGGACTGCAGCGGCACTTTAGAGATCGGTTAAAAGAAAGCGGTCGGAAGTGCTGCGGGCTTGTCTTGGAGAATGAGAGTTGATTTTGGAACGTTTCTTCTATACTTCGTCGAGACGCTTACTTTGATGACTCTTGTGATTGCGCGTAGAATGTTTTCCATTTTTAATCCTTCTGTAGCGTAATGCGAATTGAAAGCGTTTATTCGATAATATTTTTTCAACGTGTATAATTTGACATTGCGCAGGACATATACGAAATTAAAGATTGCTACAAACATTTACGTCTATGCACAGTTCTCAAATTAACTGCCAGCACATATCGAGCTTATACTTTGCTTCGAAGCCCTTAATATAAACAGAAGCGATCTTTTAGTTCGTGTAAGTGAATAAGTGCGAAACAAATCAAGCGTAAGGGATAATTTGATGGTTGCACGCATCACCGTTAATTATGTATATTAGAGAAAGAGAATGAGAGAGAGAGAGAGAGAGAGACAGAGAGAGAGACAGAGCTACACGCATCAAATACTTTGTGCATTTACGTATCCATGTATGCATGTACTGGATACATCGGTGTTCTTCGAGTTCAGGGCGTTGAGTTAATGATTGCAATTGCCCGTTCGCTTGAATAATCGTCCGCTACTGCCAATGCCACAAGAGAGGGAAGAACGAACGGAGAAAGAGGCTGGATTTCAATTTAATTTACTGCTAGACTGCCGTTCGATTCTCTGTTTGCAGAAAAGTAATTACGGAATAGCACGAGACGCGCGCCGGCACTAATATGTAAGCCACAAACATTCCGGCACGTCATTCGATATCGAGCGTTCGAGCTTTACCATTCTTCTTTTCCAACCTTCTCGTATGCACTCGAACATTTTTTGTTCCTCAACCTTTAGTTTTTTTTTGCATACTGTTACTTCTCGCTGAAAAGTAACGTCTATAAGAACGCGTTGATTTTGATGAGCACACGGATTTATATTCTTAGAGTGAAAATTACTCGGCAAAAATGAACTTTCACTCTTAGAAAAGGTTTATGATCAACTTATTATATTGAGCTAAGCCCTTCTACAAATGTTTGTATTCGCTCTCTAATTTACAATTCGTTTATGATTTAAATTAAATAGCAAAACGACTATTAGAGAGATAATAATAATAATAACAATAATGTTTTTTAAGAGTTTTTTTTATAAAAAGCAACGTACGCATTATGAATTTTATTTACAAATTGAAAATTGTTTGTAGAAACAAATAAAATGATCCATTGATTTGTTTCTTACTCAATCCCTAAGGACTTTTTTCTATGTTCCAGGTTACATTCACTGAGATATCGTTACTCTTAAATTTTGTTGGAATTTCGAACATTTTAACCATTAGTGTAACACGTTGTGTATCTTTTAATTGTTTTTTACTTGTACCTATGAGCGTCACTGTGAGAAGTGACGAATTATTTAACAAATAGTACAAGCTGAGATGATATGTATATGCCACTCTTGCCTTAAAGTAACATTACTATAACATATTAATCACTTTGTACTCTAAAATTTCAATTGAATCGTCACTCTATTAGTATGTCACCATTCATTTGAATATAGGGTGAATCGAATACTCTAAAATTTTAAGAGCGAGCGTGAAATTTTCGATGGAGAGAGGGGATTTGTAAACTACATCGTTACTATATATCGTTTCATTTGTCGTGCGCTCCCTTCAGTGTGGGTAATGCGTTAATTCACTTGCTCTTTCCATTGTATACACGTCGATGCAATAATCGATCGATGCCAATAAATCATCCGCAACGTTATCAGATCTTTGATTCGATTTGCTGAATTCCTCGATTCGTTTCGAGAGGACTTTATACAAATGCATTACTCAAACATCGCTTATCGAATTTGACTGGTTGAAAAAAAGATGAAAACAAGATTTTGCCGATTCCAAAATCTACTCGAATACCATTATATAGATACATATACATTACATGCACGATTTTATTGTTTACTCCCTTTCTAAACCACCAATATTTATTAAAAAGCCATAAAAAATTGTCTGCTAAAAATTTAACCAGAAATTGGCCAACGGATGGCTACGGCTTTACGCGGTTGACCATGTATTTGCTAATTTGACCAATCTTAAGAATACTTGAGCGAAGATTTAAAAGCACCCCTTACGGCACTAGAAATCAACAGAACGAACACTTTATAAAATACAAATATAAAGGGACTGCAGTCGCTGTGACATACGTTATATCAGAATCAAGTAAATCAACCGAACACATTACGCTCATTGCCAGATGATCGATAAACTGTATTCGTTAGCATCGTGTCGATTACAATGATTGTCGGTGATATTTCGAGCAAAATTAAAACCTCATCGTCTATTCAGTTAAATTCTGAGGCAAAAAAATTTGCATCGTAAACGTAATCCAAAAAATAACCTGCTACGCTTGTTGGGATAATAATCCGCTTGGACGAGTGAAAGCTCCGAGTATTGCTCTGCAAAGCGCGCGAAAACGTCGGAACATACATCGAGCGTGTATATAGTTACACCTGGCTGTGCTATCTGCGAGTGTATATATACATGAGATAGGCAATCGAGCCGTCGACGTGAAAATTGAAAATAAAGTACATCCGGCTGGTGGTTGCATGTTATACCATTTTATCTTTATCTGTATGTCTCATTCTATATATACATTTCAGTTATGCTAGTATTCAGTTTCTTCATCCAAACTTACCTTGCTTTCATTTTATTTGATGTTATTAATTTTTCGGGAAACGGACTTTTATATTATTTCTATATTAACGGTCATGCATGATACTCATGTGGTGCAGTAGTAGAAATGCCAGTTGGTCAGTCACGGGACTATCAGCACAAGGTCGACTAAAACACAAGGGGACACATAGAATAGTTTGGTACGTATATATATATATATATATATATATATATATATACATAATTTCTAAGCTGTACATTACGGATGGCGTTGCATTCAATATATAATGTAATAGATAAACATTAGCTCATACAAAGCGGTCGCATTGAATTATCTTAATAAAGCGCTGGCGCGCTTTATTCGTTATATACGTGGTCAAAGTTCTAATTTGAAAGCCGCATCAGATAACTATACACAGTTATTGTGTAGACTGTAAATAAAAATTATTATTCCCTCTTTGCGCGTTGAGTACATATATTGAAATAAAATGCGTATCTTTTAAAATCCATCGGAACGATTTTCCAATACCACTGACATATATCCCGAATCATCGATTTCCCCAGAGCCATACGGCGCTTAACAGAGCATCGGTTACGAATGAGCTCCAAACAAATGAGGCCCTTCTCTCTCTTTCTCATTAGGGAAATAAAAATTTCATATATTATCATAGCGTGCGGTACAGAGAGGAAGAGAGTGGGGGCGCATCATCAGCTCGTTTGTTTTGTAAATTCTCTCGGCGCTTTCATTTCACTCGGCCACAGCAGAAAAGCTCGCCTATAGTTATACTCGCGCGAGAAGCGTATAGTTGCGGCCTCATATCCGCGCACTTCCGTATCCTCTCCCCCATCCGTTTGCAGCGGTAGCAGCAGCGGCGGCGGCAGCAGCCTCTGCTTTGCTTGGCTTTTCCCTCGCACGTTTAGATGGATATACCGTGGTGTCTACATGTACGTGTGTGTGTGCATATATACATAGACACATAGACAGAAGGAAGCTAGAGATCGCTGCCTTTAGTCGGTGGTGCAGCCTCGTCCGAAACTCCCTGGCTCCATGCCCGGCTCGCTCTCTCGTTCTTGCGCAGCTCGGCTGCCATCCGTCTTTCTCACTCTCGCGCTACTGCGCGCTACTGCGCGCTACCGCTCGTTCGCCTACTAGCTAGCTCGGGATATAATACGATTCGAAATTAAACTTCCAAGGCACGCTCGGCATCCGAATAATGCGCGAGCGGCTGCCTAAAACAGTAAAGATATTACGTATTATTACAACGTGCCACTGTAGCGCAGGCGCGCTCACGCAAGTGCACGAACAAGAGACTCGAGGCGAGTGCGGTGTAAGCTTCTATGTATATATACTATACATTATACACGTATGTATATATATGTACCGAGTAGACACGCGGTTGTGACGGTGGTTGTGTGCGAGAAGAAGCTCCAAGATTCCGGCTTTGGAACACGCGACGCCTCGTGCGAGTCTCGCTTTACACTTCTCGCGCGTTCTGTGATGCTGTGGCACTTCTCCCTTGCTCTTGCGAGAGAGGTAGACTTCTCCCGCTCTCTATTTCAGGTTTATCGCACGCGCTCGCGCGCCCTTCGACAAGTCAAACTATGTCGCACCACGAGATTTGTTTTACAAAAGTTATGCGACGAGACATTGTCGAAAGAGGTGATGTGCGAATAAGGGCTGCTTTTTCGAAAAAATTTGGTTACGTTATATTCCATGGAGTTGGAAGGAAAGATCGCAGGTTGCATAAGCGAGATGATTGAAACTCAAGTGACAATATTCTGCGGTGCAATTTTATGCAACTTTACATTACTTTATAGTTACTTCATTTTTCTGCTAATAATTATCATTACAGAAAGTATAAGCTACTAACTAGTTCTCTATTATTAAAGAATATACCGTTTTCCGCTAAAATAGAATGGTTCAGAAATGTGGTGATGCTCAAGCTCAATGTTTGTATGTCAGTATTAATATTGACAGAAAATTGTGCAATGCCTGAATAATGTAAAGCAGTATAATGTTGACAAACATTCGTGCAGTATTAATTAAATACTTGACGGAAACATATGTTCTACTGCGGCCCGTTTTTATTACTCTACTATTCTTTACAGCGCTTTAGAAAAATTGTTGGTATTTAAGCCATATTGGGTTCTCGATTCCTTCTAATTAGAAGAGTCCTTACTGTATACAGTACGAGCTTGAAGTAAATTCATTTAAAACCAATGTTCGTGTTCAAACATTTGATTTACTCTGTAATTTATTTATCAGTGCATATACGTGAATTAGTACAGTCTCCAAATACTTGGTTAGTATCAATTTTCTTGTGGGACCTGTTCTTATCACTCTAGTATTGTATGTTAATACCCAGTATTCTTCACAGTTATGTGGAGAAATCGCTATTTTAGCGATCTATCATTGGGAAATGACTCACTCTTACTGATTGTAGAATAATTTATAGTCTAATAATAATCTGGATAATCGTTGTTACCCCAATTATTTTAAATGTAATTAATCAATGAAGTCATTTGATGGACAATCATATAATGAAACAGTATACCATAATGAGATATGTTCATTAGTAATATTTCAAACAAAACCTCAATGTTGATGCAGCCCTGACAGTAAAAAACTATACTCTAAAAACAATTTTAATAAGCGACATTCCAGAGATTCGGGTAAGCACTAGTAGCTTTAGAAATAGGGAAAAAAGCAGCGCAAAGGTATACCGTACACAATACCGTGCACCGCGTGGCAAACGCAAAAATTCAATCACCCTCGGGGACTTTTCATGCTACATTCCTAAACGATCCGCAAACTTTCGAGTATACACGCAAGAATCTTTTCTCGACTCCTCTTATCCCCGCATTATAATACCGTCTCTGCGTATACAAACACGTGTAGATATACTTACAGACGCGCGCACACACACATACACATATATATAAATGTATAAAACAGTCTTTCTCACAATGGCGAAAGAGAGGAATGATTTTTACACATTGGAACGAAGGTTAATCTATTTTCTTTGAAACTTATTCCTCGGCTAAGGACGTTGATCATACAAGTTCCTTCCTCGTCATCGATCAACTGTGTCGAGTCAGTCCCGAAACGGGGATAGGCTTATAAATGGCATAACATATTTACTCTGTAAAAGAACTAGTGAACTATCTAACGAGCATTCCAGAGGAGAGAAGAAGAACTCGAGAAGAGGTAAGCGAGAAGGAGTATGTACTCGAGGGAATAGAGGATTTCATTAAATGAAAATTTCAAACTGAATCGCATCGTCTTTATACCAAAGCTTTTCAGTTGAGAATGTCAGTTTAGAGTTTACGAAACACAAAGTAGCAACGCCATTGCGCTAACTCAAAATATTCTGGCTATTTGTTTGTCGAATGGTTATATTATCCGAATTAAATCAAATTTTATTTTTAGCTTATTCATAATCCCGAAGTACGACCAAAACTATTTTGCACGTGTGCGTGCGAGCCGCGGCTACAATGTTTCCAGAGAAGAGAAATAACTCGCAGGAGATTGAGTTATGGGATTGCGCGTTATTAATGGTGCATTTTCGCGCCAAGTTGAAAGGTGTTCCGGCGAAGAACGCGCGTTTAGGGAAAATTCGCGTAGGCGCAAATGAGGAAGTATAGGAGTGAAGAAACAAAAAAAAAAGAAAAAATCGGATAGACGATTAGAATGAGTAATGCGTAAGACTTGGTGCTTATGCAGTAGAGCATAAATATGGCTGATAATCGCCATTATCTGTTGTGATATAATGTAATGATATAACCCTCCTCCACCGATGAGAAATTACCATCGACGTCTCTCGCTTATAAAAAGTGTATGCAGGACATTTTTGTTTATTCTTACTTCTACTACTACTATTCCTGGTTTTTAAGAGATTCAAGAAAAAGAAAAAACATAACGAGGCTATCTTTATCCAACGTTGCTTGTACTTGGCATGAATTTAAATAATAATTGAAAATTTTACATAGCAAAGGTAATTCAGAACACAATATTGCGATACCAAAAGAACGCCTCTAGTACGGCTTGTCTGCGGGTTTTCTCATCCGTATATGCAAACGTACACAGCAAATAATCAATGCGACGTATAATTACATTCATAGAACTGAACTACAACTTTGATAAGAGCACGAGCGATTGAAAGAGCGAACAGAGCAACAACAAAAAAAGACTAAAAACGAGTACACCATCAACGCCAATAAGAAAATAAACGGCGAACAAGAAAAACTAAACAGGAAAAACCTTGTAAAAAAATAAACGGACGTGCGCTGAACTCTTCCGAAACACACCGCAAAAACTTTCTTAATTTCTTGGACCATCATCCCTCGTAGTGGAGAAAAAAACTCGCGCTAACAAGACATCCTCTCCCTCGCGGCCTGTCAGCCCCATAACCTTGAAATAATCCTCGCCGGACTTTCCACCGCGTATAACCATACGGCGCGCTGTAAACGGCCCAAGAAGAAGAAGAAGAAGAAGAAGAGGAGGAGGAGGAAGAAAAAACATCGTATCTCGTGCTGAAGTCATAACGTCTCAGCTAAAAGAAAAAAAAATGTAAAATAATAGAGGAACGAAAAGGAACCAAAACGAAGCGAGGCGCAAATTGCTCCCTCTCCACTGGCTTAGCACGCAATATGGCCCACCCCGCAATAGCATATAACCATGATATATCTACACAATTTGTAGTAATTCCGTTAAAACAGGGCTCCTTGGCCGTTAGCTTCCTTACAAGCTTGCTTGGCTTGATGCTCTATCTTCTTGCAGGGGATGCTACGAGGAGGTTCTCTTAATCGATTGCCGGCGATTTGGACGAGGGAGTGATTTGCGATCCGGTTGTATAATACAAGACTCGTATCGTCCAAGGCGAGAACGGAGAACTTTAGGAATTTCATTGCTAGCGAGCGCGCGCATACCCCGAGGCATACCCGGCTATCTTTGAAAGTCACGCGAAATTCGATATTGTTGCCGAGTAATCGTGTGTGTGTGTGTGTGTGTGTGTGTGCACAGTGCACGTATGCATGTAAGTGCGAGGCTGCTCTCTCGTTTGTAACGTGTTCAAGCTTGTACTAACAGGTGTTTGTCCGCCTTACTAAGGCTTTGAGATTTGCTAGTGGGAACTTACTAAACGTTTTATATTTCTTTTATTCTTCTTTTCTTAAAATATTTTATCGAAACTCAAAGATTTTCCGAGACTAATTATTATTGAATATATAATTAGATATGTTGGATTTAAAATGTAGTTACCAATACGATATGGTGTCCTGACAAGCTCAACTGAATACTATACGAATTATTAAGAGCTGAACTGCATACGGTGTAGAACTTGTCCATCGATATTCATTTGCATTAAACTGAATATTCGATACATAACTTACCTTTGCCGCTGAAAATTCATTCACTTTATATACTGTACCACGTAAAATATTCGATAATTCAAAGGTATTAATCTTGTGTGCAAATGAAACAAAACAAAAATAGAAGTACCCTGACCAAACTCGTCCGACTTCCAGGACAATCCCAGTGGAAAAAGCGGAAAATAACGCCGCAAGTCGGAAAAAGCGTCGGAGCTAACTCGGCGCAAGTAGCGACGTAAATCAGGTGCAGAAAGTAGCTTTCTCTCTTTCTCTTTCTCTTTCCTTCTCAACCGGAAATCCAACAAGTGATTTTATTGCTCTCACCCTCTTGCGTTCGGCCCCGCGAGATCGGGTCGCTCGCGAGAAAGAGACAGAAGGGGAGAGAGAGAGGGCATCGCACATATACAGTATATACACCCTTTGGAAAGAGCCTTGTCTCACGTACAGCAGCCGTCCACGGCGATATCGACGGTTCCCTTAGGTATACGCCCGACGAATATTCACTGTATGTAAGAAGCGAGTCTGCACGCGCGAGCCCTGAGATTTATAGGCGAAAGCGCTTGTCGCGCGTCGAACATAAAGAGAGTGTGTATGTGTGTTTGTATGGGAGAGAGAAAGAGACGCAGCAATATCTGCAAGAGCGACCACTTCGATTCTTCTCTTGCCGGAGAAATTGTCAAGGGTACGGAAGATGGTTTTTCAGTTTTCTTTATCTTCTTACGTGAGCGCAATCGAATGTTAGCTCGAATACGAGAATTATGTCAAAATGATGAAGTGCGGTAAGATTTTGCTTAACGTATATATATATACATATTTATATACATGTGTGCATTTGCGTGCATATGTGTGTTAGTGTGCATAAATATACGATTTTTATTGAATTTTCCTCACTATTATGAGCGGTGCAATGCAATGCATAAATCGAATAAAAGTTTATACATATGCATCGACGTTGAAAATGCGTGGGATTAAAATCAAACACGCGGTACAAACGAAACGTAAGAAAAATTACAGTCCAAAACGTGAAAAGTTCGTAAAGCTCAGCTCGTTTTAAAATTCCATTTTCGTTTGTAGAGAGAGAGAGAGAGAGAGAGAGAGAGAGAGAGAGAGAGAGAGAGAGAGAGGGAGAAAAAGAAAAAAAAACATCGAATGAAACTTGCAAACGAGGCAAGCAGCCCTCCGGCCAATTCTCTCTTCACATTGCAAAAGAACTTCAAGTTAAATTCGACGTACGTAGACACCTCATTTGTTACATCCCTCGCGGAAACAGTCATCCCCTTCCTCTTTATCTTTTTCTATCTAGAGACTGATTTCCCGACGCCCTTGTTTACCTATTTTTTCTTCTCGTTTGTATCTTGTATAACAATAAAACAATTCTGGAAAAGCGAGTCTTTTTCCTCATCACTCGACGTCCCCTTCTCCCCCTACGTTAGGGTACGGGGGCGAAAGAAAAATTAAAGAACGAAGAGTAGGGGAAGTCACGGCATTTGCAGCGCAGCGTTTCGAAGAATGAACAAGTTAACTTTCGATGTGGAGCAATTTAAGTTTCGCAACGAGCGTGGTATGCGCGAGTAAGAAAGAGAGGGTGAGAGAGAGAGAGAGAGGGAGGGAGGCGAGGAAAGACAGCTCGAGGGGGTTGAGAGATGGAGAAGAGAAAGATGAGAGCTGACCGCGGTTTGCCTTACGGCTTTGGAAATGGCTGGTCCTGTTGCTGTGCCTGCTTGTTGCAGAAGCTAGTTCTCTCATGAATTAATTTCGCGACGGGATCGCTTATTCTGCGTTAACTTTTAATTTGTTAAACGCCTTAGCTATGGCTATATTTGCGCCAAGTTGTAACGTCTTTCAGCGCTGTCATTCTAAATGTGTAAGAACTGTTTATAGTATGAAAATGTTATTTCTACCATTGGTTACTGTGAATATCGGAGCATCAATCTTTCCGAATAAAATTTCGAATCGTGAAGAATGAAAAATCAAAGGGGATATATAGCCTCGCTCAGAAATCGAAGACTGGGATACTTTTTTTTTTGTTTGAATACAGTTTATAGCCCGCTGTCCAAGACGTCAGCTCAATGCCTCTCTCTTTCGTAGACTATATATGCCTGTAATAGATCGCTACGGGGTCGGTGCTTGTCCCTGACGGCGAGCTTATTGCTCCGCTTCTCTCCTCTCTTCTCCTTATTCTGCTGTGCGCTTTCGGTTTGCATGGAGAGCTGGCAACACACACAGTCGATGGCGAATTTACGTGTGTTAGTTATACATATAAGTTCGACGGTTGGCCTCGTGCGTCCTGTAAAGGACGTCGAAAGTCAAGTAAATGTTCTTCAGAATCTAGGATGTTTGCTGAGGATGGACCGACTGCTTTTGCGCGAGAGGAGAAACAGCGGTACAGCGACGTTCGGTTGACCGTGAAAATTAACGGCTTATTGAGAAGAATTCTTTATTGGACTATAGGATGTTTATATGTTTGCTGAGGACTGCTTTGAAAGAAACGATTTCGTTCGAGTTGGCTATGTGTACCTATTTGTAATTAATTACTTTGTTATTCTAGTCGTCTCGAAATAAAGTTGTTGACAAATGCTCTAGATTAAAAATGTCTCTAGATTAAAAATATAGTTTATACGAACTCTGGCCGTTTCTCGATTGTTGCGACTTATTTTCAAATTTATAGCCTACAAGGCAGATGAAAATTCACTGAATATTGAATAGTTTCTTAAGAATGAATTTGAGAATTTGAGAGCGACTGAATTTTTGCATTAATTTTATAGATTCGACACGTGGAGATCGCAGGTTGAATCGTTGAGCTGCTATTAATTAATTGGTATGTGAGAGCTACAATCGATCCATATATTTGTCAATCGTAACTTCTTCCATCACTTTGCGAAAAAGCTTTTCACGTTGTTTCCACACGAGATCCTATAACTATGAATCAACTCTATCAATTCTCAATGCATTCATCTCTCTTTCTCTATCTCTATTCCACTTTGGCTGGCAACTATGCACGTTGGAGCTTCCAGGCACTTGCGCACGAGATGGTTGGAGGAGCGATTCCCGAACGTCAAGAGCAAAGAGCAATTATCTCTCCGGCAGCCCGCGAAATTACAGGGGAGCGCGCATTGCCATAACCACGTATACAATAATATTCGCGTACCGTTGAACCGACCGCCTGGGACCAACTCGAACACGTCAGTTACACGACCTTGTGAAAAGCCGCTCTGTTTACTATGCCTGAATGCGTCTTGAGCCTTGCTGCCTTGTATCTTCGTATTCTATATGTATGTTCGTCGTGTGGTCGAAATACACGTTGCGAAAGACTCGTAGAATGTATCATCAGGGATTAAAAGCAATACGAGTAAGTTAATTAGACCGATAAGTGTACAAGACCGATGTGTCGCGCGAGCTTAACCGAGTTAAACGTTTTTAGAAACTAACCGGAATAAAAATTATGTTCTCCTTAGAAAATGTCACTGGTATATATACCACAGGTAGATGTGGTAAAGACAAATTGAAAAACAAGTCGAGAATAGTCGAGCACACAAAAGTGAACCAACGAAAATGCACGCTCGGCAGACAGAATAATGTTTAAACGATCTTGTTTCTTTCTCTTTCTGTCTCTGGATCGATAATGTATTTCCGGAATACACGCATTAGGTGAATAAAATTCTGACATAGCATCGCAAACTAACGGAGATTTAAATTCCAATGCAAAACACAATTGTATTATCGTATTGCATTATTAGATCAGCGCAATAATTGTTTCTGCCACTCGGATCGAACTTTCAAAGTAGCTTAATATTTCAAAATAAAAAGGATTATCTCGAGCCACAAAAAATACCGCGCCGGTCTCCAAGAGAGAAAACGAGTAAATACAGAAGCTAGTAATAATCCGCGTAAAAAATTTCTCGAATGACTATACAATAACAAGCGTTGAGACCTCGTGAATCAGAAAGAGAGAGAGAGTGAGAGGGTGGGTGGGGGGGGGGGGGAGCTTGTTCCATACTCCTTTCTCGTTCCCGCGTTGCAACTAGTTGCGTGAGCCGCTCGTTCGTTACGAAAATCCGCGGCGGGACTACGGAAGCAGCGCGCGAGAGCAAAAAGAAAGAAACTGACGGCGACGGTGCCGGAAAACAAAAGCAGTACACATAGCGGACTGCCACCGCTAAAAAGAAGCGCGAGAGGGGCAGTGTAGCAGCAGCCGCACGTGACAGCGAGCTTAGCCACCCCCTTCTCTCGCTCTTTCTCTCGCTCTCCCTACTATACCTGCTTACTCTCTCGCTCTCTGTTCGTTTCTCGCGTTTAACAATTCGCGGCGCGTCCGCGTTAACAACGTTACGACAACAAGCCCGAGTTGTAGAAACTTATAACGAGAAAATAATGAACCCGGCTCACCAGGGTGCTTGGAATGCGAGTCGGAGTGCCTCTACGACTCTCTCTCACTCTTACTCTCGGATGGTTCGTTTCTCTTTCTCTCTCTCTCTCTCTCTCTCTCTCTCTCTCTATACGCTCATTGTCTCCCTCTCTCTCTCTCTTTCGCTCTTTTTTCTTATATTCTATATATTCTACATACCGGCTCGGCTGTTTCCTTCCTCTCTCAATTTCTACGGCTCCTTTCTTTTTATTTTCATACGGAAAGAGTGAGAGTGCGCCGCTCGAGACATTCTTCTGATACGGTCTTTCCTTCCCTTTTCTCGTATAGCGTTAAAACCGCTCCCGACTGTCCCCCTATACGCCTTTTTAAATTTCTCGAGGATTTCACTTTTATACAGCGTTTCTATTCATTCTCTTCGTTCTCTCTTCGTCTACTCGCGTTTTTTCTCTCATACTCTGCAGCCCTTTCCATTCGCAACTTCTGCAGTTGTTGCGCTTATCGCATTTTACCGGGATGCGCACGCGGTTCTTTGGCGTTTCATTACCGCTTGGCGCATCCGTAGACTATATGCGCGTATGTATATGTGCATATGTGCCGTTGCACGATATTGATATTCTTTTCGAGGGGGATATCGAGAGAGGCTTTATTAAAATGCGCGCGAGCGCGTATCTTGCGAACGTTGAATTAATTTCGGGGTAATTGTATATTGCTCGACGCTTGGCTTTGTGCAACGCTGCTTTTTTTTATATTTTCTGGGATGCTTCAATAGGGAAATATTAAAAGTTTGATTTGATTTTAATTATCATTTAATAATTATTTAGATTTATACTACTATACGCTATGCCAGTAAGGAATAGTTGTAGTAAACTGACGTAATCATTATGATTCAGCTGCTTTAGTCATGTTTATTACTACGACAATTGGTTCATTTTTTATAAGTCGTTTTCTTATAAGTTAGACGTACTGACTAGCATTTTTGTTATGGAATTAAGAATAAATTAACATAACTATGTATAATAAAGTAGATGTAGTCACACCTACGTTATTACAGACAATTATACTTACAAGCACTCGACAGAAATAATAATGAGTTACTGTTTTACAACGACTGAGAGACTCTTCACATTCAAAGTTTTTACACTTGATTTTTTTGACTACTTTGACAGAAGTCATTTGCATTATTTGAGAATCTTCAAATAAAGTTACTTTGATCAAAAAATATAGGAGAACGATCCAATAAATGTGTGATATTGGCATGGAACGTTGGCAATGAACGTTCTTATATTAATCATAAACTTATTATTATAAATCATTTCCATTGAAATGATGAGGCAGTTTTTGAATACGAGGAAAATATGTAAATCTTTGTAAAAAATATAAGTCTTATATGAATTGTTTTAAATTCATAGTTGTAGACAATATTTCTAAATAGAGGAAGGAAAAGGAAGCAGGGGATGTGGTGTGTGATACTGATCGAGTTTTGGAGAAAAGAATATAAAGATCAACTTTAGGAATAGAGGGAGAGGAATCTCCAAGAAGAAAAGTGTTTACCATATTGATGAATGGCGAAGCTAAACAGAAAATGAAGATAGGTAAAAATGAATAAAGAGATAGAGAAATAGAGGGAAAGAAGATCGAAAGGAGGAAAATTAAAATAAACACATACAAGAAGAAAATATATGGAAGGACTATAAAATTTGTATAGGTTTTTTCTCACGCTTCCTGGCGAATTCTTTTATAAACACAAAGTTATGTACATGAAAATTTTGACGGTAAATTCAGATCGAGTACAGCTACCATGTAGTAAAGTTTAGAGGAAGAAAATCTTCCGGGATTCAGCAGACTCCAACTATTCTCATATAATTTCAGCTTACCGGAAGTGAACGACGTCTGCGTTTGGTCAGAAGCTAGTTATTAGCAAAAATATCATTCTATGCATATAAAATATTTTTTTCCGCACATAATCTGAATAAACTCATTCGTCTTCCAATAGGTATCGGGGTAATAATTACCGAAACAATTAAAACTCTTCAGTTGCAGCTATAATACCTACTGTCTCAAAATTCCAGCGCAGACATAAGCTACGTCTTTATCACGGTCGTCTCAACGAGTGATTCGCGCTAAGCACCGCAAATAACATCCTCTCGTATACTCACCTCTCATGAATAACATCGCGCCCTTATTCTCGCCTAGTATACGCTGTACGATCGTACAACCAGAGAATACTGGCGAGTCTCTCGAGCATATAATTTTTCGTCCCTGGGAAAATTGACTGTTCTTTTCTCTCCTCTTCTCTATGTATATGCCTAACCTTTGCTACGTTGCTGCAGTCCAGAGGGACAAAACTTCCCCTAAAGGTGTAACTCCACTTCTTTTTCATTTTCACTACTATACTCACGCGAATTACAGCGTAATTACTTCGAGCCGCTCGTGTGTATTCGCACTGATTATATATGCGTATATAAGGACTAGTCGCCGAGAATATTATACGCACCGCACAACGCGTAAACAAAAACTGCTGCTGTTGCTGCCGCTGTGCACTGGTTTGCGCATCTGGATTTGTTTTCGAGATATTCTGCGGTTGTATTTAAGCAAATAAGACAGAGGCGAGGGCCAAAGTATACGACCGTGGCATATCTAATCTGCGCGAATGGTTATAAATGTTCTAGCTTACTCTGTATAACTACTGACCCTCGCCGTTTTTGAAGTCGAATTCCAGAAACTCCACTCGAATATGGAAATGACTTTGAGTTCCGATGTTAAAGTCTTTATTCAATTACATTTATTCAGGTATCTCATAATAATTTAATTGCGAATCCCGAAATCTGAAATAGTTCAGATACGCTATTTGGCAGTGTATATTTATTATTTGTGAACGTGAGAATAATGCAACTACGAAAGTAGTGAATATTCCCTGTTTGAAAAAGTTTAAAAACTTAAAAATAATAGTAATTAATATTATATTATTCACTTTGTGTGTAGTAGTAGTAGCAGTATCAAAAGAGACTTTAAAAGTGATATGATTATTTTTGTTCGTATAAAATGTAAATAAATATTTATTAAATTAAAATTCAGTCAGTAGTAATAATAATTGATTCTATAACATAGTAGTTCTTTTATGTTTTAAAATCAAAGTCTGACATGAAAAATTTTGCATAATTAATTATACGCGACACATAATAATACTAAATCATCATATTACAATATCCATACTACAATTTATTAAACAGTAAATATGCACTGCACTGAAAAATGAATCTTTTTTACTTTATTTAAGAGTGAAACCTAGACTAAATGAGAATTGAAAATAATTTTACTACCAAGAATAATGAATATTCCACTATTTTAAATTTACAGAGTAGTAAAAAACACACTCCGCAATGAGTCCAAAATTAAAATAATCTTTTCTGTTCCAACAGTAGCAAGGTAGATCCATTTTTTTGGTTATCAAAAAAATTAGAACCAAAGGAGAATTGGTTAAAGTAAAACGAAAAACTATCCCAAGAGCAAGTGACGAGATTGGTTTTTCGACTCGTGGGACCCATCGTTTGAATGCCGAACATTGAACCATCTCGTTCAACCATCTACTCTTTCATCCTACTCCGTACACCCTATTTCTCCTTTTCGTGAGTTCACGTAACATTTTTCATTCAACATTCATGTGCTAGACTAAAACTAAACTGTCGAGAAAATAAGTTCTTGTAAATCCTTAAGAATAAGTCTACACACACACACACACACACACACACACACACACATATATATATATATTTATATATTTACGTGACAGGACTTAATCCCAAGTCTTAGCCAACCGTAACGTTTAACACTACTAATTACAAGCAGGACAAGTTTCCTTTCCTCGAAAAAAACATCTGCTGCACTTCGAATAAAAATCTGAAATTGCTTCACGTCTCTCCCTTTCTTTTGACCTTCTATATTTCCCCTCCTGTCTTCGTCTCTTTGAAACTCTCGTTTTCTCTTTTCTACTCGTTCCCTCGTAATACATAAGTACAACGCACGTGTGCGATTCGATCATTACCAGCTCTTCGAAATATCTCTCGGCGCGTGGGAAACCATATTCAGTCCTGCGTCTCTGAAATCCAAGCTCCCGGATCATCCGGATTCGCGTCTGCCAGAGACTTTTCCAATGCGTGAGTACGATTGCAACGGAGGAGCTGGACTTTTCTCTTTTAGCCAAAAGAATCACTATACCCAAATCTTTATAGGCTACACCGTAGTTTCTTTGGTTGGATTTGCGAATTCCACCAAGAGAAAAAGTTTCGCTGCGCGCAAGTTCTCACAAAGAAGTTCCCGATTTTATTCTCGGTTTTGCGTATGGATATACTGATTTTTTCTCCCAAGAAATACAGAAGAATAAAATATTACGATGAGTTGATTTGATTTGCACTTCGCGTATTATTTTCAAGCCAACATTCTTTTCTTCTTTGAAATTTCGCGAATCGAATTATAATTTCTGGAATTATTATAAGTTGGATTTTTGTAAATTGAGAAAACTTGCTAATTTAAAAACATGATTTATCAAAACTATGTTATTTGAAATCAAATAAAATGGTTTTTTTGCAAGCATGAATTATTTCAATAAAATAAATCATTTTAAAATCTATAAATATTTATGAATAATCGAAATATTGTATATTAATAATTAGTATATTTAAAGAAATATTTACTTACCATATTGCTTATGCGATGCAGATAAATATTTTTGTTTGTACTAAAAAATACATTTTATTATATGGATTGGTTTTTAGTAAGGATTTCTTAAGTTGCTTATATTACTATTATTATATATATAATAATAGAAATTCTATCATTACAACTAACTATTATTACATGTATAATAGTAGTTATTTCATTGCACTGAACATTGCATTCGTTGGATTTAAATAACGCGCGCATTTTAAGGTAGCGAACTCACTGATTAGTTACAAACTGTGTATCGTATATAATATATATATACAAACTTAATAAACGGTGTATACTACGTTGTAATTGTAATTGTAATGTCGTATGCAGATTTGCAACGTAATGAAATAAACATTTATTATATACTCATACTGTTTTGATTTAATTAATCCTGACACACGTATGGCTATGAAATAAAATGAATAAAATACGTATTTGATAAATAATAATTAAATTTCAGAAACGAAAGCACAATCTCCCCCGTAAGATCAACTTATCCTTACAGAGCCAAGGATAATATCGATCTATCGGAAAATTTTTAAATAACAATAGTTGAAAAATTTAATTAAAATAGCTAGAGGATTGCCAGGAATTTTGTCAGATAGATGGAGCAAACGCGAGATACCACCGCTTCCTCTCTTTGAACAAACAAAAAAGCGCATCGAGAGAACAAAGACAAGCTCTCACCCCTTCTCGTTCTCTCTCTCTCTCTCTCTCTCTCTCTCTTCCTCTCTTTCGCAGATTCTGAGCTTCACCGGGTCACTTTTTGGTTTTTCCCCACGGCACACTTTTGACCGCAGCTCTCGTGGCTGTCGATTGCGTACGTGGCTCGAACGTTTACACTCGCTTACTACCGTGTATAATGTATATACATATATATATATATATATATATATATACATGTACATGTAAGACACAGTCGTTTATACGTATGTGTAAGCCAATATCGTTCCTGCACGTGAGAGATGTGGCGCGTATTCTTTCGGAAAACTCAGATTTCTCTAGCAACTTTAACGAGATCGTGTTCTAATAGTAGCTGCATGTACAGTGTTGTCGTATTTTTTTCTATCGATAATCCCTGACATAAGCTGGATTCTCGATACTGTGGTGACTTTTTTATATTCTTCGTCAACCCTTTTTACGCCGAATCAAGCAAAAGAAACGCGAAGGTTGCTCACTCGAACGAAATGCTGTAAGTATGAGGTTTGTTGAGGGACATTACAGTCGCATGCGCAAATCGAGTCTCGAAAGACGAGATTCCTTTGGGAAGACGATGCTCGTATTTTCTTTATTTTCAAAGGATATATGTAGGACTCTGATTCAATGGAAAAGTAGTTGTCCTGCCGATTTGGTGAGAATAGGACCCTTTTACGGGTAGTTGTCATTTTACACCTGGATTTATTTCAGAGCAGCTGTGGATTAATTGGCATTAAATTAATATCACTAGTCGATGTCATGTCTGTATTTACAAGTTAAAAATATTTATTATTTGTAAATTAATTATTTTAAATAATTATTAAGAGTTATTTAATAAAAGAAAATAGAAATACAATTCTTTAATGTAACTCGGTAATCATTATATTACATAATATACAATCGCCATAAACTAGACAATTATTAGAAAAAGTTTCTGGAACACTTGTGCATAAAAAGCATACGAGAACTTTTGGATTGGCATTATTTTCATTCCCATTACGAAGTGGAAGGGCAAAAACTGAAATTCAACTTGTGAAACTCACTTAAGTACATTTAGTTCTACTAAACTTTGATGGATTTAATTATAAATACTTTCAGACTTAATGCAATAATTGAAGTGAAAAATGGCATACTTTTACATATTTCTAACTGCATTAGATTTGAGATTCATCTACACATATCTATTATACGTTCAAAATTTTTCCAAAGTTTTGTTTTATCTCGACGGTTTATCTTGAGGCTACGAAAAATGCAGAGAGAATTCAATTTTCTTGTTCAGTCGTTCACCTTCATTTAGATTTCAACTTTGAAAAACTCATCAAATCTTGATTGAAATTCAAACGAAGTTGCGAAAAATATCTACCGTAATACGCTTGCAAAAAATACAATAAAGCCACACCTTACGCACTCAAATTGCTCGTATTTTATAAATGATTTAAATTTGCAATTTCTCATATTCATTCATAGTAAAAGCCTACGCTTTAATCAATCGTTCAAAAAAGTACAAACAACGCTATAGTCACATTTATTTTTTTAACAGTCGATACATTTATTATCGATAACAGACGAGATGATGAAAATAAAACTCGTATAAAAATTAAAAAAAAAAAGAAGAAAATCACAAACTGAACCGGATGCATTAGTTTACCATTGATTTTTGTGGACGACAATACACCTGCAAAACTGAGCTTATTGTTTTGAGAGTTTTCCTTCTAATGACACCAGTAATAATAACGTGAATCGACCCGAAACGCGAGAGAACAAAAGCGCATAATTATTTCCAACGCATGACATATTTCAATCCGTCGCTCACGAAAATCCTGTGTCTCAGAAACTCCCCTTTCAATATAATCCTTTCGCTCTCTCTCTCTCTCTCTCTCTCTCTGGTTCTTGGGCTCTTGTCACCTCACTTGCTTTCTTGCTCCCTGTTGTCTTCTGGTTCTGCTCTCTCTCTCTCTCTCTCTTACCCTTCGCAAAGGAACTTTGATACCGTCGCAAAGTTTTAATCCACGACTGGTTCGCCTTAACTCTTCTGGTTCTGCGGCGCAAGCGTTTTGCTTTACTGTGTACGTCGCTCCAGCGAAGTATAATAAACCACCCTTTCGCTAAGTAGAAAAACATAATGGGAATAGTAGGGCGATGTTTTTAATTGCTTATCTTGAAGACTATATTGTCTAATTTTAAATATTTGAGAGAATATTACTGAGGAAGAAAGCTTTGCGATTCAAAGATAAAAGATTCATTTGTTATTAAGAAGTTACGTATCAAAAAATCGATAGTTACTTATAATCTTTCTTTTCCAAAAATCATCTATTACTGCTTTATCTTTTATATCTCAAAGTGCGTCGATAAATGAAAGTGAATTTTTGTACTCTAGAAGTATACAACTGAAAAATAGTGAGCCGTAACTTATTCATAAAGTGAAAATAATTATAGCTTTTTGAAATTGTGCGAATGCATTAGCTAAAAATGGCAATACGTACAATAGCTCAATCCCAATTATTGATACATTCCACATTATGTGTCTATATGGCATATATATATCATTTTTTAACTGCCAGAAATTTCATTGTGTAATCAAAGCCTACATTTGTTCAACCAAAAGCGATAAATTGTAGTACTAAAAATCACTATTAAAAACTGAGAATATGCACTAAAAATCGAAGATAAAACTACATGATTCACTATTTCTAAGTGAACGATTTCATTGCTTTCGATGTAAAAACAATTTGTTGGTTCAGTTTACAATATGTATACAAATTAAAAGTAAACTGTGATATAAATTTCTCAAGTGATTAAACATTGTACGATTACAATAAATTTGCATTGATGCCGAAACAAAGTATCAAGACCGCGAATTCAATTAGAAATTAATTCGTTTGTCGAGGAGCCGAAAATGTTCGAATCTCAATTTCCACGAATACACAGACACAGATTCCGGATAATACAGAATCCCTTTCCCGCAGAGTCTAGTATAATCGAGTATATACTGAGTTCGTCGATGTTATCTCCTCGTTCATTCATTCAACATTGCCGGTAGATATTCATCCGTCGTCGCGTCGCGTCTTACCAGTTCTCCGATACCCGCAAATATCGCGGATGGCATTCAATTCTCGCGGTATTATAGATATATCGAGAACAGAGACTCCGTGAGAGATACGCGCTCTCAGCATGGCTATACATCATCCTCAGGACTCTCCGAGCGCTGTCACTCTTGTCCCTCGTTCAACACGACGATTCGTGCGGAGGCATAAAATATATAACGACCAAGTGGCACTCGCGGTCTCTCGGATTGATCTCATCTTTGAATTTTTCACGCCCAACCCACCGACCCGTGCCGAGTAAAGCTGCTGCTGCTGCTGCCGCTTGAAAAAGAAGGGGACGAGATGAAAAAAGAGGATGTAAGAAGACGAGGATCGGAATGATGAGGTGTCGCTGCCGTCTCGAATATATGTAAACGCGTGTCGCGTCGGGACCTCTGGCTTTTCCTATACAGAGGAGTCTTCTTCCCCTCTTGGCGCTTCTATCTGGATTCGATCTGATTCCGTAATCCATTCCGGATACCAAGCCAACCCCGACATCGCGACAGCCTCTTTGCAGCTCGAGGCTCTACCGTGTTGAGTGGTGGAAGGAACATCAGTCTCTCTCTCTCTCTCTCTCTCTCTCTCTCTCTCTCTCTCTTCGACGTGAATTCGCGTGTCGGCGGCAGGAATGCCGGGCTCGATTTCACCCTTCCAATACAAATACTCCCTACTTCGAGGCTATTTTGCCCACGAGTCCTTATTTTTTTTACTCTTGCCTCGTTCATCTTGCCGCCTCCACCTCCGCTGCTATAGCATTCTATCTTGTTGCTCAGTTAGCCTCCATTCTTGTCGCGCTTTTCTTTTAATGTTGGTTTATATATATATATATACTTTCCCATTCTGTTCTCGACTTTTTCATTTCACTATTCCTATCTCTCTCTCTCTCT